>OZ007497.1:118999795-120199795 GCA_963931805.1 Microdon myrmicae
ATGGAGTAAAAAAGGGCCGAGAAATCAATTTTTTTCAATAGTCCGCCATTTTGTTGTTTTTTATCAATTTTAAAATTTTTTTCACTCACATTGGGCTATTTAAGTTCAATAAACTTTTTGCATTTCTCGTATTTTTTCAGCGGGGACGAAAATAACCCTTGCACGAGCAAAACGGATGGCTAACTTTGAACACCTGGGTGGGGGTCCCGGTTCCGGAGTGACTCGACAAAATTTACAAACGTAGTCGAAAGATGAATAAAATGTTTAAAAAAAATTTTTGTTATATCTTTAATACTTTCTCTTAAAAAAATCATGAAAAGAACCTATTTTTTGACCCGACAAACCGGAATATCCCCTTAAACGCACCTTGTACGAGTCGTGCAATTAGAAACAAACTAATAGAACCGGGTCCCAGAAAAGTTCCAGACTTGAGCAAGACAAATATAAAGCAGACTCGTTTTTGCAAAAAAAAAAAAAAAAAAAAAAAAAACACCTCCACCGTGCGAATTGGAATAACTTCTTATGGTCAGATGAAACCAAGATTAATGTGTTTGGTTCCGATGGAAAAATGTACGTCAGACGACCAATGAACTCAGAATTCGATCCAAAGTATACGGAAAAGACAGTGAAACATGGCGGAGGCAATGTAATGATTTGGGGGTGCTTTTCAGCATCTGGTGGTGTGTCCGATTAAAAAATTTGAAGTTATCTCTTAAATATCATCATCATCATCGGCACTACAACCTGGAACCGGTCTTGGCCTTATTTAGCAAGTCTTGAGGCTTGTTAAATTTTCCATAATGATTTCTTTTTTTCCGGGCAAGTCTTGCGCTTCTTTCATCAATTGCCGCTTAAATGTTTATTCGTTCCGATTGAAAATATGTTTTTGCAGAAATTTATGGCACTTGTTAATCAATTACCAAAGAAAATAAATGTTCACTACGCCAATGTTTCAATTTCTCTGCTTTTGTTCCACCGTTCAACTTTTTGCGTTCAACTCTTCTTTTTCTTTTCCAACCAGTCTTTTACTTTTCGACAATACACCGCTTGTTTTCCTTTCTTCGGTTTCTTTTTACTCCCCCCGTTAACCCAACGAGAAAAACTGGGTCATACCACGTAACCGTTATGGTATTGTGGCGACACACAATTCACAAACAAAAATAATGAAGAACACCGAACGAAAAATCGAACAAGAAAATACATCAGGAACCGTATACCAAGCGATAACAAAAATATTTCACATCACTGGAGTATAGTCGAGTTTTCAAATCAAATTTGAAACACGGTCAGTAGCCTGATGGGTAACGCTTAGGTAAAAATTTGTTCGTGATTCAAATTGCCATAGCGTCAGTTCGAATCACACGATCTTCTTCAATATTATTTCAAACGCTATAGTATGACCCACTCAACGACGATGATCGATCTCGATTTTAACCGAGATATCATCACCGATGAAATAACTGTAAGCGCCAATTCTATGTTTAAGTTTTATGTTTCAATTAATTTAAATTGTATATTTTATATCCGTTATGTACATTCGACCGATGAAGAAATGCTATATTATTGATATGGTATACGGCTTTAATGGATGTGGTTTTGGTGGTGTTGTTCTTCACTATTGATCGTGTGTATTTGCTAGAAACGCCACATCACTCCTTTCCCGGTATAAATTCTGTTACGCTCAACTTTGAAATGCGAACGACTGAGCGAAGAGCGAGTGAGAGAGCGATCGAGAGAATGTCAGAGCAAGCGAGTGAGCCGGTGCTCTGCGTAGAAGTCGTGTGATTGTAAGTGGTAAAGTTCTGTGTGCGTATGGGAGTGTGCGTTATGTCGCACAGATCACGTCGGGGTCACAAGTTATGCCGTATTTTGATTTCCCTTCGGTCATTTTTGTTGTTGTGATATAAATGTATGTACAGATTAGAACACGTCCATTAATCGCAGTGTGCGTAATATAAATTTGTGATCATTCCTTTACGGTGGCTTCCGATGTCCTTTTCGTGTGTGTTATTCGATTAACAGCCGATATTGAATTATCTGCTACGGCATTGCATATGGCAGACTGCAACAAGTGTCATAACTCACAATTAAACAGGATTAAGGAAATTAACTCGATAACTTGTTTGTTCAGAGTGGAATTTAAGGATAATTCAAATTGTGTAATCCGACTATCGATTATTATTAAGGAAATTAACTCGATCACTTGCGGGTTCAGAGTAACTCGATAACTTGTTTGTTCAGAGTGGAATTGAAGGATAATTCAAATTGTGTAATCCGACTATTGATTATTATTAAGGATGAAAAATGAAGAACGTTGACCAGCCGAAAAGTTGTGTTTTCCTTATGGGGACTGGTGTCGTGTCTTTTGGAGTAGCGCGTAAAGTGTTCGGCGGAACACTTCCGAAAGTCGGACAACGGGGAACAATAAACAAATCCGCCAAACACCCATCATGACTCCAAGTTGTTTCAGCACAAACCACCGCTTGCAGACAATGTTCAAAATGCAATTAAGCCGATATTTGAGTCTTTGTTATCGGATGATTTCATGGAGCGTTGTACTGGATGAAACACGCAAAACTCGAACGAGTCAGTGAACACTTGCGTCTCTAGGGTCGCTCCGAAGCACCTTCACTACGGTACAAAGGCTGTAGAAATTGCCGCTTATACTGCTACTAATTTTTTTAATAAAAGATATTTCATTATTATCATCATCATCATCATCGAAACTACAACCGGGATCCGATCTTGGCCTAATCTAGTTTTCAGTACGAAACAAGAGAATGCATTTAGCGTGTAGCCTTGGGAAGCAAGTATGTGTCATGCGATATTATATGTGAATTGTTATGATTGGATTGCTTCGTGTGCAATATGAATACGAATTAACGATACGCGATAAGCGTGTAGCGTTGGGAAGCGAGTACGCGTCATAGGTGGGCAATTAATGAGTATTCGAATGAGTATTGCAACATGTGCGACACGAGCATTAATTGACTGTTGAGGATGATTGCATCGTGTGCGTTGATGAGTTGTGAGGTTTATATATCGGGATGCAACAACAGTTCCAATCGCTTTGTTTCATCCTATGTGTGGTGTTAAAACCGCAGTAGAACTAAGTTATTGTAAGTTCTAGATATATGGGAAGAAATGTGTTGCATAAGAATATATTTGTAATAAATAACAGGATGGCGCAAAATGAACGTTATGGTTTGAATTATTTATTCATTCAATCTTGCAATGTTTCTTACAAATAAATGTCCGCTTGTTCTTTTTTTAAATAAAATATCTCATGGAAGCTAGGCCAAGAATACGCACAAAATACATAAATTCCTTCCACAAAACCAACCGAGACGATATACTTTCACGCTCAATTTTCAATCGGAATGTTTAAAAACGAATTTTATATGACGATAAAAATTAAACAATAAAAAGTACACCGAATGAAATTTCTTACAAATACATTTTCGCTTGGATCTTTTTTTAAATAAAATATCTTATAGAGTTGGGCTCCTCGATAGTATAGTGGTTAGTATACCCGCCTGCCATTCGGGAGACCGGGGTCGGGGAGCCTCTGGCGCAAGACTAATAACCTTGCCCAGAAAAAAATAAATCATTATGGAACATTTAACAAGCCTCGGGACTTGCTAAATAAGGCCAAGACCGGTTCCTGGTTGTAGTGCCGATGATGATCTTATAGAGTTACGCAGACAATTCGCACAATATACAGGAATCCGCTGCGAAAAACCAACACAAACTACAGTTGTGGCAAACTAATTAGGAACGATACTAGAAATTTTGTTTACAATAATTATTTATTAAAATTGTTTGCTATAAAGTTTGTAAAATGTTTTTTATGTATGTATTTTAAGATATTAATTAAAATATAAATAATATTTACAAAAAAAACAACAAAAAAAAGATTAGATTCAAAAGGTTTTGTAAAAGAAAATTAGTTGGCGATCTAATTCAGAACGGTTTGTTTCTTTTTGTATAATTTCGTTTTAAACGTAAATATTTGTTGGTAAATATAATAATTTGTTTAAAAGTAAACGGAATTATAAGTTCTTACTTTGTTTTAAGACATTTGAACGAGATATGGGAAAGAAAAAAAGCTGTACAAAAAACATGAGAAAAACGATAATAAATCTTCGAAATAATGAAAGGTTGTCGTATAAAGAAATTTCAAAAAAGGTTAATTGCTCTAAAACAATGGTATTTAATGCTATAAAATATGTAGAAAAACATAAAACCACAGAACTCGTAGCAAGACGGAAAAGATCTCGTAAAACGACTGAAGCACAGGATAGGCTAATTGTTCGAGCTGCAAAAAAAAATCCATTTATGAGTTCAAATGAAATATGAAAGGAAGTTTTCGGCGAGGACCCAAATGCACTTTCAGCACGCTCTATTAGAGAGCGATTGACTGAGAGCCAGCTTTTTGGAAGATGGGCTAGCAAAAACCCGGACATACAACCCCATAGCATGATACTTCCTTCCCCATGTTTGAGGGTGACAGTAGTGTATTTAGGGTTGAATGCTTGATTTTTTGGCCGTGGAACATATTGCTTTCCATCGGAACCGACTCCGAACCAAAAAATCAAGCATTCAAATCTAAATACACCACTGTCACCAGCAAACAATGCCAGAACTTACTTTCAAACAAATTATTATATTTACCAACAAATATTTACGTTTAAAACGAAATTATACAAAAAGAAACAAATCGTTCTTAATTAAATCGCCAGCTAATTTTGTTTTACAAAACCTTTTGAATTTAATTTTTTTTTTATCTTTTTGTAAATATTATTTAGATTTTAATTAATATACTAAAATACATATATAAAAACATTTTACAAACTGTTTATAGCAAAGAATTTTAATAAAAAATTATTGTAAACAAAATTTCTAGTATCGTTCTTAATTAGTTTGCCACAACTGTATACACTTTCTATACACTTTCACGAATCTATTAAAACGATTATTTTATATAATATATTAAACTAAGATTAGTAACAGCTCAAACTAATTTCAGAAAATGATAAAAATGTAGAATTAAAAAATACGAATGCATTTCTTACCCACGTGTGAACTCTCGAAGCTTCGAATTAGAAATAACGTAACACAAATTTTACTTGTTATTAATGTGGTTCGTTTATGAAGTGGATCGCAGTATCGCAAGTGAATTAACGTTTCAACATACATGAATAATAATTCATCAATCAGTGAAGTGAAATAAAACCGTAATCGTTCTTGCTCAGCACAGTCCAGCTACCCAACACAAAGAGAAAAACAGATGTATTTCACTAGTACGCTCTTCCACGATAATTAGCAGTTGATATGTGTATGAAGATTTGTAATGTTTTGTTTTTGTATAGAGTTGGTAAAATTATGTTTATTGTAAATAATTTTTATAGGTTTAACAATTTTTTTTATTATAACCCTTTATGAAGTAAAAATCTGATACATCAGTCAAGAGCGCAACGACTGTTGAAGGAATACAGTAAACCAGGTAAACATGAGATTAAATGTTGGGTTATGGGACAACGAAACATCCCACGCATAAAAATGAAAATGTGGTCTAAAAATTAACAAATGATGTAGAAGATATTGGTCGCGACGCAACATCTGATGAATCTTTTATTTTCTACTCATTCGTTCGATTCATCTATGCCAAAATATCTTATTGGGTCAATCCAAAAAAAAAAAAAAAAAAAAAAAAAAAAAAAAAAAAAAAAAAAAAAAAAAAAAAAAAAAAAAAAAAAAAAAAAAAAAAAAAAAAAACTTCCGAATGCTTTTATGACTCCTCAGATTCAAGAGTTTCTTATTGTCCAAAAAAGGTAAAAATGACACAATACAAAGTATCATGCACCACAATAATGATTATGATACTACGAAAAAGAAAATACAGCGTAACACACATACGACGACGATGACCCATGATCGTTTTTTACCACATGATTGACATTACTCCCGAAAAGGCATATTGTTGCGGATTCGCAAATAAATATAGCGGGGAGAATCTACTTCGTTCACCGCCTAGTACACTCCCCGACCAGCATATTCACCTCATGCCTGTCAGCCGCCAGCTGACAATGCTTCATCACGCAAGGACGCCATCGCACTGTCACCCTTTACAAATGTGACCAACGGTTTTTTAGTCTTTGCCAGCTCCTCATAGCGAACACACCGCTTCCAATTTAGATCAATTAAATCACACCAATAAAAGTCGCATTTGCATTTTCTCTTAGGTTAGACACATTTTAAAGAGTGCATTTGCTTACACAAGTGTACTAGAGGTTTACTTGGAAGCTGCTTGTAAGAAATTCATCCTAAATTCAAATAAGAGCCTATAAAGGCAGCGAAGGAAGGACGAGCCTGAAACACAATATATACAGACGATCTGTTCAATTAATCACTTGTATTGTAAATTAAGCAACTTGGCGCCCGTTCGCCACCACATATATAGTATAGTTATTTTCTCATTGCGATTAGAACTTAAAAAAGAAGAAATTATATTATTCATTTGGGAAGGAATTGGTCCGTTATAAAGGTAAAGATGAAGAAATCACTGCTTCCACTAGCAGTATAACATTAGTTCGATCTGAAGTTCCTGAATCACTAAGAAAAAAATGTAGATGTAATATGTAATAAAAAGGGAGAAAAACAAGGACTAAATGTCTATAGTGTGCAAAATTTAATCATGAGAACGTTGTTTTCTTATTTGTACTTCATAAGCAGTATAACCGAAATTTGATATAAAATCATATGTTGAATTTTCAATAAAATATTAATATATTCTACTATACGGTTATTATATTATAAAATGTAGTATACAAATGTATTCAGTAAAAGGAGGGTTACAACCTGCAACTGTTCAAGAAGAACTGCAACGCGCTATAGGTACGCTCTCCTAAGAGAAATTTATAAAAAAAATAGCTTATTTCTTTTATTTCGTAATGAGTGAAGCTTTCAGTTATACCAAAGAGGGGTACGGATGATGAAGTTGTTGTCAGGAATAGGGAACAAAGAGGGAAATGGAGACGATATTAAAAAAAAAAGTGTGTGTGTGTGTGTGTGTGTGTGGGTGGTGGGTGGTGGGTGGTGGGGGGGTAAAATGAGCGTTATGGTTTGAATTATTTATTCATTCAATCTTGCAATGTTTCTTACAAATAAATGTCCGCTTGATCTTTTTCTAAATAAAATATCTCATGGAAGCTAGGCCAAGAATACGCACAAAATACATAAATTCCTTCCACAAAACCACCCGAGACGATATACTTTCACGCTCAATTTTCAATCGGAATGTTTAAAAACGAATTTTATATGACGATAAAAATTAAACAATAAAAAGTACACCGAATGAAATTTCTTACAAATACATTTTCGCTTGGATCTATTTTTAAATAAAATATCTTATGGAGTTAGGCCGAGAATTCGCATTATATACAGGAATCCGCTGCGAAAAACCAACACAAACTACAGTTGTGGCAAACTAATTAGGAACGATACTAGAAATTTTGTTTACAATAATTATTTATTAAAATTGTTTGCTATAAAGTTTGTAAAATGTTTTTTATGTATGTATTTTAGGATATTAATTAAAATATAAATATTTACAAAAAAAAAAAACAAAAAAAAATTAGATTCAAAAGGTTTTGTAAAAGAAAATTAGCTGGCGATCTAATTAAGAACGGTTTGTTTCTTTTTGTATAATTTCGTTTTAAACGTAAATATTTGTTGGTAAATATAATAATTTGTTTAAAAGTAAACGGAATTATAAGTTCTTACTTTGTTTTAAGACACTTGAACGAGATATGGGAAAGAAAAAAGGTTGTACAAAAAACATGAGAGAAACGATAATAAATCTTCGAAATAATGAGAGGTTGTCGTATAAAGACATTTCAAAAAAGCTTAATTGCTCTAAAACAATGGTTGTTGATGCTATAAAATATGTAGAAAAACATAAAACCACAGAACTCGTAGCAAAACGGAAAAGATCTCGTAAAACGACTGAAGCACAGGATAGGCTAATTGTTCGAGCTGCAAAAAAAAATCCATTTATGAGTTCAAATGAAATATGAAAGGAAGTTTTCGGCGAGGACCCAAATGCACTTTCAGCACGCTCTATTAGAGAGCGATTGACTGAGAGCCAGCTTTTTGGAAGATGGGCTAGAAAAAAACCGGACATACAACCCCATAGCATGATACTTCCTCCTCCATGTTTGAGGGTGACAGTGGTGTATTTAGGGTTGAATGCTTGATTTTTTTGGCCGTGGAACATATTGCTTTCCATCGGAACCGACTTCGAACCAAAAAATCAAGCACAAACCTAAATAAACCACTGTCACCAGCAAACAATGCAAGAACTTACTTTCAAACATATTATTATATTTACCAACAAATATTTACGTTTAAAACGAAATTATACAAAAAGAAACAAATCGTTCTTAATTAGATCGCCAGCTAATTTTCTTTTACAAAACCTTTTGAATTTAATTTTTTTTTTATCTTTTTGTAAATATTATTTAGATTTTAATTAATATACTAAAATACATATATAAAAACATTTTACAAACTGTTTATAGCAAAGAATTTTAATAAAAAATTATTGTAAACAAAATTACTAGTATCGTTCTTAATTAGTTTGCCACAACGAAAGTTGTAAAAAATAATCGCACGAAAATGTTGACGATTTAATTCCATTTTTGGGCCGAGGTGAATCTTTTAACTTACTGTAAACAACACAAATAGCGCTCGTATATCAAAACGTTCTGAGTGCGTATAACCTCAAAAATGTCCAACTTTACGACAGAGCTGTCAATTGCCGGATAGCAACACTAGGGTTGCCAAATCCCGAAACATAAGAGGCAACCCTCGTACGAATGGATTTCTTACCCACGTGTGAACTCTCGAAGCTTCGAATTAGAAATAACGTAACACAAATTTGGAACAGGGAACAAAGAGGGAAATGGAGACCAGTGCTGGAAGCAATCAAATTAGTTGAGAAAAATAAAACACTAATTTGCACCGACAGCCTGTCCGCCATACAAGCAATACAGAACCCGAATAACAAAAACCAAATAATCCACATGATTCAGGACAACTTAATCCGGAAGCAATCCAAAGTAAAACTGCTCTGGGTCCCTGGTCATAGTGGTATAAGGGGAAACGAAGCAGCTGATATCGCAGCCAAATTGGCTATAAAGGAGCCATTAACAACTTTCTACGTGTACAACAATAAGGACATAGACAAGTACTTTGAAAGGGAACTACGAAAGATAGAACAATTGAAATGGTTAAATTACAACCATACATATGTAGCAATAAACCCTAATAGAGGACCCGTCACCTACCCGAGAACATCGCCCGTGCAACAGATCAAATGCTTTCTCCGCCTGCGCCTTGGACATACACGTATAACCAACCAGTATCTCATCAATAAAACCAAGCCACCCACATGTCACATCTGCAGATCTAACTCCACATTGTCATCCAAACACATCCTCTTGGAATGCGAAGGCATAAAAGCCCTCGCTCACCGACATCTTCAAGACGACATCAGAAACATCATCTCCGACCCAACCGCAACCTACATAGCCAAGCTCTACCACCTACTAACCCTAGTTAAGCTACAAAACGTAATTTAACACAAAAAAAAAAAAAAATGTACACATAAATATTTAATGCCAAACTAGCCGAAAGCCTTAGTTGCTAGCGCTATTAGATTTAAGTTATTATGTAATTTACTTACATGGTAATAAATAAATAAAAAAAAAATAAATAAAATAAAAAAAAAAACCAAAAAAAAAGGAGGGGGAGGGGGGGGGGTAAGTAATGCACGCATTTTTCCCCGAATGAAAGGTTTAAATAGATCGGTGTTGTTACTTTGTGCCCTTTAATATAGAAAATTACTGCTTAAAAAAATTTTATATTTATGATGTCACCATTTTTTTATAGTAATTATATAGGTGACGAGGACAATTGGCAATACCTTCATGTATGGAAACGGATATACGCCCGTGTTTATTAGGTTAAATTTATAGATAATTCAATAACCAACAATAAAAACTCTCGTTTGTAATGATCAAACAAAGTTTGAAGACCAAAAAAAAAAAAAAAAAAATGAGAAAAACGCATTTCAAAAACGCATAGGCGGTAAATGGTAGCGCGCTCGGTTTCATACCCGTAATGTATGAAATTTCCCATTGGAAAATGTTGAGCATATTTCAGAATGTATATACTAATGATACGGTAAGCCAACGGGAAAGAGACCGACAAGGCAGCCGCGATGGAGATGGGAGGACAATGTTAGGTTGGACCTCGAGGAGATCGGATCGGATGGTCGAACGTGCAAGGATAGCGCACGGGACAAGGAACAATGGCAGAGTCGAGTCGGTGAGGTCATGAACTTTCGGGTTCCTACAGGCCAATAAATAGTAGTAGTAGTAGTAGTAGTAATATACTAATGACTTAAGCAATAAAAAAAAATTAAAAACAATTTTTTGGACCCCTAATGTAGTTTCCCCCCTAAAGGAAGTTAAGAAAAAAATGTATTCTTTTAGAAAACAAAAGTTTATTCTCTTAGAAAGGAAACAATCTTTTAGAAAAAAAAATTGTATTAGAATAAAAAAAAAAGGGAAATGACAACACGAAACAAACAAAAATGTCAAAAAACAAAAGCAGAGCTCGCGAATGGCACAGTTTTAGCACTTCTCATCGTTAATACGACCAAATTAACCCTAAAAATTAATCGGAAATTTTCTCTTCTTTATGGTGGGCTTGCAACGCAGATTTCCATATTTGACTGAGAATTTGAAGAAAGATAATCTTCGTGGTTATTACCACCGAATTTCTACTCAAGCACAACCTCGACATGGATAGTAAATCTAAATCTAAATCTTGATCATCCGCTGTTGCCATTTCTTGCCACCATTCTGACCATTGACGACGCTTGAAATGGTCAAGAGGCTTTAATTCTTGAGCCAATTGCACCTTGTAAGCGTGAAAATGCAAGTCTTTATGCATAATGTTCATCAAGGACGAGCGTGAGAGGTGCAATTGTTGGGCACGACGGCGAGTTGAGATGGACGGCTCTTCAGCTACACTATCGCGAACAGCAGCAATATTTTCTGCAGTACGAGCTGTACGAGCATGCACTGGTGTTTTCACATCTCCTACAGACCCGGTTTGCTCAAATTTTTGCACGATTTTTCCGATTGTACGCACATTTGGACGATTAAATTGACCGAAAAAATCACGAAGTGCACGATATGGATTTTGATTTGAACGCCCATTTTCATAATAAGCCTGAATAACTTTAACGCGTTGCTTGATTGTGTATTTTTCCATGGTTCAAATTGAGTTAGTCTGAAATTGAGAAATGTCAAATGAAATGCAGAAAAAAACTTGGCGTTTAGGTGCGGTTCACATTCAACATCGGCCCTTAGAATTTAACCACCCTTTATATTCCGAAAGGAGGATGTGATAACTTAAAAAAAAAAAAAATCATAAACAAACATTCAATCCAATAATACGAAAAATTGTTACCTATTTGAATCGCTTAGTAGCGATAAGTTACTAGTTAGATGTTTAGGTCAAAATACACAAAATTGCAACGAAAATTACAATAACTTAATTTAGAAAATAGCTCAAAAAATTTTTTTTTTCAGATGTGAAAGTAGTCGAAGTAGCGCACTGGATTGCAGTATGTGCTTTCAGTGGAGACTCTAAGTCTTGCCTAATGGATCGACTATAATACACACGACAAACACGCACAAAACTGTGGTGAAGTTATAGCGTTTTCGACGATAGTGAAGAACGTATGATTCGAAGCGAGGCTATGACGGTTAGATCACTAAAAGATAGAAACAATGCTCAACACAACAGACCACTGCCGCGTTTTCGAATTCGACCATTATTCTTACGTTCAACTGATGTGTAACTGCTACGTTATCGGCTATGGTATACGGCTCTGATGCTTTAAATTGGCTAGGAAGTTTTGTAAAGTTTTGGTTTTCAATAAAGTTTGTAAATGCATATTTATTGTAACTAATTTTTATTGAATTGTCATCGACACTACAACCGGGAACCAGTCTTGGCCTTATTTTGCAAGTCATGAGACTTGTTAAATTTTCCATGATAAATTGTTTTTCCGGGCAAGGTCATTAGTCTTGCGCCAGAGGCTCCCCGACGGGGAATCGAACCCCGGTCTCCCGCGTGACAGGTGGGGATTATTTAATAATAATTTTTATAGCTTTTACAAATTTTTTTATTATAACTCAGTCATGAAGCAAAAATCTGATAACTCATTCAAGAGGAATTTGCAACGATTGTTGAAGAAATATGGTAAACCAGGCAAATATGGGATTACATTTTGGGATATAAGACAACGTGACATCCTACGCATAAAAATGGGAGTTTACGCAGAAGAAAAAAAAAGACTAGAGAAACGCAACAAAGTGAAAATGTGTTCTAAAGATTAACAAATGATGTAGAACATTTTGGTCGCGACTTTACATCTGACGATTTTTGTATTTCCTACTCATTGGGTCTATTTATTCGTATATTCCAAAATATTATATCTTATTGGGGCAATTCGAAAAAAAAAACTACTGAATGCTTTCTAATTATTTGAATTTTTTTCAGTATTCTTCACCGACGGAGCTAGGAGCGAGCAAGCGAGATAATGTCGGAAAAGGTGAGCGAACCGGGGCTCTGTGCAAAAGGAGGGCCGCAGTAGTAAAATCCTGTTTACCTATGAAAGATTGTATGCTGTTTGTACACAGATCACGTCGGGGTCGCCAATTATAGAGTTTTCCAATGACAGTGAAGAAGGTGAATTGAACACACAGAGAAATTGGTGAGAGGCGAAGCATTGAAACATCTGGCTAACGGGCGTGTATAGGAATTTGATTGTTATTCTCAAGTACTTATTTGATGTGGAATCGTTATGCAATTGCTATGGTATAATGCTGATGGTTTTGCTTATTCGAATTTCTTTCGGTATTATTCATATTTGCTTGTATACCGTGAGTGTATCTATTAGAAATGCTACAAAGTACTAACATCAAAATAACGTCGAAAAGTTAAACCATCGGAGCCATATACCATGACAATTAACATCAAATCCCGCAGCAGTAGTTAATAATTATGAATAATAATTCATCTCGGTGGTCTGATGGATTTCTTTTGTTCCATCCATGGCTTGACTATTCTTCGTTACAGAAAGGGAAAGAAAATAATTTTACTTAACATATTGTTTTGATTTTTTAACCATATTTTATCATAACACCTAGATTGAAATATTAACATACTTATTTTTGTGCACGACGTACAAACATAATGATATTGTTAGATTATGTTAGCTGTCAATGTCAAAATGTTATCAATTGAAAGACGAAGTTTTAGCCATGAGAAGTTAAAGTCTAGCTTGGAACTGGTTGAGACTTCTTTCCTTTCTTGGGATTGTAAGCGTCATAGCGTCGGTTCGAAACGTATTCTCTTCACTAAATATGGGCGATGGTTGCCATCTGACAGATGAAGCACTAAGCAGTTACAAAGGGGGGTTAAATTCATATAAAAAACGTTGACTTTAAATATTCATTAGGAATACCCAATAGGATTGAACTGAAAAATAAATTATGCCCGCAAAAATTATAATATAAAAACATTATGGGGCAGTCTGGTTATCTTGGGCATATGTTTAAGAGTTTTTTTTCATGGAAAAATTTATTTGGACAACCTGCTAATTTAAGGGGACACTCCAGTTTGTTCGGTTCAAAAAATCAATTTTTTTTTTTTGCTTAATCGATAGTTTTATACTTCAAAAATAATATGTTAAAATTTGGAAACGAAATCTTAGGTGGTTCCAAAGTTATAGGTCATTAAGGGGACATTCGGTTTGTCGTGTCAAAAAATAGGTTATTTTCATGATTTTTTTTAAAGATATAACAACAATTTTTTTTAAACATTTTATTCATCTTTCGACTACGTTTGTAAATTTTGTGACTTTTTTGATCCGACAAACCGGAATGTCCCCTTAATACATATTGTAGTATACAAAAGTATTTTATTTTTTTTATTTTTCAAGTTGATATGGCGGAGACATGGCAAACTGAAGGCAACCCTGTTTTAAACTGCTTGACATGATTTCTCCGCTCTGGTACGTATAGAACAACAAAATCAACATGCCAGCTTAAGGCGGCTACTAAATAAGTATATTATAGATGTTTCTCCATATTGGCGACCTGAAAAATATGTTGTATCTATTTCAAATGGTATGTAGTATACCAGGTGTACCGGTATGAAGAGTTTTTTACTGCCTGTCATTCAATTCATTGGCACGCAGTTTTCACACTTATGGATCTTTCCCATAGCTTTTAAACGGTCAGGAATTGTTTGTTGTTCAACATTTAACATTTGTGCCATTTGTTTTTGACTTAAAGCGTCATCTTGATGCAATATTGCTTGCAATTCGGAGTCTTCAAACTTTTTTGTTGGTGTTCCACGCTCTTCATTTCGCACATCAAAATCATAATCTCTGAACCGCTTAAACCATCTTTCGCATGTTGCTTCCGATAGAGAATGATCACCAAAAGCCTCGCCAAGCATTCGATGCGACAATGCAGCACTTTTCTTCAAATGAAAACAAAAAATTTATGCTTTCCGCAAATCATCACTTTCTGGTACAAAATTCGACATTTTTAACAGGATTAAAAAAAAAAAAATGTTGTTTGTACAATGACTTGATGCATACTAAATATGTTTGACAGATGTCATAGCAACCAAATAAAAGAAATATATAGACTCGTTCACAAAAAACGTTCCCTATCGATACATTTGTATCTTGACGCTCACTTCACACCGGCACACCTGGTATATAACCGGGTGTTTTAGTTTGACTTTTTGAGGAAAAAAGAAAGATAAAAAAAAGAAAACAGAAAAAAAAAGAAAAAGAAAAAAGCCAGACTGCCCCCCCTAATGTTTTTAGATTACAATTTTTTTTTTTTTTAGTTAATTTTTTTATAAATATAATTTTGTTTTTTAGATAATAATTTTGGTTTTTGGACTATAATTTTTTTTTTTTGGTTTATAATTTTTTTTTTTAGATTATAATTTATAATTTTCTAGAAGCCGCACTTGTTTTTAAACTGGAACAACACTTCTTTCTCTAAATATACTAGAGCAATATTAAAAAAAAACCGAAAACCAATCGACTTGTTATCAAAACACACTACCTTTAAAAATCCATATAACTAATTTTTTTTTGTTTTATCGAGCTACAAAAAAAAAAGGTCCCGATTTAGTGTTTGGTAAAAAACCTTATCAATAGGAAACCCATTTTTTAAAAGGCAAAGTGTGTGCGGGTGAAGGTGTGAGTGCCGACGTACGGCACGGGTTCACTGTCACCAAACGACGGAATCCCAGGGACTACGAATAGTCGCGGGTAATAGCAAGCTCGTTCGTGCTTTGTGTTTTTTATTTTTCTTTTCTTATTCAGAACTCACAGCCAAGGAACAGACCACTGCGTCAGTTTAGGTCGTTTGCAACTATTTTAAAAGTTCGATTAATCGGATCATACCTTGAAGTTATTCACTGGTAGCCATCCACTAGAAGATCGCACTTCGGGCACGTTACGAGCACTTGAAAATCTGATGCGAAACTGCCATCCGCGAGGAGCAAACACGACAAATAAAACACTCGGGCTTCATTGAACTTAGTTTTTCATCTCTTCAATATTCTGTACAGTATGAAAATATCGTGCCATTACCGCAATTTACAAATCAGTAGCACTTAGGCACATGGAGTACAAATAGTATTTTTATAGACAAACCCCCGTATAGAAAGCTATCGATCTCTGTTAATTTCCGACTTTATTTTATCCACTGAGTTACAAGCCTTCAACAAAGTATATTTTTTATTAAGTTTAACTTATTTTATAATTATTGTTCACGTGTACACTACCAAAGTTGAATTCGTTTTTTTAATTCTCTTTTTAATAATTTGATTAATATAATGGCGCGGATTTCCTACTCGACTCGGGGTGTGCGCTGACTCTCCGATGTGAAACGCGGCGTGGCCGACCGCGGTGACGGTGGAACGACGCTGGAGCGCGTGTGCACGCGGCGGTGGTTGCGAAGCGACTGACTAGATATATGCAAGAATCTATTCCGGGTGTCGTGGCAGTGAAGTCATCGCTAAGTAAACTCACTGCCACTTACTAGGAACATGAAGAAGGGTCGCTATGCGTACATAGAAAATGTTGTTTCAGGGAATTTCTGTCGTACAGGCTGAATTAGATTCCCCTATTGCTGTGTATACGGGGAAATCGGTCTCGGGGGCTTGACCAAGTATGGGCATGGGTTGTTTGTTAGACAAAGTAACATGGATCGCATCGTGCTGGTGACTTACCAGTAAGGAGAATTGGTATTATTTCAAATGGTTTATGTAGGATGGGGGCCGCAATAGTTTTTGGGGAAACTGAATGCTGATTGGTTACAAGCGAGGAGAATAGTTTAAGTAGGAAGTGAGCCGGAATGGTTTTCGGAGAAAATTAAATACTGCTTGGTTGGTTGCAAGCGAAAAAAATGGTTTAAGTAGAATGGGAACTGAAATGGTTTTCGGGAGAACTAAATGCTGCTTGGTTGCAAACGAGAAAAATAGTTTAAGTAGGAAGTGGGCAGAATGGTTTTCGGTGGAAACTAAATGCGGCTTGGTGTAGATGAGGGAGATGATTTTAAATGTATTCTGTTGTAGGTTTTAAAAATGCATTCTATTACAGATTGGGAAATATATGCTATTGCAGATTGGGAAATGGATTCTTTGCAAGTTTCGGAATGTATGCTACTGCAGATTTGGGTATGGATGCTGTTACAGATTGGGAAACGTACTCTTGGAAGTTCAATGGGGCATTGGGCTATGGTGACGCGCTGTTAGCGGTCGAAATTAGGCAGGAATTGCCGGTTGGTTCTCCTCGTGATATAGAGAACCCTCACAAGTGTCATATCGATTAGAAAGCCTTTTGTCTCTACAATTTTTATATTCTTTATGTAACATGCAATAATACCCAAAAGTAATTATTTAAATATATATACGTCTTTTTAGGAAGTGGGCAGGTCATACCATCAGAAGTAAAAGAGATAAGTGGGCCAAAGACATTATAGAATGGTACCCAGGAGAGGGAAAAGGATCAAGGGGTAGGCATACCCGAAGATGGGAAGACGATATAAAAACTACAGCGGGTACACTGTGGATGCGGAAAGCTCTTGACTGAGAGCTATGGAAGAGCCTGGGGGAGACCTATGCTGAACAGCAAAACAGCCTTCAGTGTTTTTTTTTTTTGTAACCTATGCCTATCATTAATTTTGTAAAATAGTATATAAGGTTGTTAATAAAGGTTAATTGAATTGAATTGAATTGAATGTCTTTTTATAACGGGTCAATTGAAAAGTCCCTGGCCTTCCATAGTAAAACACATTTTTTGGCAAAATTCGTTTTTTTTATTCAACATAATTCCTTTCGAGGGTGATACACTGATTATAGTGACCCTCCAACTTTTCGATACCTTTTTTGTAGTACGATTTGTCCTTTGCTTCAAAATAGGCCTCAGTTTCAGCGATCACCTCTTCATTCGACGAAAATTTCCTCCCAGCGAGCATTCTTTTGAGATCTGAGAACAGGAAATAGTCGCTGGGGGCCAGATCTGGAGAATACGGTGGATGCGGAAGCAATTCGAAGCCCAATTCATGGATTTTTGCCATCGTTTTCACTGACTTGTGACACGGTGCATTGTCTTGGTGAAGCAGCACTTTCTTTTTCTTCAAATGCGGTCGTTTTTCGGCGATTTCGTCCTTCAAACGGCCCAATAACGCTGTGTAATAGTCGCTGTTGATGGTCCTTCCTTTTTCAAGATAGTCAATGAAAATTATTCCGCGCGGATCCCAAAATACAGACGCCATAACCTTGCCAGCCGACTGTTGCGTTTTTCCACGCTTTGGGGCGGGTTCATCGTGTGCAGTCCACTCAGATGACTCTCGATTGGACTTCGGAGTGAAATGATGGAGCCATGTTTCATCCATTGTCACATATCGACGCAAAAACTCGGGTTTATTACGCTTGATCATCTCCAAACACTGCTCCGAATCATCAACTCGTCGTTGTTTTTGGTCAAAAGTGAGGTCGCGCGGCACCCACTTTGCACAGAGCTTTCTCATACCCAAATATTCGTGAATGATATGATGTACACGTTCAGTTGATATCTTTAGAGTGCCTGCTATTTCATTCAATTACAATTTACGGTCATTCAAAATCATTTTGTGGATTTTTCTAATGTTTTCGTCGATAACAACCTCTTTTGGGCGTCCACTGCGTTCACCGTTTTCGGTGCTCATTTCACCACGTCTAAACTTAGCATACCAATCCTTGATTATTGATTTTCCTGGGGCGGCGTCTGGAAACTCGTCATCAAGCCAAGTTTTTGCTTCAACTGTATTTTTTCCCTTCAAAAAGCAATATTTTATCAGCACGCGAAATTCCTTTTTATCCATTTTTTTCACAATAACAGAAGTTGCTTCACTCAAAATACTATAATTCACAAACTAATGATCCGACATCTGTCAAATTTATACACGCGTCTTTTGAAGGTTAGGGCTAACTAATATGGATTTAATTCTAGTGCCGCCATCTATGTGTCAGGCCGGGGACTTTTCAATTGACCTGTTAATTAAATTGAATTATAAAATAGGAATGCAGGGGGAAAAACCTTGGTAGTCCTGAATGCAGGGAAAGAACGACGGTCCATGTCCAAATATTGCAATTGATGTTTATTATAGGCGCAAAAATTAAGTTTTTATTCATTTAACATCCATGACCTTGGTACAAACGAAGTATTTTTTTTCACGTATGATGAGAGCATTGGTAAGAAAGGTTCTGAAGATGCTTGTTCAATGCTGGGGATCATTATATTAGTAAATATGTCAAAACAGAAGTTCGGGAATTCGTAATATTTTGTGACTCGTGTGCGGGTCAAAATAAAAATTATACTGTCATATGTTATCTTCACCAGTTGGTAACGGAGAAAAAGAAATTTGATTGTATTAAAGTAATGTTTCCAGTGAGAGTCCATTCGTATCTCGACCATAATAAAGACATGAGATCATCATCATCAACGGCACTACAACCGGGATCCGGTCTTGGCCTTATTTAACAAATCTCTCCACCGGTCCCGATTTCGAGCCGATGTCATCCAGTTTAGCACTCCCAGGCTCTGGGCGTCCTGGTCTACGCCATCCCTCCATCGCAGACAAGGTCTGCCGCGCTGTCTCCTTCCATACATACAAAGACATGAGATTAATTGACCTAAAAAATTATGTTATCGAACGGATCCTGTTCTTCGGAGAACCGTGGCATTGTTCTGCGCAATTCGATTTATATGCGCTCTACGAGACAATCCGACAGATCGCACCCGTTTACGGTTCATCTCCCGACGGCGGGAACATCCCTGCATCAGAACTCGTTCTATTTCAGGGCGGGAAAGCTGTGGAATTCCCTCCCCGCGCGAGTATTCCCGGAGCGTTACAACCTGCAACTGTTCAAAAAGAACTGCAACAGTTATTTGGTGGCATCTCGGGGCGCCCACTCGGCGCTATAGGTTCGCCTCTCCCGAGAGAAGTGTAATATATATATATATATATATATATATATTATTAATAAAAAAAAAATAAAAAAAGTACCTTCAAAAAATAAACCTGTCACATTCAAAGTCGTTGACTGCACCCAAGAATTATTCAAAGCATGGGACGAATTCTTGAATCCAATGTACCAGAAAAAATTGCGTTCTGAACAAGGGAAATACGATCCTTAGAAATCACTATCTCACCAAACGTCGCCCAAGAAAAAAATTTTTTTTGTGAATACAACAAAACTGATATAGTTTGAAAGCCACTAAATAGAAGAAACAAAACAGCAACAACAGTAACTGAACAACTTCCACGCCAACCATTGACAAATTCGTACAATGGAGCGTTGCCATTAACAAAAAAAAAAGTACGATGATCTTCATCAACATCTCAAGCAGTAAACCCAGAGTCGAAAAAATTCTATGAACATCTTTTGAGCGGCAATATTCCAGAAAATACTGAAGATCTGTATTATGACTATGCCAATGTAGAATGAAAAGATCATAAAAAATTATGCAAAGTAAGTACCTACCTAACTCGTATATAATTTTTACCGTAATAAAGCTACCTATATACATGATCTTGCGTTTAAGTTTTTCCACAACAGAGGGAAGAAATTAAGAATTTTAACGCGGTGTTTTTTAATACTGGCGCAAGGCTAATGACCTTGCCCGAAAAAACAAATTATTATGGACAATTTAACAAGTCTCGGATTTGGTCCGGATACCGGCGGAGAGACTTGCTAATAAGGCCAAGACCGGATCCCGGTTGTAGTGCCGATGATGATGATGATGATTTTGTTTAATACTAGCAATAAGTATTTTTCAAATATTATTTTTTTTTAATATTTTAAATAGGTAACCTACTGTCCTAGTAATTTTTATTATAACTTTTTTTGTGTTTTCATTAAAATAAATGTTGAGCAAAAAGGAATTTTAACGCCGTGTTATTTTTTAATACTAGCTAAATTCAATAAAGTATTGACTTTTTAATATGGACTTCCGTGGTTTTTCCCCACAACGATATACTTAGTTTTTAATAATATTATTCTGTTTTAGATCTTGTGTTTTAGTTTTTCCACAACAGAGGCAAGAAATTAAGGATTTTAACGCCGTGTTATAATGATACTAGCATTAAGTATTTTTCAAATATTATTTTTTTTATATTTTAACTAGGCAACCTATTATCCCAGTAATTTTTGTTATAACGTTTTTGTGTTTTCATTCAAATAAATGTTAAGTAAAAGAGAATTTTAACTTGAAGAGTTTGTTTTTTAATACTAGCGAAATTGAATAAAGTATGAGTTTTTAATATGGGCTTCCGTGGTTTTTCCCCACAACGATTGGGTTTTTGAAGACGTTATGGGCATTTTTGCATATAAGTAATTACCTTTAAGATGTGAAATTTTGTATACTAGTAAACAATAATATTTAGAAGAAGTCTGCTTCTTTAGAAACAGTTTTACTTTAAGGCATTTTTGTCTACGTGACTTTAAAGTTTAAATTTCGTTTTTCTCAACACGAATATAACAGGACATCCGTTGTTTTTCCCCTGTACCCTTTATTTGTACACCATTTATCTCAATTGTCTTTGCAAAAAAAAAAAAAAACAAAAAAAAAAAGCCTTTTTTTCGGGGCATAAGCCGGGAATTCCAGAGCGTTACAACCTGCAACTGTTCAAAAAGAACTGCAACATTTATTTTTGATGGCATCTCGAGGCGCCCACTCGGTGCTATAGGTTCGCCTCTCCCGAGATAAGTCTAATTATTTATTTATTTATAAAAAAAAAAAAAAAAAAAAAAAAAAAAAAAAAAAAATTCTTTAGTGAAATACAGGAAATTAATTATAACGGCGAAAATGTAACTTTATTTGAATGATAATTATATGCCTTTGATGTCTGAATATGTCGTGTATATGAAGGAATCTGGAGCTCCAATTTTGGATCACTCTTCGGAGCATTTTTGGCCATATTTAGGCAATAACACGTCGGATGTTGGGTTTCAAATGTTCAATAGTCCTTGGCTTATCAACGTAGACAAGTGACTTTAGATATCAACAAAAAAATAGTTCAGTGGTGTCTACGTTAACCACACTTGTAAAAAAAAAATTTTTTTTTACTTCAATGATATATTCATTATTTGAAGGGTACAGGGGAAAAACAGAGGAAGTCCAATTTTTTTTATTTAAACTGGTGCTGCCATCTGTTAGTATATGAAGTGTACTTTCGTTGCCAGTATATTAGATCACAAGAACGCGGTGGCCAACTGACAGCTTAATTTCTTGTTCATCGAATATTTCTTACAGTAAATCCATTAGTATGTGTACAACTTTGCTTCCGCCGTTTTTTCCGAAATTCGAGGCTTTATTGTAAAAAACCGCCTATGATTGTTTCAGTCAGTTTTAACAACTCGTAATACACTACGCCGAGCCTGTCCCAACAAATACTGAGCATGACCTTGGAACCGTGGATATTCGGTTTGGCCGTCGACGTGGAAGCATGGCCGGGATATTCCCATGATTTTCTGCGCTTGGGATTATCGTAATGAACCCATTTTTCGTCCCCAGTCACAATGCGATGCAGAAATGCAGAAATGAGTCTCAGCCGCAGACTTCTTCATATTAAAGCAGAAAATTAAAACCTCCCGCAAATGACGAGAATTTGGCTCGTAAGCTGACATGTTTAATCGAGAATAACTTTATGATGCAGACACAAATCGACTAATATTTCGATGGCGTTATGTTTACAAATACCTAAGCTTATTGTATGACATCTATGATCTATTTATTTTAACCACCACTTGCCGCTACAGCGATCTATTGCAAAACAGCGGAAGCAAAGTTGTACACCTAATATATCGTGCGCTGTATGGCATGTGAAATTGTCAATATCATCCAATTGGGACACACAAATAATTAGTAATCATGTCTCCCCAAAATAAAAAATAAAATGTATCGTCTCTACACCGGTGTCCCAAAAAATTAGTAATCATGTCTCAATACCGGTGTCCGTCGAGTACTTCGGACCATAGGGAAGACCCAGCCGTAACTTTTTGTGAATTTAATTGATTGGCTCGGACTATTTTCACTCCGCATTCGAGCAAAAATTAATTTACTCACTGAACATCATAAAATGACTGTGACGTCCGATAAGTTTCATGATGTGAACCATTATTGTAAAAGTTTATTTGAACAATTTGTAAGGACTACTCTAGGGTGAACCTAGACATTATGAAATGGCCAACCAAACTAACCAAAAATAATCTCTCAGCTATCAAATCAGTCGTGTGTCCTTGACAAAAGTGTTGCCAGCTTAAAGATCTATATCTCGAAATGAAACACCCTACAGATCATTGTTTTTATAATTATAGAAAAATTCCTCTTAAATTCATTCATGTATAGTTACATATTGAAGTTCATTTGATTATCCATGAGTAAACACAGACTACAACGCTTTTTACGATAATGTTTAACCCTTGTGGTACTAACCAAATAAATTGACGTTGTTGACTATCATATATAGGGTTTTCCAATAGGGACATGGCAACTTTTTTTCGGTAGTAAAGTTTTATAATTTGCAGAGGTTGTTCGTTCGTGTACTTAACCATGATGAAAATGTTGAGTTTACTGAATAAATTCACAGTGACAGTTCGATGATTAGTGAAAAGGTGCGTTAACAAATTAAATTCAAAGTTGTCAAGACCTTATTGTATAACCCTAGGGTTTTCCAATAGGGACTTACAACTTTTTTTCGGTAGTAATGTTTTATAATTTGCAGACGTAGTTCGTTCGTGTACTTAACCATGAGGAAAATGTTGAGTTTACTGAATAAATTCACAGTGACAGTTCGATGATTAGTGAAAAGGTGCGTTCACAAATTAAATTCAAATTTGTCAAATCCCTATTGGAAAACCCGATATATAAGTAATTGACGATAAATCACCACTTTAACTTGAAATAATTTTATGCATAAGATATATGTTCGTTTATTTATGGCTACCGAAAGTATTTCAGCCTAGAAACTAAATCCTAAATCAGGTATAACCCATGAACAGTTGTCTGTAAATTCATTTCTTTGAAAGGATTTTAGTTCTAACTTGCTCTCAAAGAAGCGAGATACACCATTCTGCGTATTCCGTGCGCTCGCCACAACAGGGGTGGCTTATTTTCGAGTATTTGTAGCTATTTCTGCATTAACAAGAAATGTAAGAAATGTGGAAAAAGGCATCACTTCATTCGTACCATGCAACTATGATACGAGAGAGATGTCAATTAAGCAGTTTAGTGATCCAACTACACGTTAAGCACGAGCAGTCACAAATAAAGCTACACCGATTTCTAATATATGGAAGACGCTAAACGCAAACTTGGCTCCAATTTACAAAAAATATGTTATAACCGATGAGCAACTTTTTCCTTTCCGAGGGAGAACAAAGTTAACTCAGAATATACCAGCTAAATATGACAGTATGTATGAAGTAATTTTTGATGGAGTGAATGGTATTATATATGTTCGAAGGGTTTATATATCCAGGCAAGAAAGGAAATAACCCAGATGTGATTAAAAGTGAGAGTCGCCAAGAATTTATATTGTTTCAGAGTATCTGACCGAAACATAAGTAGGGACAGACTTTTTGCAATGTTACCTCTAGCTAGAAGTCTACTTTATTGGAATCTCACTCTCATAACAATTTTGAAAAGAAAAGAATTATACATTTATCAAGAAATGAAAGCATTCAAAGTGTTTTCTTACTATCAACGCCTTTTGGTTTTCAAGAAAAAATAGTAATGTCCACGCATCAAGAACAAACAGGGCTGTATTTCAATTACCACCATGCATGATATAACGTCTGACTAACGCGCAAAAAACCAGAAATGATTTTACTTTATAAGAAACAAAAACTGGTCTTGATACTATGAATCAAATATGCCTGTTTTCCACTGTCACAGCGGTGAACCCGCAATATGGAACTAACTTTTTTCCCACATCCTTGATATCACCTCTCTTGCCTATTATGAAGAAGAAAAAAAAAAAAAAAAAAAAAAAAAAAAAAAAAAAAAAAAAAAAAAAAAAAAAAAAAAAAAAAAAAAAAAATCCGAATATTGGCTGTTCTTGATACAGCTTGTAGTCTAATCACAATTAAAAATGAATAATATTTATTATAATTTATTAACTTATAGCTGGGTTAAGGCAAATAATCCGTCTGAACGAATTAAAAAAAATCTAATAATTCATATAAACAAAACAAAATTCGGAGCAATTCATCATCATCGGTACCACAACCGGGATCCGGTCTTGGCCTATTTAGCAAGCCTTGAGGCTTGTTACATTTTCCATGATTTTTTTTTACGGGCAAGGTTATTAGCCTTGCGCCATGGAGCAATTCACTTTAGGTAAATATATTTAACGATATTAAGCGTTGTTTCAACGAATTCTTTCCATATACAGCCTTAGAAAAAAAACTCATAATTAAAACTTCATCCACTCAATGAGTGGGTGTAAAACAAAATTAAGTCTAAGGAAAATAATATTATAGAATATATAAAATGCTATGCTTTGGTATTATTTCATCGAAGTTTTACAAAATGTTAGGTCGATAATTCAAAAATAATCGATCATAGGAGATATATAAATAAAGTGTTTTCGAATTAAGTTCACTAATTTTCCGTGGTACTTTTTTTTTAAATTTTAAGCTTCAAACTAGTTGAACGAAAAATATATTGGTATGTTGAATATAAATACAATTGTATATGTATATGTATATAAAGAGATTTGTACGTTCACATTTTGGATTGTATAGCACTCAATATGAGTTTGCTGCGCAACATAATATGCCATTCGAAAAGAAAGACTTGAAACAAAAAATAGAATTGAAAATATAATTCTATGACTTCATAATAATTTCAAAAAATAACAGTAATAAAAAAAAATTGAACATTTGATTTGATTGTCAGTGTATAAAGTTCATCAGTTTTTCACTGAATACAGTTGCTTCATACATAAATCTCCTCTTCGTCACAAAAAAATGCTGTGTTCATCAACAAAAAAAAAAAAAAAAAAAAATTAATTCGCTTATATAAGAATAAATCATTTAAGTAAAATACATTGACTTACTTTGTAATGTAAATTAAAATTAAGAAATAACTAAATTATTTCAACTGAACAATAAAATAAAGAAAAAAAAAACTTCAAAAGTAGTTGTGATCTAGAGAAAATATAAATGATCACTAAACACAGAACCTGGGGCTGTTCGTAAATACTGTGACACTAAAAATGCGAGTTTATGGGCATACTGACACACAGCAGGAACTCTGCAAGTGCCTGTCCAATTATAGTATAAATGTGTCTGTTTGAATGTTAGAGCTTGGATCTGATCCGGACTCAGGCCCGATGTGTCGTAAATAATATTATAGTTCGTAGGTGACACGGTACCCTGCCGTACACTTTGAGATACTAAAAAGAAGTCGTATCTTTCTGGTAGTGTGACAACACTGTCAACGACAGTCCCGGGTAATGGATTTTCGGTACCATTGAAAAATCGGGTATTAATACGTTTCGAGACTACAATGAAGCAAATACTTGCTTTACTCGTGTATCCAGCTTCTTTATACGCAACGTTAATTTTGTCTCTAATGTGTCGCACTTCGTTTTCGAAAACGTGTTGTAATTGACCATCGCCAACGCCATCTCTATAAAATAATATGCGGCTTGGCAATGCATTATGTTGTATTTGATAAGCCTTAAGGGCTCTCAGTATAAGGAATGAAATTTCACCAGAAATATCATCACCCTTTCCATGCTCGTACACCGCACTGAAATATTGACAACATTTCTGTAAGTCCATTGTGGCCACGATAGCCCCAAATGATTTGCCCGTCTCACGAGCACTATGGCACACATCGAAACCAACTGTCATAAGACCCGCTATTGGTATTTTTATCATCCATGGAGCCCCCACCAATTTTGTATTAATTTGAATCATTAGCTTTGTGGCAATTGACAGCAAACCAGCGCTTTTACCTACTCGTGGGGTTATTGTCTTTGCATGGATCACCTGTGATGGCACAGCCAATTCTAAAATACACTTTTTCTTTATACAACCATACCTACAAGAAAACAGGAAAAATATTAGTGCCTATAAGTCATCATTATAAATTACTTCAAACATACCGTTCAGCATTATCGCTTGACACGACAATTAACAATAATTGTGGATCTTGTTTATAGGCCTTATTGATGGCCGCACCAACAGATGCATGGGTACCGTCATCATATTCATACCTGAAAAATTGAACATGTTTAATAATCATATGTGCAGAGGATCTAAAAAGAAAAAGAAATGTTTAGATGCACTTACAAAATGGGGTCTTTCACTTTCATCTTCATCCCCTGACAAACCTGAAGTATATTTCGAACAAAGCTTTTGGCGTTTTGTACACTACTAGGTGGCACCAACATGATCCAGTGCTTAATCTCCCTTTGAGTGTACATTCCATTATTCCGAAACAGTGCAGTCCAGTCACATCTCGTATCACAGTGATAGCTGTTATTACAATCGTAAAGTTATTAAAAATGTCCAACATTACCTTTTAATTAATGTCTGTACACTTACTTGTCGCTGTCGACACGAATTACTTGATACGGTAAATGTCTACCACGTACTCTAACGAGATCACTATCAAATTCCAAATCCCAAGAGTCAAGTACGTCTGTACACTGCTGGGTCGTATTAATCCGTCTTTCGAAACGTTTAAGTCTATCCATTCTTGGACCTGGTGGTAAGCGCGTATGATTTGATATCTGCCTCATCAACCTGTTGTAACACAAGGTGATTATTTAGTAGCGTAAGATTTTATTTGATTGTGTCAAAAATGTTATTTTATTTGTACATTATATACAGAATGGATCGTTCTATAACCACTAAGAGGTTAAAATGACAAAGATGTTTAAAAACTGAAGTGGTTTAATTGTTCGGTTGAGAACAGCGAATAGAGAAGAAAACGTAATTGAAATATTTGAATTGCTGCTAAAAGTTAATGTTTAATAATGTTATACGCCTATCCCACACTGTTGCCCCGTTGGTTATCACCAATGTGGGGTAAAAGTTCGGGTATCGGCTTGTGATTAATGGAGCTGAAGATCGAATTATGGAATGCACTGCCGTGGATTTTGTTCTACAGTTTGAAACATTTTACTTCTGTAAACGACAGCTGCTTCGAGACACACTGATTTTACTTGGGCGTCTTGTCGATGGGCTTTCCTATATCACTATAATCGCATCTATCGTAATGCAATGAAAGGGCACATCGTTAATAATGGTGCATCAACGGACGAAGAGGTAGAAAAAGGATAGACGTCAAGGAATTCCAATGGCGAGCAACGCACTTCACGATTGTGGCCAATCCAGAACCAGTCGAATGAGATTAAAACACACTTTCATTCCTTCCAATACAACGCATCGTTTCAATATTGTTTTATTCATTATAATTGACAATCGTTAAAATAAATTCACAATAAAAATAAAAAAAAAAACAATGTTCATCGAAGACGTTATCAACGCACAACACTCGCGTCGCCACTCTACTCTCGACTCGCGTTTAACGTGGAGGCCCGACTTACCTCCACGGAATCAGTTTAACGATTGGTCATTGCCACCGAAACGACAGAACACCAAATTCCATCTATCGCCTCGGTGACCAATAAGGGATGATCTTAGATGATGCTCACGGAGAGGATGTGCACTCACACAGATGCAGTTACCTCGCACGCTCATGCTGTGTCCATTGGCATGCGAACCGTGGATATAATAATTCCATAAAAGGAAATATTTATCCGATTGGTACTGCATAAGGGATCCATGCTGATCGGGCGTACGTTGCTGGCGTCCTCTGGTGTGACTTGCCATGCACGTGTGGGAAAATATATTTTCTTTCTGTGTGCATGGACAAGTTTGAGGATTCTATCGGTTACGTACTGTCGTAACCGAATTGGATTCTTAGGAATATGCTGCGTTGTATGCAGGTATGCCCCTGGGGGTAATGCTTATAGGGTGTTGAATGCTTGTCGATCGGTTTACCGACCAATGTGCTTGTAGGTCAACGAGAAAGGAAAGAAATATCTCCAGCACGTGCCACACGAGTTAGTTACGAATTTTATGTATCGAAATGATTCGAGTCATGTTGGTTTGCGGATGGTGCGACCAAATTGCTTTTAGGGAACATGGCGCGTTTAAAGTAACCATGCCCTTAGGAAAATTATTATTTGGTAGCTTAGATTCTTAGGCACCTTTTATATTGGCAATTGGAAAAGGTAAGTAGTGCCGTTCCCTGGAACTGCCACAATGCTTGTTTTTATGCTTTCTGTATGCCCTAGGAGGAAGTTGGGTGTCAAGTCTGGAAAAGGCGAGCGGTGGTGTTATCGAAACCGCCACAGTCCCAGAAGTACCCGACCTAGCAATGAAAAAACAAAAGTAATTTGGGAAAAAATATCTTTGTTTCTCTATGTAATCTCCTTTTAGCTTGGTACACTTATCCCACCAACCTTCAATAGATTCAGTACTCTGTTCAGAGTGAGAATCGCTGAGCTCCTTCAAAGTATAACATCAACCGAGGATCCCGTGTCTGTTGGCAAATCTTTTAAAACCTACCCATATCCCTTTTTTTTAACTTTTAAAACAGAATATAATGGGAGGTTAAATCTGTTGAAGAGCGCGCGGGTTATGCCAACCATACCTACCACCCAAGTGTCGGCTAATCAAGGCACATGATAACGTTACCAAAAGCATAAGTGCAAAACTACAAAATAAAAAGAATAAAAATAATTTCTTCCCAACGTATCTTAACTCCCAAGATATGGTAACTTTATCTTAAGTCTTATTGACATTGTATTCACACATTGTAAGCAATATTTCAATCCAAAACAATATTCGAACCCAATTCCCTCATCCTATGTTATCTTGAATATGCAAACAATTCTTGAACCTAATCCCTTTGTCCCTTGACCTTTGGGCAACTCTCCTCCGCGAAACAAGGTTTCAATTTCTCCCCACTAGTTTCTCTCGAATTTCCCACTCGTACACCCGCTCGCTGATTCGCTTTAGAATCTTGAACGGGCCCTCGTAAGGAGGGTCGAGTGGCTTCTTCACCTTATCCACCCTAAGAAACACATGCGTGCAACTGTGCAACGCGGGGTGTACGAAAACTCTTTTTGTACCGTGTCTGGCTGCCCTGATTTTGCGCATTAAATCGCGAAGGTAGCCCCACGCCTTTTAGTTGGTCCGATAGAGCCTCGCCATCTACAAACAGTTCCACGGGCAACACGAGGCTTGTGCCGTAAGTCAGTTCCGCAGCGGATGCGTTCAGATCCTCCTTAATAACCCAAGTCGAGTAAAACGCTCTGGCGACGCTCTCGGTGGTGACCAGCCGTAATGGTGTGGCCTCTGCCCACCGTGTGAAACGGTCTATCATGGTAAATATATAAGAGAAACCTCTTGATGGCGTCAGGGGGCCCACGATATCGATATGGACGTGCGCAAACCTTTCCTCAGGGAGCTTGAACTGCGCCGGCTCCAACACGTTGTGTCGGCTAATCTTGCAATGCTGGCATTTGAGGCAGGCGCGAGCCCAACTCGTGAGGTCTTTAGTCATGTGAGGCCATACGAACTTACGTCGGATGGCCGTAGCGGTTGCACGTCCGCTGGGGTGAGCTGGACCGTGGAAGGTTTCGTACACACCTCTTCGGAGCTCAGGGGGAATATACGGTCTGATTGTTCCCGTGGAGATATCGCACCATATCTCGTCTGCAGAGTGCCCCAGCGGAAATTTTTGCAGCTGTAGTGCGGTGTCCGCTTTCAACAGAGCTCCCAGCTGGTTGTCCTTTCTCTGTGCTTGGGCCAGGTCGGCGTCGGCGATGGCGGCGCGTAGTTGAATTGTATCAATGCGAGATAATGCGTCCGCGATAGCGTTCTGCTCTCCCGAGATGTGTTTAATCTCGGTGGTATACTGACCTATCAAGTCGAGTTGCCCTTCTTGGCGCGGGGATGCGATTCCGGGCCTCTTCCGGAAAGCGTAACTTAATGGTTTGTGGTCCGTTCTGATTAACAAAGAACGGCCTTCCACCATGTGGCGAAAGAACTTAACTGCGCTATAAATAGCGAGCAATTCGTGATCGTAGGTACTAAGTTTCTTGAGAAAAAACCGAGCCGTTCCCAGCTCCCGCTGCATTCTTGTTCCAATACGGCTCCTATTTCCGTGTCTGACGCGTCGCATTGGATAGCTAACGGTGCGCCCTCTGCAGGGTAGCGTTCGCGAGTTGTGCCTTGGCTTGGCGGAATGCGTTATCTGCAGCTTCCGTCCAGGCGATTGGGCGGTTGTCATTCTTCTTTGCCCCCTTTAAATACTCATTTAGCGGGGCTTGGACGTGCGCGGCGTTTCGCAAGATGGGTCGATAAAAATTCAGCATACCAAGGAAACGGCGTAACTCTCGGACGTTGGAGGGACGGGGAAATTGGGTGAGTGCTTCCACTCTGTCTGGAAGCGAGCGGATACCCTGGCCGTTAATATGATATCTCAGATAAGTCACCTGCTCCTTTGGCCGTTAATATGATATCCCAGATAAGTCACCTGCTCCTTTGGCAAATTGACCTTTTTCCGGGTTTATCACGAGACCGAACCGACTGAGGCGTTCGAGCACCTGTCTGAGGTGTCGGTGATGCTCCGTGCGGCTTCGGGAAGCTATCAGGATGCCGTCAATATACGCGTAACAGCACTCCAAACCGCGTAGTACTGAATCAATGCTCCTCTGGAATGTTTGAGCTGCATTCCTGAGGCCGAAAGTCATTACTTTGAACTCGAAGAGTCCGAAGGGGGTAATTACTGCGGTTTTAGGTATGTCTTCGTGTGCCACCGGAATTTGGTGGTATGCCTCGGTGAGGTCCGGGGTCGTGAAGACAGTGCAGCGCTATAGGGTATCTGTCGCGAATCGTGACCGCGTTCAGCAGTCGATAGTCTCCAGATGGGCGCCACTCCCCGCTGCGCTTTTTAACATGGAGCGGGCTGGCCCATGGGCTAACCGAGGGTTGGCAGATTCCCCGTTCGAGCATGTAGTTGAACTCGCGTGCCGCTCGCAATTTTTCGGGGGCGAGACGGCGTGGGCGTTGATTAACTGGTGGGCCGCGTGTTTCTATGTGATGGTAGACCCCTAATTCAACGTGTCTCTGGTTGGAGACAGGGACTGTTGTGTCATTAAATTCTCCCAACAACGCGGGGATCGAATCTAGGGTCGCATCAGCCTCCACCTCCATCCGTGGGACTGTTACGGACCTACCTTGCGTCCAGGTCCCCCTTAACATCCACTAATCCCCTTTCGTTGGTTTCCCCTCTCTACCTCTAAACGAAGAACAACTCACCAAGTAGCTAATTTGCATAAACTACTTTGTGCAAATTCTACTTTGCAGAGAAAATAATAAAAACCGGCGTTGCCGCCGAATAATAAATAAACGTCAACGGCAATGTAAATAATTCATTCGACGTTAAGCTTCGAAATCATCATCATCATCATCATCGGCACTACAACCGGGGACCGGTCTTGGCCTTATTTAGCAAGTCCTAAGGCTTGTTAAATTTTCCATAATGATTTATTTTTTCTGGGCAAGGTCATTAGTCTTGCGCCAGAGGCTCCCCGACGACTTTCGAAATAGAAAGATAGAAAAAGGAAAATAGTGAAAAACAAATATCGACCGAACGACGATTGAATCCAGCTGAACAGGGGAGCACGACGCTCAACGGTCAATACAAGTAAGTCCATTTAAACTTACCAATAATAATAGTTAATTATATATTATCATATCAAATATATTACTATAACCAATATATTATCAAATTGCATATAACATACATATAACAAATTTTACATTCAAATTGTTAATAAACCATAACAGGAACTCCCGGGGCGGGTGGGTGGAGGCGTGATGAGCTACTAGCTTATTGTTGGCGGTATCCACCAGCAAGTTATTTCGAGATGGGGTGCTGAAGGCCCAGATTCAATTTAAAAAACTTCCGTCCGTAAGTAGCTATAGGAGAGTTGTTCGCATCGAACAACCGAAGCCGGCCGGGCACTTTATTGTGCGTAGCATAGGACCTGGGTAGGACGGAACTGTCGGCGCCGGTGTCGACAGTGAAACTAATATCTGTCTGAGGGTCCCTAATAGTTAAGCGCCTTATCTGCGGGGCGCCGACCGTTCACGCCCTAAATACGGTCGGCAGTTCTAGTTTAACGATGGGGTTTGTACGGGGGCTAGTCGCTTCCAATCACAAGGCTGTTTACACTTTCTAGCTTCTGCCCCAAAACGTCGATGGTACACGCACCAGGCGTGCGTCAGGGTCCTGTTTGGATTGTTCGGTCCAGCCGGCGGCGCGTTTTCGCTTGTAGTCGGTGGGTCTCTAGAGGCATTGAAATTCCGTTGGGAAGTCCGCGCTTGCAGCTGTTGGTTGATTGGTCGGTTTTGGACCACGCGCGCGAAATTTCGCAGTTCCGCGCGTAGCTGATTTATATCTCGTTGGAAGTTCTCCTTGAAACGCGAAAATCCTGCTTGCAGACCGCGCGTGTGCGTCGAGTCACTGGGAGGTGCCGCAGATTGGGACGCGTCTCTCGAGGTGGTTTGAGTTGCAGGGGCTAATGAGATAGCACGCGGGGCCGGTTGTGGGGTGTGTCGGTGTCGCGGAGGCGATACGCCGCGCTGGTTAACCGTTGCTAACTGGAACATAGGGGGCTCGGACTGGGGATCCGAGCTTTCCATAATTGCATCGGCAATTTTCGCCAAGTAACCCAAACCCTGGTTGGGCAGGGCTATTAGTGGGGAACGGGCGTGCTGCGGAAGGCACCTTAAAAAATGGGGTCTGATGACATCATCGGAGATCCCGGTCCCCGCTATTGCCCGCAGGTGTCCAAGGAAATGGGATGGCTTCAACCGCCTAAAGTTTGTCTCACTTGCCAAACGCTGAAGTCGGATACTCTTGGGCTCCTCGAATGCGCTGAGAAGTGCGTCTCTCATACTGCTATACGGGCATGGTTCGGTCGCTCTGATTATGTGCGCCACGTGTATTCTCTGCGTATGGCTTAGTATCCCCATTAGCTCGGCCGCACGAAGTTTTTCGTCGTGCAAGCCGTTAACTCTAAAGATTAGCTCCGTGATGGCAAACCACAACTCTACATCCTCCTCGTCAAAAGGAAGCAACCCGATGTCGCGGGTGCCGGTGCGCAAGCGGTGCTCAAGGTCGGAAGCGTCCTCAAACTCGGGTGCCTTCGTGCGTAGCTGAGGTTGTTCCTGTTGCGCGATTTTCGACCTTGTCGATTGGGCCATGATTCTATTGGGTCAAAAGGTTTACAATTAAAACTTATGAAGCACTGCATTGATCTATACAAATTTATAAAACTGATTTAAACTGGCTTTACTTATTTCAAGTGCACTGTGTAATATTGTTAAAAGAACTATGTAACACGACGAAAGGTTTAAATTAAAAGTCATGAAGCACTGCATTGATCTATACAAATTTATAAAACTGATTTGAACTGGCTTTACTTATTTCAAGAATAGCTTTGACACATTTCCGTATACACGTTCACGACAATTGGGTTCAGACTAAATTCATCGTTCCATAAGAACCAGCATCCATAAGATAAAAATAAAACAAAAAACTTCAAATGCATCCCCTCGGGCCACACGCACGACCTGTAGGAAAACTAATTTCTGACGACCGGTCTCACTCAGGGTGCACACACACACACACACACACACACCATGGTTACCCCGGTCGCCCATGCAGAGCATCCCACAGCATGCAAACCGTGAAACATCGACGCTCCGTGCTCCCATCAACGGATACGTTTGCTGCTTAGGTCAGCCGTAGAACACGCAGGTGTTCATATCGCCAAGCACGATACTTGTTAGGGTTCCATGACCGGCCAACTTGCGCGCAATTGAGTGTAAACAACTCATAGGGTATGATCGATAAGGGTTTCTGCTGTGCCTGTTGCATAAAGGGACGTCGGATGTTTATACGATGGCAACTGTGTACAGCACCCATGCTGATCGTACATCCCCTGTTAGCGCTTGGTGCGGCATTTTGGCTAGTGATATGTTGGTGTAGTTTTCTTGTGGCAGCTAGGCATGGTTCATTCATTGCCTGTGGGTTTAGCTACCGAGATGCTCGCTGTAAAATAGAAACGAGAGAACATATCCTGCACGTGTGTGAAGGCATTAATTAGGCAGGAGATATTGATGTTCAAATATATTTCAGGTTGCATCGGTTGTTAAGTGATGCGACCGTTTTTCTACACAAAAAGCTGGTGCCTTTGGCGGACTATGCTTGGGATGATATCGTTGGCTATTGGCGCCGGTTGATTTCCCTGGTGTGCATTGCATGTTGGGCGATCTCTATCGAGAATCAATGTTATGCAACGCACCGACGAACGATTCTTCGTTTAGGAAAATTTTGGTCGTTGCCCTATGGAAATGCAGTGTTATGCAAAAGCCAGGTTTTTGGTATTTTTGTTAGGATGCCGATGGCATGAAAACTACGTTCTACGGTGCATTGTCCGCATGCCCGATGAATTCGGACAATTCACCGTTACTTGGGTTATGCTTTTTGGGATGTTACCAAAATATAGGTGAAACGGGGCAGTGGCGTTAGAAGAAACCGCCACAAGCTCAATACAGTTCCTTTGTTATATCTTTATTGTTTTGAGTTGGAATAGTTTTTAAGTTGGAATGAAGTGTCAGTGATCTAGCCTCCATCATCATCATCATCATCATCATCATCGGCACTACAACCGGGATCAGGTCTTGACCTTATTTAGCGAGTCTCTTCAACGGAATCCGGTCCTTATCCGAGACTTTTTAAATTGTCCATAATAATTTGTTTTTCCGGGTATGGTTATTATCCTTGCGCCAACCTTTCTCAGGATGTCGCTGCATGCATTGGTTCACTACTTGGCGGGTGCCAAAGTAGCTATCCACGTGGAGACTGTGTGTCAACTTGGATTGAATAGGGACAAGGATCGTCCTGGCCTTCGCCGGGTTAAAAACACAGACTTTACCCTGTATGTACGCTCCCATTGTCCTCCACTAGCCCCCAGTGGGAGATAATTTATAATAAAGTGAAATTAGTTATTATTAAATAAAAATATTTAAGAATAAAATTACACTTATGAATAAAATTAAGAATTAACTAAAAGTTGTGTTTCTGTGGACTAATTTATAAATAACATTTATCTCGCGTGTTACGTATGATAACCCCCCCGCTTGGTAGTAACCTTGTCGTGGTGCGGGGGCTTAAACTACAATAAATAACTCAGGCTATGCTGACGGAAGCATATGCTTCCAGTAGGGCCACCCATGTCGGACAGGCTAGTGAGGAGTAACACACAAAGATCTACCACCCCTAATCCAGGGTGTTACCGTTTGGATGGTTTACAGCCAGGAGTATAGCAGCTGTATTATAACGGCGTCTCTCTGACACCGGGTCGAATCAGAGCAGTAAGCAGACCTTACCATGTCAGAGCGGGGCTCTGATATGGTGGACTATTTGAAACACCAAGACTCGTGGGAATAAAAATGAATAACCAATACACACAAAATCCCACGAAAAACCCGGTAGGCGTAGGTGTGATGAGCCGACACTACCATAAGGGAACAATCATCAAGAAAAGACCGACTCGGCAAAAAGAAGACGTAGGGAAAAACAGAAAAAGTAGCATATACACGTCAACACGTGGAATGTTCGAACGTTATATAAACCAGGCGCGATACAGACGGTCGTAGAAAACGCGAAGTAATATAAAATGGGCTCGTTTACAGTGGCATGTGCAGGTACCGATACACATACCTTGAAACCGGCTTCAACATAAGCAAGAAGATTACGCCCCATGTAAAAGATGTGCAATTTATTAATGACCGAATGTCGGTGCTAAAAATACAGGGCCCATGGTAATGTGGGGGGTTTCTCTATTCTACACGAGAAACAACCCACAATTCCAACCAACATTTCCACCTAATTTCGACCGCTTTCAGCGCGTCATACTTACCAATTTCCTTTATATGTATTCCCCTGTAAAACATTTCAAACGGGCGTATAGCTAAACTCATCATCCTTTGCAGATAATGCATAATTGAGTTTAGCTACATAAATGTCATACGGCAACTCCATTCTTGCTAACCATGAGTTTCCCATCGGAAATCTCATAATGTCGGTTAGCAACAACAAGTCTAAAAGAACGACGCTGTTGCATCATAGCAAAATAGCTGGGGTAATTTCAGCGTCTTAGAGTCTGGTTCTCACGCGAATTATTTCCCAAACATCAGCGGCGTCCTATCGACTTTCCCTCAGATCACCCATTCGCTTGGGATCAATGATCTCTCTTTGCAGGGGAGTAACATCCGCTAGGGTTCCCTCTCATTCGTATTTCTTTCCACGGTTCATTGCGCTTTAACTACACCATAGCCGTACCACTGGGTCAGTAGGTCGTGTCAGTAGCTGCATCTGATACCAACACACACAACCAAAGCTACCCCGAGATCACAGCATATCATGTTTTCTGTTCTCTCATTCTTCGTGTCCGTCAATTACCCTATTAACAAAAGTTACTCATACTTTGACGGGCGTGAGGTTGAGAGAGCAGAGGCGTGGTCTCTTTTGGTTGCCTGTGTGTAGAAAGAAATATGAATTTCAACCCTAATTCACACCAGTCGCTATTCAATCACCAGGACGAAAGGTCGCGTCGCGTCGAGTTCTTATTTAAAATCGGTTATTTGTAAGAAAAAAGACAATAATTTTTTGAAAAAAAAAAAACCAAAGTGTACCATATAAATTAATTCCAATTAAATTAAAATAAAGAACGTTAAAATAACAACAAGCTTTCATTTTTCTAACTGGTGAACATTTCTTTCTGCGGATCATCGTTGGGGGATTACAGTGAATCCTGTGCCATACGCTGGCAACAACTCTTCTACCCCCACATTGGTGACGCAACAAAAAAATAACGCAACCTTCTGATAAATTGAACATTCAAAAATAATTCAATAAAAATCCAAAATAAAAGTGAAAAGTTTTAAAAGAAAATTTTAAAAAATCTTCGGACAAACGAAAAATCTAAAGAAAATCAAAATAAAAATCAATCAAAAACATTTAACTAAAAAAAAGAGAAACTTCTAAGAAATTAAACCAAATCAATTACTTAAAAAAAATGACAATATAACTTCAACAAAACGGTGCCAACATTTTCAAAAACAACAAAAAATCACAAAAAAACCAAAGTAAAAAAAAGTTCATTTCAACAAAATTAAAGTGCTAAAATAAGAAAATTTTTAAACAAAAATAACAAAAATTAAAAATTTTCAAAAGATCCAAAACAAAAAATTTAAAGACATTTGAAAGGGCAAGTAGAGCCCCACCTCAGCTGTACCATTACCAGTTTTGACATCAGAGGACATCTCATCTGTATCTCCACAGCGACGCAACCAAATACCGCCCACCTTTGGACAACAGCAGTAGTTTCGACATCATCAAACACCAAACACCCAACGTTGGACTACAGGTTTTTCGTTTTTTTTTTGTTTTGTTTTAAAGTGGTTATTTTCCTTTCGGTGAGCTCCATCCGAGCCACAACATTTAAATTTTCTTTTTAATTAATTAAGACTAAAGCAAAAATACTACGGCGAATTAATTTTACCTTAATTAAAGTTATTAATGTTTGTAAGCCCCTTCTGGGTATAATTAATATAAAAACCTCGACAATATTCTTAGCAATACTCGACTTTACGCGACTCTTGGTTGACTCCCCTCGACTCCTCGCGTTCACTAGCGAATCCTTTCGCCTCTATACGCGACTCTCACTCAATCCTTCCCTACTCTTTTGCGACCTTTTTGCTTCCTCCACATCCACAACTCGTCTCTTTTCAATTCTCTAAATTCCCGGCTTATCCTTACACTTCGGCACCACAATGCCACCACGCGAGCCGGTACATCACAGCAGGCGCAAGCGCGACCCCAATCCCCCGCTTTTCATGACGCTTCCAGCGTCGAATTGCCATCCCTTACACAAAGCGTAAAGCTACCTCCGTTCGACGAGGAGGATCCAGATCTTTGGTTCGCCATAGCCGACCGTTTTTTCCGGTTCGCCAATATCTACGATGAAGAACATCGTGCTATAGAATTGTTGCGGGTGCTGATGGGACACAGCGAATGCATATGCACACGCGATCAGGTCACCGGGCCCCGATCCCTACAGCAACATGCGGGAGAGTCTCCTTAACGCTCTGGACCAACCCACCAGCATCAAACTACAGCGATTGGCGAGCGCGACTAATTTTTCAGGTATTAGACCATCCCTCTCCCTGACCCATTTAGGCTCTATAGCGGGGACCAGGATCTCGGATGATTTAATTAGACCACATTTTCTGAGGAGTTTACCTCAACATGCCCGCTCGGCATTAATGGCCCAACCTAACCAAAGTTTGGGCTACCTAGCTAAGGTGGCTGACGCGATTATGGAAACCTTGGACCCACAGTCTGAGCCATCTCCATATCAAGACGCGGCGGTTAGCCAACATGTCACACTGCCTACACGGCACCCATGGCACACATCACCTTCGTTAGCAGCACCACGGACTGTTCCAGATGCATCATCCTCACAGCTACCCTCCTCATCCTCCAAAAGGCACGCTCCTTTCTGCACAACCTGTCTCCACCAGCGAACCCACAACCGCGGGCTCAGCGAATCTTCCTCAACCAGCTCCCCTGCGCCCGCCACTAGATCCGACCTTCAAGCGATGCAGGCCACACTCCGCCGCGAGTTAAATCAAATCCTCGCGAGGGTTCGAAGCGACCATCGATACGCACATACCCAACGGGTAGGTCGACATTCGCCCCCTCAAAATACCACATCTGTGGATCAAACCACGAGGGACCATGGCGCTCGTCGCTTATATCAGGTGACTGCACGCATCACGTGCAGTTTTTGCCATAAATTAGGCAAAGGCGAAACACACCTTTCGGCCGGGAGTGCTGGCAGTATGGCCACGACATTGTAGAATGTCGTGCGCGGCGCACCACGCTACCACAGAACAAATCACCGTTCCAGCAGAGGGAGTCCCAGAATAGAACACATCCGGCACCACACCAACCATCTGCCTCCAACACCCCAGCAACATCAAACCCCCGAGTCTATAGCATACGCAGTTGCTGCGAGTTGTGTGGTCGTACAGGTCACACACAGAACATATGCAAAGACAGGGTAAAAAGGGGATGGCACGGATTCGATAGCAGGGGGTCACCAACAAGGTTAACGACATACAAGTCTACAACTCCAACACAAACGCGCAAGGCTAAGACTGTACGTCAACGCCAGCCTCCACAAAACTGCACTTCTACCAAGGGCGGCAAACAACTCCCCACACCGACGTATGGACGAAAAATGCCGACCCTAGACTCTGTTCTTCTCCGTCCCGCACACGGCACCCCGTCTCTGCGGAGAAAAATTAATACTGGACGTGAAGCTCCTCCATTCCGCACACGCAACCTCGTCACTTCGGATGCGAGCGAGTTACCGATGGGTCACGACCTACTTGGATGTCATACCTGTTGGTCTATGCAAACAACAACAGGCCAGTGGACCGCACCGCAATCCCTTTGTCCCCGCCGATAACACACGCGGTACCAACCAGGCCCACTTCCATTACAGACCTAAGCCCAGCCACGACCCAGGAACACGTCTACACGACAGAGCCAAGCCTTACCACCGCAACTACTGGGTTAATCCAAACCAGCCATACTCCAAACACACGACTCTCCTTCCGATACTTCACCTAGCGCTCCTTCAACCGTTCTACTCCTTCCGCCCTACCATTATTTCGTGACAACGTCACTGGCGGGGGAGTACTGTGGGGGGGTTTCTCTATTCTACATGAGAAACAACCCACAATTCCACCTAATTTCGACCGCTTTCAGCACGTCATACTTACCAATTTCCTTTATATGTATTCCCCTGTAAAACATTTCAAACGGACGTATAGCTAAACTCATCATCCTTTGCAGATAATGCATAATTGAGTTTAGCTACATAAATGTCATACGGCAACTCCATTCTTGCTAACCATGAGTTTCCCATCGGAAATCTCATAATGTCGGTTAGCAACAACAAGTCTAAAAGAACGACGCTGTTGCATCATAGCAAAATAGCTGGGGTAATTTCAGCGTCTTAGAGTCTGGTTCTCACGCGAATTATTTCCCAAACATCAGCGGCGTCCTATCGACTTTCCCTCAGATCACCCATTCGCTTGGGATCAATGATCTCTCTTTGTAGGGGAGTAACATCCGTTAGGGTTCCCTCTCATTCGTATTTCTTTCCACGGTTCAATGCGCTTTAACTACACCATAGCCGTACCACTGGGTCAGTAGGTCGTGTCAGTAGCTGCATCTGATACCAACACACACAACCAAAGCTACCCCGAGATCACAGCATATCATGTTTTCTGTTCTCTCATTCTTCGTGTCCGTCAATTACCCTATTAACAAAAGTTACAAATACTTTGACGGGCGTGAGGTTGAGAGAGCAGAGGCGTGGTCTCTTTTGGTTGCCTGTGTGTAGAAAGAAATATGAAATTCAACCCTAATTCACACCAGTCGCTATTCAATCACCAGGACGAAAGGTCGCGTCGCGTCGAGTTACAAAGAGAAATAAAACACACGAATAAGAAAAGAAAAAATGAGGAGCTGTAAATAAAAAAAATAAAAATAAAACTTTAAATAAATAAAAAGGCATTTGTCATTTCTTCGGGTGAACTATTGTTTTCGCAGTGACGGTGCAGTGGGTTAAAGTGAATCTCGTGCCATACGCTGGCAACAATACTTTTAAACCCCACAGTAACATTATGTATTTATAAACGTACACGCCCCAACAGAATCTACCGACGAGGAAACGAAGGACACGTTTCCACGAGACCCTAGGGGAAGTGTTTGGTGGGATTGTGGCATTTCTAACAGATACACACACAATACACAAGCAAATCGCGAAGAACACCGAAAGGAAATTCGAATTAGCAAAACATCAGAACCATATACCATAGCGATAACATAACAATTCCACATCAGTTGAGTGTACTTGAGTTTACAAATCCAATTCGTACACGCGGCAGTGGTCTGATGTGTTGAGCATTGGTTCAATTTTTAGTGATTCTAACCGTCGTAGCGTCAGTTCGAATCACTCGTTCTTCACTATCGTCGCAATACGCGATAGGATCTCATCATTCTATGTTAAAATCCTCCTCGGGGACCTCAATGCGAAAATTGGAAAGGAAGATATCTTCCAACCAATAGGTAATGATAATGAAATTCGAATTATCACGTTCGCGCGTCAAAAGATCTGGTAGTGAAAAGCGCGATGTTCAAGCACAAGGAAATCCATAAAGCTACATGAATATCACCCGACAGCGTAACGCGTAACCAAATAGACCACTATAGCGTTACTTCCTCAACAAAAGACGCCACTCGAATATCCTTGACCTAAGATCATATAGAGGGGCAGATTGCGACTCCGATCATCTTCTAATGATGGGCCAAATTAGGAGTCGGCTCGCAGCCAACCCACACGGGGAGTCATGGGAGTCGAGCAAAAAGTTCGACATTGATAAACTCAAAGACCTACGCAGAAGGGCTGAATATCAAGACGAACTAACGAATAGATCTAGCTTCCTAGAGAATAGGAGCAGTGAGGAAGAGGAAGCCAATATTGTGGACACTAAATGGACATGGATCAAAGACACAATCAAACAAACGGCCCAGAGGTATTAGGATTTAAGAAAACAATTAAATCCAAACCTTGGTTTAACGATGAGTGCAGGCGAAGATCAAAGAACGTAAACGCCTGAGTGATCGACTTAAAAAGATATGTTGAAGTCAACACCGAAAGATACGCGACGATTCGGAGAGACAATGAAACTTTTCAAACGCAAAAAAACGTGAATGGGAGAAGACTCGGATCGAAATAATCCTAGAAAATGCCAGAGCAAAGAAAATCAGAGGTATGTATCCCCATCACCATCCACCATCATCGGCACTACAACCGGGATCCGGTCTTGGCCTTATTTAGCAAGTCTCAAGGCTTGTTAAATTCTTCATAACAATTCATTTTTACGGGCACGGTTATTAGCCTTGCGCCGAAAGAGGTATGTATGCCGGCATAAATTCAATTAGAAATTGCTGCCGAGGGAGAGTCAACATAACGCGAGACGCAAACGTCACAGCAACAAACAATATCGTGACAAGGTGGAAGGAGTACTGTAGAGGACGTGTCTTGGCACCGACATGGGCGCAGGGTTCTACTTCGTCCTCACAAATTAGAAGTTCCGCCGCGGCAAACTGTGCACAAGAAAAACAACAGCACAATGAAACAAACACTCAGGAAACGGCCGAGAGAAATAAAACACTAGTGTTGGTTGGTGATCGCCACTTTAAATTTAATTTTATTTGTTTGTCCTTTACTTTCTGAACTTTAATTGGAAACGCAACACACAGCTCATTACAATGTTCAAATACAGGCGCACGACTTAGAACACGATAGACTTCGACGTAGCACTACTGACTCGTACAGCACCTCGCGGGCGCACTCGACTACACTCGCGGGTGTTACTTTGTGACTGGATTTTACGCACCTCCGCGGCCGGCGGAGAGCGGGAGTGCTGTGACCAGCGTGGTCAAAGGATGGAATAAGACTCAACGATATTCAATCGTTGTTAAAAGAAATTCAGCTGGGAAATTGGTTCTCTTAAGTTAAGGGTGCATTTCCTGTTCGAAGAGAGACGTAAAGTCTCTCTTTTGAGTAACCAAACCGATCTCATAGAGGAGATCTTCACGATACACAAGTGTGTGTTTACGTCGGTTCTTTTCATGGCTCAACGATATGGTGAATAACCTGAAACACAAAGAAATGGAAAGATTCGTAGAGATGTTTGTTTATGTGAGAAGGTTACTGGGAAACGGGTCCAGAACTATGTAGGATAAAAGAGATTTATGACCTGTGTCTATGCTGTGGTGCGGATGCGTAGGTAAATGTATCGCCATTAGGAAGAAGCGCTAAAGAAGCGCTAATGATTTTTCATTTACACAATGGGAAATGTGTTAATGGCATCGCTAGTAAGGGTAGGTATTGAGTTCCTATTTGCATTTGAATATGCTGTAGGATTTAATTGATGCAAGAGATGCGGAATGCGTATTTGCTTTGGTCCCTAGGGTGTAAGTCGCCAGCCAATGTGTATATAGGGAACATTGTTGTACACATAGCGCGGCTGGGAAAAATAGACGGCGCAGTATTTATGATCCCTGTCATGAAGGTTACAATGTATGTAAATCTAATTATTTTGTTTACCGGAATTCATCTAAGGAAATTTGACTGGCGACGTAGATGCCGAAATTGATTGGAAATTCCTGGTAAGCTAATAAAGAAATCTTATGGGGCGGTGGTATGCGAAGAGAATGCATGAAGGTAAGTTTTCTTTCTAGGGACTTAAAGATCATAGATTTGATCTCTTAAATGCGTGCAGCATTTTTAGGTGCCGAATGCGAATGCATTGGCGAGGACTTGAGCGTCTTGGGTGATGATTATGGGGGTTTTTCAGGAAGGTAAACCGTGGGATTTGGCGGAACCGCCACAGTACTTTGAAAACCTGCTCAATGTGGGCACCCATCAACCACAAATAAACGCACCAGACGTACATACATACAGAGACGGTTCACCAACTGTTCGTTGACTTTAAAAAAGCCTACGACTCAGTCGTAGACAAAGACTTGATCATATTGTAGTTGAGCTGGGAATCTCGTAAAAATATGCTGTCCTCATTCAGCTCTGCATGAACGAAAACAAAGGGCGAGTTAAAATAGAAAACCACCTCTCAGAACCATTTGAAATCCGCGACGAACTAAAACAGGGGAATGGCCTCTTACCATGTCTTTTTAACCTTGTACTCGAGTATGTTATCAGAAAGGTACAAGACGACAATGTGGCCCGATTATCCCAGGACGAATTTGTGCGGTGGGACGGCCGCGACTGAGATGGTAGGACAATACACGGCGCGACCTCGAGGAGGTCGAATCAGACAACGAAGCGTGGAAGGATAGTACACAGGGCATGGAACGATGGCGCAGCCGAGTCAGTGAGGTCATATACTTCCGGGTTCCTACAGGACAGTAAATAGTAATAGAACTGCAAAAAGTAATATAAAAGAAATGCATGAGATAAAATGTGTATTGCTTAATGGTTCTTGCTTTTTGTTTGTGTGAATATACCTTCAGACCGTATGCTGTTTCAATGTCATGAACTACACAATAACATAACACACGCATGAGGTAGCAATTCAAACTCGAACTCATTGATTTTGGCCTCCGGTATGACGGATGTATCAGGTCGGCTAAAAAGTTCGTAGGCTGACACATATATGTTACTAGCATTAAATCTAGTAAAAAATATAATTAAATAAAAATGATATTTTGTTAGTACTAACCTTCAAACGACACGTGTATAAATTTGACAGCTGTCCGACAATTGGTTCGTGAGATATAGCATGTGAATGATGCAGCTTTTGTTATTGTAAAAAAAATGGATAAAAAAAGAATTTCGTGTTAATGCTTTATCATGAAAAAATACTGCTCACGCCAAGGCTTGGCTTTATCAACATTATTCGGACTCCACTAGGAAAATCAACCGCTGAGAAGTGGTTTGTTAAATTTAAACGGGGCGAAATGAGCACCGACGGCGATACACGCAGTGGACGCCCGAAAGAGGCTGTAACGGAGGAAAACGTTAAAAAAGTTCACAAAATAATTATAAACGATCGTACTTTGAAGTTGATCAAGATAGTCGAAACTCTGAAGATATCAAAAGAGCGTGTTGGACATATCGTGCATGAATAATTTGGACATGCGTAAGCTGTGCGGAAAACGAGTGATGCGCGAGCGCACTAACGAGCAAAAATTTCAACGTGTCGTTGACTCGGAGCATTGTTTAGCGATATTCAACCGTAATAACAAATTTTTCTGTCGATATGTTAGAATCAATGAAACGTGGTTTCATCAGTACACTCCAGAGTCCAATCGACAGTCGGCCGAATGGACTGCACGCGATGAACCGAATCCAAAGCGTGGAAAGACGCAACAGTGACGCAAATGTTATCGAAAATTGGCATGACCGCTATAATCGTTGTGTCGCCCCTTCCTTGTTGAATAATAAAATGGGATTTTACCAACAAAAAAAAGAAAAGTGTTATACTATGTTAGCCTACGAACTTTTCAGTCGATCTGTTATGTATGAACTTGACTTGCTCTAATGAAACAAAACTCTTTTTCGAAAAACGCGGGCATTTTTTGTTGATATCATCACGTAAACACTATAATAAGGTCGCATAATATTCGCGTTGAATAATTTTCTATCCTAACAATAATTCTTGGAAATTATTGTGGGGGTTCTTTAAGTCGCCCGAAGAACCACCCATCGTCCTAACCCAACTCCCCGTTCCCAATCTGCAAATACCGTACCCACCAAAGCCTCTTACCTGTTTACGAGCAGTAGAAAGCTATATTCAACCATTTCATACCTGAAACATAAGTCCACGGCAAGATTACCATCTTGCCATGGCATCAAATAAATAGCATCAATTAAACATCTCGGTTCATCTGTCATGAACCGATCAGTTACTATGGGCGACCACATGCCCATCAAATACAGGCCAATCCTCCCGAGTGTTCTTGTTCCAACAATTCGTTGGTCCAAAAGACACGCCATGGCAAATCGCTTGCTTATACAGCTGCAGCGGATTATCCCTGATCGGTTGCATAAACGATAAACTAACATCGAATTGGCCGTGATCATAGTTTGTTTTTCCTAAACAATCTAGCAATGGTCATGTCCCATGTTTTGTTCACTAATACAAAGCATAGCGCAACTCGCGCCTAACTGCCAAGAGCCGAATTCTTTGCCAGTGTAAATATTCACACTGGAATTCGACCCTTGACTCGCTATGGATGCAATGCACAATTGACGTGGATAAATACACAACCGTCATTGTGTAATCACCCTGATCGCCAGATCAGGTCCCGCGGTATCGTTCTCCTAAACAACCTTCGTACCATTAGCTAAGGCAAACAAACGCGTATCTTAGGGTTTGACCCCCGAAATAGCGTTTCTGTTGACATAATACTCAGAAATCTAATCCTGCATCAACGAATCGCTAGTTTAAACATAGTAACCTTTTTCGACGGCTATACGAGCGACCATTTATTTGCACAGCTGACCTAGTTGAATTCAAATATCGTTTAGTGAAGTGACGCGGTGCCGGGGTCGGATCACTGTTATACGTTTAAGTCAGTTTTTGTTGTCGCTTTTCCTTATTCAACTGCAGCCGATATATGAAATACTGCCCTTCCCATGTAGAGACCCTCTTCCTATTTGTGTGCATCTTGAATAGTGATATCCGCGTGTTAAGTGTGTCGACAATGTCATAGCTAAAGATAACATACAGGAGATCATTGACACTCTCAAACAAAAAAGCACCACCAAATTCTAAACCCAAATGACCCCACAGAACGACAACGCAATTGAGTCCGTAAGCCCATTAAGCAAATCAATCGAAAACGATTAATTTCAATTTCAAATTGCTAAGGCAATTAACGATTACATAGGCTGGAACAATTAAATTGCAGAAACGTTTAAACTGCATGTTCCAGCACAAACGGCAGAAGTGCAATTAATTGGGTCAGTTCGCAACCGTAGAAGTTGAACCCGAGTTCAAGTCGGTGAAGAAATATTAACTGATTCAGCGATACATCGCGATTGCGAACTGAAGCCAACAATCGGAAATTGGGGAATTAAAATTAAATTGCATTATCGTCATCGGGAGGTGTTGACCCCGAGGTGACGAGAGTTGTGGTTAAAGGGAGAAGGGGCAGTCTGATGTTGGTCGTGGAAGTGGGTTTTTTGTAGTGAAATTAGAAAGAAACTGTTTGGAGTAAATTATAAATGAAGTATAGAACAAATAGTAAATACTAATCAGTGTAACATAAGATTGATAAAAGTGGAATACTAGAAGCTGTTTGGAGTAAATTATAAATGAAGTAAGGAAAAAATAGTAAATGCTGATCAGTGTAACATAAGATTGATAAAAGTGGAACACTGGAAACTGTTTGGAGTAAATTATAAATGAAGTATAGAACAAATAGTAAATACTAATCAATGTAACAAGAATGATAAAAGTGGAATACTAGAAACTGTTTGGAGTAAATTATGAATGAAATAAAGAACAAATGGTAAATACTAATTAGCGTAACATAAGATGAATAAAAGTGGAATACTAGAAACTGTTTGAAGTAAATTGTAAATGAAGCAAAGAACAAATAGTAAATACTGATTAGTGTAACATAAGAATGAATGTGGAAAGTAAAGAAAGAGTGACTCCGAGTATTTCTTATTCTTTATAAGTTTTTGGTGTGTAAAGGAAGATTTGATCGCCATTCCCAAGACATCGTGTCTCTAGTTTCTCAGCGAGACAAAAAAACCGTAACTGGCGCAGTCGGCGTTCCTCTATTCGGTAGAACTAGAGGAAAGTGTTCGAACGTACTCGGTAGACTTATAGTGGAAACGTAGTGAGTCAAGATAAACTTTAGTGACCCATGCAGAAACCACTACCATAAACTAAAAAGAAAAGAACAATCTAGTGGCTCACAAAGAAACCGGTATCCATAAAATAGACAATAAACAGCGAGAAGCAGGACTAAAGACATAATAATAATAATAAAAGCGTAAACAGTGAATGAAAAGGAAAAAAAGGAAGCTAAATTATCAACGGCAGTGGCAATAGGAGTACCAACATCATCACCAACAACAACAGCAGTCGCAGCAACCCATGGAATACATAGTAAGTCTGGTCATTATCATTACAGTAATTTTTTCGGTTTAGCTATTAGAAATGAATATATAAATGTATAATATATCAAAAATCATAATTACCAGTAAATAAATGTGTAATATATCAGAAATCATAGTTACAAATATGTCAAAAATCATAGATATCAGCAAACAAGTATATAATAAGTAAATATATCAAAAAGTAAACTATGATCAATGTTGTCAAAGGTATAAGAACAAAAATGTGTTTAATTATAATAAGTAGGATTTACACATCAGACTAGCCCGAACAGATTCACAAATAGCCACAATAAGTTGTGTTAGATATTGAAGCCGCTTGAAGAAAAGAAAACTATAGTATGAACGGAACGCAATCGCGAAATTAAAATAAATAAATTTAATAAAAAAAAATAAAAAATAAAAAATTAGTCACACGGTACGTAAAATAAGAAAAACTATCGTCTTATTCATCGAAAAAGTAGGATTCGGTACGGTTACATCTAGCCGACAAAATTGATCGGAGGACAGAAGCAAGGAATAGATTAATAGATCAAAGACGAGGAATCGCTCAACAACAAATGGAGCAATGTATCGCGGCACCTTACCGTCGTTCATAGACGCCGTATCAAGGAAGCTTGTCGAATACAGAGCTGGACGGGAAGAGCAAAAGGCGAAAGCCTTCAGGGTGATCTACGATCAGAAAATACTGGGGGCAGCGAAGAACCTTCTAAGAGTGAACCCTGCTCAAAATTGGGAAGAGTGCCAGCAAAAATTGAAGCTGCACTACAGACCAAAGAGAGACCAAATGGCCCTGACATTATGTTATTAAGGGTGAACTCGATCCTCGACCTTAGCAACAAATTGAAATATCTTGTAGATGACATTGCAGAGTATTCCGTATTTTGTACAGACGGTAATGCAATGATAGTTATATTCAGTGGAATGCTAGTCCAGAAAGTTAAAAGCTTAGTTTCAGGTACTTTGGCGTATAATATAATGAATAAGACAAACCTGACAGAGGTAAGAAATGTGATAGACTCTTTTGTTGGTATGGATAGGAGTAATTTAAATACTACCAATAATATCGAACACAGAATAACCGCGAGAAACAGCCAACACTTTAACAGGAACCAAAGACCAAACCAGGTGGTACATCGGAACAGATATGAGAATAGGCAGGGCGAAGGCAATATCGTAAGGCAAGGAGGCAGTCATAATAACTTCAGAGCAAACCGGAGGCCAAGGCAAAATATAGGTGATAACCACAATTGGAGCACAGGACCAAATAATGTTAGACAGAGCAATGAAAGATCCGTACAAAGACAGCCACATCCAGGTAATAGTTTACAGAGCAGACAAAGGCCAGACCACATGTCAGTGGACATGATAAATAGGCAGGAAGCATAGGACGTAGCAGATCCATTTTTTACAAACTAGCCTCGGAGAATAGAATAGTAATAACATTAACCATCGAAGGAGTGAAATACCTAGCACTCTTAGACACAGGATCTACGATAAGTATCCTAAATGAAAGTAATACCCCAAAACTCAAATACGAAATAATAGATACAAATACGACAGCGATAACGACGATCCAAGAAAAGGTAAACGAACCGAGTAAAACAGTAGCGTCGGCTTGCCCATTAGAGTTTAAATATCCACTTAACGAAAGTATAAGATGGGTGGCATTGAAGATGGAAAAACCATACAATTTATTCTAGGGATGGATTGGATAAGTAAGAATGTTGAAAAGATTTGTTTACGAAATCGGGAGATTCAGAAGACAACTGGAGTGAGCCTTCCATTCGGGACAAAGTCTATTGATGAGGAAGTCAATATACTCGAAGTAAGCGAAGTGCGAGATATCCAATTGAATCATTTAAGCGAACAGGAAAAGAGGGCAGTAGAACCTCTAATTAGGGAATTTAGCACGTTGCTATACAGAGAAGGGGATATATTTTAACAAAAACAGATACAATCGTTCACGAAATTAAAACAACCACTGACCAACAAATAAACTCAAGATTGTACAGATACCCAAGGGGTCATGAAGCAGAAGTTAGAAGGCAAATGGAAAATCATACGAAAAAGTAAAAGTTGGTATAGTTCACCGATAATAGTAGTGCCAAAGAAGAAAGATCGCCTGTCACGCGGGAGACCAGGGTTCGATTCCCCGTCGGGGAGCCTCTGGCGCAAGACTAATGACCTTGCCCGGAAAAAACAAATCATTATGGAAAATTTAACAAGCCTCAGGACTTGCTAAATAAGGCCAGGACCGGTTTCCGGTTGTAGTGCCAATGATGATGAAAGAAGAAAGATAATTCAGGAGTGCAAAAGTTCAGGATTGTAGTGGATTACAGAAGATTGAACCAGGTCACAGTAGACGACAAGTACCCAACACCTAACATGGAAAGTATTCTAGATAAGCTAGGGAAAGCGCAATATTTTAGTACATTAGATCTAGCGAAAGGCTACCATCAAATTAGGATGGCAGAGAAAGACATAGAGAAGACAGCTTTTGTTACACCTGGAGGACTCTACGAGTTTATCCGAATGCCGTTCGGACTAAAAAATGCATCAGCCACTGTTCAACGGACGATGAATAATATTCTTCGCGAATACATCAAAAAGATATGCGTCGCGTACATTGATGATATTCTGATATTTTCCACTTCGTTAGAAGAACACATAAGCTCCTTAAGAAAAGTCTGCACCAGACTTCGAGAGCATAACCTAAAGATTCAGGCAGATAAATGCAGTTTCCTGAAAAGAGACACTGAATTCTTAGGTCACGTCCTAACCAAGAAAGGGATGAAGCCAAATCCAGAAAAAATAAGAGTTATACAGGAACTAGAGATACCCAGAACCGAGAGACAATTAAAAGGATTCCTAGGCGCAACTGGATTTTACAGGAAGTTCGTTAAGGATTATTCAAAAATAGCATACCCAATGATTAAATATCTAAAGAAAGGGTGCAAGATTAATCCAAGAGATCCACAATACATAGCAGCGTTTGAGAATCTAAAAAGCCTGCTATCTTCCCATCCGATTCTGAGATGGCCAGACTTCGACCAAACGTTCGTGGTAACGACAGATGCGAGTGACAATGCCATAGGAGCGGTGTTGTCGCAACAAGGACACCCAGTATGCTTCATATCTAGGACTCTCAACAATCATGAGACAAATTATAGCACCACAGACAAAGAATTTTTAGCAATAGTGTACGCAGTTACTTATTTCAGACCATATCTTTACGGAAACAAATTCAAAATCGTAACAGGCCACGTGCCAATCAAATACCTAAAGAAGTAGCATAGAAGAAACGCTAAAAAGGTATATCAGAAGAGGCCGCATCGGAGTTTACTCAGAAGTTCAAGATGCAGACTACCACAAGGGGCAGTTGATCCTAATATCGCTGTTCTCATTTGAAAAGATCAAATTCATACGGTGCTCCAGAAGGGCACAAGAGATTAAAACAGAGGAACAATTGCATAAACAATTGTCCCTGTATCATACAAAAGGATCGATGCACAGCGGAATCAACGAGAGCTAACACAGCTGCGTCAACACATTTGTCTAATAATTGGCAATTGCAGGGAAATGCAGTACGAAATAAAGTACGACAGAAAACCCATAAGGGCCAAGTTCGAAAGGACGGAAACGCCTGAAGAAAAAAACGAAAAGATTCACCTCGACATATTTCACTTTAAGAAACATGCCTTTGTGTCGACAATAGATAAACTAACAAAGTTTGCAACAGCGTACTGCATAACCGATAGGAACTGGAGGGCTAAGAAAGCCATAATGATAGAACAGTTCGTAAAATTCGGGAAGCCAAAGAAAATCATAATGGACAACGAATTTAGGGCAGAGCAGCTAATAGAATTCCTACGTACCGAACTCGTGGAACTTCATTTAACCAAGCCAAATAGTCATACTGGGAATGCAGACATTGAGCGCCTACACTCAACCTTATTAGAAATAATGACTGGAAAGCTCTCGGTTGAGATGAAGATACAGATAGCTATAGGATACTATAACAATCGGTATCACTCCAGACCGCCACCATCCTACATGTAATTAATATAAGTAGCATAGAAAATATTTTGTCACGAATAAATAACGATGTAGAGAATTTAGAATTAGATAACCAAGAACTGTTAAGAGCAGTGGTAGTGGATATAAAGACAAAATTAAGATCAATAACATCCAGGCAGACTAGGCAGAAAAGAGGGATTCTCAACATAGTAGGGGTCGGCAAATTAATGGTTGTTCGGAACCATGGATGATACAGATAGGCAGGAAATTTTACAACATTTAGAGGTTAATGAAAATAATAACCTAAAGCTATAGTGAACTTGAACAATCAGATTGCCATCAATACGCTTTTTAGCGATTCATTCAATATATTAAAAGATGCCGTAGAACAAGGTAGAAACAAAACGGCAGATATGGTAAATGCGGTATCTGAGCAAGAGGGAATTCTGCAACGACACTCAATGTATCTGGACCAAATGCTTAAACTAAGGTATATAGAAAGTAAGGTGGACCAGATACAAGACAGTGTAGCAGTCGCTGAAAATAACATATTCCACCCGAGCATATTAACGGCAGAAGAAAAAGACAAATACGACGTAGATTTCTATAAATTAAAATTAATAAAAATGGGAGTGTTGATGCATCTAAACCAATCGCTGGTGACAGCAATAAAAATCCCGAAAACTACGTAAAAGTCGATTTGAAACTATTATTGCCAATTCCTAATTCAAAGTCGGAAGTAGAAGTTGAACCCGAGTTCAAGTCGGTGAAGAAATATTAACTGATTCAGCGATACATCGCGATTGCGAACTGAAGCCAACAATCGGAAATTGGGGCAATTAAAATTAAAGTGCATTATCGTCATCGGGAGGTGTTGACCCCGAGGTAACGAGAGTTGGTGGTTAATGGAAGAAGGGGCAGTCTGTTGTTGGTCGAGGAAGTGGGTTTTTTGTAGTTATCTTAGAAATAACTGTTTGGAGTAAATTATAAATGAAGTATAGAACAAATAGTAAATTCTAATTAGTGTAACGTAAGATTAACAAAAGTGGAATACTAGAAACTGTTTGGAGTAAATTATGAATGAAATAAAGAACAAACGGTAAATACTAATTAGCGTAACATAAGATTGATAAAAGTGGAATACTAGAAACTGTTTGGAGTAAATTATAAATGAAGTAAAGAATAAATAGTAATAGTAAATACTAATCAATGTAACATAAGATTGATAAAAGTGGAATACTATTAAGTGTTTGGAGTAAATTATGAATGAAATAAAGAACAAATGGTAAATACTAATTAGCGTAACATAAGATGAATAAAAGTGAAATACTAGAAACTGTTTGAAGTAAATTGTAAATGAAGCAAAGAACAAATAGTAAATACTGATTAGTGTAACATAAGAATGAATAAAGTGGAAAGTAAAAAAAGAGTGACTCCGAGTATTTCTTATTCTTTATAAGTATTTGGTGTGTAAAGGAAGATTTGATCGCCAATCCCAAGGCATCTCTAGTTTCTCAGCGAGACAAAAAAAAAACCATAACTCGCGCGAAACACCATCTAGAATCGTCGCGACAGTCAGATTTCTTTCCCCGAAGTGCGCACACGCACACCGCGTCGAGAGTAAAAATCCAAACACCGAGGCGTCCTAGAGTTCTTATCGGCTCTACGAGCGCGTGGACCTTAATTAAAGTCGAGGTTCAAAACGTGTGCCGTTTATCTACCCTGTTCATCCTAATTCGAGCGCATAATTATTTAATCAGTCAATGTGCATACGGTGTTGCTAAAGCGAAATAAGTATTTCTATATAACATATAAACAATAACCTCAGCATCTGTAATCGCGAGCTAAATATCCGCAATCGAAGATAAATTAAGATCCGTGACTCGTTAATTCAATAAACTATACCTGTGAGCAAATTGATGGAGGGATTGCCAGCATAATTGATAAACAAGAATAGAGCATTAAGTGATTGTATGGAGTGGGTGACAATTAATAAACTGCTAGACATTTCTAAACATACTGATAAGAGGAACCAATATTGGAAGTGCGCGTTTAAAAATATCCAGAAATAAAGTAACATTAATACATCTGTACAAGGAATCAGTGTTTCATTTCTATTCGTTTTGTATCCTTCTGTGTGCACAGTTTTCTTGAGAACCCGAGTGTGGACCGAACAGTTCCTGCGTTTTCTTTGGTTATTCGTTTGATTTTCCTCAGTGGGTGTTTTTATTGAACTAGCGTCCGTGTCGACGCACCTAGTAAAAACTAGCCACATTATTCTACCCGCTATCCCAATAAGAAACTAACTACGACAACGTCTGTAAATAGAACTATCTTCATCATCTTTGGAAAAGTGCTGGTTTCTTAATGAGATAGACGATGAAACTATGTTGACGAATGAGACGATACAGGATTTTCATTTTTTCTATAGCATATCCGTGTACAAGGGGAAGGAAGAAAAGAAAAGGGATATGGAAATAATGTCATTGAATTACTGAAAGTTTTAATGATAATGAAACGGATGAATCTAGCAGCGCGTTCCACGCCAATACAGTACAACTGAATAAAGATTTATCTGACCATCTAAAAGGTTTTCCACCTAATGATAATTAGAGTTTGATATTAATTTTTTGTTTAGTCATTATATGCAAATTCCATCTGATGAGTATGTTATATTAAGTAAAAAAAATATATTAACTTACGTTTGGTTGGTTTTCAACTGATCAGTCAAGCCGGTTGCTAGGCAAAGCTCAGGGACCAACATAATATAATCATTCTGACCAGATCGAATATTCTTTATAGTTGGCACGGATATTAACAAAGGTTGGTGTAAATCCGCAATATTTATTCTATGGCGCTGAATTTAAAGTAACTGATTAGGATTCATTTGGTGGAACACACAACTTCATAAAGCGTACCTCAGAATAGTACTGCTTATAAGTTACAACGGTTCCATCCTTCAATGTAAATGTTGACATAGGTGTTTGATCGAAATCCACATCATCCACTCGGTAGGTTTTGTTGTTGTAAGCAGTAAGTACAACTGACCCTTTAAAAACGTATACAATTTCAGTAGTTTAAGAACACTTCAAGTCATAGCTAATTCAGACCTACCACAAACTTGTCTTCTAAAGTCGTCCTGGAAACCTCTAGGATTCGATTTCTTTACATCTATTAGGATCTTAAGAAGGCTTTCTTTACGCATAACCTTACTAGCAACTTCTACACACAGCATAATATCCACCTCATGTTGTCTGCAGGAAGTTGTGAATCCTGGCCAGATATCCAGTTGGTCCAAAGATGCCTTTGAATGACAATCAAATTCAATGGAGTTTCAAACATACACATTTTAACACGTACCCTATCTCTTGGTTCGTAATAATTTCGCCCAATCATCTCCAGGCCAAGGCCAGCCAAACATTGCCTAACGGCTAGATTGATTACCTGGGTTATCTGCATATCAGTTGCCATGATCTCATGAACTAATCTCATTTTGATATGCACGGGGGTGTTTGACGAGTTGGGTTTGTAAATGATCGAACATTGTCTTTCTTCCAAAAGCTTAGTGGTAAACAAAATACTTCCATCATAAATAAAACCCGGCAACAACTTGGAATTTCGTCGTATATGAGCTTTACGTTCTCTGACATTTTCCTCTTCAGGGATAATTTCAACGAAATATTGATAAACGGACCATTGAGGCCGTTTCAAAATTTTAAAATAGTTTGTGATTAATTCGACAGGTGTTCCAGCAGTTCCAGATTTTGTGGCACAAGTTGCTGGACGGGTCTTTATAAAATCGGTAACAGCTCTTCGAGCCCGTACGGCTCCTCGTGCGCGTTCAGCTGTAATTAGAATATGAGATTTTATAAAAATTAATTATTATTGTATTACCAGACACTTCTATCATGGTCTGCGGCAAATCTCGGTGCAGTGTAGCCCTTCCTTGACTCTGTCCAGTAACGCCACGCCCAATCCGTGTCACAGCACCAGTTGACGAACTAACGCTAGCAGTCGAAGGTGTTGTTAAATATGTAGATGGAACTCCAGATTCACCTGTAGATGGAGCTCCATATGATGGCGAAAATGGAGTACCAGAAGCACCTGTAGATGGCGTACCAGATACAACTCCAGAGGTAGTTGCAGACGTAGATGCTGAAGCAACAATCAAAGATGCACCAGTTATTGCCCGTAAAGTGGATTCTGGACGTGGTCTAAATATTTGACACCATGATTCTGCAGAGGGCGGCTGTGGGAGTCCTTCATCACGCGGGATAGTAATATTACTAGACGAGCGAAGCTGAATTTGGAAATCATCGGTTCCTGGTTGGACTTCAGCCCATACCGAATTTTCATTTGCCAGAGTCCAGTTCAGATCCCTCCCGTCTTTTTGGTGTCCCCGCGGTTGGTATTGTTCCCTGGACTGCTGATATTGTTGACGTTGATGTTGTCTTTGCGGTTGTTGATGTTGTCTTTGCGATTGTTGATATTGGTCTCGTGGTTGTTGATATTGGTCTCGTGGTTGATATTGTTCTCGTGGTTGTTGATATTGATCTCGTGGTTGTTGATATTGATCTCGTGGTTTTTGGTATTGATCTCGTGATTGTTGATATTGATCTCGTGATTGTTGATATTGATCTCGTGATTGTTGATATTGTTCTCGTGGTCGTTGATATTGTTCTCGTGATTGTTGATATTGTTCTCGTGATTGTTGATATTGTTCCCGCGGTTGTGCATGTTGTGACGGTTGTTGATATTGCGAAGGCTGACGATCCTCACCATCTCGATATCCCGCACCTCTAGCGGAACGGCCGACTGCAGGCTAAACAAACCGACAAATAAAATGTAATTCAAATAAAACAAAATGATATTTTAATATAAATTAAATAGGGTATTTATATACACAATCGTTCTTATTTAAATATCAATTAAATCGAACATTTACATATTTAAACATCTTTTACAATTCTTATAACATATTTTCATTACACAATTTTTGACTCCTCAAAAAAACAGCACCCATCAAAAATATATGTGGTACGATCAAGAATAACAGTGATTTCGTTTTTTCTTAAACAAAAATTACCGTTCAATCTTTATAAGTTAATCAATCACATACAATGCGCATGTGCCTGCGTTTTTCCTAACCTCGAAACAACTTCTTAAACTCAGTTTTCAAAACGGCGCCCTATTGCGGTTATATCAGCGTCAGGAATATGAGAGAAGTTACACAACAACACAATCATCATCATCATTGGCACTACAACCGGGATCCGGTCTTGACCTTATTTAACAAATCTCTCCACCGGTCCCGATTTCGAGCCGATGTCATCCTGTTTGGCACTCCCGGGCTCTGGGCGTCCTGGTCTACGCCATCCCTCCATCGCAGACAAGGCCTGCCGCGCTGTCACCTTCCATCATCCTTCCGCAAAGGACTTTCCGGGCAGACACAACACAATAGTAGAATCAAAATAGCGGTATTGTTTATAAAAAAAAGACCAAGCAGTGAGGATTGAGCAATACTAAAAAGCCACCGAGCACAACACATATAATCTTGTCAACTGTCAAAAATAAATATAAACATTCAAAATGGCTGCAAATGTCAACATACGTGAGGAAAATGTGTACCAATAAAAAAAGTTTTTTTTTTTAACTTGATTTATGCAGCCTAGGAAATTCAATTACTGTTTCAACCACATTGCGTGTATTATTGTGCAATGCTCTACCTGATCATGTGTTTCCTCGTCGTTGTAATGTCCAGGCATTTAAGACCAATGTATATCGATACCTCCTTTCCTTTTCCACGTCCTCTCCGTCCGACGCACTGTGCTGTGACATTTAAGAGTACTCGAAAATCCCCTTTTGTGCGCGCGTTAATGTAAAAAAAAATACGCTGAATGGATTTTCATTGCGTTTATAGTTGTGAGTTGAAAATCACGAAATCTTTTCACTTTCGCATATAGGAAAAATGTGGAGGAAAAGTCGAACAGGAAACAAGAATAAGATTACCTTTTCCGACTGTCTGACTTCTGTTCATACCATCACACGGATGTTAGACATCTGTTGAGAATTTAGACAAAATCCTGGGGATAGTGACGAAGAATGAAGTTATCGAAACTGAGTAGATTTCTAACTTGTAATACAGGGTTAGCTAATCATATGTAGTTGGAAGAACAGCACAGAACCAGCAGTATTATCAAATTGACTCTATCCGGAATAGACGTGTCGGCAATTCACAAATCCTTCAACGGAACGGCCTTAAGAGTGGTGTATGTAAAAATATTACAATAAACTGTGTTACACATCATTAATTAATAGGGGTTCGTCGCAAGTGACTTCTCTGTGCACAAAATAATTAAAAAACAATTGGTGCAAATATGCGACACACAAAATGTGTACCTGTAAACATAAATAAATAAAATTACTAAGCGTGCTGCCTACCATGGACGATGGTCAGGGTGAATTTAAAATGATTCAATGGAGAAGGCACAATTCGCAACCGAATCTTCAAGCTAAGCGGCTGAAGTTCGACGAATTAATTATCCCCATAACGATCATTATACCGGAGCGGGGAGCAATTTTAAAGTACTGGCGACAGAAGAAACGAACGTTTCCAACATCGAGGACAGTAGCGAGAAACACATCAAGCGAAATAAATGAATTGCCGAGCTCTGGAAGAACAATAATGAACTGCAAGGCAAAAAGGGGAAGTTTTACAAACGGGGGAACAACAGCAGCAACCGGATGACCAACATCAGCTACAGCCAATCATCATCATTATTATCGGCACTACAACCGGGGTCCGGTCTGGGCCTTATTTAGCAAGTTTCGAGGCTTTTAAATTCTCCATAATAATTTATTTGTACGGGCAAGGTTATTAGCTACAACCAATAGCCAACAGGAAAGAGAAGGCGCCTCCCATTATAGTTAGCCTGATGGAGGCTAAAGATATCCTTATACTTGGTAAGTTAATTTGCAATAGTTTTAAGACAAAATAGTCAACAAAACAACAAGGTAAGTTTTCTGTGATAGTTTGAAAGACTACCACAATATTAAAGATGCGTTAATGAAAGCATGTAAGCGAGTACTACACGTACACATGCTTTAACAAAACAGCTGGGAATCTTCTGCAGTGCCTTCACGACCGGCCTCCAAACAGGACACTTTCCTCAACGATGGAAAAAACAGCGGCTTGTGTTTATACCAAAAGGAGTCAAGAATTCAGAAGAGCTGTCGTCTTACCGCCTGTTGTGCATGCTGGAAAAAATATTGCGCCGTGGTGGCAATAGACGTTAAAAATGCATTTAAGATGCATGTGAATTGGAATCGGATTCTAGAAGCGTTGGGCGATCTACAAGTCTCACCCTAGTTGATGGGTATGTGGCGGTTCCGCCAAACCCCACTGTCTACTTACCCGAAGAACCCCCGTACCTACAACACAACCATCATAGTTTTCTGCTAATGCAATCGCATTAGCAACTGTAAATGCTTCACGCATTAAGTTTACGTATTTAGCTAAAAGCTCCTGGAAGAGAAATCTTACCTTCATTCATTATTCGAATTCAAAATTCTCTATAAGAATTCTGTTCCCAACATCATAAATCCCAAGCCTTCGGCTGCCAGGCAAATCTCGATCTTACACACGCATTTTCCCTAGTCGAATTCCTGAAAACAAAATTTGGTTTACATACAAGTAACCATCATAACAGGGATCATAAACATTGCGTCGCCTATCCCCAGCCTCACCATGTGTATAATAAATTCCTTTCCATATACATTGGCTAGCGATTCCATTGTCCAGCGGCTAAAGCAGCGTCGGGCAGCTTGTTTGTTCAGCTGGAATATACCCGACCACGATCCGTCGTCTATAAGAATAAACAATCACCAATTTCGTTCTTTGCCACAAACGAATTACCCTGCATATACAAATGCAAGCAAGGGATTCGTTTCGGCTACCGACCCAAGATACGATATACAATTTTCATTGTATAAAGTATTGTAATCCATTAAGCACCTTTCTCTAATGGCTATTCGTCTATTTACACAAGGGCATCACACATCTAAGACTTTTATGATACCCTCATCCCATCTTTCATTTTAACACCATTTCCTGGATGACTAGCGGTTTATTTATTCAGCTGCAATGCACATCTCATAATGCCGTTTGTCCATCTTCCCTTTTTTGGCAGCTTCGTTTCTCATGTTTCACCGCATGGATAGGCAGCGTAATCTTCTCGATCAACTACACGCACACCACCTCAGGACCTCACCAGCGAAATCCTTCTCCCTCGTTTTCACCACGAGAGAAACACCCTCTCTCGAGGAAACTCACCCCATTAGCGAATGTATATCGCCGAGATCTTTACCACCCACCGACCAAGCCGGTCGTTTTGGTCCCGCGGTCCGTAGCACTCCGGACGCGTACAACCCGCAGTTAGTGTTGCATAATATAAACCAGTTGTAACAAATATCAATTAAAATTCATTTTTCGTGTGTAAATCAAAATAAATATGTCGTGAATAAATGTAGCCAATAATAATAAACTAAACAGTGTGTTTCATTTTCTGCGCTGTGGAATTCGTGTGCTTGATGTTTTCTTCTTCCCTTGGTGATCATTCGGTTGTATCGGCGGAACTTTATAACAAACGGCGAGTAGGTTGATAGTAGAACTCTCGCCCATGCTGGCGTCGCGGTTATTATCCCATGTATACTAGCGAACTGTCTCCCGGATATAAGACTGCTCTATGACACTGATGAGGGACCACAGGAATATAAAATAACGGCGCGTGTACCTCAGGGATCTGTATTAGGTCCGCTGTTATCTAATATCATGTATGATGGTGTTCTCAGGCTCAATGCACCACAAGGAGCTAGAATCATTGGGTACGCAGATGATTTGGTGATAGTGCGCGAGCTAAACATATAGATTACCTGGAGAATATTTGTTCCCATACAATCCAGAGCATTAAATGCTGGCTAGATATGGCCGGACTGAAACTAGTTGAACATAAGACGGAGGCAGTTTTAATAAGCAGCCCCAAGTAAATTGAGCACCGTGAATACAAAATAGAATGACAAACAATCCGCATATTAAATATCTTGGTGTTACTGTCACCAACAGATTGACTTTCAAGGAACGCCTACGGAAAACGAATGGAAAATGGCAAGAGTATGCAATGTTTTGCAGAGACTGCTACCCAATAATGGAGGCCCATGGCCCGACATAAGAGAACTGGTAACCAGTGTCGACACTTTCATTATAATGTATGCAGCTCACATATGGGCGGGAGCCGCAAAGTATAAGTCGCACAATAGTGGGTGAACTCAGCATATACACTGGCATCATTAAGAATATGCTCCGCATTCCGAACGGTATCCGCAGATGCCATAAATGTTTTGGCCGTAGCGATAAAATAACAATTCCACATCAGTTGAGTGTACTTGAGTTTAGAAATCGAATTCGAACACGCGGCCAGTAGCCTGATGCTTCATTGCTTCGCTTGTCAACTGTTTCATCGTGTGTTCAATTCACCTTCTCCACTATCCTTGCTTAACGCAGACAACCCCGACGTGATCTGTGTACACACAGCACACACTTTCCCAAAGTAAACAGAACTTCACGACACGATCACGACTTCCGCATAGAGCACCGGCACACTCGCCTGCGCCGACGTTCTCTCGCCCGCTCGTTCCTCGCTCCGTCGCTGGCACACGAAGCTGATCGTAACAAAGTTACTGAGGAGGGAGTAGTGTGGCGTTTCTAACAGATACACACACAATATACAAGGAAATAGTGAAGAACACCGAACGAAAATCGAATAAGAAAATGCATCAGAGCCGTATACCATAGCGATAACATAGCAACTCCACATCAGTTGAGTGTACTTGAGTTTAGAAATCGAATTCGTACACGCGGCCAGTAGCCTGATGTGTAAGCATTGGTTCAATTTTTGGTCAGTTCGAATCACACGTTCTTCATTATCGTTGCAAACGCTATAATACTTACACAAGCATAAGCATGTGAATCGCCCATACTGCTTGTACTGCGAAGGCAAAATAGAAAATGCGGAACACGTACTCACAGAGTGCGCGAGATTCGCTCTTGGAGAAACATGAGACGGACAGTTACTCCGACAGGAGTAATAGAATACATGCTGTGTTCCAAACAGGCATGGTCCGTAGCAAACGACATTCTATGTGACATGATGCAGCAGTTGCAACGCGACGAACGGAGTAACAGGTAAATTCCGTCCCGCCCCGCGCTGAAATATTGAAAAGAAAGTTCCGCGGGGATCGGCGGGAATATGTGCCCGACGGCAAGTGGTTTTAGTCGGTAAAAATCCGGCATGCCACTGGATCGGTCAAGAGATATCTTTTGAAGATTCCCACTTTCCCACAGAACCACGTGCACCCAAAAAATCAGAGGAAACTGCCCCCATGCTCCTAAAAGGAGTTGATCCGTCCTTTTCCCCGAGAAATGACTCTCGGGGCATTAAAAACTATCGAAACCGACAATTTAAAATTTACAGGTGTTAAACTATTTTCCACCGCCCTCTCCCGATGTCACGACCGCAAATTGCCGCTATTCATTGTCCCTTTAAGGCCTAACAGTAAAATGATGCACTAAGACATATTAAAGTCCTCAATTATTAAACAATAAGTTGGGAGAAAATAAAGAAGTCCGAACGTGTACTGCAATGCATGCGGCGTCAACGCTTCGACCATGTGGCACCGAATTGCAACATGAAATTTAGATTCATGAAGTGCTTCAACAATCGTGCTATTAGGGAATGGCCGCTGGGTCAAGAACAGCTCCCGGATAAACATAAGTTATCCTGCGGCCTCTATAAAAATACAGGTCACCCTGCTAACTTTTGAGGCCGTCCTAAACACAAGCAACTAACAGTAAAGGTGGATGCTAGAAAAAACCTTTAAGAAGAAAAACGAATGAAAACTCGTTCTTACAACTGTTACGGACCGACATTGAGTCCAGGTCCCCCCAGAATCCACTAATCCCCCTTCGATTCCCCTCTTTACCTGTAAAAGGAGAATAACGCGCCAAGTAGCTAATTTGCATAAACTACTTTATGCAAATTCTACTTGGCGGAGAAATTAGTAAAAAAAAAATAATAAAAAATTACGTCAACGGAAAAAAATAAATAAATGACAATTCGCCGTCAGTCTCCAAATAATTACACTGCGAAAACAGAGATAGAGAAGCGAACAAAAAAAAAAGTATCTAAAGCAGCAGAATCATTAGTCTCGTATTACTTTATAACTGAACTGAATAATCCCTGGCAAACGGACAGCCCTGAGATTTGGGAAACCCAAAGGTGATCAGGGGAGCAACAATCCAACGCCCCCTGCAACGAGCCACTGACATTTTCACCAACGACCGCTCAACGGTCCAACTCACGGTACAAACCCAAGTAAGTCCTTCCTTACTATATATTTAAAAATAAAATCAAATAAAATATATTAATAATATATAAAAACAAAATTATATTTACTTTTAAATATATTTGTTATACGAACAATATAACAAATTAGGGCTGTCCGTTTGCCAGGGATTAATCAGTTCAGTTATAAAGTAATACGAGACTAATGATTCTGCTGCTTTAGATACTTTTTTTTTGTTCCCTTCTCTATCTCTGTTTTCGCTGTGTAATTATTCGGAGATTGACGGCGAATTGTCATTTATTTATTTTTTTCCGTTGACGTAATTTTTTATTATTTTTTTTTTTATTAATTTCTCCGCCAAGTAGAATTTGCATAAAGTAGTTTATGCAAATTAGCTACTTGGCGCGTTATTCTCCTTTTACAGGTAAAGAGGGGAATCGAAGGGGGATTAGTGGATTCTGGGGGGACCTGGACTCAATGTCGGTCCGTAACACAACACGTTCGTGGCACCTAGTGAGTCGTACGCCCAAATGGCAGGTGGTGTAAAGAAATCACCACGCAACATCATAAAAATGTCTGCACAACAAACAACTGCAATTTTACTGTCCATGCAAGCCCGGTTTGCTGCATTTGAGCAAAAATTCGAGGAAATAAAAAAAAAAAAAACAGCAAAACAGGCGACCCGAGTAAATATTCCCTATTCGACACTGTTTCCAGATGACTCCACACTCTAGTCATAACGTTCATTTCGGCTGTGTCGACCTGGAGAATATGTATACCCTTGTGAAATCGCCAATAGATACCCAACGAGCGCCAACCATAGCTGAAACCAGCAAAGGATAAATCAAAAAACTAATCGCCAGAACCACTTACCATAGCAGTTAATGAGCAATCCCACAGCAGTACAAAGCGATCTAGAAAAATACCTACTTCATCGTCTACACGCGGCAATGTGTCTGATGTGTTAAGACTTTAGTTCTATGTGTCGCAGAGATCGAATTGCCCTCCTCACTATCATCGCAAAACGTCAAATCGCTATAAATATAGAGCATTAAATCCTTAGCAGATATGACCAGTGCACCGTGAGTATTGAAAATACTTAATCACTTTGGGCACGACAGTTTACCTCTGGCCACATTGCGAGGAGATGCTAAACATTCCATTTTTGTATGCTGTCATTTCGCGTAATTAAGAAGCAACCAATCGGGACCGAGGCATCTCGCAGACTATATAATGCAGTCAGAGGAATGCTGTACCGAAATTTGCACTTCAGTAACGCTAATGCTAATGAATGAATAACCCGTGTCGACACCTCCATGGTAATGAGCTCAGCCCATGAATGAGCAGAAGCCACCCAACCTAATTCCTACATGAGGGGAGTATACGCGTCACATAGTATGTCGTCTTTAAGAGTATACTGTGATTTCCTGACGGCACCCAACATTTTATATGTCATATCCGGAAAGAAACCACTTGTTCAAGTATATGATAGAACCCGCTGCTTTGCAAGAGATTGACTCACTTGCTCACAAGATCATCTGCGGCACGACCCCAAATAGAAAACTCCAGTCAAAAGGAGTCAGAGCAAGGATAACAAAATCGTCCAAAAGGAAAACGTACCTATATCATGATACATGAACCGCACAAACCACTATAGGTCGAGATGTCGTCGTTCCCCCAAGGAACATACTCACCTATAGCCAAACTCCACGTGCCCACAGACACGTGTCCCCGAAGTCCACCTTCTCACCTGACGAAAGGTGACATTCATCCTAGAACCAACAACCCCACGTATCCACAAATACATGGGCCACAAGCCTCGAATCGAATACGTTCCAGGAGCTCAGAACGTAATGCAGACGCTTTTTCGGGTATCGACGCAATTAAACTCCGTGCGCACATTGACAATGCCGACTTGGCACAAGCGCAACGAGAAGACCGTCAGCTCGAGTCCCTACTGAGAGCGGAGACAGCACTAGTTTTGCGTAAACTCCCTTTCAATGATTGACAAGACGAAGTCTGGTGAGATGTCTCGACAGGGGTAGTTCGCCCCCCTGCATCCCAGAAATTCTTCGAAGGAATGTGTATAAAACATTACATAATCCGGTCCATCCAGGCAGACGCGCAACCGCAGCAGCCGTCCGACGTAAATTCGACCACACATGACCAAAGACATAACCAAATGGGCACGTAACTGTTTACAATGTCAACGTTGCAAAGTCGATCGTCACAACGTGCTGCTACCAGCACAGTTCAAGCTCCCCGAGGGATGCTTCGCCCATGTCCACATCGACATAGTGGGACCGCTTACACCGGTTAGAGGATACACGTACCTCTTGACGTTGATCGATCGTTTTACACGGTCACCAGAAGCAGTGCCACTACGAACACTGACCGCAGAGAATGTAGCCAAAGCATTCTATTCGTCTTGGGTCACACGTTTCGTCATCCCGGCTACCCTCACAGCCGACCGAGGACTACAATGAGGCAGCGATTTTCAAGTAGCTGACCGATCTACTCGGCTGCCAACAAAGCCAGTCAACCGCGTAACACCCCCAGTCCAATGGGATGATAGAACGACGGCACCGCTCGCTCAAAGCCTCACTGGTGTGTCACGACGACAATCAATGGCTCGACGCCCTACCGACTGTCCTCTTAGGCTTGCGCACAAGCATAAAAATTACCTGAGAGCCTCAGCTCCCATCTTACGTACGGAACCAATCTGCGCCTTCCGGGAGAGTTCTTCGCCATTGGAGAACCTCCACTGAACCAGATGCCCAACTTGGAACTCATGCGAAAGGTCAGAGCAACACCGGTCGCCAGACACGGTTCCAAGAGGATATCTGTTCACCCAGAGATGGACGGCTGCACGCACGTCTTCATCAGGGTGGACAAAGTAAGAAAACCTATGGAACCCCCTTATGAAGGCCCATGCAAAGTGCTGGATCGAATAAACGACCGGGTTTTCTCCGTTGACATCGACGGAAAACCATACACCGTCAGTGTCTAAAGGCTAAAACCATCAACCGTCCGATGCGGTACCAGGAGAGGCAGTCCAGCAACCACCGACAACAGCTGAAAGCTGCCCCGTATGTCATCTGTCACGCCCCTCCGAAACGAACCGCACGAACCACTATAGGTTGAGATGTCGTCGTTCCACCAAAGAACATACTCACCTATAGCCAAACTCCACGTGCCCACAGACACGTGTCCCCGAAGTCCACCTTCTCACCTGGAGAAAGGTGACATTCATCCTGGATTCAACAACCCCACGTATCCGCAGATACATGGGCCACAAGTCCCGAACAATTTTCCTACGCCTGCACGACGGTCGAAGGACATGACCCTGCACAGAAATTGTGTATCGATCCATCAACAGGATATACACAAACGGTTGGCACAGCTGCGCGAGTTGTCGAAACATCACATCCCCGACGATAAGCGAATTTCCGGAAAACCAATCCGTCGACAAAACCTTTATCCCTGTCGCAATGCACTTCGCCTAAACAAAGGCCATTGTGGAGCAACAGCAATAAACGAAAACGCTGTTCCCATAGGGCAAAGTAAACACGATCCCAGAATCGACTAATGTAAACCACACATTCGATTTATTTGCATAATTAATGCAACAGAAGTGTGAAAATTCTGGTGGACCCACGGACGGGCACCTCCGCGTCTGTATGTGTGAGCACGATCTTCCCTGGCGGGGAGATTCTCGATTGAGAGAAAGTCACCACCCAGGGAAAGCGAAAAGAGGAAGTCACCACCAGCGAAAGGGAAAGGAAAACTATGGGGTAAATAGAATCATCCCCAGAGAAAAGAAAGGCAGTCGAAATAGAGATTCCCAACGAAGGAGGAGGTCGACAGGAAGTGGTGCGAACAATCAGACGCGCAGGCATTTTAGATACTGATAAATTTTGTGACGATCGCATGTTCGCGCTATAAATTACGGTTGGGAGTTTAGAAACGAGAATTGCAAGGAATCAAAAATTCGCACTTAAGATAAACTGTCGCGAATACAAGGCAATATATAATAACAAAAAATACTTTTAGTGTCGGTCGAAAGTGCATGCGTGTCGGATATCATGGTGATTCAATTTTAATTTTTGATGTGCTAAGGAAACGGTAGTGACACATCGAATCGATTCCAAATCAAATAATCGCGAATTCAGTTCACATAGAAATGTTACGTGCGTAAGTCGCCTGTCGCCTTTGTTTTGGCAGGACACACACTCAGCTGCGTGGAAAATCGGTAAGATTTAAGTGTGGTAATTAAACACACGCAGATAATTTTGAGTTACATGCCGAGAGCGTGTAAACCCAGTTTCTCTTCGGCGGTGGTGGCTTTGGCTAGTTTCGAAGTCGACCGTCGTCGAGAATGAATTGTTATCGAAGAACAGAGATGCTGAAAAAAAATAAGCGAGAAAGAGGGACCGAACGGTTAGTTGAATTTTAAGAAGGCCGTTGTGACGGTGGTGCGAAAAGAAGTAGTTGAATTTTAAGAAGACCGTTGTGACGGTGGTGAGAAAAAAGAAGAAGTAGTAGTTGAGTGCAGTAAAAAAGACAAAAAGCGACCGTTGTATTGTAAAATCGTAAATTTAATTTAAATTGTTTTTAATTGTTTTCTTTTGGAGTAACATAAAAACGAACTAAGGTTCTGCATGGAATTTTAACGTCTTGTTTACCCCGCTATAACGGACGTAAAGCTACGTTCGTGTTTTTGGTGATTTTTTGATACCGTATGTTAAGTGTGCTGCAGACAGGAAGGACTGGAAGAAATCAACGTCCAGGGTGTTGTTTTATATTTGTTGAATCACTCAATGCTGTAGCGAGAAAATTGAATTGGCAACTTACATCTCAAATAAACTATTATAACGAAAACTACATCGGATGGTCGAACGTGGAAGGAGAGCGCACAGGACACGGAACAATAGCGGAGCCGAGTCGGTGAGGTCATGAACTTCCGGATTCTTACAGGCCAGTAAATAATAATAATAATAATAACGAAAACTACATACGACGAGTCGTTATTTCTACATTTCCACAGGGGATAAGTGAGTGGAGGCACGTGAGTACCCAGGTACGTCATTCAATGCTTTATTTATCCCTAAAAAGAATAAACCAAAACCCACTTTATGCAAGAGATTAAGTTAAGCGTCTCTTTCTGCAAGTCAACCCCTATCTGATGGCCAACTTAGCACTCAACGAATATTAGTCCATTCAGGGGTCTACGACAGCCCATTCTACATGTGATAACGAATTTAATAGCGAGCCTCTGCAAATTTACAAGGCAGACAAATCCACCTGTCAACCAGCACGATACTACATCCATTGATTATTTTATTTTTTTTATTATATATATTTATTTCTATATCCCCAAAAACATTACAGAAACGGGAATAATTTACCAGAAAAATATAAAAGCAGTGCTGGAGTGTCCTTTCATAATTATTGTTTTTTTTAATCCGATTGAAGTGACTTGCTATAAAATTACAAATTTGTAACCGTTCCTTAACAGCCGAAATAAAACAATAAAGTATTAAAATAAAAACAAAAATCTCCGTGTTTCATTTTTGTGGACAGTGTTCGGCGGAGCAAATTACCCAATCGACAGTAAAGAAAAATCCGCCAAATACTCTTGCAATATTCCCTCAGCCAGGAAGAACGCATCCCACCTCTCCAATGTTGCTTCATCAATCGTCATTTAACGAATTACCATCGGTCTGTCTAGTTACTTAGTTAAAAATTAACTTCAAAGCATGAAGAAGTTAAGATAAGATTCATTTCTTCGCCATTATGATTTTTAATTAAAACCAACGAAAATTCATCTTATCAGGACATCAAATTAAATTCAATTTTGTATCTGGTTCTAATAATACGGGGTAAATATTTGTTTTGTATTCCACATTACACCCACAATCAGATTATGCACAACTTCCGAAACGATTACTTACAATAGAGGGTACTCGTACCTACCATAGTATATTGTATGTATACTGACTACATTTTGAGATAAGCAAACCAAAGCCAAGAGTTCATGATACCGCTTGATGTTAATAGCTGGACAACAACAAAATTTAAATAAACTCAGTTGCTCTTGGAATAACTAGAAGTGTTGTGACCATGATGATTGGACATATTAGATAGCGGATGTATAAATCCAATGTTGTTTATAAATCTTATGGCACGAAAAAGAACTCGTCATGAAATATGAAAATCAGTTCTAGGAATGTCTGTTTGTTGAGCCAGCAATTTTTATTTTTGTTTATTTTATTTATATCCTGCTTCTAAATTTGGCTGATAAAGAGGTTGCAACATGCTTGCTTCTGACTATACGCACAACACATGGATAATTGCTTACAAACCAATTTTATAAAAACAACTAAAAAAAACTTTACTTTATTTTAGGAATCATTCATAAATTAAACTTGATTGATATACTTTAATTAAACTTTTTCGGAAAACAAACATCACAGAGAGTTTACTCAAAAAACCAACACAATGACCAAATTCAAAAACCTTGCATGCATCTATGGCGTGCTTAACATCTCACAACACATTTTCCGCATGCATACTTCCCACATTAGAAACAGTATTCTATGTACCAGATTAGATGTACCTATTCCCCGCTGCAAAGAGAGGAACTATCTTTGAAGTCTTAATGTTTTTATGCACAGTAACCGTTTGAATTACAACCGAACTTCCATGGAGTCGAATTAAATTGTTTTGGCACGTTTAGCTGCCTTCGGAAATTTTAGAGCAGCCACTGGTAAGTTAAAATTATTTGTGCTTTAGGATCGGTATTCTATTTGAAACGTGTAAATATTTGACAAATCAATCCTTTCCAGTCTCTCCCAAATTCCATTTTTGGTGATGCGCGGGAGTCCAAATCGCAAGGTAAGAATATAGAAACCTGAATATGCTACGTTCCAATTTAAGTAAAACATGCATAGTAGTGGGTTAAATTTGTGATAGGATGAACACTTTGGAACAGCAAGAATTGGACAATCCATTTAGATGAATTTGCGATTCCTACGTACTGAGTAGGAAGTTGTAATGAATGTTTCATTAGTTTAGATAAAACTGATTCACTCAAATCTACAGATAGTGAGTTTTTTTCATTCATCGTGTTCATATGAGAAAGATATACGCAACAATATTCAGGTATTCATTTCAACCCTAGTATCAATGTATTGTTTTCAACAACGGAGTATCAATGGTATAGTGTGCGCACGTGCAAGTGGCAAAAATGCGTTACGTGCTTTATGGACCACCCCATAATGCAGAGGTCTTTGAACTACTTAGAGTTATCCCACTGTATTTTTTTCACAAAATCAATTTTTTTTATTAGCTTAATTGATGGATAAACTATTAAAAAATGTAAAAAAAAATTGTTTTATACCACAGACAACATTTTACCACTTCATTTAAACTATTTTATTGAACATAGTCACGGCGTATGACGTACGGGGGTGGGCTGAAGCTGACCTCTCAAATGTATAAATGTATATACGAGGGTTGCCTTTTATATTTCGGGATTAGAGAACAAAAACAAATATTGATCATCGAAAATCACTTTGTTTTTCAAAATATTCCCCATGAAGATCTATACACTTTTGCATGCGTTTGAACCAATTGTCGAAGCACTTTTGCCACTCTGATTGAGGTATCTCCAACACATGCATTCTGAATGCAGCAACCGCTTCTTCAGGTGTCGAAAAACGTTGACCTCTCAGTTTGTTTTTTACGTACGGGAATAAAAAGAAGTCATTCGGTGCCAAGTCAGGACTATACGGCGGATGACCCATTAAATCGATGTTTTGGGTGCTCAAAAATGCAGTTGTCGCAGCTGATGTGTGAGCTCGCATTGTCGTGGTGAAGAGTGATCCGTCTTCGGCGGTTGGTTTTCCTGATTTCTTGGAAGACAACTGGCAAACAAATGGTTGTGTACCACTCAGAATTGACTGTTCTGCGTTGTTCTAGTGGTACGGTTGCGACATGTCCAGTTTTTCCGAAAAAACAGGCGACCATTTGCTTGGATGTGCTTCGTGCGCGAACAACTTTTGTTGGATTTGGCTCATCTTGAAACACCCAGACAGTCGACTGCTGTTTACTTTCGGGCTCATACGCGTAAATCCACGATTCATCACCTGTCACGATGTCATAGACGTGTTTCGAAGCACCGCGACCGTATTTGTTGAGCATTTCTTTCGACCAATTGACACGAGCCTTTTTTGGGCGATTGACAAATTGTGTGGGATCCAACGCGAACAAATTTTTTTGACAGTCAAATGTTTATGCAATATTGAATGTATGCTGCTCCCACTAACGCCTAAGATTGTCTCAATCTCACGATAGGTCACATGACGATCTTCCAATATCAGTTCGCGCACAGCATCAATGGTTTTCGGAACAACAACTGATTTTGGACGACCTTCACGAAATTCATCTTGGAGTGAACTACGACCACGATTGAATTCACCATACCATTGATAAACACGGGTCCTTGATGGAGCTTCATCGCCTAAAATTGAATTAAGTTCATCCATGCACTGTTGCTGAGTTAATCCACGCCGAAAGTTGTACAAAATAATCGCACGAAAATGTTGACGATTTAATTCCATTTTTGGGCCGAGATGAATCTTTTAAGTTACTGTAAACAACACAAATAGCGCTCGTATGTCAAAACGTTCCGAGTGCGTATAACCTCAAAAATGTCCAACTTTACGACAGAGCTGTCAATTGCCGGATTGCAACGCTAGGGTTGCCAAATCCCGAAACATAAGAGGCAACCCTCGTATATACAAGCTAATGAGACATAGTACAAGCGAAAAATTATTCCTGCTGTCGCCATCTATAGGTCAGCACGGAAGCTTTTCACCCCACCCTCGTATGAAATTAAACACAACTTAAAACTGGATTGGATATATGGATTTTTCGGTATACGAAGGTATATGACGATAATGAGGTCCTACATTTGCCGATAGGCTTGACTTGTTATAACTATTGCATAGAAAGCATAGAAATCCGTCGGCGATGGATGCTGCAAAAACGGCCCGCTAGTTAATGCATCCAACACTATCTGCAAACATCTTTATCTACAAGTTCTCACAGCTCTCAGCACACATGTTATTAGCAGACTACAAACATTTATGGTTTACAACCAATGCCATAAATTAAAATATAACTCATCCCCAGCTGCACCCAACAATACAGTAACATGCGCCATCTGCATGCTTGGAACAAACATCCTTATCTAAAAGTCCCCACAGTCCTCAGCACACATCCTGTCGGCAGACGACAAAGATCTGCTGGTATGTTGCCATATGATAAGGACAACATCGAAGCAAAAAAAGAAAAAAGGTAAAAAGGAGATTGGAGGCGGATTTTGGGAGTCAGTCACGATTAGAGCTTAAGACATTAATTGTTCTGTAATAATAGAAATGCTCCTCGTTAGTATAATGGTTAGTATGCCCGCCTGTCACGCGGTAGACTGGGGTTCGATTCCCCGTAGGGGAGCCTCTGGCGCAAGACTAATGACCTTGCCCGGAAAAAACAAATCATTATGGAAAATTTAACAAGCCTCAGGACTTGCTAAATAAGGCCAAGACCGGTTCCCGGTTGTAGTGCCGATGATGATGAATAATAGAAAAAATAAAATTAAATTATTATCTTATACCATATAGTAATTCGACTGCTTGTATTAATTCGCTGTCTATTGATCGCTGAAAATATTTAAAGATGAAGCAAATATACACTTGGAAGGTAATTAGTATGGTGCTGCTATTGCTTACTGACGATAAAAAAATGTTATATAAAAATTTAAAGAATAGAAATCAAAACTTTAAATAGGATTATCTCAAAACTATGTTTTTCAAATTGGCTTGCAAGATAACTCTCAATTTCAATCCGATCGAGTCCAAGATTTAACTCTAGCTTCCTAATTAGTTTCCGCCGAGAATGTGGTACGGGTTTTACGAAATATTCAAAATTATAAAAATTATTAAAAACCAAATGTAATCTGTTTGCGAAAAAATTGGATTTTTTTTTTGAAAAGCTTGCCATTTTTTCTAAAATCAATATTTTCAAAATTTCGAACGACATTCTCTAGACATTTTCTTGTAGTTTAAGCAGATTTTTTTTTTTTTTTTTTTGCAAGATCAAAACTCTTCAAGATATTTTGCAAACACCGGAGCAACTTTTTGAAGAGACGTTTTTTTAACAACGGCTGTGTGCCGATTTTCGCTCAGTCGGAAATAAGAAGTTCTCGAGTGAACATCTGTGCCAGAGCGTTAAATTCCGTTCGTTTTGAAGTTTTTGTTTGTTATAAAATAAAAAAAAAAATAAATAAATAAATTTAAAAAAAAAAAAATAAATAAATAAAAAAAATTATAATAATAATATATACATATAAATGTAAATGAGGAGTCCCTCTAATATATTACCTATTTCATATATATATAAGAAAAAAAAAAAAAAAAGATGTATATGCATAAATAAAAATTAATTTGTAATGTGTAATTTAGAGAGCCCGCATAGAGCCAGTAAGGTAATTTAAGGAGTGTGATTGTAAAAGAGGGTTTAACATTTACCCCTAATATTATACATGTAAAAAGAATTAGGAAAATAAATGTGGTTTAAAAACTAAAAAAAAAAAAAAACAACGTGAAATACCTTTTTTTATCAAGTAAAGTGGTACGTGTGCGTGACGTATGAGAATTTTAGGGTTCGTGACAAGCAGTTATTTTTTTTTTCTGGGAATTGTTTACGCATGGTAAACAATTCAAATTCGAACTTCTTCATTAATGAATTTAAAATGGGACATAATGCGTCATTGGCAACGAAAAACATTAATGACGCATTTAAGGATGTCACAGTAAACTAACGCACTATACGACGTTGGTTCGGAAAGTTCCGTTCGGGAAATTTCAACCTCGAAAATGAGCCACGCGGGAGGCCGGAAACCTTACTTGACGACGATGTTTTGAGAGTAACGGTGGGTGCTGACCCAACGAAATCGGTACGAGAGATTGCACAAAGCATAGAAGTATATCCCCAATGACAATAAGTCGACACCTTTCTCTCATAGGTAAGGTAAAGAAACTCGATACGTGAACTGAACGAGTCCTAAAAACTACCGAGCAGAGGTAATAAAAGCCTTTTGAAAATTTCATTGCCTCAAAAATCAGCACTTCTACGAAAAAGGAATATTTGATCATATTGGAAGAATGTCATAGACGCCAACGGGTTCTATTTTGATTGAATAAAAATTTACGGAAAAATAATATTGGCTTCTAAATTTGTACTATAAAATCGGACATTTCATATGGTACAACCCAATCGGTGCACGAAATTTGACATTTTTTTATTACACTGTTGTGACCCTTCTCTCAGGGAGCGTGTCTCCTTGTCCTGAAAAGGATGACGGACCATTTTAGTCCGCTCCTGCGGGGACTCGTTGCGGTCGCCACCGTGCCTCCGGGGCCTCTGGGAAGAGTGACGACCGATTGTTGAATAAAAGAGTTCTGAAATTCGGCCGAATCCAATAAAAATGCAGTTTTTGGAATCTGCAACTACTTTTATTAATTTTAATAGTTACTTTAAATGATTGGCGTCTTCAAACGTCGGACGCCAACCTAGAGACTGATCCTCGAATACAAAATTCATCGCCCTTTTATACAAAATTTTATCGGGACTTTGTATCGCAGATGCATCGAAATGCAAGCAGTATTTCGAAACGTACTTCGACTGGAGTCGAGTACTGGAGAATAGGAATGGGATATTTATTTTTCGAATATACACATCTGGCTGCAATCCAGATGGAGACAAGGATTTTAGAATTGTGTATGGGTTTGTTTGCATATGAAGATATGCTTTGTGGTGTTTAGTTTGTACGAAGGATTTGACATTTTGACATTGGATTGTTAGTTTGGGGATATGAATGCATGACATAGTAGGTAGGTAGAAATGTATGTGGGAGGAAAATGGTAGGGCTTCTTGTTGCACTACAACACCTCTCGGGAGAGGCGAACCTATAGCGCCAGGTGGGCGCCCCGAGATGCCACCAAATAACTGTTGCAGTTCTTTTCGAACAGTTGCAGGTTGTAACGCTCCGGGAACACTCGCGAGGGGAGGGAGTCCCACAGCTTCCCGCTCTGTAACGGAATGATTTTTTTTTATTACACTTCTCTCGGAGCGAACCTATAGCGCCGAGTGGGCACCCCGAGATGCCACAAATAACTGTTGGAGGTTGTAACGCTCCGCGAATACTCCGGAAGAGGGTTCCATATCTTCCCCACTCTGTAACGGAATGAGTTCTGATGCAGGGATGTTCGCGCCGTCGGGAGATGAACCACAAACTGGTGCGTTCCGTCCGATTGTCTTGTGGAGCGCATATAAACCGAATTGCGCGTGTAGTGATCCTAAATCACTACTCTCACCCACTTACCTATAATCCCAATCCAAGTGAATCATATGAGCGACAAGTTAAACCAAAAGTTGGTTTGCCGCACATTGATTCAAATTCCTAATTACCTCACCCATAATCCAATTGAATCATATGCACGACCAAATTAAACCAAAATCCATTTGTCGTACATTGATTCAATTCCTAATAATCCTAACATTATGAAATGCGTAATACTAAATGCATTTCATGATTTCTCCTTCCGGGAATTTGTTCAAATAAAATTCGTATACACTTCCGGGAATCCTATTCCAATTGAAGCACACAAAATTTTGTTTGGGCTTCTTGGAATTTTTAAATAATATCTTTAACAAATCTCTGTTGCCACAGAGTATAAAAGGGGAGTGCATTTTGGACTCGAGATGAGTTTGGATCCGGAGGCCAGAACGGTCACAAGGAAAATTTGAAATAAATAAATTAAATAAATTAAATAAAATTAAATAAAATCGGGTTTTCATTTTTGGACTTACCAAGGAGGTAAGATAGGCAAAAGAAAAACAAAATAACAAAATATAACCCTACAAAATTGGCGCAGCCGGTAGGATCAAGGAAGCCAAAGTTAAACACTTGTAAGTGCTTGAAAACCCTTGATCACTACAATAACACAACTACAAGCGTACTGGGCGCGTACTCCGGAGGTACGACTTGGTAATTAAAACCAAAAAAAAAAAAAAGGACAAAAAATAATTCAAAGCGTGCCTGGGGCTTAAACACCAGGAACAGTACTATAAAAAAAATAACAACAAAAATAATTCAAAGCGTACCTGGGGCTTAAACACCAGTGTCAAAAGAAAAAAAAAAAAGAAAAAAAAAAAAAAAAAAAAGAAATAACGAAGGCAGAGTACCAGCCACCTCAAACAAAGAACTCAACACCAACAGTCAGAAAGAAAGCACAAAAAACAACATCAAGGCGCACGGGCGGCAACAGCCCCAACAACAACAGAAACAACAACGAAGGCAGAGTACCAACCACCTCATAACAACGTCAACCAAACAGCAGCAGTTACCAAGCAGTCAATGAACAACATAAAACAGCTAAGTGACCATTTATTTTTCCTTTTTTATTCTCTTGTATACTTTACCTCTTTCACTTATAATTAATCAATTAATGACAACACACATTTTTATTGATCCAAAATTTGTTCTACACGCACATAATCTTTACATAAAAAAAAAACAAAAAAACAACAACTTACTAGAAAATCAATTGTAATACTGCTGCTATTTCGAAAACATCCCGTCTCAATCTTGTGTGGCCAGTAATCCTAGGGAAGAATTTCTACCCCCAAATAATAAATAACGAAAATAATGAAATTAACGCGAAAACACTTACGGGATAGCAAATGTCTCTACCATCTCTTCCTCCCTATCAGCACCCCTTACCATCATATAAAAACCTAACCATTCTACCGTCGGTCTATGGAACAGGGAACAACCTCAAACCCTAGTACGCCCCACGACCAAGTACCCCCTTCACCGAAAAAACTTCGCAGCGGAACCATAATCGAAGCAAACCCTCCGATCAAAACTCGCGACCCCAGCCCATCCATATCGGAAATTCCAGTTCTTTAGCACCAAACGGATCTCGCAACCTTTGAAACAATGGCCATTGATTACACAAAGGTTGCGAAGCTGTCAGCACAGCTAATCCCTATCTTCTCCGGGGAACCAAATCCGCATACAGGTGCAGAACTGGAAACTTTTTTGGATTGCTGCAAGAGGGTTTTAAACTGCCTCAAGAACGAAGAACAAGGGGCTTTCTTACAAATATTCCCTACTAGGCTACGGGGTGAAGCTTCTGCCTTATTCGCGTCCACTCCGTTCGCATATTTTCAGGAAGCCGAGGATTTGCTAAGAAAGGTTTATTTACCAGTAGAAAACTATCAGGACCTGGTAAATAAGCTATTAGCTACTCGGCAAAATCCGGCAGAAGCCATTATCCTATTCCAATTACGACTAAAGAAGTCGTTATGGGAATGTAAGAAAGCCGCGGAACTAAAATACGGTCCCATATTGTCTGAGGCCGTAAAGATACAATTAGATGACTTTGCAAAAAGCATCTACAAAAAGGGGTTGTTAAATCCGTACCATCGACAATTTTTATTACTGATGGGCGATGTACCAATAGATTCCTTAATGGAAAAAACATTAGAATTGGAACAAATCCAACAACCTCAGCGGCCATTAATCTCTTCGCAGGTTTTATTTAACTCTCCTTCGCCTTATACACCAGTAGCACCTCCAGAAGCTTATAACCCAACTTTAGGTACCGAATTGGGACAAACTTTAATGCCCAATATTCCAAATATAGAAGGGTTGCCACACATCCAACCCACTACACAGGGAACTCCGCAACTAGAGGCGCAAATACCGCCATCTGACCAACCATACAGGGGAACCGAAGGGGTTATAGAATCAGACCCTCCCAACATATCATTGACACACGCTGCCCCCCTCAGCAGAATAACCTGCAGTTACTGCAACCAAAGGGGGCATGTCTATGAGGATTGTGTCAAAAGGAAAAACACACCCTTTTGCACACACTGCCAACAATTAAATCACGATATCCGTGATTGCCGGCGATTACGGGAGAGAGCGAGGATTCTCCACATAAGGCAGATTTGCGACTCCTGTGGCCAAAACGGCCACAATCTAGGATCCTGTCAGCAAAAGCTGAAATGGGAGTCGCGAGTTCAATGCCAACCTGCAAAAAATTCCCCCACTTCGAGCCCAAAACGAAAAAAGTCAAAACCCTCGGTGGCAAAAAGGACCTACCATGTAAGGACCCCACTCTCGCCATCAACCAGCATTCCCACCGTCCAACTACCGATAGATGTAGGTGTTAACAAAACCACAACGCTAGTAGTGGACACCGGTGCGGAAGTAAGCCTGATTAACAAAAATTGCCTTGGAAAATCAGACGCCAAAATAAATCAGCAAGAGGCTTGCACTTTAGAGACACCGTTCGAAAGCATTAGGACCTTGGGAAGCTGCAAGGTCAACTTCCAGTTAAAACGTAGATCTAAACTCCCATGCAAGTTCCAAGTAGTGAGCAGTATGCCCGCTCTATCAGAAGACGGTCTGCTTGGAAATGACTTTTTGTCAAAATATTGCAATGTGGAAGGCCCCAAACAACGCGTCACTTTTCCTCGCACGGAAATAAACCCCAAAGTATTTAGTGTGCCAATAAAGTTCTCACAGGTCGAGAAAAAGGCACCTGAAAATAAATACGCTAAAGGGAAATGAAACACAGTCACAAACGTTTCAAGTGGGAAACAGGGTGTTAGTAAGGTATAAAAACCGCAAGGACAAAGAAACACCCATCTGGAAGTGCCCTTTCCTCATTACAGGAATAACTGAGCCAAACAATACGACCATCAACATTGGTCAGAAGTCAATGGTAATAAGCAATAGGAGGCTGAAATCGTATTCCAAGGTTGATTAGTTCTGATCGTCGCCCCAGTTTCACCTTCCTTTCCATTATCAACCCCAGACATATACTATCCCCAGGGTGTATTGTAGTTCAATACTTTATTACTTAAAAATACAAATGGATACACAATATTGACAAAGATGACAAAAAAGTGGTAATAATAAATGTCATATGGACTGAAATACAAAAAAAGAAATCACATACAAATAAAACAAAACAAATATTGACCCCCAATGAGGAAGACAATTTATAAATACTAAATTGTAAATAATTATTTAAAAAAAAAAAAAAAAAAGTATGTAAATCCTAATTAAGATTTAACGATTTCCAAACCCTAAAACATTAAAAGTTAGAAACAAACAAAAAAAAGAAAGCGAATGAAGCTATAAAGAATGCTAAACATTATTACAAAATATACCTATATTTACGCATAGGCAACATGTATTACTAGTGTAAGACGTTTTTAAATATAAATACACTTTTATTAATCTAGCATTACTTACAAAAAAAAAATATAGTAATAAATATTAATGTACTATATCCTTAAGTATATATAAGAAACATAACGTATCTTTATAATGAAAACTTTAAGTAATTACAAAAATAAATAATAATTGAAATTCTTAATGAATAATTTTAAGAGAACAAACTATCATTAATAATGTTAAACTACATAAGGAATCAATACAATTAATGTTAAACTGGAACAAACATGTAAACTATCGCGATTTCAAAATGCCACCGCCCCTTGCTTTTCACTTATTCTAGAAAATTAACCTCTTCCAGATTAATTTTCTTTTCTAAAGGGTGGAGGAATGTAGTGATCCTAAATCACTACTCTCACCCACTTACCTATAATCCCAATCCAAGTGAATCATATGAGCGACAAGTTAAACCAAAAGTTGGTTTGCCGCACATTGATTCAAATTCCTAATTACCTCACCCATAATCCAATTGAATCATATGCACGACCAAATTAAACCAAAATCCATTTGTCGTACATTGATTCAATTCCTAATAATCCTAACATTATGAAATGCGTAATACTAAATACATTTCATGATTTCTCCTTCCGGGAATTTGTTCAAATAAAATTCGTATACACTTCCGGGAATCCTATTCCAATTGAAGCACTCAAAATTTTGTTTGGGCTTCTTGGAATTTTTAAATAATATCTTTAACAAATCTCTGTTGCCACAGAGTATAAAAGGGGAGTGCATTTTGGACTCGAGATGAGTTTGGATCCGGAGGCCAGAACGGTCACAAGGAAACTTTGAAATAAATAAATTAAATAAATTAAATAAAATCGCGTTTTCATTTTGGACTTACCAAGGAGGTAAGATAGGCAAAAGAAAAACAAAATAACAAAATATAACCCTACACGCGGAACAATACCACGAATCTCTGAAGAACAGAACCCGTGATAATACCTGTAAAACGGGCCGAGGTCGTCCACGTGCCTTCGATGTGATAGGGACTTCCCGACGTTAACGCCGGGTCCTCGATCATGCGGACCGCTCGTCTCTGTATACTCTCAAGTAGGTCGAGGGCATGCTTAGGAGTAGACGTCCAAACATGAGAGCAGTATTTGAGCGCAAATTTAATTTGGGATTTATACAGGAGAAGAAGTTGCGCCGCAGTAAAATATTTCTTGGCTCTAAAAAGATAACTCAGTTTTCCAGAGGGTAACCTGGCAATGCTCGGCACGTGTTTATGCCACGATACATTCCCACAGACTGTGACGCTGAGCAATTTCAAGCTTTCCCCAGTTTCGAGTGCCTGGCCATTCATCATCACCTCTGGAACCGATGATCCACTTTCCTTTGTGAATGTAGTATATTATGTCTTCGTTGCATTGAAGTCGACGAGATTGACCTTTCAATTGGTTGGAGCCAATCTCCAAGCATCGAATCATCGAATAATGGAGAAGAAACCTTCAAGGCCTTTCAATTATTTTATGTAGACATAGCTCATAGAAAGAACAATAAATCATCATGAAATCCAAACATTATTATTGTGCAAAATGTCGATTGAACCACCCAAAAACGTCAGATCGAGACCACAAGGTAATAAGTGCCAACAGTTTTGTCATACCAAAAATGTTTGAAATTATAATTCAAGATGCGTTAATTGTGCTGGACCTCACCATACAACCCAATGCTGGGGACAACGCAACAGCGTAGCAACAGGTGCGCTTAGCCCTGACAAAGGCCATCCACCTAGTCACAAGGGCTGCAAAAAAAGTTAATAGCTCAACATCCAATGGAAACTACAGTCACTCAAAGACTACAAAAATACAGGACAGGTGGTGTCAACTACATCTGGTGCTAGCAACACACAAACAGTAAACCAGTTGAAAAAGAAAACAATAAAAGGAGACAACATCCTTTCAATAACGAGGTAATCATCATGAATATGATGATGTTCAGTGTATTCCAGAACGGCATTAAGAAAAGCATCGATCAGCTAACAGAAAGAGTAGGTAAACTTGAACATTTTCAAAAACCTTCCAACAAGAAATCCAAGAAAAAAAACATTGAGTTACCAGCTCCTAAGAATAATGACTTGGGACGCAAATGGGCTTGTGGGGAAGAAGTATTGGGCCGGACATGGGCATTTGGTTCCCTTCAGCCTCCAGCATTCGCTCCACTGTTCAACAAGGTTCCGCCAAACTCTTGGTGATTCACTGCAGCAGAAAAGGAAACACCAGCATCGAACAATTGTCACAGAACATGCACCGGATAAGGAAAACGACGCAAAACAAAACTCCCCGACATACCGTCCACAAGGAGGAAAAGTTAAACACACTATTTTGTTTGTTAATATTTATTTTATTTTAGTCCTTTTAAACTATTGCAAGAAACAGTTGTGAGGTGGTCTGCCGCGAATTGTTTGTAACACACATATCGCGATAGGATGTAATTTAATTTTTATTGTTTGTTGATTCAATGGAAAGGGTGAATCAAAGGTCACTTGGAACATTTAAGTTTCTTAATTTAAGTGTTCTCATTTCAACATTCAAAAGAACACAACTCACGATTAGACGGAAAACAACAACTACTCGACTCGCGGTTGATTCGATGGTGTATCTCGCGTCCCCGTGTGCATCGGGGCAGCGGGATTGGCACGACCAGCTCGGTCTGCGGATGTAATTTCACTCAGTGATACAACCCTCGTTTGGGGTTAGTTTGTCGTGTGGTGGTAAATATCCTCTCCACTAAGGATATGTATTTACCTACCCCCAGAGAAACGTAGTCTCTCTTGGTGGAATAGAAAACCAGATCCCGTATTGTCGTCGCACCGCGTTTATCGATGCATTTGGCAAAGGATAAACGAAACCTGAAACGAGGAAAGAAAGAACAAAGGGAGAAGCGACCTAAGGCATCGGCCTGTAATGAGGATCGGCTAAATAAATAAGCTGCAACTCATTAAATGGGAAATGCATTTGGGATACCTCAAACAATTTAAATTGTTTATCGTATCGCCGGAATGCCTGCGGAGAACAGAATTCTTTTGTTTGCTCATGATGTGTGCTAAAGAATTTGGTTTTAGCGGCTATTGCGCTAATTGCATGCACCTGTTTCAGTAGGCTGCTAGGAGTTGTTTTGTCGTTGGACAAAAGAGTCGCCAGCCAATGTGTATGTGGGGAACGTTGTTGTACACATGGTGAGGCTGGGAATAGCCGACTCAATGATCATTATCCCTGACTATGATGGTTACATGGTACTGTAGCGATTCTAACAATTACACACACAATTCACAAGCAAAAATAGTGAAGAACACCGAACGAAAAATCGAATAAGAAAGATACATCAGAACCGTATACCAAGCGATAATAAAAATAATTCATATCAGTGGAGTATAGTCGAGTTTGGAAATCAAATTCCAAACACGGTCAGTAGCCTGATGTGTAACGCTTAGGTCAAATTGTTTTCGTGATTCGAGCTGTCATAGCGTCAGTTCGAATCACACGATCTTCTTCACTATTATTTCAAAACGCTAAAGTACTGTAACCGATATATTTTCTATCAGGGATATGAGGTTTGTTCTTTAAGGAATTGTTCTAGGAAAGCAAATATGATGCATTGAATTATGAATGCCCGAGAATCCTTTTAGGAAATTTCCTGTAATGCGTTCAAAGCATTAATGTCCTTGTAGTAGGAAATGTTTATGCTGGGTTGAGATTGCGGTGCAAGTGTGGGAAAGTTGGAATTTGCCTGCCAACCGAATGTACTGAATAGGTTTTGGTTTATGCACCTATATAATGGAAAGAATTCTTGTAGGGAATTTGTATGCGACGAGATGCATGAAAAGGTAGGAATTCTCTAACAGGGGCTTTTAGATTAAAGGTTTGATAACCTAGATGCGTGAAGCACTTAAGATGCTAATGAGCTTGCATTAGCAAAAACTTATGCCGATTGGGATGTAGTTATGGGGTTTTTTCCAGCTAAGTGGGCCGCTGGGTTTGGCGGAACCGCCACAGACTCAATAATCAAAGGGCTCGACAACTATAAATATTTATAACAGAGCACAACATTACATAGATATTGCACTGACACCTGAGAAACACACTTTTCTCATATGGCCCATTATTATGAAAGTGATCTAAGTCAAAATTAAAAGAAAGGTATTTATCTGTTATTTCACACAATTTTTAAATAAATTGAATCATGTAATTTTTCCGATATTGTCAATATTATGTGTAATTCATTTAACGTTAATTATGAAAGTGGTCTGAGTCAAAAATTTAAAGAAATTAACCTTAACGTGGCACGTGGCCTTCTTAGATGCGTTTTTGAAGTACAAAATAAGCCAACAAATGACAATCAAACAATAACAGAAGCGACAATACTTTCCGGTCTACTTAACAATACAGAAATTAATTTAGTTCTATTTTGAAAGTGCATTAATTCAGTTGGGCTCTTCCGAACTAATTATTGGCGGAAAGATAATTGATATATTTTATCCCTATCTCAGCAGTAAGCGGGTGAAAGGAAGTCAATGACAACGTACTTATTATGTGAATACGTTAATTATTATTCGGATATGATGTGATTTGCAGATATTATACGACCACGTAAGACTTTCAAGAAATGTAAAAGAATAAGACAATGATCATCTCTTCAGATGAATCATATCAAGAGTTCACCGCAAATTTAGAAACCCCACAAATGGTGCAAGGTAAAACAATAGAAATTGTGCAAGCTAAGAAGAGAAAAATTACAAGAAAGGAAGGTAGAAAATATCAGAAAAAATAAGAGAAACAATGGCGAATACACGACCAAAAAATCAAAACTTGTGAGTGCCAAAATCACGTAATAGCTTACAGTGATGCTTGATCAATCCAAAATCGTAACATTAAAGTAGCATTGACATGAATGAAAATTGCTGTCATCAAATAATATTGATCCGATAGAGCACAAATTTTTGGTCTGGTCATTCCTTTGTTGGAAATTCGCAAATATATATGGCGGAGAGAATCTAGTACGTTCACCGTCTAGTACACTCACCACCCAGCATATTCACCACATGCCTGTCAGCCGCCAGCTGACAATGCGTCGTCACCTATTCAAATGTGTGCAACGGTCCTTTGTCAGTCCTTGCCAGCTCTTCCTCACGGCCGCACCGCACGTCAAATTAACGTTCTGTGGTTGCCTCCTATACACATTTGTAATAAATAATTAATAAAGTCAAGTCGCCAAAAATTTGCTGGAACCATTTTCATTCTCATCTACCAAACAACTCCCCTGCAGTTATTTCAAAAGGAATTATTCTCATGATAGTGTACGGTAACAATATGAATGGCTGTGCGCCATACGGTTACAACGGAACCCAAACAAGGAGACGACGACCACAATTATAAACATTTTTTGGTCCTTCGAGCCGGATCCGGCGACGTGTGAAACACTACATATCCGACAACCAGCGACGCATGGATCAACAACACGAAAGAGCGAGTCCTCCCGCCCAAACAGCAAGTGGTATCAAGAGGTCCGACTTGAACGATGGTCTACTAAACTACGAACTCGGGGATGCCTTAAATGATCAAGCCTTATACGGTGCAGACAAAGGCGAGCTACTTCTACCAGATGATTTACCAAAGAATGTGACCACAGAAGAAAGGAAACACGCCAAAGAAGAAGCTGAACAGTGGGTGAAAACACAGATTAGTGAACAAAGAATCAACGCTGAAATTGGGCCCAAATTATTCGAAGAGGTGTCTCATCGCCAAGGCAAACATAAATATTGAGGAAAATAAAAAAGCGCGGCCTGTGATTCGGGTGTGTTGACAAATGAAGAATATCCACCAAAACAAGGCCCAGACGAGGACAATGAATTGAAACGTCCCACCGGCGAACAAATGACGATTGGGGAACTCATCGCAGCTCAGTTCGCAGCACAGGACACCATCTCTCGCACCTTCCTCAACCTACAGGACAAGGGGCAACCAACCCCGACCAGGATAAAAACCACCAAACGCGACCCCCGCGCCGAATGGGAAACCATCCTCGGGCGGCACAACGAATTCATCCACATGGCGGCCCCTGAGTATCAACAACACAAGTACTTCGTGGAAGATTTTATCGCCGAGGCCGAGGAAGTATACCTCGATAAACAGATGAAGCTACTCGAGGCTCAGTATGCACATGCATCATCTTACCCAACAATGGGGACCAACGTTAACGTCAATAGCGCCCACCCAAGTGAGCTGCTAACGATCACCACCAAGCCAGTGGGAAAGGAACCGCACGTCAAACCAGTCAATCCCGACCAAGCAGCCCGCCAAAATGCCGCCGGCCCAATGTCCCGATGGACAAAACACCACCGGAACCTCTAAGGCAACAGGCTCTATGCACGTTCTGCAGGGTCTCACACTCTATCTACGCTTGCGAAGACTTCCGATCACTCACACCTGTCCGGCGGAAGTCCTTCGCAAGCAAAAGAAACCCGTGCTACAACTCTTTGGGTCGCCACCGTCTGCGCAACTGTCACTCCACCAAGGCGTGCCAGAAATACCAACAGAGACACCATACCTTGCTGAATGTCCGGACAACAGCCATAAACGGGACGACCTCATCACCACCAGAAGTAATCGCAGGAACCGCGCCTCTCGGATCAAACACTATGAAAGGGCCCACTTACACACAATCAACAGCGCTGCTCGCAACCGCTCGAGTTATCGTGGCGTCGGACCGCCAACGGAGGATCGAAGTTCGTGCCTTGGTGGACCCGGATTCGCAAATAAATATAGCAGAGAGAATCTAGTACGTTGACCGTGTACAACCACCGCACAGCATATTCAGCACATGCCTGTCAGCCGCCAGCTGACAATGCGTCGTCACCTATTCAAATGTGTGCAACAGTCTTTTGTCAGTCTTTGCCAGCTCTTCCTCACGGCCGCACCGCCGGTCAAATTAACGTCCTCTGGTTGCCTCCTGTACACAGTTGTAATAATAATTAATAAAGTCAAGTCGCCAAAAATTTGCTGGAACCATTTTCATTCTCACCTACCAAACAACTCCCCTGCAGTTACTTCAAAAGAAATTATTCGCATGATAGTGTACGGTAACAATATGAATGGCTGTGCGCCATGCGGTTACAACGGATCCCAAACAAGGGACGGCGACCACAATTACAAACACATTTCTACCGAATGACCGTGACTTTGGGTTGATAGAAATAAAAATCTTCCATCATCAGAGCTTGCTTAATGTTTTATTGAGTAACCGCTTCAATTGGAGGACCAGAGCGCCAGCATCATTTGTGTCCGTATGACCACGTTTTAAATTCACATACCACCGACAAATGGCTGGTTTCGAAGGAGCAGAGGCCGGATAACATTTTTAAGCCAATGCTGAGCTTGAATAATATTTTTTCCCATTAAAAAGCCTTATTTTATCAACACACGAAACTCGGGTTTTGCCATTGTTTTCAATACTGTAAAAATAGCGTCACTTAAATTACTTTAGGCGTGTGGGAGCGAACATACAAGGCAAAGTCTCCGCTTTCAACCCGGCGAAGGCCAGGACAATCCTTGACGTGACACCCCGGGATAGCTACTTTGGCACCTGTCAAGTAGTGAACCAATGTACGCAGGGACATCCTGAGAAAGGTTGGCGCAAGGCTAATAACTTTGCAGAGATCTTAAGGTCTCCCCACCGATTTCCCCAGCCCGTACATAAAATTCCATGAAAACTTCAATATTCCCCCTCTTAAAGTAACAAGAGACCTCTCGGCTTTTCGGCAATACATTTGCACGAAAATTGCATCTGGTCCCTCACGCACCGAACCCACCAAAAATAATTTTTTTCGGCCTAATCGACTGCCCACCCCACTCTCTATGGGGTCTCCCAACTCTCTTCCTGTAACCACTTACTATCAGAATGTAAGAGACTTCGGTCCAAAACCCATACGATCTTACAAAACACTCACTCCTTTCTAGTCCACACCCTCTCAACTATTGACAACCACCACCCCTCGCTTCGCTTATTCTTATATCACGACTACTCAGCCCACTGCACGCCTCCCCCCTACCAATTTTCTTTCAACTTTCGAAAAACCAATTTCCGCCTCATAAATGTGTACCTCAGCAGTATCACACCCCGCTTAAACGATATAAGTGTAGAGGTCGCTACAGCCTCGCTCTACACAGAAATCTACAACGCCATATCCATATATGTCCATATTCCCGACACAGGTTATCATTCTCATCGCCCCCTTGGTATAACCGCAAACTGGGCATCCTTCGTAACAAGAGGAATAAATTGTGGAACACTTTCCTAAATACGCGTTTTCCCCTGGACTACTCCAACTATCTTAGTTACTTTTACCAATTCACCGAGCTTTACAGCTCCCTCTACCATAATTACCTTGCCAAAGCTCAATTCAAACTGATCAACGACCCCAAATCTTTCAACCACTTCATCAACGACAAACGGAGATCTGATGCCTACCCCACCTCTCTTTTCTACGGCTCAACTACTGCAACTGACTCCCATATCATAGCCAATCTTTTCGCGTCCTTCTTCAAACTATCCTTCACGGACGACTCGTTCCAGCCTAACCCCCCCTACTTTACTGGCATGTCTGAATTCTCCCTCGGCCCTCTTATCCCACTACACATTTAACAACACCAAAAACTTGAACAACTGAAAGACGATTTCGGCCCCGGCCCCGGCCCAGACGGACTCCCTGCTATCCTCTTAAAAAAACGTTCCTCTTCTTTCTCTCTTCCGCTCGCTTCAATCTTCAATCTATCTCTTGCACAAGGTCTATTCCCTGACATTTGGAAATCCTCTAACATAACCCCCATACATAAAAAAGGGGCCAGAAAATGATATATCCAATTATCGCCCCATTGCTAAGCTTTCGCACATTCCTAAACTGTTCGAAAGCCTTCTATATGATGCATTATGTTTTCGCTGCACACCCAGCATCTCTCCTAACCAGTACGGCTTCCTATCTAATAATAATAAAAAAAAAATTAATAATAATAAAAAAAAAATTAATAATAAAAAAAAATTAATAATAAAAAAAAAATTAATAATAATAAAAAAAATTATAAAATAGAAAACCTGTATGTATTTTGGGTTAGCGAAATTGTAGAAGAGGAAGTCCTCTTGTATATTGATTACACTCTAAACTAAATTATAAAAAAACAAACATTAAAAAAAAAATTAATAATAATAAAAAAGAGTTAATAATAAAAAAAAAAATAATAAAAAAATTAATAATAATAAAAAAGAGTTAATAATAAAAAAAAATTAATATTAATAAATAAAAAAAATTAATATTAATAATAAAAACAAATTAATATTAATAATAAAAAAAAATAATATTAATAATAAAAAAAAATTAATATTAATAATAAAAAAAAATTAATATTAATAATAAAAAAAATTATAAATTAGAAAACTTGTATGTGTTTTGGGTTAGCGAAATTGTAAAAGAGGAAGTCCTCTTGTATATTGATTACACTGTAAACAAAATTATAAAAATCATTGTACGCCAAAAGGCATAAACAAAAAACTAGATATTGTATAATTTAATAGTGCCTGGGCCAGTAAAACATTAGAATAGGACATACATTTAGTCCTACATGAAGAAATATATATAATTTGGTTTAGAATTAAAATAAATGCAGACATCAAATAAAAAAAATTAAAAAAACAAAACCCAGAAACTTATCTTCTCCATAGGCTGGGAAGTTGTCCAGCATGCAGGATATTCTCCAGACTTGGCTCCTTCTAATTACCACTTATTCAGTACGATGTCGTCTTATTTGAAATACCAGCGGTTTACAAAAGTTGAAGATGTGTGAAAATGGCTTGATGACTACTCTTCTTCGAAACCCCCAAGTTTCTATTGCAAAGGTATTCATCACCTACCCGATAAACGGCAAAATCATTTAATATTAAATAATTATTAATCTTTGTATAAGTATATATAAGTATATTTTCCAATGAAGTTGAATTTGACAAAAAAGCCAAGTTTCTACTTACACACCTATTAGTAAGTAAAAGTACAACTGACATATGAAAGATTGGAATGCTGGGCTTCAGGTGTATATACCGAGATCGCGTACTTTTCCCTGCTGAAGGGGTATGCGTACGATGCAAGCTTTCAGCACCAGGAATCTGCCCCCTTCTCCATTATATATCGGGTTTTCCAATAGGGACTTGACAACTTTGAATTTAATTTGTGAACGCACCCTTCCGCGGTGACCCTATGAACGAAGTCGAGTTCCATTCATGAACGTTTTGATTGTACTTCAAGCCGATAATAAAGTTTTTGAAATATCTCAAATGGTTTGCACCTTATTTATAAAAAAAAAAAAAAAAAAAAAAAGTTGTCAAGTCCCCATTGGAAAACCCGATATATAATATATTATTTATTTATTCGCTGTTCACATTGTAGGTACTTTTATACTCATATATATATATTTTTTATAATGGATTCTTACATCTTATTTTAAAGTTCAAGATATAAACTTCCTCCGGTTTACTTAATTTTATTTCCGCCTCTCGGTAAAGTCCTGTTCGAATTTGAAATTAAATACCGTAGGAGAATGAACAATGCGACTTGACAACTTTGAATTTAATTTGTGAACGCATCTTTTCACGGTGGCCATATGAACGAAGTAGAGTTCCATTCATAAATGTTTTGATTGTCGTTCAAGCCGATAATAATGTTTTTGCAATATCTCAAATGGTTTGCGTTTTATGTTTAAAAAAAGTTGTCAAGTCCCTATTGGAAAACCCGATATAAGCTTATGTTGGACACCAATTTTAACGAAGATAGCAACCCCCTCCGCTTTGAGAGGAGTTTGGTCGGTTCCGTCGTATGATATTGTAATCATTGATGACATTTAAGGGTACTTCAAAACTCCCTTTTGTTCCTGAATAAATTCCGCTACAAGAGCAGGATTGCTTGGCAAAGACGGTATATCAATTAATAGCAGCAACCGTACGTTAACAAATGTCTGGGAATCTGGAAACAATTGTTTTCACAAATGACTCAAACTTTTGTGTATTTAGCTAAGATGGAAAACAAAGAATTATTAGAAAGTCAAACACATCTCAACGAATAATATCTTTAGACTACTGTTAAGAATGCCGGGTGGTGAACCAGTGATGGTGTGGAGGTATTTATTATCAGCAGATATCGACAATCTTCATTTTAATGAAGGAATACTAAAAATATACAAAATATATAGGCATTTAAGGAGCATATACCGAGCAGTGTTCAAAAATTGGACCGCAGCATCATTTTACTTTCCGTCAAGACAATCTTCTAAAGCACAAAATTCTCCCCTATGATTATTTTAAAACTGACCCAAATCATTGAATGTGTTGCAAAATCATCTCCATAGACATTTTATGGAGGGAACTAGTTTTAGAGGTTAGTCCTGAAACACAGTATTAATAATGTTCAGGACCAGTATGGAAAAATTTATCGCTAAATGCTAGTGGATAATTGGTATAATCAATGCCAAAAACGACTTCTTACGAAGCATTGATCTTCAGTATTAAACTTGATTTAGGACAATACGAGTGTCCCATAACTTTTATAGAAGTCTTGATTTATTTATTCGCTGTTCACAATGTAGGTACTTTTATACTCATACATATATTTTTTTTATAATGAATTCTTACATCTTATTTTAAAGTTCAAGATATAAACTCCCTCCGCCTTACTTAATTTTATGTCCGCCTCTCGGTAAAGTCTTGTTCGAATTTGAAAATAAATACCATAGAGAATGAACAATGTAGCGCAGACAACTTCCGCCGATAAAATTTGGAGATGAAAAGGTATACCGAAGCGTTGAATTTTGTTCAAAAAAATACGTAGGAAAATACCACCAATTTCGACCTGAATCAAACCCATGACTACTATACCTGGATAGTTTTTTTTTTCGTTAAAGAGAACTAGTTTTGCCTGCGCCCATTAAGAGCACTAAGCACACAATACATGCAACAAAGCAAACACAAAGTTATATCAAGCTTCTGGACGCACTTCATGTGAACTGTCCAATTCAAAGTTTGGCGTATGGAGCACACACACCAAACAAAACAAATATGAAATCATCAATGGCGCCGGTGTTCTCGGAATGGTAAATCTCACACAACTACAAATGAAGATACCGAAATTTTGTATCGTTAGTTTGGTACCTATGACCAATTTAAATTTCAAGCCAGTTGAGGCAATTAGCATTTCTTATCAAACTTGTACTTGCCATAAACAACTCAATAATAAATCTTGCGTAAAAATTAGTTCCAAGAATATATGTAATTTTTCTAAAATACATATGAGATAATCCATCTAAAAAAGAAATTAGCACGGAAACAATGTTCATATATGAAAATGCAACATAACCTAACCTTCCGCAATGGGGTTTGCAAACAATTGAACAAGTCCTTGTGAAATCCACAGGTTGTACGATGTTCAAATACCGCTATTGGGGATACAGCAATAATAGAAAGGAAGCAACTATTTACGGATATTAACAGAACAAGAAAAAAAGTTTTCGGAATAGTTGTCCGTTGTAACCGTTTGTCCTGTTACCTGGAATAGTCTTCAGCACCAGCCCGGTTATCCAAAAACCATCCAATAGATAATTTGAAAATCAAAAGAACTTACCACCGCTGGATCGGTAAAGATCCTTCCACGGCCACGACCGCGACCTCTGCCTCCGTTTCCCGAAACGTGTCCAGCATCTCCCGGGTGACCTCCTCTTCCTCCTTGAGACCCGCCTTGAAAACCTCCTTGAGGTCTTCCTTGACCTCTTCCCTGGCCCCGACCACGTCCATCCATTTTAAAATAATTCAATCAATCACGCAAGTAAAATTCACAAATTAGTCTGAAATTTGGTTAATAGTAAGAACGTAAATTTTCACAAATTGTTTGGATGCACGTGCAGACGCCGCTTGCTATAGACTATACACACACTGTCCAATCAGATGCAGTACTTACAAGATAATGGACTGCTAGCGATGCTATTCTCCCAAACTCAAATTGCAAAATGGCGAGGTTTCGTTTTTATTTCCCAAGCGCTATTCTTTTTTATTTACTTGCCCGAATTCGAGCAGTGAATATAATTAAATACTGCAAGGGGGTAACACAATAGATGACATGTGTTTATTGCAGTGGTAACACTCAACCTTGAATTGTTTCCTTTGAAATTTCTATGTAACACCGGAACACAAGTACTTTTACAATTATTACTTTCTGCCTATTTGAATAGAATTGCTGCTTCTAATACTTTTATTTATTTTATACACAACAAAACTCAAAGGAGAATGAAACAAAATTTCAGACAAATATTAATTTTTTGTACATTCTTTATATATGTCTGGCGTCAAAGTATGTGTTTTAAAAATTGGATAAAAAACGAACTACTTGATTTATATTTTTTATAAAAGCAATTTTTACATAGAGTACAGTTGCGGATTCCACCAGACACCGTATACAAACATTTTTCTGACGGAAGATTTATGTTATTAAATATGATCATATCAGAAATTAATAAATGGTGCGAAATATTGATGGCTTCATTCGACTCAATGATCGTGTAGGTCTGTCAGTCGTCGGAAAACCATTGCGTGTTCCTTATCGAATGGCGGCTATTCTTGAGTAATTATTACCATTCAACCGAGCTTACTGAAGGCTGCCTCAAAAAAGAAAATCTGTTTCGAGCAGCGCATACAACCTACAACCTAATGTTACTTAAGATGATCATTTCCTTCAAAAGTAAATTCTGCAACATTACTCTATGTAAAATATTATAATACTGTAGCGAGCTTAGGGTTCGCTGGATTAATTATTTAAAATAAATAAGAGCCATTAAATCGGTTTTGAATTAATCGAACACTTTATTAGTCCGTTAATAACAACCGTTACTTTTACCGTACACTCAACGATTTCTTTACTTATCGCTTCCGTACTAATCGCGTCTTTTACTTCTTACTTATCGCTTGCTTCACTTTCTACTTCTTGCTCATCTCCATGATCTGTGTGCGACGTATTTATACCGTTTCCTCACATTCTGATTCGGCGTTTCGTTTCCGTCCGTTCCATAGTCTTGAATGTTCTAATGTTCACGATCTCCAGTTTTCTATTACTTTCTAGAATATTCTAGTACTCTGTTTCGGACTCTCTAGAATATTCTAGTACTGATTGTCATATGCGTCATAATATTGTAAAAATAGTATCACATGAATTATTATAACCCAGTATATTATTTTTCGATTGTCAAGAAATATGACAATTAGATATGCGTCACAATACTAATAAAAATGTTATTTTAATATGGGTTTTCCAATAGGGACTTGACAACTTTTTTCGGCAGTAAAGTTTTATAATTTGCAGACGTTCGTTCGTGTACTTAACCATGGTGGAAATGTTGAGTTTACAGAATAAATTGGCGGTGACAGTTCGATGATTAGTGAAAGGGTGCGTTCACAAATTAAATTCAAAGTTGTGAAGTCCCTATTGTATAACCCTAGGGTTTTCCAATAGGGACTTGACAACTTTTTTTCGGTAGTAAATATGTATAATTTGCAGACATTGTTCGTTCGTGCACTTAACCATGATGAAAATGTTGAGTTTACTGAATAAATTGACAGTGAGAGTTCGATGATTAGTGAAAGGGTGCGTTCACAAATTAAATTCAAAATCCCTATTGGAAAACCCGATAGTTGGTCCTTTATTATTTTTTAAATATTATTTTTAATAACAAACTTTATTAATTGCTTTTAAATTATATCAATTTTTTTATTAACTAAATGCAGTTTCATTGGAATTCCACGTGTGCTCACTCCGTGAAATACGGAGAAGGGTCCCGTTCCATCGAAGGTTGGCGGTTACATCCTTGTATCCTTGTAGTCATGTTGGTTGCTAGGGGATGTCTTATTTCTCTCAACATACTCAAGTCTCTTCTCGATTCGAGTTATTTCATTGGTGACTTTCTTAAATTCAGCTTCGTTTTTTAGATCCAGATTTTCTACTTCGTTTCGAATTTTGGACTGAATTTCTTCCTCAAAGTGTTGAAAATTACATTTCATCCACTGCGTTTGGGCATCCAGTTTCGCATTCAGATGTGCAACCTGTGCGTCGAAATTTGAATTTTGGGCATCCAACTTTGCATTCAGATCCGCAGTCTGTGCGTCGAATATTGAATTTTGGGCATCCAACTTTGCATTAACATTGGCAGCTTGCGCGTCCATTTTTGCCATCATCATCCTGAACATCTCCGAAATGTTCAACTGTGACGAACTGTTCTCCGTTACATTGGCACCATCTTGACTCGCTGTTTCTTCTCCGTCCGAACAGTCTGGCCCAATCGTAAAAACACGTGTGTCGACATCAATACCCTCTTCCTCCATTGCTGCTTGCAGACGCTGTCGATGAATTAGCTTCTATCCTCTGTTATCCAGATTCCGGTCCACAAGTTCCTTCTTCAACTCTGGAACGCGAAGACCCTCCAAATGTCGATCTGACATCGTCACAATACACTTTCACAGACTTATTTCTTCAATTAATCCCACTTTTGACACCAATTGTAGCGAGCTTAGGGTTCGCTCACACAAAATAAGCCGTGAAATCAATTTTCTATTCAATCTTTATTTTTCTGCTTTGACAACAGTTCTTTCACTTTTGCTCCTCTGTCAAAAGTGACACTTCTCTCACTGGTGACATCGTTTTTCCCTCTCGCTTCTTTTTGCTCATAGTCTCCAGTTTTCCAGTACTTTCCAGAATATTCCAGTACCTTGTTTTGGAGTCTTGCCAGCTCGTCACAATATCTAAGTACGATTTTCCTCTGCTGAATGATGGGTATTCCGTAACCAGTAGGTCAGTTTTATATTCTACATGATACAGATCCAACCAACTGATTTCCTCTGGTATTAGATATATAATTTCCCCAATCTTTATGTTTGACGTTCATATCTCCACGTACGATAAAGTAGTTTTTTCAGGTGCAATTTTAAGCATCGAAAGCGTATCCCGAGCTATACTATAAAGAGGTTATGTCGGTGGTCCTCAGGTGCATAGACCGCAATCGCATAGAAACCCTTTCCTTGCTGAAGGCATGCAGGTTTCCAGCACCTGGAATCTGCGCACTTCTCCACTATATACAACTTTATGTTGAATTCCTTTTCTAACAAAGATTGCAACACTTTCCCCTTGTGAGGAGTTAGGTCGATCTCTTCGTATATCATAGCTTTTGTGTCCTATCTTATGCCTCCGATTTAGCTTTGTTTCTTCGGCCAGAAGTATAATGGGGTTTTTATCTTGCAACAGGTTGAAATGGGTGGCTCTACTCTCAGTTATTTAATTTATTTATTTATTTACATTCACGACAAGAGCTTTGATTGATGTTTTGGTTAGAGGGTTTATGTCGGATTTTTATTTAGACTGGGCAAGTGCGAGTAGATCTCGTTTATTTGACTTTGCAGCTGTATCATCTGTCTCTGAAAATTGAGCAAGATTGTGAACTCTTCTGCTTGTGATGTTGTTTTAGTCGGTGTCTTGTGATGTTGTATCAGTCTGTGCCTGTTTGGTTATTTGGTTGGAGTATATTTTCCTTTCCAATTTCCGCATTGAGACCCCCGAGGAAAAATGTTAACGTCAATTTTGTCAAAGAAAAATTGGGACCATCCCATACGATCTAGTGGAGTTAAAGTCAATATTGAATACTTTGAATGATCGAGCATAGTAAGAGTTCGAGAGCGAATCTCGTTCATGATGCTGTTTATGTTCTAGCTGATGGGGCATTAGTCAGCGTTAAGTTTTTGTGAAATATTCAGCAAGTAGGTTAACTTTCGTATTGTGTTGATCACCGCTATTTCATCAATTATAACCGAAAAATGAATGAGGAGTTGAGTTTTTTATGTCCAAAAGTTTCTACCCTCCGCACAGTGTAGCATTTTTTTCGACACATTCTGGTCGGGCAAAAACTTTGCGCCTTGAATGTGCGCATTGCAGTTATTTCTAGCTTTCTTCTTCTTGGGTTTTCTTCTGTATAACTCGATTTATAGGATATTTTCAGTTTAAATTTCACTAATAAGAACAGAAACCTTTTCCTCTGTTGCAGTTCCGCAATATGTATTATACCTTATACCATTACGGAAAAAGAAAACACCATTGGCACTGAACGCTGCCAATGACAACCAGCAGATTCATCGGACTGATAACGAGCTCGTTATCAGTAAAATAACATGAAGGAGAACAAAGAAGTGTGATATATTCACCACTGTACTGTTCTTTCACAGTTTTGTTTTCAAGGTTAAAGTTAAAATCTTTATTTTGTATAGGGTGCTTTCAGCACCTGTTCTTTTTAACACGGTTTTCTGTAAAATTCAGTTGTCAAATAAATGTACAAAGAGCATGATTGTGACTTGCGGCGTAATTCTTTTGTTTTGAGTTTAAATTGGTTTTTTTGTGTATTTTTGTTGGTTGTTTGGTTCAGTCGTTGGAGCTATTGTGCCCAGGGCGGCATTATTCAAATACCATACAGAGGTGTGCTGAAGTTAAGAGATCCAAATATCCAGCTTTGGTCCAACGGTGAATTCAAGATTTTTGCTTTATCCAGAACGATAACATGGTCCTTCGAGCCGGATCTCACTTGCCAAGTGAGTGGCTTTTCGCATCAGCCAACCGGCCAGATTTCATCTGCCAACAAGTTTCAAGACCAGAGGCAATAAGTCGGCGCAGCAACTCAAAACGGAGTCCAGCATCCGAGGAACAACAGCTGGATTTACGATCCGAGGAACAACTGTTAGCAGATCAGTAACCAAGGTAGGTGGCAATCAATATAATTTTCATATAAATTAATTATTTAACCAAAAATCCAAGTGATATAACTAAAAGGTGTTGTGTGATGTGTTACAAAAGTGTTCAACTTCATCGACATTCTACCACCGGGTAGCAATTGTCGTTCCTTAATTCACATAAATAATATTGGAGTGATATTTGTTCGGGACTGTTATAATTTCTAATTGACCTGAGTGCAGACATTGATTTGGAATCAATAACGGTAATTACAAACAAGGCCGTAAAGTTGGATATATTCGAAGTGCCAATCAATGTGTATCGAACGCAATCAGCAATTCCTTGAAACGGCTGAACAGATTAAGAATGGAGGCAACCGCCTGATGAAGGAATGCAAATATGAAGAAGTGGTACTTTAATCAACCGGGCCATTATTTTCGATCCGAAAAATCCAACGTTCTACTGTAATCGAGCTGCAGCATATATCCGTGTAACAGAAAATTATTGTGTGATTAAGGACTGCAACTCTGCGTTGTTCGACAATCCAAATTACAACATAGCATATGGCCGAATGGGAGATGTATATCTCAATGCAGGAAAGTACGATGAAGCCATAGACGCTTATACGAAGCTATTCAATTAGAACCTGGCAACAACGATTGAAAATTAACCTGAACAAACGGAAGGAATTGATACGTGCCACAATAGCTGTTGTTCCTGAACAACGAAAGTTCGCCAAAAAACAAATATCCCAGAGTCACAGAATTCTAGGCATTTCTTCAACTATTCTACAGGCTATGAAGAACAATGTTAAACTACCAGTTAGGCAAGTTGGAGCTGTCTTCCTACGTTCATGTCAGGTGTTCTGGATGTTTCAATTGGGGTTTTCGACCGATATCGTAACCGCGTTTGTTTGTCACCGCGAATCGTAACACATATTCTGGTATACCTAAAATGTTGTGCTTCATGTATTCCTGGAAGTTAATTGAACATCACATGGTTGCAATTATTCAAGATGTTATATTTCAGATAATGTTGTTGGCGGAGTCTGATCAAGACCTCTGGGAAAACGACCCGCATGAACTTATTCGAATAGATTTCAGCCTTTTTGCAGATTTTAATTGTCCAGGTACTGTAGCGCAAATATCTCAACATCAGGTAGAACGCAGAAAGGAATTCTACCTAAAACAATGGGAAGCACGATCCAGGTTGTACATCACCAAGCGCTGATGATAAACCAAATGATGAAGCATCATGTGATTGAAACGCTGGCAGATGTGCTTCTGAAAAACGAAGATACCGTGGTCAAGTGGAATATGCTTACCACATATCTATTTCCAAAGTTTTAAATCGGACTGACATATACCAGCCGTACTGGTTTGCAAAACAAACTAACACCTTGTTAGTTCGCCAACTGGGAATAGCCAATTTAGATCCAGAATGTTACTTTGCCAGTTGTGGTTCGCCAACTGGGAATATCCAATTGAGATCCGGAATGTTACTTTGCCAGTTGTGGTTCGCCAACTGGGAATCTCCAATTGAGATCCGGAATGTTACCTTGCCAGTTGTGGTTCGCCAACTGGGAATATCCAATTGAGATCCGGATTCGATTCTCTCTCGGACCAGAAATTTTATACTTCGTAACCTTCGATGTTCTTGCCTAAACGCCAGCAACAGAATTAGACACAAATCAAAAGATGGCAAAGATGTTCTTGCCAAAACGCCAGCAACAGAATTTAGACACAAATCAAAAGATGGCAAAGTTGAGGTATTTTTGGTTCTTTATTCTTTCACTGTGTAATTTAAACAATAATTCAATTACGCTCCAACTGCCACTTGGCACTGCTATCACCAGCTGAAAATCTAAACAAGAAGCTTTACCACATTCCTGCGCCTTCTTATATGCTGTCTTGAATTTACTTTGAACGGTTTTCCTCTTTGGCCGTTGAGATCATCAGATCTCGACCAACAAAAGCACCGTATCACAAAAGGGAATTACGGTAGAACAAAATAAACTGTTCTATGGAACCAGCGCTTTTGCCAGTCACCGTTGATCCAGTGATCACACCACCTTGGGTGTACTGGAATGTGAGTGCAAACCATTTAGCACAGATGACAACCTATGGTGCGATTTCTCGTGCATACCTTTAGGTCGTAATTTACATATTTCGTGGTGGATTTTGTCTATTCTGAGGTTAGGTGGATTGAATTTTTGAATATTCGCCTGATTCGTTCTCCTTTGTTGTATTGCTGAGATCGATTTATTCCTTGTTTTTTAAATGTTGCCGCTTGTGCTGCAACATCTTGCCGGGCTGGCGATGACGCTTCGAAACGGGTTGTCTGTGTGGTTCCGATGATCAGATTAGCACGGAGATACTTGACCTAGGATTCATCTTCTTCGTATCAAGAAAGTGTCATTAAGTGCTATTAAATGTCCCCGCCATCACTTATGCTGTTCATCAGCGCGTCCATTGTGGATGGGCAGGGGGGTGGCAATTATTAGGGTTATATTGGTATGATTTAAATTATAATCTATTATTGTTTATTAGTTATATTTACAGTAGTTCATATTTTGGTTATGAGTGTTAGTGTGTGTGTGTGCGAGTGTGTCTTATTCTCTTGTCATCGGAAGGGGGCAGAGCTTCGATATAGGACACCTGGTTTACTAAACGATGGGTCCGCAAGCTGAATATTTTGGATGTGACTCCAGTTGTCACACGATATGTTCTGCGTCGGGAGCATAGACGTGAGCTTGGGTAAGACCAAAGCCCTCAGCTGGATGTTGAAATCTTTATTCACATTCGAGTGTATCGTTACTGATACCGCATGCCTGGATACACTCGTATTGTCTTCTCCAACGCCTCGGATGTTAGTGTGATTCCCTTCCATTTTGAGTCTTAGTAATTGTACGGCCGACTCAGAGATAAACGAAGCCTCCGCTCCAGGATCGAGTAATGCTCGCAGCAGTACAGGTTGTCCAACCGTTGGGAAGACCTTAACTAAAGCAGTAGCCAGAAGAACTGTTTGTACTTTATGGGGTTCGGCTACGTACGTATTATGTACCGAAGCAGTCCTGAAAGGGGGTATAGAATTCTGAGTCTGGTTCGATGTTGTGTGTTGAGTGGAAGAGGAAGTGGATGAAGATGGTGACTGGCTAGCCACCGTTGTAGCGATCCTAAATCGCTACTCCTATCTAAATCCCCAATAACATCAAAAATCCTATCCATAATCCCATAACGAAAAACCCAAATTTCATATCGAATCAATGAGCGATAAATTAAACAAAAGTCAATTATCGCACGCTCTTGCCCTCATCATCAAGAAGTCCTCCAGCACGTTATAAGCTAGATAGTCCGCGTAGGATGCAATGTACGATTCCCATAAACCGCGCGAATTGGGGGAAGCTTCTGGACCGTGTGGTAGATCAACACGTCCTCCCAGGCAGTGACCGAAACCCCGAGGTTCTGCAGCGACTGCTTGGCTTCATTGGTGGTGTCCATGAGTTCCTTAACTCCTCCAGCCGACTCAAGTGTGAGTGCAGCCTGATTGAACACCAGATCGAACTGGTTATCCTTGAGCAACCTCAGGTTTTGATATCTTTTGACCAGGGTTGCGCCGTGTTTCGCAGAAGACGCTCCGCTTCTCCACTCAAGTTCGCCTTGAGGTAATGCAGCCGGTGCACATCGGAGATGGAGGTATTTCTAATGATGAGGCTCTCAAACAAGCATTTGAACTCCGGCCAAGTCTGATAGGAGCCGGAGAAGGTTGGAATTTTGATGGGGGGAAGCTTTAATTCCGCCGTTGGCGCCTTTGTTCCTCCCATTGAGCTGTCAAAAGAATGGTGTCCTAGCGTACTTGTCTCGTATTGCTCCAACTGTGACCTGAGCTCCGAAGAATATCTATAATATAATTCTTTCAGCTTATGGAAGACTATTTCGTCCATATACTTTGTTTTGGCGTCATCAGTCGAAGCTGCAATAATCTTTTGGTGCAGTCCTGTTGTGGGGTTTCTTCAAGGCGCCGAAGAAGCACCCGTCACTTAAATCGTCCGCTTTCTATTTTACCCCATGGTACTTACCTTCAATTAGGCAGCATTAAGCTTCCTGCAAAACATTCCATGGCAAGATCATCATCTTGCCACAGCATTATTCACATCGCTGTAATCTTTAAAACTTTTTGTTTCCTCTGGTAGGCACCCATGTCCATTGCCAACCATTGGGAAATCTTACGTAGTTCCCTTATCGCAATGCATTGCAATCATACTCACAAAAATTCTTCTGTGTTTGTTTTTCTCGAAGCAATTATCGATGCCCATGCAGCTGCATCCAATTATCACGGATCACCATTGCATAGACATTCCTAATGTATTTTTATTGGCTTGTTCAAACAAGCCGCATTTTAGCACCTAAGCATTGGATTACGTTTCGGTATTCAATATACCCTCCAATGTTTATGTTTACCCAGCTTCACATCTCCCAACTATTCTTTTCGATGCGCGTTCGTTTGTTCTTCCTTCCAATGGGAAGACATTTGTTCCCATAGAAAAGATATTGTGCATGGACTTTCCAATGGGATGCTGATCGGCTCCCATTGGTCATGCATGTCGGAAAGGATGTTTCTCCTGCGATGGTATGCGGTGGAAATCCATCACAATCGCCGGAGGCTGGGCCAATTTTACGGAGTCAAGTCAGTCAGATTTGATCCTTCGAGAAGCGTGTGTTTGGTGAGATTCACCAGTCGTTTCGTTTCGTGTGCGTGTTTTTTTTCATTTTTGCAGTACCTGGTGTCACCGAGTGCGTAATTGGTAAAGTGTCATTTAATTTATTGACCATCAATAAACTACCATAGACTTCAGCACGAATTTAAAACGTATATCGCCGGACCAATACAAGAGTAAAGTTGTATTATTTCAAAAATGTTGTTACATAGTCAAAAATTGTGTTTAGTTCAGCAGTACGTAAAATAGAATATTGTGCTAATTAATAATCAAAACATATAGTAAGTAAACAAATAATAATATATCGGTGTTTTAATTAGGAAGAAAATAAAAAGGAACAATAAACAAATCTATTGACGCTTTAAACAAAGAAACCTGTGTGTTTTAATTATTCCGGTTTTTCTTGGTGCTGGTTTTTGTTATCGGGTTTTAGACAATTTTGACGTTGACCCATCGTCGGTGTTAGAGGTTTGTCTTACGTCGGTTGAGTTTTTATCAACCCGTATCCTTTGGATATCATAATAAAAACTTAACTACACTCTCGCTTCCCCGAACGAGTGCTCCAAGTTTTTCAGACGAGCCTCGTTCATGTGTCGTGACTTAAATGACTGCTCCAAAGCTGCATATGACTTAAAATCGGCTGTCAATTCGATGTAGGCATTCTGTATGCTATCAATTAGCATCGAAATCTTCGTCTTACTCATTCTGACTCGTTAAAATCCGCACCGAGAAGTACTATATGTGCTGGCACGATGAGATGCAGCCCGGATGACCTGGACAGAAGGTTGTTGTAAATTGTCCCGATGGCAATGCACCCTCTATACTTGACAACAGATTGATGTCAGCAATCCAAAATGCTGCGAACGATGGAACGGTTCCACAGATCTACTTGAATTTGTAGACCAACACGACAGGTACTGAGTTGAAAAGTGGACTGTATTTTCTTGCTGCTTGAAATGTCCGTTTACCCTTGATGAGGTATTTGTGTTTAGCGCTTCGTACTTCCGAAGCCAGACTCAGCTCCGGATGAAAGGGGAAACATGTCTTGCCCAGTACGATCGTAGATAGTTATGGATAGGTTTATTTTAGTTATTCAAAAGATATTTGAGTTGGTTAAACAGTCACCAATAGAAAGGTTGGATGGCGGAATAAGAAATAAAACAACTACGTGCTGGTATTGTTGACTTGCTAATTTATTTATTATTTTATTTTTATTTTTCATGAATTCTTTGTGTTGGTGTATTTTATTTCATGAACTACTTGTAGTTTGGTTGGTGAAAAGCTTAATCCGATGATTATTGCTAGTTGAGTTTGGGTTTCGTGATCCTCCCAAGGTACTTGCACCACAGTTGAAACAACTCAACGTGATGTCAACCACCGAAAACACTGCGACTGATGCGAAGACTCCTACAGATCTACCTGCTGATGTACCTGTTACACAGAGTTGGATTGCCGAATTGAAACCACTTGTTGCTTGGTCTATGATTATTTATTTGTTTAATTTATAGGCACCTTGCCTATTGAACACTTGACTGGCAGCACTGTAATAGGTTTCGTGTTGAATTGTTAAATAAATTGTTAGTGATTTTGACCAATGTTAGTTCGCCAGTTGTGGTTCGCCAACTGGGAATATCCAATTGAGATCCGGAATGTTACTTTGCCAGTTGTGGTTCGCCAACTGGGAATATCCAATTGAGATCCGGATTCGCTTCTCTCTCGGACCAGAAATTTTATACTTCGTAATCTTCGATGTTCTTGCCTAAACGCCAGCAACAGAATTAGACACAAATCCAAAGATGGCAAAGATGTTCTTGCCAAAACGCCAGCAACAGAATTTAGACACAAATCAAAAGATGGCAAAGTTGAGGTATTTTCGGTTCTTTATTCTTTCACTGTGTAATTTAAACAATAATTCAATTACGCTCCAACAAAATCTAAACAAGAAGCTTTACCATATTCCTGCGCCTTCTTATATGCTGTCTTGCATTTACTTTGAACGGTTTTCCTCTTTGGCCGTTGGGATCATCAGATCTCGACCAACAAAAGTGCATACCTTTAGGTCGTAATTTACATATTTCGTGGTGGATTTTGTCTATTCTGAGGTTAGGTGGATTGAATTTTTGAATATTCGCCTGATTCGTTCTCCTTTGTTGTATTGCTGAGAGATCGATTTATTCCTTGTTTTTTAAATGTTGCTGCTTGTGCTGCAACATCTTGCCGGGCTGGCGATGACGCTTCGAAACGGGTTGTCTGTGTGGTTCCGATGATCAGATTAGCACGGAGATACTTGACCTAGGATTCATCTTCTTCGTATCAAGAAATTGTCATTAAGTGCTATTAAATGCTATTAAAGGTCGTAATCTACATATTTCGTGGTGGATTTGGTCTATTCTGAGGTTAAGTGGATTGAATTTTTGAATATTCGCCTGATTCGTTCTCCTTTGTAGTATCGCTGAGAGATCGATTTATTCCTTGTTTTTTAAATGTTGCTGCTTGTGCTGCAACACACCTGCTTATTTATTTTAATATTTTTTCTATTGCAATCGACGGTAAATAGAATAAATTAATAGATATTTCCTGTTTTACCAATATTTTGCCTCCAATATAAATAAAACAACATTTTTTGCGTTTCATTCGAGCGGAACGCGTACGGATTTACGATCAAGGATTCATCGATGACATGAGGGATTCACGATCCAAAAGAGGACTACGTCCAAGAAGTCATCGATGACATAGATGGATTTACGATCCATCAAACATCATTTCAAATTTAACACAGTTAACCAACAATTTAATTAATACTCAACTTTACAAAGCCAAATACAGTCCACTTATAATATCCAAGGTTGTTCATTTATTTAATTCTTCAGAATTCACCGCAGGTAAATAAAGAAGTTTTCTAATCGGTTCCAGTACCAGATTGAGGACATCATTCGGATCCTCTTTTAACAATGTTGCAGGTACTTTTCACAATCCACGCCACAGGAGTTAGATACGCCCCGCGTACACTGAAAGAACCTCAAGAAGAGGACGATGCCCATCGGGCAGAACAGTCGAGAAGACAGTTCAATGAAGCTTAAGATTGAAATCAGATCTAACGATAGAGCTAGAAGCTCTCACCGAAAAGCAAGCGTCACCTGCAACAACATCAGGGAAACAGGAGAAGTTTTGGAAACTTTCTTCCTGTATATGAAAACTATTATCTGATGGGTCAGCGTTTCATGCGCAAGCGGTCAGTACTAAGAAAAATTTGCCATCAAGGGCACATCCGGTCCTATACCTGCAATATCAAACTTGCAGACGAGTAAATCCAAGAACCCCGGGAATTGCGATCTTCACCGCTTCATTTACATCCGTTCCTGGGCACCGCTTTTCGTCACATGGATGCATCGCTGTCACGCGTCCAGGATTTGTCGCTTCTCTCCACCTAGGCACACCGCTGTCACGTGTCTGGAGTTCATCACTTCTCGCCGCCTGGATGCAAAGCTCTGGGGGCACCCTCTTATCACCGCCCAGGCACCGCGAATCACGTGTCTGGGGGCACCACTTCAACAAAGTCGGTGTCTAAGCTGGGCTTTCGGTAACAGGATCAGGGGATATAGAAGATGAGGAACAAGGAAAGATGCCGGCACCCTTCGAGAAATCATATCAACGGAGAGCGAATAATGAACACATGGTCCAGCCACCAGACAAGAAGAAAGATACCTTGGGGACTGTTTTATCCTGCGACACAATTAAGACCCGCGCTCGAATATTGCTCTCATGTTTGGAGCTCGGCTCCTAAGCATACCCTCGACCTACTTGAGAGCATACAGAGACGAGCGATCCGCCTGATCGGGGACTCGGCGCTGACGTCGGGACTACAGTCGCTATCACATCGAAGGCGCGTGGCCGACCTCTGTCTGTTTTACAGATATTATCACGGGTGCTGTTCTTCGGAGATTCGTGGTATTGTTCCGCGCAATTCGACTTATATGCGCTCCACAAGACAATCCGACGGATCGCACCCGTTTGTGGTTCATCTCCCGACGGCGCGAACATCCCTACATCAGAACTTGTTCCGCTACAGAGCGGGGAAGCTGTGGAACTCCCTTCCCACGCGAGTGTTCCCGGAACGTTACAACCTGCAACTGTTCAAAAAGAACTGCAACAGTTATTTGAGTGCATCTCGGGGCGCCCACTCGGCGCTATAGGTTCGCCTCTCCCGAGAAAAGTCTAATAAAAAAAAAAAAAAAAAAAAAAAGAATGCGTCTATTGAACAACAGAGTTATTCTTCTTAATAGCAACCTCTCTGGCTCACTCAAGTGCCAGTCTAATTCAATAAATTATGCCGCTGGGATTCGACCACAACATTACAAAAGAAAAAAGACACCATGTCCAGCACCATCATCCTATCAGTGGATCACACACTCCACCAGGTAACGCTGCCGACAGAGAGTTCAGTTCCCATCAAGAAATTCGCCCAACGCCGAGCATTGGTTTAGCGGCGTATATGGGACATATCCCCAACTGCAACAGCATCAGCCAGAGCAATCAACTTGTATTCAAGATGCAGATGATCCTAGGCAGTTGGCGGTAACTCTAACATTTCTGGTAGCGGCACAGGCTGGACATACTGAGAAGATGGTGGAATTACAACCCATCACCTTCAACATATTGACGTCTAAGATACACATATTCTACTAATGGATTTACGATATGGGACTACGTCCAACCTATTTTTACGCTACGTACGGAGTTACGTTACAAACCACCCAGACACACCGCTGTCACGTGTCTGGGTTTCATCACTTCTCGCCGCCTGGACGCAACGCTCTGGGGGCACCCTCTTAACACCGCCCAGGCACCGCGAACCACGTGTCTGGGGGCACCACTTCAACAAAGTCGCTGTCTAAGTTGGACTTTCGGTAACAAGAGTAGAGGATATAGAAGATGATGAACAGGAAGGATGCCGACACCCTTCGAGAAATCATTTCAACGACAAACGAGATGATGGACGACCTTTCAACATTTACTACTACTCAAATTCGAATAGACATCTCTACAACAAAGAAGATGATTGACAAATTCCCAACCTTATATTACTCCCAACAAAGGAGAGCAACAACCTCCAGACGATTCAGAACTGCTCAACATGGTACTACTTTTCGACAACACGGCAGACTACTCAACAATACAGAGAAGACGATTGGCGACTTCTCAACAATATAGTAATCAAATCAACCGGAATAGAGACCTCAACCAATTGAATAACGTAAGTGCTTATTCAAATTCTTGCCGCGGCTGGTGCGGCAAATATCGCCTTTCAGGCACTTCTCCACAACATGTCGGAGACTATCAACAATAAACAACGACGGCCTTATCACACGCTACGTTAGCAATCAATGGCCAACTGGACCTTCGGTCACACACATACACACACACACACTAACACTGATAATTGACTAGAAATTGAAACAATAACTAAGGATATTTTATAACAAATTAATTCAATTAATAGTTAGTTCTAGTCAACATAATTGACTGCACCGTACCGGTTTATGAGCAACACGAGCATTAAAGTCTCTGAGCTCAACCACAAATACCAACCGCCACTTCCCACGGCGCTGACACGAAACGTCGGTGACGCCAACTAAGGAGGACTACTGGGTCCATTGTCGCGGCCCGGGAAGATGTTGCTGTTCCGCAACATGTATTATACCTTATACCACTACAGAAAAAAAACACATTGGCACTGAACGCTGCCAATGACAACCAGCAGATTCATCGGACTGATAACGAGCTCGTTATCAGTAAAATAACATGAAGGAGAACAAAGAAGTGTGATATATTCACCACTGTACTGTTCTTTCACGGTTTTGTTTTCAAGGTTAAAGTTAAAATCTTTATTTTGTATAGGGTGCTTTCAGCACCTGTTCTTTTTAACACGGTTTTCTGTAAAATTCAGTTGTCAAATAAATGTACAAAGAGCATGATTGTGACTTGCGGCGTAATTCTTTTGTTTTGAGTTTAAATTGGTTTTTTTGTGTATTTTTGTTGGTTGTTTGGTTCAGTCGTTGGAGCTATTGTGCCCAGGGCGGCATTATTCAAATACCATACAGAGGTGTGCTGAAGTTAAGAGATCCAAATATCCAGCTTTGGTCCAACGGTGAATTCAAGATTTTTGCTTTATCCAGAGCGATAACATCCTCTATTATTCGATTTATAGGATATTTTCAGGTTCACTTTCGCTAATATGGACAGAAACCTTGTTGAACGATTCTTTAATTTTAACATAGGGAAAAGAACGTTGAGGCCGATTGGGGAATAAAGTAGTGAAATAAGAACGACCGTGACAGATGTCGTATAGATTTTGAAGTGCAATGAGCGGTATAATACAAATCGATCTATAACCTATATATAGGGAGATTAATGAAAGAATCTTTCCAAGAAATTATATCTTTTCCTCAAAAACCGACAAGAACCAATATTTTCCTTGCTTAAATCGAGAACCATTTAATTATACATTTGTAGCAAAACTTATAATTAGAAAAAGCCATATTCCCTTCCTTGTGCCGTGATGTTTTCATTATTATGGGTTTATCAAAATAATGTTGCATCCTAGGAGACCACGTCCCGTCCATTTTTGGGGTATCAATTCGACTTGAAGAACACTTTCTTCCCTTTGTATTTTCAAGGAAATTCGCTGATTTTCTCTATTCTTTACTAAATTGCTGATTTTTGAGAGGTCATTGCCGAAATTGATAGCGGTTACTGACCCGAACTGTAATATGTTATCTCCAGCACGAAGACCCGCCGTTTCAGCAGGTGAATTCGGGCTAACTAAATTAATATTTGCGAACGGTGCCAAGGAGACGGGATCACTTGTTGAATTTATATTTAATGAAGCCGCCTCGTGTACTATTGAATCATTTTGTGAATTCTTTTTAGCTTCCTCATGTACTACATGTAGTAGATTTTCAATGAGGCCCATCAGTTTTTTGTGATCATTTTGTAGACAATATATTTGTTGTCTAGCGTGCCGAACTTGGTATACATCAATGTCCGAGCGAGGAAACCCTTCACCATCCACTAAAGGTCCATGCAAACCGACATTATCATTAGCAGTAAGGATATCACCATATGATGCTATATTTCTTTCAATTTTTTCCTTTTCGCGCATTAGGTTTAAAAGTTCATTTCTCGCATTGCTCACTGAGTCCTCCATTGGATATATTCTAGAAAAAATAGAAAACCAATATAGAAACACGTTAGTTTTGCAATACAAAATATTATAACACATTTGATTCTATTGAAGGTAAAATTATTTGAGCAAAAAAAAATAATTCTGATAAAAAGTTCTTACTTCTGTTGATGGCATCAACATACTCGTATATATTAACAATATACTAACATCCAATATACATTATACCATCCCTGCACGCCGACTGTTGGAAACTGTCTCCTACCGCATCTGTCATTTTGCGTCAAATGACGTCAATACCAACATGGCGAACTTACTTATCGATCGTTGACCGTGGACCAGATAGACGTATGGCATTTTATAACATCAGGAGGATCAGGTTCATAATACGAATGTAAACGTAAGATATATCGAAATATCCTTTTATTTGCTAATGACAACGCTATTATCCGAAATTCTCAGTTTGGTTTTCGCTCACAACACTCCACCGGTCATGGTCTGTTAAAACTAGCACACCATGCCACAACTAATTTTCAAAACCAAAGCCCGAAGGACTGTATCTCCCTTGAAATATCTAAACCGTAGAATATTCTAGAAAGTCCGAAACAAAGTACTAGAATATTCTAGAAAGTACTGGAAAACTGGAGACTATGAGTAGTGGAAAATTCGAGGTTATGGAACGGGCGGAAACGAAACACCGAATAAGATTGAGGAAACGGTATAAATACGACACAAGCAGGAAGAAGTAAGAAGTAAGCAGTAAAAGACGCGATAAGTCAAGAAAGCGTTAAGTGCACGGTAAAAGTAACGATTGTTATTAACGGACTAATAAAGTGTTATATTAATTCAAAATCGATTTAACGGCTCTTATTTATTAAAAATAATTAATCCAGCGAACCCTAAGCTCGGTACAGTATAATATAACCGCAGGGGTTCCGCTCAATTCTTGGACCACTATTATACCTCCTCTATACTTCAGACATACCGCAGCCTTAATAACCCAATACAGTAATGCTGAATTACGCTAATGACACTGTAATGCTCCACGAAGTCCTACCATTTCCCTCCCCCATACATTTTGCACCTTCTTCCTATAACTTCATCCATATCCCCAAATCAACATTGAATCCAATGTTGAACAAATTGAATCAAACGTTCAATTGTCGCATTGATTCAATTCCCAGCAATCCTTAAATCATATACATTGTATATTCAATTATTATTTCTAAAATCCCTAAACTAAGTGTGCGGACCAGATGCTCCATTTTCGAACAAATATTATTAATAATCATAAAATGCGCGTCTGCAATTTTATGATCGTCTGAGAATTCGTTTGCACAAATTTGATCCCACAAAACTCAAATTTCCATTTACACCAAATTCAAATATAAACAAATTGCGCCATAAAACGAACCACATGTTCATTTTATCGCGCATCAACATCTAGGATCATAAATGCGCATTTGCAAGATCCTTTATTTATTGTTTCCTGCCGAAGTGCATTTATGACAGTTGTTCCTTTTCCTTTTTGTGATCCTAATTCCATATGATAAACAAAACAAAATGAATGGCAGCTGGCAATTGAGGCAGTCTGAATTTGGTGTTGGGAGCTGAAAGTCGCGGACGAATTGTGATGGGGTGACGTGCGAGGCAGAAAGTGTTGAATTCGAAAGTTGCAGTGGTGCAAAAATATTTAATAAAAAAGGTAAAGAGTTTTAATAAACTCGAAAACCAGGTAGCTTCTCTTCCTCAATTATGAGAAACACGGGAGCGACTTTTATTACAACACCACAGTCAATTTGTCAAGGAGGCAATAAACTGCATTATTAACTTCCTCCCAAATCTATCAACATACTTTAATAAATGGAAAATCCACCTAAATCCTGGTAAAACACAACTTATAGTGTTTGAGGGTAAAAATGAGCACTGCACAAACGACACCAGGCGCACCTACAACAATATCAGACTCAAACTAAATAACACCCAGATAAAACCTTCCAAAACTTTAAAATATCTGGGAATAACATTTTCCAATGACATTTCATTCTCCACCCCCATTAAAAATACTTTACGTAAAGTCACAATACAACAGAATCTCTGTAGAAGAGTGATGTGGAAACGTAACAGCCTCTCCCACAAACTCAAACTGCTCATCTATAATATAAACAAATAATCAGACCCACATTCACTGGAATCGAATTCTAGAAACGTTGGGCGATCTACAAGTCTCACCCTATTTGATACGTATACTAGCAAACTATCTCTCGGATAGAAGACTGCTCTATGACACAGATGAGGGACTACAGGATTATAAAATAACAGCGGGTGTACCTCAGGGATCTGTATTAGGTCCTCTGCTATGGAATATTATGTATGGTGGTTAGAATCATTGGGTACGCAGATGATTTGGGAATAGTGGCCGTAGCTAAACATCTAGATGACCTGGAGAATATTTGCTCCCAAACAATCCAGAGCATTAAATGCTGGCTAGATATGGCCGGACTGAAACTAGCTGTACATAAGACGGAGGCAGTTTTAATAAGCAGCCGCAAGAAAGTTGAACACCTTGATTTGGAAATAGTAGGCCAAATAATCAGATCCAGTCCCTATATTAAATATCTTGGTGTTATACTCGACAACAGGTTGAGCTTCAAGGACACCTGAGCAAAGTTTTGGTGAGCCTGCTACCCAATGTTGGAGGATCCCGGCCACACATGAGGAAGCTCATAACCAGTGTCAACACCTCCATTATAATGTATGCAGTTCACATATGGGCAGGAGCCGCACAGTATAAATCGTACATGAGGGGAGTGAACATAGGCTGGCATCACTAAGAGTATGCTGTGCATTCCGAACGGTATCCGAAGATGCTATTTTGGCGGATTTGTATATTGCCCAAGTGGTCCGCCGAACACTGTTCACAGAAAAACAAAAACGAAATCAGAGCGAAGGATAGCGACAATTAAAAACACAAACTCTTTCCTTTTTTTTCCTTTTGAACACGCTCCTTTTAATTTTATTTCTATTGTTTTATTTTCTTTTACACTTGGTTCTATTTCCAATTTCAATTACTCGGGTATACAAACACTTGAACGCCCATGGCGATTCTATCAGAGCAGGTGCATGTACATTTGTCTGTTCTTATATGCTGCTTTGTGTATTGGATGCGACGTAAACTATTGGATGGCAAAGCGAAGTGTCAGACGCGACGGAAATTTTTACTGTGCTTAATTTGACTTACTGTTCGTTGTCATCCACGGTTAACAAGAAATGTTTTTAACTAATATCGCGATTGACTAATTCACAGGATACATATACTCGCGACATTCTGGCACACGTTAGGGAACACGACAGTGTCACTAGGAGGATAACCACGGTGGCAGTTCGGTCGATTGTCTTAAGTTGCCTCGCGTCGTTATGGAAGGTTTACTTCGGGGAGGCAGTTGCTGTAACGATTATCGGAACGGCACGGACTAACGTTCGTGTTCGGTTCTCTATGTCGACTCTCTACTAGACCGATGCTCGAAGTAAACTGAAAATTCTCCTCCCCATTTCGAATTTTTTTTCATCTCCCATGTGAAACTTTCTCATCCAGTCTGCAAAGAAAATTTTCCCATTATCAATCATTCTCCTTTCCGTCTTCCTTATCGGAATCTTGTTCCTTTGTTTGACGATCGATCGTACCGCCGCTTAATTTTCGATATTTTCTTGGGATTTGTTTATGTTCCCCATTTGGCCCAAGACAACGAGGTTCTTGTGCGCTTCAGATGGGTACAAAGGAACCGGCAGGTCGGTATAGTTTTTGTTAGCATTTCCAAATCATAAACATCTAGCGAGCGATCTACGTTAAGATGTTTATGATTGCCTGACTGTTGGTCGGCGGCGAATCGCTAATTTGTTTGCACAAGTGTGCCTTTTAGGTTTTGGGTCATGCTAGGAATTTAGGTGCTAATTGCTATTAGCCACAAGCGGAGATATTCGTTGTTCGGTTTGTTTACCGAAGAACGCGTTTAATGGGTGTATTGCATTGATGCCCTGAATTGGATGCGTTGGACTAGATGCGTTGAATTGAACGCGTTGAATTGGCGCGTCGAATTGGACGCGTTGACTTCAATATTAGAGACTTTTGAACGTTTAGTTTGATTGATTTTTGCTATTGCATTCAATGTTGGTGTGTTACCTACCAAATGTTACCTTCCGTTTCAGGTGGGAGTAAGGACTTTTGGGACACGTGTCTGTAGGCACGTGTGATGGATAAAGGTGAGTATGTTCCTTGGCGGAAAGGACATTTCACCCATAGTGGGTTGTGTGGTTCGTAGAACCGCCACACTATAAATATTTTGGCCGGGAAAACGTTGCATTCCGTAAAGTCTCTCGAGAGAATCGTCAGAGAATGCGGTCACAATTAGAGCTCTCAAGCCTAAGAGAATGGCAACGAAGGTGAGGTTCCTCCACCAAAGGAAGTTGGAGCCACACCATGATACCTGATGTAGAAATATGCGAGAAAAGAAAACATGGCGAGCTAAATTACCACTTGACTCAGCTAATATCAGGACATCGATGCTTCCGGGAATACTTGCACAAGTATAAACATGTGAATCACTCATACTGCTTGTATTGCGAAGTGCGTGAGATTCGAGACCGCACGAACTTTTTTGGAGAGACATATGAGAGGGACAGTTACTCCGGGAGGAGTAATAGAATACATGCTGAGTTCAAAACAGGCATTATTATTATTTATTATTTATTGGCCTGTAGGAACCCGGAAGTTCATGACCTCACCGACTCGGCTTCGCCATCCTTCCCTGTCCTGGGCACTCTCCTTCCACGCTTCACCATTCGATCCGATCTCCTCAAGGTCGAACCTAACATTGTCCTCCCATCTCCGTCGCGGCCGTCCTACCGGTCTCTTTCAAAACAGGCATGGTCCGTAGCAATTGATGTTCTATGTGACATGATGCAGCAGTTGCGACGCGACGAGCGGAGTAACGGGTAAACTCCGTCCCGCCCCGCGATGGAATATCTAAAAGAAAGTTCCGTGGGGATCAACGGGAATATGCGCCTGGCGGCTTTAGTCGGCATACCTCTGGATCGGTCAGATATATCTTTTGAAGATATCCACATTCCTACCGAAAAAAAAAATCACATATGCATGTCCATTGTGGTATCATATAACACCCGTCCAAATGGAGAAAGGAAACGCTTCAAGCTGGTCACTGGCCCCAACCGACAACCCAATTCTTACAAATATTATAATAATAGTTTGCTATACAATGCCGCTGATATTGACCGCCTTGATAGATGCTTCCTAGAGTTGTCTATTAAATTTATTGAAAACTTCCCAAATAATTCCAACCCATTAATAACTTCACTACTACCAACGCCTCTAGATAACAGGGCTCACTATCTGAATTGTCTCCGCACCAGAATTCTCTTCACCTCTGGAAGATTGGTTAATGATTCCGACGAGGTAGTGTACCATAATACCGAGCAGGCAACCAATCAGTTCAAATACGGTAACATACAACCATTCTCCAACATTCTGCATTTTAACGAACAACCGGAAAGTATTACCCCACTCGAGACCACTAACTGACCATATCCCACGCCAACCTACCTCCTTAACCATCAATCCCTATATTCCCCAATCACATTACACATTTAACTGATTATAATATTAACTAGGTTAAGCTAGATTAAGTTAAGTTAAATATGAGATTAGAACCCTACACATTAGCTTCAGAAAAATAAAGGACGATCTTCAGTTATCTGCGCGAGCTGTAACAGCTCGAAGACGCCTCCTGGCAACTAAGTTACCAGCTCGAAGTCCGCGAGTACCATTGCAAGAAAAAAAGAACATCTGGACAAAAAAATAAAATTTGCAAATTCGCTTGCAGATTGAAGGTTTGTGGAGCGTCAAAAGCAAGCCCATGTTTGGCTCCAAAGGTCGACGAGGGTAGGTTGTTTGTTTGGCTCTAAAGGCCGCCGAGAGTATGTACAGCAAACAATACCCAGTACACAGTTAAGGTTAAATATGGCGGGGCGAAGCTAATGATTTAGGCTTGCTTCTCCTACTATGGAGTTGGAGCTATATCTTCGTGTTCGCGAATTTATTTTCCGCGAATTTAACCCTCGATACCGTCTACCCATTTGCAACTATACGCATAACTCATTAATAAAATAAACAAATAATTATATAATTATTTTCAATTTCCTTTTTAAAATATGCAAGTATTTATTTGATCTTCTAATATATGAAACGCCGGGTATAGTTAGTGTTTACACGCTAATGGAGTGTGCGGCATAAGCGCTCACAAAAAGAGAAGTGAACAGATTTCACACATTTAGAATTATGGTTTCAAAGAGTTTCTTTGACGCGGAATATGGTGAAGACCCGGGATATTGAAATAGAATAGCTATACCTCAACACAATAGAATCATCAGGTCGCAAAAATTAAGATATCTGGGCATGTAACCAGAATGGGCAGCGACGAAACCATCCTTAGAATTCTTGACGCAAGACCAATGAAAAAAGACCGGTGGGAAGGCCATAACGGAGATGGGAGGACAAACTCAGACCAGACTTTAAGGAAATCGGATCAGATGGAAAAGCGTGAAGGGATAGTGTGCAAAACAAGGGACGGTGGCGTAGCCGAGTTAGAGAGGTAGGGAACCTACAGACCAATAAATGGACAAATAAGTGCACTTCCTGTACTTAACCGCGTTTTTTTAGATGAAACTTCTGCATTTCAAATTCACCCATATAGCGCTCCGATCGAGTTTCACCATCATGTCCAGTCATGCTTTCTTCCCCAGGAACGTAATCTTCAGCCTAAATATTTGCCCCAGTAAATCTCAAATGATACGGCGCAGTCTTTGTTTCCACCTATGGATGCAAAAAAAAAAAGCGCGTCGACACAGAAGTTATATCATTGATATGGACATATGAGTATATATATGTATATATAAAGATACACATACTATATACATAAAACCAGGCTATAACTAACCAAAAAAATTGTTCAGGCATAAAATTGAAATTGACAAAAACTAAAGATAAACAGGAAACTGGTGTGAAAATCGAGCATGCATGTGTGGCTAGAGCTGCCGGTCGGTTCTTCCTATTATCGGATGATGTATTTGAATTACGATCAAGAATTGTGTCGTAAACTTAAGTTGTTCTATTTTTGTGGCAAATATAATGGCATCTGGATGAAAAACTAAATAATAAAATACTGTACATCCAATTTACAAACCGGTATCAATGAGCCATATCAATTAGAAATCATTTCGGAAGATGATGTTGGTAGAAAGTACTACTGTTTCCTAAAGTTCTGCTGATTATTCAACTTATAAAGAAACAAGAATTTTAAATAAATAAACAGAATTCCACCTTTGTGTTTTGTTATAGTATATGGCATATAAGGCACGGAATAACAAAATATAAAAAATAAAATAAAAACAGTTGATGTACATACACCGTCTATTTTATATTTCTGCACGTTGTCGATAATTTCTAGAATGAAATGAATTTCAAAATATTATTTGTATATTAAAAACAATTTTGTGCGCCCCCAATTAATTGACAATATCACTTTCAAAACACAATTCTAAAATTTGCACACATAGTCTATTGGATGTGACGTTAGGGTGTGTATCAGATGCTCTTAAACTGTAAAATATGTTTCAATAATTTGGTATTTCGATAATTGATTTAAAATTGAACGAATTAGTCTTATGAGTTGCATACAGAGAGATTAAATGTTACCTAAAATGAAAATTATCTTATAAGAGTTTTCTTTTCCATTCTGTTATTCCACAAATCGAAATTGACGTTAAATGGTAACAAAAAATAGAGAAAATATTTTACAATGGAAATTCACGAAATCCCACCCTAAGTATTTAATGTATGAGAAGTATTTGAATTTTGGAAATGTAAACAAAAATTAAGATTTTCTCTAAGCAGTCTTAACGATATTTTAAATATACTTCTTCGTCAAGTGTTCTTTTTCTGACAATGTTCTCGTTTCTCGTCTTGCGTTATCATAAATCACTACATATGTACTCTGTTTATCAAAATTATATCGAGGTCATTATTACATAAAATCACCGGAAACCTTGTATACTAGTCTTAAGATTCAAATAAGGGTTTTTTCTGGTAGTTTTCCCATAATTTATTATTTATTATTCATTAAAATTGCTCTATTTTCATTATATAGATTTAAGATTATAGTTGTAAAGGAATTGCTGTCCTAAAACTCTTAAATACTAGTTGTAAAATATAAATGTACCATATTATCAACCTAATAAAAATTGAATTGGAAAATATTTTAAATATTTGACAATTGAACATTCTGTAATTCGCGGGTGTTGTATATTGCTATACAACATTTATTATTAATTATTTATAATTTATCCAAAATAAAAGACGAACTATCTTTTTCTTATACCGCGGCTGCGGAAATTTATTTTACTTTAGTTTAGGCACTCGATGCAACCCTTGTGCCGTCGGATTCTAATTCATTTCCACTTAAGCGGAGCCCCCCTTTTTATACCTAAAATCTAAATCAAAATTTGCAAATTACCCGATGCTAGTCCCAGCTGAAGGTCATGCCAACGACGATGAGAATTGCAACGTTGCAATTTTGCCGCCATTCAGCCTGAGGCGACAACCTTACACCGACTCTGGCTGCAGCTCCACCGCAAGGTCACGGGAAAATTTCGATTCAAGGTGATGCGAATCTGATTTGCCCATAGCAAATAGCATGCATGTGCATGGGTTGAATTACCTTGAAGGTGGTGGGGTGTTGGGTGATCATCAAGATGATGAGAATTTTTTTTTTGCTTGTAGGGCATAGGCTAATAATCTTGCCCGTAAACGTAAATTATTATGGAAAATTTAACAAGCCTCGAGACTTGCTAAATAAGGCCAAGTCCAGATACCGATTGTAGTGCCGATGATGATGATGTAGGACATAGATGGAACGTGGGAATTGCAGAATTGCAGTTCTGGTTATGAGAACTGGAAATGCGTTTAGCAACAGGTGGGCATGTGATAAGGTTTCACAGCTATACCAAAAGGATTCCATCGGTTGCAGCAGGAAATTATATAGGGTTTCCCAATAGGGACTTGACAACTTTTTTCGGTAGTAAATTTTTATAATTTGCAGACGTTGTTCGTTCATGTAGTTAATTATGATGAAAATGTTGAGTTTACTGAATAAATTGACAGTGACAGTTCGATGATTAGTGAAAGGGTGCGTTCACAAATTAAATTCAAAGTCCCTATTGGAAAACCCCATAGTTGGTCCTTTATTATTTTTTAAATATTATTTTTAATAACAAACTTTATTAATTGCTTTTAAATTATAACAATTTTTTTATTAACTGAATGCAGTTTCACTGGAATTCCACGTGTGCTCACTCCGCTGCACCATCTGCTAATCACTCTTGTCTAAAATGCGGCAAACTGATATTTTAAGGAAGCAAATGTCTTTAGCTTAAGCAAGTTTTCATTTTCCTCACTTCCCGCCAAGTGGAACTCGACCATCCCCTGTCTAAATGGTTTCTTTTCATCTCATTCTAATTTCATTTTTAATAGTCTTCATTCAAATTTTAAAACGGTCGCACTAAACTTACTTTAATTAATGGAGTTTGTGATGGAACTGGTAAAGTCACTGGTTACTTTCAACCCGGCGAAGGCCAGGACGATCCTTGTCCCTGTTCAATCCAAGTTGACATGCAGTCTCCATTTGACACCCCCAGATAGCTACTTTGGCACCCACTAAGTAATCCAGAGAAAGGTTGGGGCAAGGCTAATAACCTTGCCGGGAAAATTAAAATATTATGGAAATTTATCAAGCCTTGGATATGGACTGAATACCGATGTGGAGACTTGCCAAATAGGGCCAATACTGGTTCCCGATTGTAGTGCCGGTGATGATAATGATTAGTTTGGCGTCAGTTTTAATATGGAGTGCAAAAATTAGCGTTTTTGTCATGAAGGAACGAAGCGCAAACTGCTAAAAAGTTACGTGATATGTATGGTGAAGCAGACTTAAAAGAAGACGACGATCACGGAAACGAAAATGTCTAAAATTGACAGTAACAGTCCGATGATTAGTGAAGGAGTGCGTTCACAAATGAAATTCAAAGTTGTCAATCCCTATTGGATAACCCGATATTTGATGCTACACCGAAAGAATTCTTTCGGTTTAAAGTTAATAAAAGATGTCCCATATGCATGCAACATTATTGTATTTGCAGAATTTTGTGTATAGCGTACATGTAGAGTATAGGAATTCTGCGTGTAACAAATTTATTAGATTATGGGCTAATTGCGTATGTTATATAGAATGTATTGGTGTGGTGGATGAAAAAGTTGGTATGAAGGATGCGGCCGCCGAAATGGTAACGGTGAGTCTCGCGAACCACCGTCCTTAATACGATTCAATTCAATTACGCCTGTAATCGCATATTTCAATTCAGTTGATATTTGTACTAACAAAGCAAATGAAAGAACAAAACGACTCGAGGAATTTGCTCTTTAATAGTTTAAGTATCACTTGGGAATCTTTAGTCTCATTTTCTTATAGTCGGCGGTTGTGTAGGCGTTGGTGGTTGGCTGAAGACTGACAAAAAACCTTTGGTCACATTTGAATCAAATACATTTGTGATAGCTCGATGGCGTCCCTAAGCAGGTGATGCACTGTCAGCTGGTGATTGACAGGCATGTTGAGTATGCTGGTCGGGGAGTGTACTAGACGATGAACGTACTAGATTCTCCCCACTGCATTTAGTTGCGAATCCGTAACAATTGGGAATTTTACAGCAAAGTGTGATACACATGTTATATATAAATATATGTTACATTATTGGAGTATAAGGTGTTGCATGTATGTAATTATCGGACTTTTGGATTTCTGTATGTAAGACTGGCAAATAATGATTGACTTTTGGACTTAGAATTCAGTAAAATTAAGAAACTAGTCTTATGTCACTGTTGTTTAATCAACGAATGGTAGGTGGAGTGACAACGCCCTGCCGCTTAGTGAAATATAAGCCCATGAGGTTTCGTGAAGTTGTCGGGAGAAAACACTGGCCACCTTTCAGAGCTTGGCTTGATTTCGGAGGTAAGTCGGTTCCAAGGTGAAATACCTCACCGTCACGCTGTACATTCAGCGATGCCGCCGGGAGTTTTTTTTACTGTGTTTGCTATATGGCCGGGACCGAAATTAAGTTAAATTATGATGGTGCCTTTGAGATAAAGAATTCTGGAGGTAAATTAGTACCATATTCGGTTTTTCGGGGGACTACGTCAAGGGAATCACCATGCAAATGTTTTGATAATTACACGAACTGTAAACAACTCGTATTCACGTAATCGAGATGACATTTGTCAACATTCAATAAGTAACGGAGTTTTGTAACATCAAGGGCATCGGCTTCGAGAATACAAATGTAAAAGCCGTCCACTAATATTTGCAAAAAGCGATATCCTGGTCTTAACAGAGACCTAGGTCGACTCGTCACATGACTCCACATATTTTCGTTGCTTAGGATACGACTTACATCCCCACTTCAATCCCCATTCTCCGCCCTTTTTCGACCCCGTCTTCGCCCCCTTCAGTAAAAATCACGTAGTTTACCTCAGAATCATTTGATTGCCGTTACACCTTGTCCAAACTTGGAGACAGAATGACATATGAAACTATTCGTTCCTTTCTAATGTATCAAATCTGATTCTGTCTGCTATGAAGGCAAAACTAAAACCAGTGTCAAACTCTCTATTCAGCAATGCTGACTTCTCAGTTTCAACAAACTATTCGTAAAATTCCATGTAATTTTCAATTTATCCACTCATAAAGTGTCGAATGACCTTACTGCTTTGGGCCAGTTCGCTAACTCCAAAAGGTTATCACATCTTCAACATAGTAAGGCCGACTTTAACACGGTTTTAGATCCTGAACTCCTGAACTCCTGCCCCCTACATCCTCTCCAAAAACCGACCGCAAGACTCGCCTTACCCTCTACTATCAGCATGTAAGATGTCTTCGCTCAAAGATCCAATCCATTCCGAAAAACTCCCACGCCCTACCTGTTGACATTTTCATTGAAGCGAAATGAACTGAATGCCCAGCATTCCTAACGTGGTACTATTTCCTCATATGTTCACTGTCTTTCGCAATGATCTCGTGTAGATCACCCAACGCTTCTAGAATCCGATTCCAGTTCACCGAGTTACAAGATGTATGCATACGTTTTTTCTGGTTTAACTAAGAGATGGCGTCTGCGAAAAGTACGCAGCGTATTAATTTGACACATATGTACGTTATTTTTTTCATCTGAGATTTAACTACAAATAAACACAAGTTGAGTCCGTCAAAACCTAGCGTGTTTGTTTTATCGTTCAGTGATCATGTCGAGTTTTGAGCCTGAAAAAGAACATTTGAGGCACGCATTGATTTTCTTATTTAATCAAAAGAACAAGGCTGTTGAAAGTCATCGTTTGCTGGTAGAAACATACGGTGAACACGCCCCATCAATTAGAATAGCTGAGACATGGTTTAGACAATTAAAAAGTGGTGATTTCAATGTGAAAGACAGTGAGTGCTCTGGTAGACCACAAAAATCTAAAGACGAGAAATTACAGGAATTACTGGATGATGATTCAACTCAAACTCAACGGCAATTAGCGGAAGCATTACATGTGTCTCAAGAAACAATCAGCAGACGTTTACGAGCAATGCGGAAGATCAATAAACTCGGTAAATGGGTCCCACACGATTTGAATGACGGTCAAATGAAAAATTGCAAAGTCACTTGTGAAATGCTGTTTCAACGCCACGAAAAGAAATCATTTTTTCATCGAATTGTGATGGGTGACGAAAAATGGATTTATTTTAAAAACCCGAAGCGGAAAAAATCGTGGCTTTCACCTGAGGAAGCCGGTCCTTCAACACCAGGGCCAAATCATTTCGGAAAAAAACCATGTCTTGTGTTTGGTGCGGCCAGAGCGGTATTGTGTATTATGAACTCGTGAAGCCCGGCGAAGACATCAATACACAACGCTATCGTCAACAAACACTTAATTTAAACTACGCATTAATCGAAAGACGACCGAAATGGGTCAGAAGACATAGCAAAGTGATTTTGTTACACGACAACCCGCCATCTCACACACCAAAACTAGTAAAAGAGACCTTGAAATCGCTTGGATAGGACATCTGTGGGTATTTTATTAGTGCGTCGGTACGAACGCAGATTCAATAAAAACACCAACTACTACACGCTGCAAAAGAAAACAAAGTTCTCCCGAGAAAACAGAAAACAAACGAAACACACTGATCCAGCGGTAATAAAGCACACAGCCGCTTAATTGAATTTAATAGTCTAAACTTTATTGAACATCGTATTGTTTTTCTATCTGTTATAAGTTAATCTACAGATGTGGTGTAATATTGCACAGTGAATGTTTACGAGTTAAAAGGTTTTCTTTATTTACTGGATTCACCTCTAACAAAACGATGATCGGTTTTAATTTTACTTCATGAGGAGCCTATATAACATTATCCACATTGTTACACCAGTCTTAGAGTTAATTAATCTTCACACTGTTATTCCTGGTTTATTGCATCAGTTTTCATTGGGAACTATTTTGGGCGAACGATATTTTAACAACACTAAATGAAAATTAGCTGCAATTAGAAAAGTTAATTTTAAATTTGGACACGACAAGCAGTAGGTGCGACGTCCGCGAATGGACCTTTTTCGTTCTAGTTTAGCCACTTCACACTAGTCGCGGAGAAATTGGACAGGACGTAGTATTTTTACTCTCGACGCGTGCACACTCTTAAACGTTGAAATTAGACTCCGATGAACGCCACGTCCCCGGTACCTTGTGCCTCTCGTGGTGGTTAAGATCTGACTCCTTGTTGGATGACTCTTTACAGACATCCGACGAAAACCAAAAAAAAAAAAACTAAAGGATCCGCCGCCAATGGCGAAGGTCCAAAACAAAAAGGAAAAGAGAAAAATTCATGTAGCAGATCGAATCGGCTGCTACATGTTTGGGTAAGATAAACTGCCGCCATACGCAAGGGATAGATTCTTGATTGACGTGAGTCAATAAAACCCTTGCCGAAGGCAGAAATCTATCTTGGAAAAATGTATCGAACATTGGGCATGGCCGTTGTAAGATCATCTAGCATAAACAAATTTCGGTCATATGATTCGATGCATGTTATGTTAGGGATGTGTTAATCCCGTTGAAAGGCACTGTCAGGCGAAAGTATCCGCTTGAATGTTTACTTTGTGTAAACTAAAATTGGTGGCCATGACCGATGCTGGTGATCGTTCCAAGAAACGGCAACGGATCATAAAATCGGTCATGCTTAGATCCAAGCAAAATATGCGCGCCTGAAAGGCCAATGTTTGATTTGATCTTCTTTACTTAAGGAAAGAAAGATCGTAGACATGCCGTTGGAAATCTGGCTTGCAGCTGTGCAAGCAACCCGAAATAATGCTGGGTCAATGAATGGGTACGAAAATAACACACGGAAAGATCAGCGTGTGTTGGTGGATATGTGCTATCCATTGTTCGGTCGCGGAAGCTTGGTTGATGAATTGATGTCATGGCAAGATGATAATCTTGCCGTGAATTATGCTTTTAGGAATGACCGTGGGGAAGAGGTTTGGAAAAGCACCCAAAAAAAAGGTAAGCTGCCTAATATATATTTATGTCGGTTATCCTTGGGGATAACCGAATTAATTCCAGCGAATTGGTTGGCGGTTAATGCCGTAGCATGGTTGCGTAACCTTGCTGAAGATTCGACTTCAAGGTAAGTCGCATCGCTGGGAATGGTTGGGATCGAGCGATGCATGGCTCTTCGGGCCCTGAAAAGCCCCACACATCCTTCTACACGGCAGTACTCTCCAGACTTGTCGCCATCTGACTATCACCACCTCGCTTCTATGGGCATCGGTTTCACCAATACGAATGTAAACGTCGTCCGCCAATATTTGTAAACAACAAAACTTGATATCTTTGCCCTAACTGAGACCAAGGTCGATTCGTCAACTGATTCGACATATCTTGGTTGCTCAGGATACGACTTGCATTCGAGATTCCCTTTTAATAACAGTCTGCGTTTTCACGCGGTTCGATCTGGCTTGCCAGAGGATGGAGGCATTGGAACGCAATAACATGGACATCATTGAGGGTCGTCCTAACGAATTATATTAAATTTCTCTGTAGTCATTACCGCTCCCCGAATGACGATCGGACGGCAATATTTTTCGAACATCTTTCACGTACCGTCAACCACCCAGCTTTTGGAATTGTCGTCCTTGGCGATTTTACTGTGCACAATTCCGACTGGTTGGCACATTCTAACAGAACCGACGAGGCTGGGGTACTGGCGGAAACGTTCGCTGTTAGCCGCAATTTGACTTAACTTGTGGGGGGACCTACGCGAGTGCCGGATACCCGAGGTGTTTATGGATCTGTTTTTGACATACGGGCCGAGCATTTATACAGTGGAGATTGCTGCGCCACTGGGAAACTCGGACCACTGCTTAGTATCTGCGGCGCAACCACTTAACCACACGGTCACAGAGATTATTCTTCTCGGGATGGATATTTACATTCCGCATTCCATCAAACGAAGTTCATCTGATAAATCTTGATTTGATAAAAAATTCGAACAGATTACAGCGGCAAAAAATAGAGGTTTCAAACATTGGCGCTCTAATCCCACCGAGGTAAACAGAACGAATTTTGTTAGAATCAGAAACGCGTGTAACCAGGTGATTGATACCACGAAGAAGGCTTACAACAATAGACTGACTAATAGACTCCTTGAGTGGTCGACTGGTTCACGTCCCTTCTGATCAATAACAAGGGCTGTCAGCAGTTACTTCACTTCTTCTTCTTTTCCCCCGTTAGTGACGGGCAGCGGGACACCAGTCACAAATTCAAAAGATAAAGCAAATGTGTTCGCGAATTTATTTTCCTCGAATTCAAACCTTGACGCCGGTTTTTGGAGCCACCTGTGATCACGCCGGTACGGTCTTCGATGAGGGATGTTCGCCTGCGTACTATTCAAGGTATTCTATGTGTACTGGACTGTAAGACGACAACCGGCCTGGATGGAATACCAGCAATTGTCCTTAAGAACTGTGCTCCAGAAATATCGCCGGTTATTGGCAAACACTTTGCCTATATTATGAACGAGGGAGCTTTCCTGCCTGTGGGAAAGTCGCGCAGGGTCAGCCAATGGCAAAGAAGGAAAAAAGTGTCTCCCACAAAATTACCGTCCGATAGCATTACTGTCTATTTTATCTAAGGTAATGGAAAAAATCATCAATACAGGGTTAGTTAAGTATTTGGAGTGCAACGGACTTCTGAATGATCGTCAATACGCATTCCGTGGCAGGCGGTCCACGGGCGACTTTTTGACCCTTATGACCGATATATGGACATCTGTGATTGAGCGGCATGGTGAGTCAAGAGCGGTCGCATTGGATATCTCCAAGGCTTTTGACCGCGTCTGGCACGGGGCATTGCTGAGCAAACTTCGTTCATATGGACTTTTCCAGCAGCTTTGCGACTGGACGAAAAGCTTCCTCGAAAATCGATCGATCTGGGTTGTTGTGGACGAAGAGTGTTCGGATATGTATCCTGTTAATTCCGGGATGCCTCAAGGTTCTATTTTGGCTCCAACCTTGTTTTTGCTTCACGTAAATGATTTGTTGGAGTCGACCGATAACAAGGTGTTTCGTTTCGCGGATAATAATACGCTTGTTTCTTCTTTTTCGATGTGATCAAAGTCGTCGACTTCAATGCAACGAAAACACAGTATATAACATTCACAAGGAAAAGTAGATCATCGGCTCCACAGCTGATGATGAATGGCCAAACCCTGGAATCTGCGGAAAGCTTAAAATTGCTCGGCGTCACGGTCTGTGCGAATGTATCGTGTCATAAACACGTGCCGAACATCGCCAGATCCGTCTCAGGATAACTGAGCTATCTTTTTAGAGCCAAGAAATATTTTACGCCGGCTCAACTTCTTCTCCTGTATAAATCCCAGATTAAAGGCGCGGTCGAATATTGCTCTCATATTTGGAGCTCAGCTCCTAAATATACCCTCGACTTACTTGAGAGCATACAGAGACGAGCGATCCGTTTGATCGGGGACACGGCGCTGACGTCGGCACTGCAGTCGCTATCACATCGAAGGCGCGTAGCCGACCTCTGTCTGTTTTGTAGATATTATCACGGGTACTGTTCTTAGAAGATTCGTAGTATTGCCCCACGTAATTCGGTTTGTATGTGCTCTACGCGACAATCCGACGAATCGCACCCGTTCACGGTTCATCTCCCGACGGCGGGAACATCTATAGCGTTTGGGATGATAGTGAAGAACGTGTGATTCGAACTGACGCTATGACAGTTAGAATCACCAAAAATTGAACCAAAGGGCATCCCATCAGGCCACCGCCGTGTGTACGAATTTGATTTCTAAACTCAAGTACATTCGACTGATGTGTATTTTGTTATGTTATCGCTATGGTATACGGCTCTGATGCATTTTCTTATTCGATTTTCGTTCGGTGTTCTTCACTATTTGCTTGTGTATTGTATGTGTATCTGTTAGAATCGCCACACATCCTTGTATCAGAATTCGTTCCATTACAGAGTGGGAAAGTGGTGGAATCCCCTCCCCGCGCAAGTGTTTCCGGAGCGTTATAAGCTGTTGTTATTTGGTGGCATCTCGGGGCGCCATGTCTGCGCTATAGGTTCACCTCTCCCGAGAGAAGTATATTAATAAACTGGGGTACGCGCTCGCAGAGTAGTACTTCAGCGATTTCGAGGAAGTTGGAAAATGGCTCGATCAATGGTTTGCCGAGAAAGACAAGCAGTTTGTCTGGCATGCTATTCATAAATTACCTGAAAGATGGGCGAAATGTATTGAAGCCGATGACAAATATTTTGAATAACAAATTAATTTCCCTAGAAAATTACGTGTTTTTTTTACCAAAGAACCCGGAAAAAAATGTTAGCATACACCTGGTAAATGCATTTTTATCGTCTAGTGTCACAACAGCGCAATATTTTTTCGTACCTCCCAGAAATCGTGCTCCACCTATCGCATTGCAAGCAATGTCGCACACCATAGGTCGGACTTTATCAGTTGATCTACTTTCCGGAAGCCATACTGCCATTCAGAGAGCCGTCGCGTGCCCTCAATGAATTGTTCCAGGCGAGGGGCAATTAATCGGTCAAGCAGTATCCCTGTTGTGTCCATCATCCACAACGGGCGATAGTATGACGGCGCTTCTGGTACCTTGACTCCTTTTGGTATAAGCATAAGCTGTTGTTTTTTCCGTCGTTGGAGGATCGTAGAGGCTACTGGAGACTTCCAGCATTATAGTTAAAGCAATCTTCACCAAAGCGTTAGGAGTTCCACCCAGTCCCGGGATCTTATTCGTTTTAATGACCGTTATAGCCACAAGTACATCTTGGATGGTCACTGGTGGTATTGCTCTTTCAGTAATGCTCCATTACTCTTGTGTTCTCGTATCTGCACATTGCGGGAAGATCTACTTATATGTGTGGTCATGTGTAAGTATTTGTGGAATGATAAAAGTTTTTAGCATTCGTCGAAAATCCCGAAAAGTGAAACAATTTTGTTACATTTTCTGGTAATGAATAATTTAGTGCTTAAATAAATACAGTCCTCACTCCTAAAACCCAGAATTTGTCTCTTCTTTGAAATCGTGGCAGAAACAACATAACAGTAATTTTAATAACAAAATCTTAAAATGCAGCACGGAAATAATACAAATCATTAAAAACTTTCCTTTCGATTTAATTTAGTGATCCTAGACTTTATTCAAGAGAAAATTTACTTTAATAATAAAATTTTCTAGAGTATTTTTTAACGGCAAACCTTTCTAAGGTCTAAGTAGTTTACGTTTTCTTTTTGACTTGAATGAACATTTTTTCCTGATTTTATTATTTCCTTCAAGTCAAAATGAGCGCAGAAAAAGCCGAAGTTCAAAAGTCTGATACCAATACGTCTCGTCATATTAAATCGCCGGACCAAGCGCCACCTATCGGTGAAGAGGGTGGTAGCCCTAACACATTACAAAAAATCCTTGATGAGGTGCAGCAGCGCAAAAAACCGTTAATAAAGGAATTGATGAATTGTGAATTTGGTCGTACTTGGTTGCAGGAGCATCAAGATTTTTTGAAAGACAATACCGAAAAGCAGAAGAAAAAGGTAATGCCAAACGACTTCTCCTGGTGGCTAGAAAAACGGAGCAAGAAGGTTATTAAGTAATAACAACAAAAAATGCGTAATTCGACATTTTTGTTACTGCATAAAAAAAAACTTTATTTTTTATATAATTCAACTATAAAATTTTTTGTGAAATACATTTAATGGAAAAACTGTAAAGTTGGTATTGTCTGATTTTACATAATGGTCAGTTAGGTAAGTGATTGATCAGCTTCTGCTCAAAATATTATTACCTATGTTTAAATACCCGAAAAATTTACACTAACAAATGTGCGAACTGCCTTCATTCGAGAAACCCAATTAAAAAAGTAATTACAACAGAGTTCTTTAATATTAGAAGACTGGATATAAACTTAAATAAACGGTCTGACAAATTAGATTATACCACATGGATCGTTAGCCGTAAAAGATTAATCCTATTGCACCGTTTAATACTTAAAATATTATCATCGGAAAAGTAAAATATTAAAATAATGTTATCTGCAACTGTTTGAATACTCCCTTGGTTGTCGTTAGTGTACTTACCCCAATTTCATTTCTCTCTACTCACTTCTCAGACAGCCCAATCGTTATTGAATACAAACACCATCCATGCTTGCTGTTGACAAGGTGCAAAATAGCAACACCCGATAAAATTCGATGGCACCCAATGTCCAATGATCATGGGAATGATCTCTGGACCTAACCAAATATGAAGAACATCATGATACAAACACAACCAAGTCAAATGATTAAGTCTTTATAACACTGTTTTCTTTGATTTTAATTACCCTAAATTGAACTAGGTCAACCTATGGTTAACCATATGCAACCAGTTGTTAAATTCAAACGCTAAATCAGACGTGAATCATTTGACTTAAGTTTCTTCTTTAAGACAATTTTGGACGAAATCCTTTTAATTAATTTTTGTTGCACGAGAACACGGAGTAGCTCACACACAATCAAGGAACTATTATCAACCAAACTCATTCTCCAACAATCCAGATTAGGACTGCTTGCCAGTTCTAAGAGTTGTTGTTTTCTAAATATAGTCATCGAATCTCCGAAACGAACCCTCCTCCAGAAAGTATCGGAAACTTTTTTCTACTTCATATAACCATCCAATCAATCAATCAATCGTCCTTTCGTTGGAAATGTTTTTATGTTATGATGGGATTTCTTGAAGGGGAGCGAGCGATGGACGCTGCCCGTGTTGGTTATGTTGGGGATTGTAATTGATTATCGTTACAATTTATTAATTCTATTTCAAACACTGTTACTTACATTAATTTGAAAGTGTTCTTGTTTGAAGGTGTAGCGTTCTACGAACGCACAATTCCACCCAGGTAAGGTTCCTACCCTTCAAGGAACATACTTACCTTATTCATTACACGTGCCCACAGACACGTGTCCCAAAGCTCTTGATCATACCTGTAACAAGGGTCATAGGAAGCTGCAACAATGTTGAACCCGATAAAAAAAAAAAAACAAGGAACTTAACGTTCAAAAACTTTCAATATCGTGTCAACGCACCCATTCATCGTATGCAAAACCAATCCCAGAATACAGGTCATAAATCTCTCATCCTAAACATCTGCACGATGTTTCCAAGGAATTACATTTTCGGTAAATAGACCGAGCGACGGATGCATACGCTCGTAGCTAAATGCAATTAGCGCCTAAACCAGACACACTTGCGTAAACAATCAATTCGTTGCGCCACTGATTAGCAGCTTAAACTCCAAACACTATCCCAGATAGATGACGATGGGAAAGGCAAACAAAGCCTTACATCCCATAATCCGGTACACATCCGAAATGCAGGCGAGCCTTTGCCGCATGCCAGATGTGCGGCATCCGATCCGTAAACAAAGGAAGAAACGAGATACCGACCACCAGCATCGAATGGTGATAATGGTCATGATTGGGTAAGATTTCTCCTTCCAGATCCTGTGGGAAATTCTCCTTGTGAGATGAAAAGGAATATGGTATGCTGCTAACAAATACTGTGGAAAAATGCGTTAGCAGATGAAATGGGAAATTTTCTCCTGTGCAGATACGGATCGGAAATCTGAATCGGGATATTTTTTTTTTTTGGACAGACAAGGAGTCTAATTTGGATAGTCTAAGCGACCAGAGGGTCTACATCGAACGGTGGAGAATAAGTGTATTGTGTGAAGTAGGACAAGAAAAGAAATGTCGAGGGGGAAGTCAGCCTGCGAATTCATCAACGTTTAAATATTATCGTGTGCTTAAGGAACTTCATCAATTTTTAAATACTATCGTGTGCTTAAGGAACTTCATCAACCTTTAAATATTATCGTGTGTTTGAGGAACTATCCGTTTGTGCAACAACTATTTAATGTGTTTCGAATTAAATTGTTCAATGTGTGTGAAGATAGTGATGTAACTCATTTTTGTAAGCGTTCCATCGCGCTAGTAAAGAACAGTGTATAAGTTTCACGTTGCGGCTTATAAACAGTCAAGTTTAATAAATAAAAATAAAAGTTCAATTAAAACAACCCTTTCTGAGTTTGTATTTTGTATTGTATGCACTCCGTGGGTGTTTTTCTCTCCTCTGCGGTAAACAGTGTTCAGCGGAGCACTTGGACAACTACATCATCATCATCATCATCGGCACTACAACCGGGAACCGGTCTTGGCCTTATTTAGCAAGTCCTGAGGCTTGTTAAATTTTCCATAATGATTTATTTTGTCTGGGCAAGGTCATTAGTCTTGTGCCAGGGGCTCCTCGACGGGGAATCGAACCCCGGTCTCCCGGGTGACAGGCGGGTATACTAACCACTATACTATCGAGGAGCCTACAAAATCCGCTAAAAAGGTTTCTGTGTAAACTAAGTAATTGCATCATATTTAACCTAATAAAAAATCGTACTTTTTCCAATATCCATACCGAGGGAGGAAGAAGCGCAGCCTGCTCGGCTAAATGAGCCAAGAAAGTGGCGATGGTTCAAAAACACTGACCGGGAAAAAATCCGAAATGATGTAGACCTCAACATCCCACCAACCCCACCTTTTCTCAACCAGAACATCCCTAACACGGAAATAGATCAGCAATTATTGACCTTTAACTTGGCCATACACAGGTCTATTGACGCCAACTCTGTGCTAGTCACATAAACCTCCAAGAAATACGCAGATCTCCCAGACAATATAAAATCTCTTTATAATCAAAAAGGCAAATGGCAAAAGCAATTGAAGGGCATATTCCACTGTAACCGAAGCCGAACTTCAAATGAGTACAAGTGTTGAGGCACAATCGTTATATCTGTGGGGCAATATAAACGGGAATGTATGGCTTACCTACTGGAGTGGACGCCTTCTGGTCTCCTTGGATGTTTCTGGGCAGGAGGGCCGTTTACCGCTTCGTAAATCGGATGGAGCCGTCTTCCCTTTACTTTTTATATGTTCAGTGATGTAGGACTATACCGCCTCGCAAATTGGATGGAACCGCCTTTTCTTACTTTTATTTGTCTAGTCGGGTAGGAGCCTGCCGCCTCACAAATTGAATGAAAATCGTTGCTCTTTGCTTTTACTAATTTTGATTTTATTCTTTGTTTTTCAACTTAGAAGGTTGGATATAAGATGTCTGGTCGTTCGATCGGCGCTCTGCCCTCTTGGAACTTGACCCCCCTCGAAATTGAAATTTGTCGCCCTTTTATTCTATTTTACGTTGAGAATTGTCAACTTGTTTAATGTAAAAATTCCAAGAAGCACACACAAGATATTGTGTGCTTCAATTGGGATTGTGTTGTAGGAATTGATTAAAAGTTTAGTTGGAGGGGTTCCTGGAAGTGAAATCATGAAATGCGTTTTGAATTAAGGATTTCATGATGTCAGGATTTTAGGAATTGGATCCATGTGCGACGAATTAACTTTTGGTTTAATTCGTTGCTCATATGATTCAATATTGAATTTGGATGTAAGTTATGGGAGGTATTGGGGATTTGGATGGGATTATGGATAATGTTGGGGATTTGGATGGGAGTGGCGATTTAGGATCGCTACACAAGGAACTCTCACAACGGATTTCGTTACTAAAAAATATAATAAGAAATTAGCTGACCGAGTGGGTCAATGAGAACCTGCAAAACCGTCTTTCATCTATTAAGCCTGTGCCCGAGGCATACAAGGAGGTGGGTAGATAGGAACTTGCAAAGCCGTCTTTCATCTATTTAGCCTGTGCCCGAGGCATACGAGGAGGTGGGTAGATAAAAACTTGCAAACCCGCATTTCATCTATTAAGCCTGTGCCCGAGACATACAAGGAGGTGGGTAGATAGGAACTTGCAAAGCCGTCCTTCATCTATTTAGCCTGTGCCCGAGGCATACGAGGAGGTGGGTAGATAAAAACTTGCAAACCCGCATTTCATCTATTAAGCCTGTGCCCGAGACATACAAGGAGGTGGGTAGATGGGTGCGACCGCGTAAATTCTCCAACATTGCTAAAGTCAAAATGGGTCAAACAATTTTAATGATACACTCATATATGGTCACAGCAGGTCTCCAAAAGAGGCCATCCAATTTGTGACTGAACACGTAAAAGAAATACCAGCCATATACAGGCGGTACACGTGTGGGGTAGGAAGTAAGTGCACCGGCGTACGGCGCTGATTAACTTCCTCCTCCATCATAATTACTAATAGTTCCGCAAATGTTCCGCCAAGCACTAGGAAAACTGTTCACCGAAAGAAACGAATGTTGGGGGATTACCTTTCTTTTTGAAAACGTTTTATTGGGCAGCAGCACAGGAAACACGCTTTAACAATGAAATGTGTCTAGTTTTGAATTTAATTTACTTTTAAATTTTGAAAATCAAACAGTTAATGAAATTTATAAATTGTTTATTGTTTGTCTTTTACATTTTTGTATGATTTATACGTTTTCCAAAAACTATTGAACACTTCGTATGAACTTAAGGATAAATAAACTAAAACTTCCTAGAGTTGAAAAATAAAACACACACGACTCACGGGGGTGCGAACTCCGACGCACCCCTCGATGGTAAAAGGGTGGCCCATCGTATCTACGCGTACCGAGCGCAAAGGTAGCGTAGTGGAGACCCGACCGACTTGGTCTGGTGATGGAATGAGACTCAAACGATATCCTCTCCAATAAGGATATCGTTTTTTACCTACCACCAGGGAAACTAAAAGTCTCTCATGGTGGTATAGGTGGGATCGTTCAGATAGATGCGTTTCACACGTGCAGTGGAACGACGAAACAGGCAGGCGGCAAAGACAATAGGGAAAATGAGCAAATGCCCGTTGGTAATGCGGGTCATTGTTTACACGATGCCTCGTCGCTATTTTCGACGTTAGGAGAAAAAGGTGCTAAAAGCAAATTGAATGTTTATGGCATCTCAGGCTGCAATAGAAACCGGGTTCATATTTGCATTAGGAAATGCTGGAGAATTTGGTTTCAGCGTCTATTGCGCTAATTATATGCAGCTGCTTGGGTTGTTTGTTGGTAAGACAAACAAAAAAGGTTGCCAGGCAATGTATATGAAAAGGTATATGGCGCGGCTGTGAAAATAGACGGCGCGATATTTATGGTATTTGTCTGGTACCGAATTGGTTCAGAATACCAAATAAGCAAACAAAGAAATCTTATGAAAAATTGTATGCGAAGGGATGCATGAAGGTAAGTTTTCTTTATAGGGATTTTAGGGTTATAATAATTGGGTCTGTTTGATGCGTGAAGCATCTAAGATGCTAATGCGAATTGCATTAGCGAAAGCTGGTGCAGACCCGGGTTATGGTTATGGGGGTTTTTTCAGGAAGGCGAGCCGTGGGATCTGGCGGAATCGCCACAGTACTCCCCTCCCAGTGACGTAGTCACGAAAAAAAAAGGTAGGGGCGAGGGAATGCTCGATGGTGGGTGCTGTGGTGATAGGGGGGTTGCTTCGGAAATGCGCTGTGGGAATGTTAAGGGACTGTCGTGGTGACCAGTTCCTGGTTATTGTTTGGGCCTTTATCGATAAGATGGACACAGTTGTTACCGCTTGATGCCATCAAGGGCAAATGTGTGCGGCGTGGTCCATCGGCCTGTTATGGGTCTCGTGGACCAACAGGCTTATCGCCCGAATAGGTCGGAACCTATCGGAAATCCGCTCACATCCGCAGTGACGAAATAGTGTGTGCGAGAAGGAGGGGAACTTATCCCAGGGTAATTCCCATCCGCAGTGACGGGTTGCCGTGTGCGGAATGGAAAGGGACCAAGTCCAGAGCGGGTGTCTTTTGTCCATACGTTTGTATGGCAAATTGTTTGCCGCTGGGACTGGTAGAGGAGGGCGGGCCCTCAATTGCACGTTTTACCTATCGAGGGAGGACCGGTACATTGGTGCCAATGTAGCGGTAGCTGCGACCTCGACCGAATGGAAACTTGCTGTGAGGTGCTGGCCGTCGCTCTTGTTTAAAAAAAAAAATAGGGGATTTTGGTTAGGGGGCTCCTGGTGGGTGGTTGATTGTGTCCAACCCCAGGGCGCCCTAGGGTTATTAGATGTGCGTTCCGAAGTATTATGCACCTAGGTATTTGAGGCGGCGTAGAGGGGCGTGTATAGCCGTTAGCTGCCGCTAAAGGGGAGCCATGGTGGCTAAAGATTGGAGAACCAGGTATGTTGTCTCAGCCCGATGGTATCGGTTTGATTTGTGGGCCGGTGTTGCTGAGACATTTGGGAGACGTAGGAGATCTAAGGACGAATGTCCTGAAATTTAGATAAAGGGGCAAAACCAGGTGCCCTGATGGGTGCTGCTACGCGTAGTAGCTGTGGTAACGAGGGAAGCTGGCTTGCTGAAATCGGGTAGAAAGGTCGAGCATTGATGAACGGTTTCGCGTGATAACTGTCTTTGGCGTGCATGGACGCCAATATTGGACAGAGGTAGAAAAAGTTGTTAGAGGTCACGCAGAGTCGAGAGGGGATGCATGGGGTTGCGTGAAGGCTGTGGTTGGCGAGCGTGAGCGCCAACCTTCAGAAAGGAGACAGAAAAGGGTGAGGTGTTTCACGCGAGACAAAACCGGGCGTCCTATTGATTATATGCTACGCGTAGTAGCTGTTGTTAGCTAAGGGGCCGGTGTGCAAAAAATGGGCGTTGATAATGGCGAGCGTGTGCGCCAATATGTTGAGAAGGCTTCGGGATTGAATAAACCCGAGCAAAATCGAAAAGGGTGAAAAGAAGTCGGGTGTGAGGTGGGTCGCGTAATGTCGAGTCGAAAGGTTCGAATGTGTCACGGGGAGTCAAGTGGAGTTGAGTGTGGGCGACGTGAAGTCATGTGAAGTCGAAAAAGAGTCAAGCGAGTTGAAAGGAGTGAAGTTGATGGAGTCGAAAAGTCGAGTGTGTTGAGTTCGAGTCGTGTGGGATTGGTTAGAGTCACAAGCGAGGCGAACGCGGTTGTACACCGGTTTGTACCCAGAAGGGGTTTACAATATTTATTTTATTTTTGCCTCAATCTCGTGCGATTTGCGGATACAAATATATTTTCTTTTTTAATTTTTTACACAGGTAGATGTTTTAATTTAAAAAAAAAAAAAAATTCAATTTCATTAAACAAAACAAATTCGCTCAATTGAAGGCTATCGTGTAAAAGTAAATATTATGTGAAGAAGTTAGATACATATACAATATCGTTTCCACTTCTCACAAAAACAATAATTCATCTTTCGTTTGTGAATGGTAGCTTTACAATACGTAGTAATTGAAAGGATTGCTTCTTAAATTATGTGCGTACGGTTTACTTTATCTTTTGACATTTTTTTCCTAGATTTTCTGGTGGTGCCTCTTTTATCTATTTTTATTAAATGAATAATCTACATAATTTTGATTGTGGTGTCTCTGTTTTTGCTTTTTAATGTATAAAAAGGAAAGATAATAGCAAAACTGAGTATATGTAACTTTTAATATAAAAGTATTGTCTTTTTTTGTACGTTAATAGGTTACAAACCACAAAAGAAACGCACCCATATAAATGTATATATTTCCGGACATATATCCATCCATATAAGTGGCAATATCTTTTATGCATATTTTATGAATTTTAATTATCGAAAACAATGTTTCGGAATTTGAATTGGAAAGCATAGTTTTTTAATAGTTAAATCAGTTATACTCTTTTCCTATACTGGTAGAATAACTGCCTCTAACCAGTTGTCTACATTTACAATAGAAAATCGTTTACGCAAATTGGAACTGTGCGAGGAAATTTGCACTTCAAATCACTAATTAATTTTACACAAAACACAAGCTTAATGATTAGCCAACTTGATTAGTTTCTCGAAATAGTATTGAAAATTTTACTTTTGACAAAATTTTGCTGTTGGGTTTGTTTACCCTTTGGTTCTTTGATTTTGGACCATTTTCGTACATTGTGCTGTTCGTAATATTTAATTGTCCTGACGGAATATTTTAATTCCTTCTTACAAAATTGCTATTAATATACTAATCAAAATGAAAATGACATTTGCTTTTTTGGCTTTTTTTTTTTTGTGACATTTTCACAAACACCGAATAGTATAAAAGAAAATAAAGGACTTTAATAATGATACATCATACATAACTGTAAAGGATTTAAAGTTTTAACGACGTTATTAATTATTGGTAATAGATAAACAACTGGAAGGAAGGGTGGTTTTACGCTACACAAATTGACTGGATTATCTGGAAAATAGCCGACCCACAACGACGAAGATAAACCATGCCAAGAGCCACGGACCAACAGGATACTGGTTCTCCTTTGTTTTCGATGATTTTGGCACATTTCCTCGCAATGTCACATTTTTGATTGCTTTCTCGTGGGGCAGCCATTGTGTGAAAGCTGGATAGAATTCCGGATATAATTTGGTGGTGTTGTCTGAATCGCTGTTTGGTTGATAATAATATATTCTTTTAAGGAAATTCACAACAGGTGAAGGATCTTTATCACTTGGTGTAGTTCTTTCCTTGGTTTTTTGTGGTTTAGCGGTGAGGTATTGAGCCTTGAATCCTTCCATAAATTAAAATAGAAAGGATAAAGTTTCTGCAGGCGGCCGCTGGAAAAATTCGATCGCATCGGTGGTGGGCGTTGTGTTATTTGTTAGACCGCTTGTTACTTAGCGATACCTTAGCTGAAATTAACCAGGCTATGATTATTAATTATTACTTGCCTTGGTGTTGTTGGCTGCTCCGGTGATGGAAACTGGTGCTGGTGTTGGGGCGATGTTTTTGCCCATAGATTGCTTTTCGGCAATTGCCGCCACAATTGCTCACTAGAAAAGTCACTGCACAACAGGTTACGTGCTTATTCACTACATCGAGTCAACTTTTGACAGAGATCGCGTGTTCAAGTTTTTTTATATTAATAAAAAAAAACCGTCGCGGGTCACCAATGTGGGGAGGAAGTATGTGCACCGGCGTACGGCGCTGATTAACTTCCTCCTCCATCATAATTACTAATAGTTCCGCAAATGTTCCGCCAAGCACTAGGAAAACTGTTCACCGAAAGAAACGAATGTTGGGGGATTACCTTTCTTTTTGAAAACGTTTTATTGGGCAGCAGCACAGGAAACACGCTTTAACAATGAAATGTGTCTAGTTTTGAATTTAATTTACTTTTAAATTTTGAAAATCAAACAGTTAATGAAATTTATAAATTGTTTTTTGTTTGTCTCTTACATTTTTGTATGATTTATACGTTTTCCAAAAACTATTGAACACTTCGTATGAACTTAAGGATAAATAAACTAAAACTTCCTAGAGTTGAAAAATAAAACACACGACTCACGGGGGTGCGAACTCCGACGCACCCCTCGATGGTAAAAGGGTGGCCCATCGTATCTACGCGTACCGAGCGCAAAGGTAGCGTAGTGGAGACCCGACCGACTTGGTCTGGTGATGGAATGAGACTCAAACGATATCCTCTCCAATAAGGATATCGTTTTTTACCTACCACCAGGGAAACTAAAAGTCTCTCATGGTGGTATAGGTGGGATCGTTCAGATAGATGCGTTTCACACGTGCAGTGGAACGACGAAACAGGCAGGCGGCAAAGACAATAGGGAAAATGAGCAAATGCCCGTTGGTAATGCGGGTCATTGTTTACACGATGCCTCGTCGCTATTTTCGACGTTAGGAGAAAAAGGTGCTAAAAGCAAATTGAATGTTTATGGCATCTCAGGCTGCAATAGAAACCGGGTTCATATTTGCATTAGGAAATGCTGGAGAATTTGGGTTCAGCGTCTATTGCGCTAATTATATGCAGCTGCTTGGGTTGTTTGTTGGTAAGACAAACAAAAAAGGTTGCCAGGCAATGTATATGAAAAGGTATATGGCGCGGCTGTGAAAATAGACGGCGCGATATTTATGGTATTTGTCTGGTACCGAATTGGTTCAGAATACCAAATAAGCAAACAAAGAAATCTTATGAAAAATTGTATGCGAAGGGATGCATGAAGGTAAGTTTTCTTTATAGGGATTTTAGGGTTATAATAATTGGGTCTGTTTGATGCGTGAAGCATCTAAGATGCTAATGCGAATTGCATTAGCGAAAGCTGGTGCAGACCCGGGTTATGGTTATGGGGGTTTTTTCAGGAAGGCGAGCCGTGGGATCTGGCGGAATCGCCACACACGTATCAACAGACCCAAATCCAAAGGAGTTTGCTTCAGTAATCCGAGCGACAATTGCCCCACAGGCACCGCTAGGGAAAGCAAACAGCTCAACTTAACAATGAAAGGAGTGAATATCCCATTTGGAAAGAATGTAATCTACCTGGTAGTCAACTTTTCGAACTTACTAAAATTAAACCAATATGCTCGCATGGTCCTAAAAAATGCAAAAAATGCCACATATCGTTTCGCACTGCTAGTGAGGAACAAATTCGCGTTTTTCCTTGAGTGCTCGGCTCAATTATTGTGTTCGGAAGAGAACTCCAGTGATGGTTTCACTCGGTTTCAGCAATTCATAATGACGACGCCAATCTGATCCCGCCAAATACACAGCATGAGTTTTTTCCCATGAATATTCATTTTATCTGTCGATGTTGAAGCATGGCCAGGTGGTCCCCATGGTTTTCTCTTCTTTGAGTTATCGTAGTGGATACATTTTTCATCGCCAGTACGATGCAAGCAGCCTGGCAAGCAGCATTTCACTTATGCAAAGTCGGCGTTCAATGTCTCTCGGCTTCAGTTCGTATGGAACCCAATTTCCTAGACATTTGTGCACGAAAAAAAATTATGTAAAGCCAATACAGACACTAATATTGTGAGGTTATGTTGTTATCACGTGTTAAAACTCACAATATTACGTTTGACATCTGATATTTTCTACATAATTTTCTGGTGGGGCCATCTTTTGCCAAACGGCGGAAACTTATTTGTACACTTAATATGTTCACCAACGTTATATATTCGATGGCATGCCTATTGACTCTCAGTCATTTAATCACAAAATTAATACCACCTACAGCTAACTTACACAGACTTACCAATTCTTTGCAATCGATGCCTATCGTGTTGATTGGTGGCATTAGAATGATAAATTGTTGAGGCTTCTCCCTAAACTTTGAAGTTAACCCAACGAGCTACATTTATAGCGTTTGCGACGATAGTGAAGAGCGAGTGATTCGAACCGATGCTATCACGTTTAGAATCACTAAAAGATAGAACCAAAGCTCAATCCATCAGGCCACTGCCGCTTATGTGAATTCGACTTCTAAACTCAAATACATTCAACTAATGTGGTAATGGTATATTATTGCTATGGTATACGGCTTTTTAATGGATGTGCTTTGGGTGGTGTTATTCTTTACTAGTCGTGTGTGTATCTGCTAGAAACGCTACACATTGACCGATCAATAAAGAACAAAAAACCAACTGAACTGCACAGCTCATGACGTAAACAAACTCGCATACACCTTCTCGTGATCACTCTAAAGCGCATTTGACCGAAACCGAAGGAATAGAGGTCCTCGCACGAATCATTCAATCATGAAGCACTCTGTTTATACTGTGACGCATATGACAATCAGTACTAGAATATTCGAGAAAGTCCGCAACAAAGTACTAGAATATTCTATAAAGTACTGGAAAACTGGAGACTAGGAACAGTAGAACATTCAAAGCAATGGAACGGACGGAAACGAAACGCTGAATCAGAATGAGGAAACGGTATAAATACGTCGCACACAGATCATGGAGACGAGTAAGAAGTAGAAAGTGAAGCAAGCGATAAGTAAGATGTAATGAGTAATAAGTAAGAAGTAAGCAGTGAAATACGCGATAAGTACGAAAGCGATAAGTCAAGAAATCGTTGTGTACGGTAAAAAGTAACGGTTGTTATTAACGGACTAATATAGTGTTACATTAATTCAAAATCGATATAACGGCTCTTATTTATTTTAAATAATAAATCCAGCGAACCCTAAGCTCGCTACAATACATTTATTCACACCAAGGACACGAGCTGGTTTGCTGTTGTTGTCCATTTGGCTGATGTGCTTCCTTTTGTTCAGCTGGTCTTTGTTCTGAGGTTAAATTTTGTTGCTAATGTTGGCCTTCTTTTGGCTTCGGCTTTCCTTGTTGGGTTTTTTGTTGTTCCATCGCTTCAATTTTTTTCTTTCTCCTTTCCTCTTGTCGCCCATTTGCTATAGTTAGTTCTGCTTCTAAATCATTTATTTCTTCTTCTTCGTCCTCTGATTCAGAAGAAGCCAGACAAGTGAATATGTTAATAAAAAAAATGCCCACTGTAGTTGGAGAATGCATTCTCCGTCTCCATTTGTTGTTGTTGTGACATAAGTTCTGCAGCTGTGTTGTGAGTCATCATTATGTTATTTGGGGTCGTTGATCAGGTTGCATTGAGCTTTGGTGAGGTAATTCTGGTAGAGGGAGCTGTAAAGCTCGGTGTTCTAGACTATTGATATTGGGGGTGAAGTTACTTTCGGTCAGTGCGTATATATCAAAGGGAAGGGAGTGAGTATTTTGTAAGATCGAATGGGTTTTGGAGCGAAGTCCTCTGACATTCTGATAGCAAATAGTTAGGGGGAGAGTATTGGGACACTCCATTGAGAGTGGGGTGGGCAGCCGATTAGGGCCGAAAAAACTTATTATTGGCGGGTTCGCTGCGTTGGGGACCAGATGCCATTTTCGTGCAAATGTATTGTCGAAAAGCCGAGATGTCTGCACAAACTATTAGGATTATGTGCGGAAACCTTATTTTAGGAGCAGAGTCGCAGTGAGAAAACCATTTGCTAGTCCAGTTAACAAGAGAAAGCCCATCGCTTCTAACATACAAAAAAAATGGATATGCAATTCTGGAGAAATGTAAATTTAACATGAAAGTATCCGATGGACGTGTTATAATCGGACATGAGCTTAATACAAGCTTATGGAGGCACAACTTACTACCAACGTTTAAACATGGTGGTGGTTTACTCATGGTATGGGGCTGTTTCGGCCCAGCAGATGTCGGTTAACTACATTTCATCAGCGGCATCATGGATTCTTAACAATATATCAATATTCTAAAAGCAAATTGGTGTTGAGGATATATGAAATTGGTATTAAAAATTTTGGCTTACCTCCGTGCCTTTTGGGTAGGTCCGCTCGGACTGCTTCCAGTTACTGGAGGCTTGTTGGATTTCCCGGCTCTGTTATGAAGGGGCCTGCGGGTCTTTAATGGCTGGATTGGTCCTGATGTGGCCGATTTTCCAGCGGATGCCCCTTTTTCTGGTCGTTCCAGGAGCAGGTCCCCGCCAGGTGATGGGCGTCCTATTTTGCCGCTGTAATGCCGAAAACCCGAGTCGCTATTGCTGATGATGCCCGTACTACTTTTAGTGGGCAAATAAAAGTCTTGTTTTATTTTTGTTTCTTTTGGTGACTTTATTTTATTTTTCATGCGGCGGTTTAATTCGTTGCTCATGTCGTTCAATTTGGAATTTGGGTGTAGGTTAATGGGAAATTGAATCAATGTGCGACAAATTAACTTTTGGTTTAATTTATCGCTCATGTGATTCAATATGGGATTTGGGTGTAGGTTAATGATGATATAGGGGATTTGGATGGGAGTAGTGATTTAGGGTCGCTACATTGGCATGAGAGAGCGAGGAAATTAGGTTGTGAACGGGACTTTGTTCTTAACAAGACAATGAGGTGAAGCATACTGCGTCGAATACATGGCTACGGATATTGTTTAACTGCCCAAAATATTTAAATAGTCCTCCTCAAAGCCCGAAAATGTATGGTCAGTTTTCAAAACACAATTGAGCTATTATGATATTAGAAACATCAACGACTTGAAAACGGCTTTGAGAATAGAATGCGGGAAAAGTTCCACGAATTTCACAAATAAATTAATGGAATCCATGCCCCGAAGACAAAACCGGGTTTTAAAACAAAGTATTTAAAAAAAAACTGTTTTTTGTATTGTTTCATCGAATGAATAATGTGTACGAGTATGGATTTAGTTTACATGAAATAACAAAAAAATGATAATTTTATTAAATTAACAAAACAAAATTTGTTTAAAATCTTTTTTTTATATTCAGAGTTCTAATTGGATAATATGAGTATTTGTTAAATAATTCCTTTTTGTTATGCGACAATTAATGCTTTTCTCTTTCAAATGGGGGTGTATGAATATGAGTTCTGTATACTGTATGTTATTTGTTTAAACAATACTTTTTTTTCAAGAAATGTATATTTCACAAAGAATTTTGCATTTCATATATATACAATGTTTTTTTTTGTTAATAAAAATGTCGAAATACACACATATCTTATTTCTTAGTAACCTTCTTGCCTCGTTTTTCGAGCCACCAGGAGAAATCATTTCGGCGGATCTTCTTCTTTTCCTTTACGACATTTTGTTTGGTGAAATCTTGGTGCTCCTGCAGCCAAGTACGCCCATATTCCCAACACATCAAATCCTTCATTAGCGGTTGTTTGCGCTGTTCGATCACATTAAGCTTCTTTTTTTTAATTAGATAGAACTAAATAGCGAATTAAATACTAACCTCTTTTCCAAAAGAAGGTATAAACTTTTTTGACTTAATGCGACGAGGTTCGTTGGTATTAGACTTTCGATTTACGTCCTTTCGAGTGCCCATTTCGACTTAAAGAAAATAAAATCAGAAAAAATTGTTCATTGATGTCAAAGAGGAAAATATGAACTACTTAGACCTCAATAATTGTTTGCAAGGTTTTTTCTTATCAGTATAAATGTTCAGATTAAGTCAGAGGTACGAGACGTAAATTGAGGACAAGCACGTCTTAAAAATGTTGATACTGGTATTTTTTAGGTAACAATCATTGAGATCGACAAATTGGTGTTTGAATTTAAATATGTTGCCCATCAAGTAATTTTAAAGAGCACAGGCACAAATAGAAGTATTATTTCAATTAGATTTGGATTTATGAAGCGTGTAAACAAGTTGTCAAAACAACTGTTAAGAAATGGATCATCTTTCGTCTATTCCCGTAGTGTGATTCTTGAAATCCCCCCTATGAAGTATTTTTTTAAAGAAAAAACAAGATATTTAAGCAAAAACCCCGCGCCTATGAGAATTATAGTCATTGTGAAATTACTAGATGCGGGAAATGATCGTCAATACGGATTCCGTGGCAGGCGGTCCACAGGAGACCTTTTGACACTTATAACCGATGTATGGACATCTGCGATTGAACGGCATGGTGAGTCAAGGGCGGTCGCATTGGATATATCCAAGGCTTTTGACCGCGTCTGGCACGGGGAATTGCTGAGCAAACTTCGTTTATATGGACTTTCCCAACAGCTTTGCGACTGGACGAGGAGCTGCCTCGAGAATCGATCGATCCGGGTTGTTGTGGACGGTGAGTGTTCGGATCTGTATCCTGTTAATTCGGGGATGCCCCAAGATTCTATTTTGGCTCTAACCTTGTTCTTGCTTCTTAAAAATGATTTGTTGGAGACAACGGATAACAAAGTGTTCAGTTTTGCGGATGATAGTACGCTTGTTTCCCCCTTTTTGAGTGATCGGCCGATTGGTGCATCAACGTCACACCGGCTGAGATATAGACAGATTGACTCTCTGAATCGGGATATGAATAAAGTCCTGCAGTGGGGAAAGGCCAACCTTGTCGACTTTAATGCAACGAAGACCCAGTATACAACATTCACAAAGAAAGCTGGATCATTGGTTCCACAGCTGATGATGAATGGCCGGGCCCTCGAGGCCGGGGAAAGTTTTAGATTGCTCGGCGTCACGGTCTGTGGGAATGTATCATGACATAAACACGTGTCGAGTATCGCCAGGTCAGCCTCAGGAAAACTGAGTTATCTTTTTAGAGCCAAGAAATATTTTACTCCGGCCCAACTTCTTCTCCTATATAAATCCCAAATAAGACCCACGCTCGAATATTGGTCTCATGTTTGGAGCTCGGCTCCTAAACATACCCTAGACCTACTTGAGGCATACAGAGACGAGCGATCCGCCTGATCGGGGACGCGGCGCTGACATCGGGATTACAGTCTCTATCACATCGAAGGCGCGTAGCCGACCTCTGTCTGTTTTACAGATACTATCACGGGTACTGTTCTTCGGAGATTCTTGGTATTGTTCCTCGCAATTGGGTTTATATGCGCTCCAGAAGACAATCCGACGGATCGCACCCGTCTGTGGTTCATCTCCCGACGGCGCGAACATCCCTTCATCAGAACTCGTTCCGTTACAGAGCGGGGAAGCTGTGGAACTCCCTTCCCACGCGAGTTTTCCCGGAGCGTTACAACCTGCAACTGTTCAAAAAGAACTGCAACAGTTATTTGATGGCATCTCGGGGCGCCTCGCCCGAGAGAAGTCTAAAAAAAAAAAAAAAAAAAAAAAGATAGTATGTGGGTGATGGAAATTGTGTGTCTCAATGCTCCATACATTAATGCTGCCGCTTCAAAGCCCTCAAAACACATGCATCATCAATATATAGTTTAGTTTAGTTTATTGGCTTAATTCAAGCAACATAATTACCTACATCTAAAGTATATCTAAATTACAAAACTAGAGAGCTTAAGAACTACCTTAACTAGGCTTATCTTAAGGTAACCAGGACAAAACAAGAAGGAACGAGAGGGGGCGATGGGTGGGGGGATGTTATAGTCGAGTGTAGAAGCGCCCCTTAAGATTGGTGGTGAGAATGGTTTAAGAGACGGTGCTTGAGAGGTAGAGAAGTGGAAGTCGAACAAGGTGGAATTGGGGTTGACACTTGTCAGCCTCAGCGAAAGGGGTTCGTTCAGACCATAAGAGGTCCAGTGGGGGAGTAGGCGAGGATTACGCGTATTTCGAGGGTGTGTGTTTAGAGGAATTAAGTTAGGGAAGTAGGCGCAGTCGACTGAGCTGGAGAGGACCCGATGAATAAATATTATGTCAGCCATGACCCTGCGCTCCTCAAGGGTTCTGAGGTTGATTAATTTGAGACGTATAATGTATGGGGGGGGGGATTAAGGGGTTTTCCCACCCTAGCCCTCGGAGAGCGAACCGAGGGAAGCGACGTTGAATACTTTCGACTCTACAGATATGGATCTTGTGATAAGGAGACCATACCTGGCTAGCATATTCAAGCAGTGGAGGGACGGGGGTAAGGTAAAGGGATCGAGTAACGTTAGGGTCGGAGAATTCCTTAGACCATCATTTTACGAATCCGAGGGTAGAATTGGCTTTCCGGATGCTGAGTCCCCATACACAGAGCCCAACTCATCTTTGATTTGCGTAGGCGCATTGCCTTTCAAAAACAAAAATTTAATGGCAGCTCGATACTCAATTTTGTCCATTTTCACAAAAACACTCACATCGGCTCACTCAAACGTCTGTCAAATAAAAACTCCGAGTCCAAAATTGCTGAAATTTTGGCGAGTAACTGTCCAAAGTTGCACAACTACATTCACTCTCATTGACGAGTGCTGCTATCTTCACGTTGAGGTCGGACATTTTTCAGCCCACCCTCGTATTAGGGTCCTCGATTATCAAACAATAAGAAGTCCGTACGTGTATTGCAATGTATGCGCTATCAACGCTTCGGCCATGTTGCATCGAATTGCAACATGGCATTTAGATGCATCAACCGCCACAACAACCATGCCATTAGGGAATGCCCGCTGGGTAAAGAACAACTCACGGATAAAAATTACATAAAACTTAAATGGAAAACAAAGATAAAAAGCTGGTACATGAACCCAATGTTTCCCCGGCGATAATGTCTTCGAATAGTTTCGTTGTGATAACGGCAAAGACTGAAAACGCAGAATGGGCGAAAAAAGGAAAGAACAAAGAAGCCGTATTGACGGTTTGTTTTTAACGTTGAGTGTTTTTTAACTGTACGTGGTCGACAGTTCGTTCAGCGTGGACAGTTGATACTAGAGAAAGAAAAGCAGTGAGAACGAGTTGGAAGAAAGCGGTGGAGGAAGGCGACGGTCGGTATAAAAATTGCAGAAAATATGAAGATTAATATTCAAGTCTCTTCATCCATTCCATCGCTTATAGTCGATGACCAGTCACCACTACAATAGAGAAGGCGAATCTATTTGCTGCACATTTTGTAGCCAACTCAACGCTGCCTGATATCACATCAGTTCCGCCTCAACTCGATCATAAGCAGCACACCATGAGCCAAATTCACTTCCGAACGCATGCTGTTGTCCGGGCACTCAAAGAGCTAAACGTAAACAAATCCGCTGGTCAGGATGGCATTCCCACAATCCTCTTGAAGAGAGGTTTTTCTTCACTTGCTAAACCATTGCGGAAACTCTTCCATTTGTCTTATTCTACTGCCCGTTTCCCAAATAGATGGAACATTCAGCCAATTACCTAAAAGCGCGACAAATCGTCCCTCTCCTTTTATCAACTCTTGTCAATTATTTCGATTCTCTCGAAGGTATTAGAATCACTTATCAACCGTCAACTTTCGAAATATCTGGAATCAAATGACCTCCTCAATGACCACCAATTTGGCTTTCGTGGCAACATGTCCACACGAGATCTGATGGCGTTGTGGGACTTTTCAGGGCTCAAAAGCCACGCATCGATCAAACCCCACCATAATCAGCAAATACAGCTTACCTGAGAGTTGAATTTCCGGCAAGATTACACAATATTGCCATGGCATTAACTGCCAACCAATTTGCTGAAATCAATTCGGTTATCCCCACGGATATCCGACATAAATACCCCATAGGCAGCTTACCTTTTTAAGGGCTGTTCCAAGCCCCCTTCGAGCGGTCACACCTGAAAACATAAACCCACGGCAAAGATTACTACCTTGCCGTGGCAACCAAAACATATTCGTGTCCCCTGATCGGCACCCATGCCCATTGCCAACCATTAGGAAAACTTCCACAGTCCCCTTATCGACATTCATGGCAATCATGCTCACAGAAATCCTTCTGTTTGCTTTTCTCAAGCAATCACCGATCCCACGATCACATCATGCAAATCGATGCCTATGCAGCTGCAACCAATTATCTCGGATCGACTGCATAGGCAATCCTAATGTATTTGCATTTGCCTGTCAATCAAAGCCGCATTTTAGCGCTTGTGAATTTTGATCCCATTTCGGTATATACAATATACCCTCTATCGTTAGGATAGTAACGTTTTCAATTCAGGTTTGAACATCTGCAGGTTTCTGCTTCTATCCTCTCTTAAACGCGCGTTCGTTGTCCTTCCTTCCAAGAGGAAGACATTCATTTTTCCGGTGGCAACGATATCTATAAAGAACCTTCCAATGGGACGTGGATCGTTTCCCATTGGTCACGAATGGCCGAAGGGTTGTTTCTCCTCCGATGGTTTGCGCGGAAACCCATCGCAGGCATTGAGGCTGGGTCAATTTCTTTTAGCTAAAGACGAGTCAGATTTTAGCTGCCTAGAGTATCGGAGGTGTTAAGACATCGGAGCAGTAAATATTAAAAATTAATGATTTGTGCCGGGAAACTCTTCGTATGACTATTTGTGTTTGCGCGAATATTGAGGTGTAAGAAATTAACTATCGTTTACAAATGCAATAAGATTCGTGTGAAACGGTTCATTAAAGGCCGTCTTTAAAAAAAACCATTAATTGTGACTTAATTAAATCTTACTTTTAAATAAAACAAACATTAAATCAACGAATCAACACCAGTGTTTCTTTTACTTATCAAATTCTTCATCGTCGAACGGTTCCAGTGTTTACCTAGTTGTTCTTGTTTTCCGTGGTGGTGGTTTTTTTATGGAACTCGCATCCTTGCTGATGCCAACATAAAAAACCCACTGCGTACCTTACAGAAAAGTGGAGCCATTCCATCCACTATCTCAGCGAAAACAAGGTAGTCGCTTTGGATATTTCAAGTCTTCGGCAGAGTTTTGCATCCAGCTCTTTTGTCAAAATTACATTCCTATGGAGTGGACAATTCTCTGACCCGATGGGAACAAGTTCCCTTTCTTGGATAAAAAAGGACTTATCCAAGACAAACGTAGAGTCCGTATTATTTACCGCGCTTTGCGTGGTGCCAGGGATAAACGAATTCTCCGCGATAACGATATCTCTAATTTTCCAGATCGCCCGCGTTTTAGTATGGTGATCGGTGAAAGAGATAAATCAATAAAAGATCGATCCCATCCCAACTGGTGGTGGATCAATGATGAAGAAAGGACTACACGTCCCCAAACATAGTATGCCTCTCATGCGCACCGCTTTCCTTCCCCCTTCGCAATTATTTTTTTCATTTTTGTTTTTAATTTAATTTTATTTTTTATTTGTATTCCTTGTTTATGTTTGTCCGTTTTGTTTCATTTTTTATTTTGCTTGTCAACCCCCTATATATGTAATTAAAATAAGAAAAAAATTATAAATAATACATGATGTAGAAAAAAATAGGATAAATTTGAAAAAGAAAACATCAATTATTGTGACTTGTTATAAAAACAGTTATTGTACGCCGAAAGGCATATGAAATATGATAATGTCTAATTTAGAGTGCTTGCGAAGAGCCAGTCAGTTAATGTAAGAATATTTGTAAAATAGAAGTTAACATTTGGTCTTAAGTGAAATATGTAATTGAATTGTTGAATAAATGTGGATATAAAACAAACAACCAAAAAAAAAAACAGTCAAACAGATGAGGGCCCATGGAAAATTGATTTGTGCCTATTAGCAAACATCGGGAATCCAATTGGCTTCGGCGGATCCAGTTGTGTTTGCCGACATATTGGAAAAAAAAGTAATTTATATAAAAAAAAACAAGCAATACCGTCGATATATACTTCCGAACTTCAAGTGACACAACAGAATGGTGTTAACTATTTAACTACACTTTGGTTTTGTATAACATATTTGACTCTGGAACACCACACAAACCCAAACACATCATTAATTGCCAACCGAAGAAAAATAGGAAACGTTTCACTCATTTCTGTGATAAAAATAATTTCTCCTTTTTATTTAGATTATTCATCCTTTACAACAGTCGTTTTCTCCGACACATACAAGCCGTCTAAGAACTTACGAATATCCTTATTCTTAACGGTTGTCGACTGTTGGATCAAAGCCGCCGAACCAGAAACAGCTTCGATGTCATTGCCTTCAACAATGAGTTCGTCCTTTTGAGCGGTTGAATTGATCACTGTGACTCCTGGTGACATCACCACTCGTCGGATGTACTTCTCTCCTAAGAAGTTACGGATTTCTATCACGGTATTATTTTCTGATGTTACACAGTTAATTGGGAAATGAGCGTATACAGCACGCATCTTATATTGGAAACCCTTAGTAACACCTAAAATAAAAATATATACATATGCTATAAAATGTAACGAGAATACCGAATTATGTTCTTACCTTTAATCATATTTTCTATATGACTGCACACTGTGCGTACTGCGGCCAATTCCTTTTTTGAACCAAACCATTTCTCAACTTTGAGTGTCCGTTTGTTGACCATGTACATGTCCAAGGCTAGATGCTTAAAGTTACGTTTCAGTACTCCGCGTGGCCCGGTTATGGTAACAACTCGCGCTCTCACTGACGCTTTAATGTGCGTCGGAATCTTAACACATTGGTTTGAATTAATTGTCCGCATTTTGACACTGAAATGAAGAAATGAGATACATGATAGACGTTTGGAACAACTATGTTATCATCATCCATGAACGTTGGCAAATCATCATTCTAAAACGTAAACACTGTTGGAACACTTTCATCCTTGCTGTAAGTTCATATTGAATACTTTTCATATTTTGCAACATCCACATAAAAATAAAGTTAGACATTTGTCAAATTTTCAAAGAACTTTCTCGTGAATCAATGAAAGTTATAGTCAAAATTAAAACAGGTAACCTTAAATTGACTATTAGTTAAATTAATGGCATTTAAGAAACGTTCTGATAATTTACCAATTTCTGGATGTATATTAGTTTATTTTTACACAAATTTGAATAGGAACTTACACGCTCCGAAGCGACCGGAAAAAGAGATGTTATCGAAAAGAATCGGTGACAGCTGTCACGAATGTCATATTAAAAACATAAGAAGGAAGCTGTAGGCATATAATGTGTTCACTGCTCTACAAATGTCTCTGAACTTAATCACAAAAACAAATCCTTTTGAACTCAAACGTTTAAAAACATTAGCATTATTAGGGATTCAAAAGTAAGCACATTCAGTGTCGTACGAGTTCAAGCCAATGTGAATAACATAACATAAATTAATACGTATAGTCTATTTGGCCAAACTTCTTAAATTCGAAAAATTAAATAATTAATGACGTATGGAAAAGTCTTGTTTCGTGTCAAATTTTATAATTGTTTATTGGAAAGGTTTAACTTAACATATTGAAAATTTAGCTCGACGCCTTAAAAGAAAAGCCCATTAAAATATATTATAAATTCTATGAGTGTCAAAAATAGTAGTTTCGAGAAAGACACACTCAAGGATTTTAAGGCATTTTTTTACGTTTTTATTTCATTAGCAATTTAACATTGCCTTGTAACGAATAGAGAACATTTTTGCACATTTGTGATAGTTGTTTAGTGCACAAATCAATTTCTCTTTTGTCGAACCATTAATTCTCTATTAGACTAATGTCAGGAGAATTTCTTAACCAATCAAGAACAGTTACATGGTTGTCGTTCAATTTTGTGTTTTACAGTTTTTTATAAGTGTAGCATTGAAATCCTCTGCTGTGTCCGGTCGAACCGTACTCAACGTTGGAAAGAACATACTTCAACGTATTAACCGCCATTCATTATTTTCAAGGAACAGTGGTTTGGCGTAAATTGTAGGAAAATTAAGAATTATATTTTTATTTAAATTATCGGCATTCATAATTTTAATTTCATGCTTACGTCCACCCGCCGTGACTGCTCGAACAAGAAGAAGGCAAGGAACCGAAGTACATCCATCATCGTCCTATTGTACTAGATCAGTCACAATGTTTACATTAATGATGGGCTTACAGTTAAAGGTCTAGCGATAAGTTATGTGTACAATTTTTAATTTTTTTACTACATCTCGATCAACCTGACAATTTAGATTGACCACGATCTAACATGATTTAACAACAATTTTCGTGCTTAAACTCAAGAATATAGTGGCAAGCGTTCCTAAGAAAACATTCAATTCAATCAGCTAGTTCTAGTCCTCCAAAGGCGGATGTTTTTAGCCTCGACGACACCATTATATGGCAACTGTGTAATTTGACAATTTTCGATGTCTCTAATCACATATCTGTCATGTGGTAATACTTTATGTACCACATCATCATCATCATTCGGCACTACAACCGGGATCCGGTCTTGGCCTTTTTTAGCAAGTACCGAGGCTTGTTAAATGTTCCATAATAATTTGTTTTTCCGGGCAAGGTTATTAGCCTTGCGCCAATTATGTACCATATAGGGGCCTTTATATTTCGGAATTAATTTCTTATTGGTACCACTAGTAGTATCAATATTTCTGATGACTACGTAATCTCCCTCTTCATACAGAGGTGCGGGATGATGATGCTCTTCAAACTTCCTCGGGTTATACTCCTGGGCTTCAGATATAGCTTTAGACGCTTTTTCCCCGTCTTCAGTCAGATTCCGATACAGGCGTGTCACCTGCTTTTCTTCAAGGCACTCTGCCAGTTTATCAATGTTAGGACCGCGTTGATGAACCCCAAACAGAAGCCTACTAGGTGTATTATGGATAGACCTGTGCATGGTATTGTTTAAAGCATACTCTACGAGAGATAACTTTTGAACCCAATCACCGTGATCGATTGCATCGCTTACCTTTCCTAACATACCCGTCAACAGCCGGTTCACTCTTTCTACCTGTCCGTTCGCTTGTGGCGACTGAACTGCCACCCTAACGTGCGTTACATTCTCATCCAATAACAATGAATTGAATTGCTGCGAAGTAAAACAAATGCCTCTGTCCGTGATTACTCTGAAGGGCCTGCCCTCAGAGGGCAGCGCACACCTCCTTCGTACTCGTCGATATGACGGGGTACAGCTGGACAAATTTTGTGAACGCATCAACTACCAGAAGAATATGCTTCCTCTTTGACAGAACAGCAGATAAATATCCGAAGTAATCTAAATGTAAAGTATGAAAGGGGATCGGTTGCTTTATGTTGGAGTTATAAATGACTCGGGCTCGTTGATCTTCAATAAATAACAGTCTAGATTTAGCAGTGAATTGAAATGTTAATTTAATTTGCGAAAAGAAAATTTGTCGATTGACACGGAATACACATGATAAAATTGGATCAAAAATTCAAGGCACGTTTTTCTATATCTTTTACTTGTTCTTGCGTTTGAATCAGGCAGCTAATTGACAGATGGGATCAGTGCCAACTTCAAATCCAAGAACTGTGTGAAGTTCGCACAGGATGACGGTTGAGTTGGGCAAGACAAGCTGTCAATTGATCAATTCTCAACACTCCTCCTTGATCAATTTACGGCGGAGCGTATCAAAGACTCTCCTGTTCAGTGGCTTGGTCAGAATGTCGGCAATCTGCCTGCTACTCTCGACGTGTCGCAGTGTCACGGTCTTGTCGACGTGTTGTTGTATGTACTTTCGTGGTATCTCAATATGCTTCTTTCCCTTGCTTGTCTTTCCCTCGTGTGCATTCTGCAGCATGTGTATAGCTGACATGTTGTCGACGTGCAATGTGATTGCCTGGTCGGATTTCAGGATACCCAGTTACAGTGCGATTCGCTTGATCCAGCACACATCGTCGATTACTGACACTGCTGCTCGGTACTCGGCTTCTGCGGTTGAGGTCGCTACCAGACGCTGTTTTTGTGAGTACCAGATCACTGGTCCTCCCCTCATCACTAACACTCCGCTTGTCGACTGTCCTGTCTCCGAGTCTCCTCCATAGTCTGAGTCGGTGTAGGCCACGAGTGTCTGGTCTCCTCCAAAATGAATTCCGGCTGTGGTTGTCCCTCTCAGGTACTGGAACACACGTTTCACCATCGCCTGATGGCTCCTCATTGGCTTGTTGCAAAATCGACTCAGGTAGTTCACGGCGAAGCTGATGTCTGGTCTGGTGATTGCAGCTAGGTACAATAAGCTTCCTATCACCTCCCGATAGTTGTTGTCCGCCGGAAGTGGCTCATCGTTCTTGAAGTCTGTCTTCTTGGTGATCATCCCTTGCTCAATTGGTGTGGACGCTGGGTTGCATTGTTCGAGTTTCATTTTCTTCAGTATTTTCTCCGTGTAGCTGGGCTGGTTCACGAAAATACCTTCTTGATCAATCTTGATTTCCATGCCCAGGTATGTCAACTTGTCCTTTACTTTCTTGCTGTATGTGATCTCAAATTCCTTGCTTATCTCATTCAGAAGCTTGTATATCTGATCTTCATCTTTTCCAGCTACCAATCCATCATCCACGAAGAGTGAGAGCATAATGCTCCTGTCCTTGTTGTAGTAGATACACGGGTCGCCGTCTGTACCTGTTAGACCTATCTTTCTTTCAAGGTGTGCAGTGACCCTCTCGTTCCACATCCTTGGAGCTTGTTTGAGCTCATAGAGACTCTTGTCCAACTTGCAGATTTTCCTTGATCCGTCGTCGAACCCTTCAGGCTGGTTCATGTAGACATTCCGTTCCAGGTTCCCGTACAGGAATGCCGTTCTTCGAATGACACCAGCTTCATTTTCTCTGACGCGGCGTGACTTAGAAGCAGGCAAATGGATGCATGGCGTGCTACTGGACTGAAGGTTTCTCGATAATCCACTCCCTCTTTCTGTTCAAATCCTCTCGCCACGAGTCTGGCCTTGAGTCTCCCGCCTGCCTTCTCTCGAAGTACCCTACGACAAGTGATCGGCTTCACTCCTTCGGGACAGTCCACCAGCCTCCAGGTTTTCATTTCCATGAGAGAATCGTACTCCTCCCGCATCGCACGTCTCCACTTCTCATCCTTGAGTGCTTTGCTCACGGGGATATCTGCTGGTTCACCGATCATGGTTGCTCTTGTGCTGTTGCCTCGGTTTGACATGTTGGCAACGTAGTCCCTGTACCTTGACGGTGGTTGCAGGTTCCGACGATCTCGCAAGGTTCTTCCTTCTGGCTGCTCTACTGGCGGCGTTGTCTCTTGTTCGTTGTCGCTTGGATCTTCAATACTTTCGTGGGTCTCTTCTGCGTGTTCATATTCTGCCTCGCTGTTACTTTCATCTTTCTTTTCGAGATTGTCGTCGGGTGCTCGTGCCTGAGGTTCAGTGCCTGTCTCAGTATCATTTTCTCCTCGTCGAAGATTACGTTGTCGGACCTGATGATGTCTTTCCTATCGTTCAGATAAACCCTGTAGCAGGGTGAATCGATATCATACCCAATCAAGATTCCTTCTTCTGACTTTTTGTCAATTTTGCCTTTCTTCTGCCCTTGTTGCAGTACATAACATTCATATCCAAAGGGTCGCAGCTTTTCAGTCTTTATTGTTCTTCCGAACCAGAGTTCCGCTGGGCTTTTCCCTGGCACATTGCTGGTTCCACTCTGGTTGATCGTGAAGATCACATGGTTCATTGCTTCGGCCCACAGTCTTTCGTCCAAGTTCTCGGTATGTATTACTGTCCTGACTGCCTTGACAATTGTCCTCATTTCTCTCCCAACCCTTCCGTTTTGTTCTGGCGAGTGCACATTCGTAAATGTGTGAAGTATTCCCAGCTTGTCCAACATCTGTTTGGTTTTGGCATTTTTCAGTTCCGTGCCGTTGTCAGATGTCAAATACTTGACTTTCCTCCCAAGCTGATTTTCCACGAGTCTCAAGTAGCTCTCTATCTTCTCAGGTGCTTCTCCTTTCACCTTCATGAAATAGCAGCTCCGGTAGTGGGTGAAGTCGTCCTTGAGCATAAGCCAGTACTTGGCTCCTCCTAACGACGGAATGTTCATTTCTCCAGTGTCGATGTGTACAAGATCTTGCGGTTGCTGGGCTGTCTTTGGGTTGATTCTGTGTGGGGCTCGGTGATTCTTGCCGTGTGAGCAATCTTGCACACATAGTGCTTCCAGTCATCAATGTGTTTGATTCCCTTGCGTTTCAGTATATCCCTCACATACATTTACATTTTGATGGGCGAGTCTCTCGTGCCAAGTTTTGATTTACATTGTCATCAGACTTGTATCTTCTTCTGTCCTGAGCAACATTTTGTAGAGGTTTCCCTTGCGCTTGGCAATTGCCAAACAACTTTCCTGCCATCCTGACTGTAAAACGTTGACTGTTTTCCATTTGCCTTCTGAAGATGTCCCTTGTCCAGCATTTGACTTACTGAGAAGAGATTGAAGTTGAGTTTTGGAACGTAAATAACATCCTTAAGTACCACTGGATACCATTTCTGACCGTCAAAAGCCTCCACCTCGAAGTTCCCGACTGCAACGTCATCCAACCTGGTTGAGTCTCCGATCACTATTGAGATTGGTTCGTCCAGCTCGACCAGCTGTGCAAACCATTCTCTATGAGGCAATGTATTTTTCACACGGTTTGCCTGTGCACTGCTTGATCATGTGACCTTTTCCTCCACACTTGTAGCATACGAGCGTTGTCTTGTCCTGGTTGCCCTTTAACGACTGCCTTGGCTTATCACGTCTTGCCAGGAGGGCATTGTTGGCGTTTCCCTTTGGGTTTGTCGTCTCCTTCAGTTGCTCATCCTCAAGTCTCAGACGTTCGATGAGAGTTTCCACTTTCTTGGTTGCTCCGGTCACATTGTCCCAAGAAGTCCTGAAGTGCGCTAGTTTTGGCGGTAGCACACTCATGATGCTTGTCAAGATCCAACTTTCTGTCATAGGATCATTTTCGGTTGACACTTCTTCAGCCAGATCCAAGATCTCCAGACAATTTTCTACTGCTGATTTGCTATCATCGTATTCAAAGGTAAGGAATTTGATTCGGGACATTTCTAAAGTTACATCAGTCTTTGTGCCGTATAAGCTGGTTAATTTGTCTGTCATATCTTTGGCAGTCTTGCAGTTGGCAATTTTGTTTGCGATCTTGCTGCTTACATTTAGGCCTATCAGCGTTTGAGCTTCGACATCTTTCTTGATCCAAGCTGAGATGGTTTCAGATGACGCAGCGCCCGTCGGTCTGAGCTTGTCTCCTGTTACGATTTCGTACAGGTCCCTATTCTTCAGTGGTAGGTTCAGTTTGAATCCCCATGAGATGAAGTTGACGTTGTCCTGGCTGTCTTCGCTTAGCATTTCCAACCGGGATTTGACGGAGTCCATTTTGTTGAGAGGCTGCAATTCGACTGACTTGACTTATGTATATGTTACTCACAGTTAACTTGCTGTGCGATGGCTGCTCCGATGTTTGACGATTTGTGGATCACGTTGTCCTTGCCAGTTCTCCCGCTCTGGGCGGCTTTGGTCAATTTTGCTTTCACATTCCTTGATGATGACCGACGAAACCCTTTTATTGCTGTCCTGGGCCTGTGGGGAGGAAATAAAGTACCAGCATGGGTACACGGTTCACTTCCTCCTCCATCCAATTGTCACTAATTATTCCACCGAAGGAAATCCGTCGTTCCGCCGACACAAAAGGAAACACCAAAACAGTTGTTCACTTTAAATTTTGAAAATCAAACAGTTAATGAATTTTATTTTTATTGGATGTATTTTATCGAATGGCTTCATTTGATTCAATCTGAATAACTACTTGTTTTGTTATCTAATCGCCCAGCATCTTTTAAAAACCACAAAGTACTACACCACACTAACCTCTTCAAAGGAAAACACTCGACTCGGATTAAACTGGTTTCGTACCGTACCCGGCGGAGGTACGGTGAATGGCGAGCGACCCGACCGCCACGGAGATTGAATTACGACCCAAACGATATCCTCTCCAATAAGGATATCGTTTTTTAACTACCACCAGGGAAACGTAAAGTCTCTCATGGTGGTATAGGTGGGATCGTTGAGATCAATGCTATTCACACGTGCAGTGGAACAGCGAAACAGGCAGGCGGCAAAGACAAAAGAAAAAGCGACCAAATGGTTCGCTCTTTAATGAGGGTCATGTTTATACGATGCCTCGTCGCTATTTTCGACGTTAGGAGAAAAAAGGTGCTAAAAGCAAATTGAATGTTTATGGCATCTCAGGCTGCAATAGAAACCGGGTTCATATTTGCATTAGGAAATGCTGGAGAATTTGGTTTCAGCGTCTATTGCGCTAATTATATGCAGCTGCTTGGGTTGTTTGTTGGTAAGACAAACAAAAAAGGTTGCCAGGCAATGTATATGAAAAGGTATATGGCGCGGCTAGGAAAATAGACGGCGCGATATTTATGGAATTTGTCTGGTACCGAATTGGTTCAGAATACCAAATAAGCAAACAAAGAAATCTTATGAAAAATTGTATGCGAAGGGATGCATGAAGGTAAGTTTTCTTTATAGGGATTTTAGGGTTATAATAATTGGGTCTGTTTGATGCGTGAAGCATCTAAGATGCTAATGCGAATTGCATTAGCGAAAGCTGGTGCAGACCCGGGTTATGGTTATGGGGGTTTTTTTTCAGGAAGGCGAGCCGTGGGATCTGGCGGAATCGCCACAGGCCCATAACCTGTTGGAGTTATAAATGACTCGGGCTCGTTGATCCTCAATAAATAACAGTCTAGAGTTAGCAGTGAATTGAAATGTTAATTTAATTTGCGAAAAGAAAATTTGTCGATTGACACGGAATACACATGATAAAATTGGATCAAAAATTCAAGGCACGTTTTTCTATATCTTTTACTTGCTCTTGCGTTTGAATCAGGCAGTTGATTGACAGATGGGATCAGTGCCAACTTCAAGTCCAAGAACTGTGTGAAGTGCGCACAGGCTGGCGGTTGTGTTGGGCAAGAACAGCTGTCAATTGATCAATTCTCAACACTTTGGAATACTAAATAAATTACGTTCGACAGAATTTGCAGGCGATGAGTACATAATGCACCGAATACAATTTCTTATAAACTTCTCAATTTTGCTCTTCATGTCAGAGAACCAATAGTTCTGTGGGATTTGGTAATAACATTTCATGAAACCCAAGTGGCCAATGCGTTCATGGACATGCCTAATTAGATTTGTTTCCATCTCGGTCGGGACATAAAAGAGGAGTCTACCAGACTTATCCATTTGGGACACAACACCATCATGGAGGGCGAACGATGCAGAATCCTCCTCACCTAGTTTATCCCTTAGAGATGAGATAATCCGATCACGATTTTGGGCGGCTCTCAATTGGAAGTATACGTCTTCTGAATTTACTGCGGTAACCATAAAACATCTACTTAACGCATCTGCGTGACTCATGTTAACTCCACTACGATGTTTGGCCTTATAGTTGTAGTTCTTTAATTCTAACGCCCACCTCACGATTCTTTAATTAACGGTTTTCTTGTTAAGTGTAAGGGTAAGAGAGCTACGATCAATCCACAGCAAAACGGGTTTCCTTCAAGATAAACGCCAAAACGTCGAAGCAGAAACTATTGTCAGCGTCTCGAGTTCGAAGCTCTGGTACCGTGATTCCTGTGGTGTAGTGGTTTTCGAATAGTAGGCCACGGCGTGGAACTTATTGTCAATCTGCTGCTGGGGGAGGACAGCGCCATAACCAAGTGCGCTAGCATCACAATGAAGTTCTGCCTCCCGATCTGGGCTATAAATAGCTAACACCGGAAACGAAACCAAAAAACTCTTCAACCCTTGAAAGGCGATTACTCATTCAGCGGTGAAATTAAACGGGGCGTCTTTCTTTAAGAAATTATATAAAGGCCTAGCTATTCGGGGGAACGAACAAACAAACCGTATGAAATAAGAACATAAGCCATGGAACGAATCCACTTCTTTAGCATTTTTTGGCACCGTGTAGTTAAGTATAGCTTTAAGATGAGTGTCACTCGGTTGGATACCACATTCAGTTACTTTATACCGAAGGTATATCGTAGCATATCCGAAACGGCACTTGGACAACTTAAGCTCTAAACCGTTTTCTGATATACACTGAAGAACACGTTCTAATAGCTGAAGATGATCATCAATGTTAGTACTCGCCAGGACTATGTCGTCCATATACAACATAATTTGGTTGTTCTCAGTGAACTGCCTAAAAATTTTAGAAATAAATCGTTGGAAAGCTGTCGGGGCATTTTTAAACCCAACGGGCATCTTTAGAAACTCAAATTATCCACCTGCTGTAACAAAAGAAGTCAAGTGAGTCAAATCTTAACGTGGTGGGGCCCACTCTTAAGGTCCAACAATGTGAAACATTTTCTTTCCATCAAGGTACTCTAAACAATCTTCAATTAGCAGGAGGGGGTAGTTACCACGGACTGCAAGTTTATTCAATGCACGATAGTCTACGCACATTCGGGACGATGCATATGGGTAATTACTCGGTTTTATAATGTTTCGATCCATAAGATCTTTTATAATATCGTTCACCTCTTGCTTCTCAGCGAAGGATAATCAGCGGGGAGAACAGAAGAAAGGGGTATTATTCGTAAGCCAAATATGCATCTCAAAGTCTGGAGGTTTAGCTTTCAATATATCATAATTCAGATATTTGTCCTCGACGACTGATCGAATTTTTTTTTGAAATTCCTAATCTAAAATTGGGGCCAATATTTAACTCCTCACCCAAAGTGGGTTCTATAGCGCAAATCTCGCAAACACTGTTTTCTTTCTCATCATCACAAGCATGGAGAGCAGAATCATCCCTACCCGAATCATACTCAACTTTTCTATCGCACGGTATACTACTGTTGATGAAATATTTGTAGTTAGTTAGGCAAGCTAATAGAGTTAAATATATTCCCATTTCTAGGGACGTAAGTACAATAATACATAGAACTTAAACAAGAATCAATATGTTTAATAACACTGGAAGTACACTTTTGCGGAGAAGACATACTCTTTAAATTCATTTGTAGCGAAATATTAAAAGCTCGCCATCCGTCGCCCCCAATCAACAGAGGAACCGGCATAGCGTCATCTGGAATAATCATAACGGAAATTTTTCTTTTTAAACCCGAAAGAATAATATGGCAATAAACAGTACCATAAGTGAATAACTTGGCGTTCCTTAATCCTTTATAGGTGGAATACGAGAGCGTTCTTAAGGGTATGTGTGGCGATTCCGCCAGATCCCACGGCTCGCCTTCCTGAAAAAACCCCCATAACCATAACCCGGGTCTGCACCAGCTTTCGCTAATGCAATTCGCATTAGCATCTTAGATGCTTCACGCATCAAACAGACCCAATTATTATAACCCTAAAATCCCTATAAAGAAAACTTACCTTCATGCATCCCTTCGCATACAATTTTTCATAAGATTTCTTTGTTTTCCTATTTGGTATTCTGAACCAATTCGGCACCAGACAAATTCCTGTAAACAAAATAATTCGGATTGCAATCAATGTAACCGTCATGACAGGGACCATAAATATCGCGCCGTCTATTTTCCCAGCCGCGTCATATACCTTTTCATACACATTGCCTGGCAACCTTTTTTGTTTGTCTTACCAACAAACAACCCAAGCAGCTGCATATAATTAGCGCAATAGACGCTGAAACCAAATTCTCCAGTATTTCCTAATGCAAATACGAACCCGATTTCTATTGCAGCCAGAGATGCCATAAACATCCAATTTGCTTTTAGCACCTTTTTCTCCTAACGCCGAAAATAGCGACGAGGCATCGTATAAACATGACCCTCATTAAAGAGCGAACCATTTGGTCGCCTTTTCTTTTGTCCTTGCCGCCTGCCTGTTTCGCTGTTCCACTGCACGTGTGAATAGCATTGATCTCAACGATCCCACACATACCACCATGACCTGTATTACAAGATCTGGTTTCCTATACCACCAAGAGAGACTTTACGTTTCCCTGGTGGTAGTTAAAAAACGATATCCTTATTGGAGAGGATATCGTTTGAGTCTTATTCCATCCTCCGACCACGCTGGTCGCACGCGTCACTCCCGCTCTCCGCCGTCACTGCGGAGACGCGTATATATATTTCGAGTTGTGTTCAAGTTCATGTTGCACCCCAAGTCCGTACAATAAGTGTTCCGATTAGTTTTGTAGTTAATCACAATAATAGTTTTTTTTTGTTTCCTTTTAAAATACAAATATAACTAAACCAAGAAATAGTGTGTTATCTATATTTACTGGTCATGTGTTGGTGTTTATATTTTCACTTGGTGATGGCATGTTCTGTGACAATTGATCGCTGTCTGCTTTTTCCTTTTGTGCCGGCGGAACAACGGAAGAACCTTCGCGCGGGAACAATACATGATGGAGGAGGAAGTAGAACGGAGTACCCATGCAGGTACATTACTTCCTCACCACATATGTCTTCACGCACCAATGATATCCGAACAAAACTAACTGCACTACCGGTATCCAAAAGAGAGTAGACATTTTTATAATTAGTACAGTTATTTTCTGTTAAAATAAAGGAAACGCTCACCAGTTGTACGGCACTCAAATGTGTTATTATTTCTTCATCACTTTCGTTGGCCTTAAGGGGATTGTTGTCCAAGTGTACGGCTCCAACTCGCCTCAGCTTCACCTTCGAGCAATTCCTATAAGTATGGCCAGTATTGAAACATCGGAAACGCGAACCTAGTGGCTTATTCTCCTCTGGACATCTGGATGCAAAGTACCGAATTTTGAACAATTGTAGCACCTTTCTTGCTCTTTAGCAGATGTTATTGTAGAAGTCCTGCGTCTTCGTGCTGGAGTTTTAGGTACTGTTGACGTAGACAACGAACCTCCTTGATCATTAGGGACGACAGCGACTCCGACGACTACCTCTTTTCGTAACGGGGAAGAAGTCTTTTCAGCTCCAGTATAGATTTGGCGGCGTAAAGTATTGAGGTGCTTGATGATGTATCCCCAATATATTCGATGATAAACTCAAGTAATTCAGCCCCGTCGATGTCTGTATGCGAGGCGATTTCCTGCATGGATAGGACATAACGTAGCAGAGACTCCTCTTTTAATGGTGATCGACGACTCAACTTATGGTAGACTTCTCGGCGGGTTCTATTTTGCTCGAATTCCGCCAGCCATATCTCCTTAAGAGAATCTCAGCAATCAACACGAACGGTTCTCAAAAGTGTTTTGGCAATTCCTGTCAAAAGTCGACGTGCACAGGGGTGTTTGGTGCGATCATCGCAACAAAGAGACTGGGCCACATCCTCGTAGTCTGCTACGAATGCTATAATTGTCGTCGCCGGAGAACAAAGGGATGTCGTTGAAGTCCACCTTTTTTGTGGTCACTGGAACCGGCTCCACACCTTGCAGTCCCCTCTGCAGTTCCCGAATGCGTTTCCTTTTCTCCAGTCGAGTGAGTTCTCGTTCCTCAGCATCATCAGTAATGGTCCCAGCAGTGGCGTCAGAAGTTGATCGTCCGCCAGCCATCTGCTGAGCTGCTAGGTCAGAAGTCGGTGCACCGTCGGAAGCGAGCGCTTTGCTAGAAGTAGGGGCTCCACCGAAAGTGGACGCTCCATCAGAAGAGAGTGCTCTGCCAGGAGTTGTGAACACACCTGAAGTTCCGGAAATTTCAAGCTCAGAATAACCAAACGCTTCCTTGTATATTATCCGGATCCACCCAATCGTGGCTGTGGTCGGGACATCTATCCTTGCCTCGTGGAGGGGTTCCGTCATCTCGTTCGTCCCGGGTCTATCATTCACAATTCTAATTTCTTTCTTACGTCCACCCGCCGTGACTCCTCGAACAAGAAGAAGGCAAGGAACCGGAAGTCCATCCATTATCTTCCTATTGTACTAGATCAGTCACAATGGGTTTACATTAATGATGGGCTTACAGTGTAAGGTCTAGCGATAAGTTATGTGTACAATTTTTTTATTTTTTTACTACAGATACATCTATTTTACAGTTTTGGTGTGTATATTTCGAAAAAGTCGTCTAAGCATCAGCCGAGAAACATAATATACCTAAAGCTCCTGAAAAAAGAAATTAGACTCATCATATGATAACACTTTCCCCTAGGAGGGGGATTTATGTTTGTGGTAGAGGGTTTTATTTATTTATTCTTACCTTTGGTAGATGGATTATTCTTCTTGTCTTAACATGTCGCTTTTTCTATCACATTTTCCCTTCATATCCAAATTTTTTTGCAACTTTTCTCTGCTATAAAATGCTCATTCCATTGAAGAACAGCCTTTAAGTCTTTTGCGACCGCCAGAATAACTCATATTTCCGTGAAGTTTAGATATCCACAAAGATGTAAACCTCGGATTTGTGTTAAATAGAAAAACAGGTTTAACATTTTTAGAACAGAATGGTTTGGCGGTATATTACGTGTTTACCACTGAATACAAAAATGGAGGTCAATTATTGGCTTTTGTTGCGATACTGGCGAGGAAAACAAGCGTTCCAAATGTGCAAAAAAGGAAAAAAAAAAAAAAAAAAAAGAAATACAGAACAACGAGGTGAATACAGAGATCTGGCTACGTGCAATACGCTTAATTTAAATAAAGATGCCGACAGTTGAAAAAGAGTAAATATTTGCGGGAAGGAAAAAAAAACAATGGATTAGTATAGATTACGACGTTGGTCCTTGAAGGTCCTTGCTCGATGAAGAAGAGACAAGAAAATGACGTCCACACATACGTCAATATGGGGAACTGAATAAAGGCACAACTGGAGTTCGTTAAGTTCGATTGTAATGAACGTGCAGAACTCGCACGAGAGTCGGAAGTACGTTGACAAGTATAGTACTTCAAACAGCTTCTTTAACATTACTCTATTTTTTAATTGTTAGTGATTTTATAAAAGAAACATGCATGTCACAGCACAGATCATAAAAGTGGAAGCGGCTTAAATGTTTTCTCTTTTTACTTTCCAAACACCCGACTAACATATGAGAAATCCCTGATCACATCGGACTCCTTTGATTGCTTACTCGCGACTGCTTTCTGATTGACTTTGTATTTACTTTGACCCAAGGAAAGTTTTTTGAGTTTCTGTTGCATCATACCCTATGTGCGCTAACGGGGTGTAGATACAACACACACACACACACACAAGTCCCTTCATTGCCCTCCGTGGAACCGAAGAACCGCCGTGGACCACATTTCACATATTTGAGGTGTTCTCTTTTAAGATCATTTTCTCGCTGTGTGATTTACTACCCATGGTAACTCTCTTGACTGAGATTTTTTTATAGCAGCAATTTGTTAATTAAATCTTTTAGTGGAAAGATTTACGGTGAGTTATGTGTGCAGATTCAGTATTATGAGCATAATCTTGAAATAGCCATGCTTTACCTTGTGGCTAGGGCATTAGAATATACTTACAGTAAGGCCGACTTGTTGTAAGAGGCGACTAAAGGCCGAGTGGTAGGTGGCGTCGCAACGCCCTGTCGCCCGGTGAAATATCACCACATCAAGCTATAGGCCCCGTCAAATTGTCGGGAGAAATCCCTGGCCATCTTTCGGAGTTTGGCTGATAGACCGGTTCGAGAAGAGGTTGGTTTAGGTGGAAGTCGGTCCCAAGATGGGATACCACCTCGTCACGCTGTACATTCCGCGATACCGTCCGGAGAATTTTTCGACTATGTTTCGGATGTATGGCTGTAGGCCGGGATACCACGGAGATAAGTAATGATGGCGCCCTCTGAGATAAAAAAAATCCGAAGGTAAACTAGTTCCCCATTCGCATCTTTGGGGTAGACTATGTCGGGGGAACATTATGCAAATATTCTGATAAATAGCTTTAAGAAATTCGTCAAGGCGTAATCGGGCTCGTTCTCGAAACTGTGCCGACGTTCGACTGATAACGGCATTTTGTAACATCAGGGGCATCGGTTTCACCAATACGAATGTAAACGCCGTCCACCAATATTTACAAACAGAAAACCCTGATACTCTGAGACCCTGGTCGGTTCGTTGACTGATTCGACATCTTTTCGCTGCTCAACATACGACCTTCATTCGAGATTCCGTTTTGAAGGCGTTGTCTGCGTCTTCACGCGGTCGGATCTAGCTTGCCAGGGGATGGAGGCGTTAGAGCCCAATAACTTGACATCATATAGTTGAAGGCCGTGCTAAGGAATTCTGTTAAATTTCTTTGTTGTCTTTGAATGACGATCGACCGGTTTTGAACATCTTTCACGTACCGTCGACTGGATAAAGTCGGGTTCTAAACGGTTGTTCTTGGTGATTTTAATGTATACAACGCCGACTGGTTAGTACATTCTAATAGAACCGGGGAGGCTAGCGGAGATGTTCGCTATTACCCGCATTTTGCCTCAACTCATGGAGGAACCCACGGGAATCCGGATTGTAGTCTTTAGTTAATTTCCTTTGACATTTCGTTACTAACCGTCAGTATTGTTCCCAGATATTTAAATTACTCAACTTCTTTAAATATCTTGCCTCTGATGTTTGCATGTGTTCCTTGAGGCCCACCTGCTCTCGTCGTAATCATGTATTTTGTTTTGGCTTCATTTATTTCTAGGCCCACCTCTTCTACCACTTGCATGATGATTTCACTGTGTTTACTTACAGTTTCTAGATTATCCCCCAAAACGGCGATGTCATCCGCAAATGCGAACACTTGTGTGGCCCCATTCAGGGATGATCCGACCATGTTGTCGTCTTTTACTTTTCTGACGACATCGAATAAACTGATCCAACCAATAAAGATCTTTAATGAACTCCGACAACGGGACGGTGTGGCCCCCTCTTTAACCTGGCGTTGGAGAAAGCAATTCGTGACTCTGGGATTACAACAAGATGGACTATTGTCACTAAGTCCAGCCAGATTATTGCCTACGCAGGTGACATCGACATCATCGATAGATCCGATTCGGCTGTACAGGACTCATTCACCCAGATCGAGCAGGCGACACATAAACTGGGACATTAATGAGGGGAAAACTAAATACATGGTGGCAACTTCTGCGAAGAGAAGACCTAACGTTGGTCAAACTATCAGGGTGGTGGACCACGAATTTTAAGTAGTGCAATCCTTTAACGACCTTGGGTGAATAGTATCAGCCGATAACAATATGGAAAAAGAAATACGCGAACGGCTGTACAAAACTATGGTCTTACCAGTACTCATGTATGGATCCGAAACCTGGATGCTCAATAAAAGACACTCTGAACTCTTAGCCGCATTCGAGAGGAAGGACTTAAGGAGAATTGTTGGCCCCGTATGTGAGGGAGGACGATTCCGGAAACACTACAACCATGAGTTGTACGCGATCTGCCTTGAAGTTAATGTTGTAAGAAAAATCAAGCTCGGTAGACTCCGGTGGGCGGGACAGCTAACTCGAATGAGCGAAGAGGAGTCTGCCCGGAAAGTCCTTGTGGCATAATGTAAGGAACGAGATAGTGCGGCAGACCTTGTCTGCGATGGAGGGATGGCATAGACCAGGACGCCCAGAGCCTGGCAGTGCCAAACTGGATGACATTGGCTCGAAATCGGGAATAATAACTTGTTTTTCCTTGCCCAAAAAACAAGTTATTGTGGGCATTTTTACAAGCCTCGGATGGACCGGATACCCGCGGAGAGACTTGCTGAATAAGGCCACGACCGGATCCTGGTTGTAGTGCCGATGTTGATATATATATATATATATATATATATATATATATATATATATATATATATATATATATATATATATATATATATATATATTGTAGCGAGCTAAGGGATCGCTGGATTAATTATTTTTGAATAAATAAGAGCCGTTAATCACAACCGTCACTTTTACCGTACACAGCGATTTCTTGACTTATCGCTTCCGTACTTATCGCGTATTTTCCTTCTTACTTCTAACTTGAGACTTATCGCTTGCTTCGCTTTCTTACTTATCACTCTAACTTATTCTTCCGCTCTGCGTGCGACGTATTTATACCGTTTTTCCTCATTCTGATTTGGTGTATCGTTTCCGTCCGTTCCATAGTCTTGAATGTTCTATTCCAGTTTTCCAGTACTTCCTAAAATAATCTAGTACTTTGTTTCGGACTTTCTCGAAGATTCCAGTACTGATTGTCATATGCCGCACACTACCCTCCGCCTAGATTAGTTCGTCCCGAACTAAGTTCACTGATCTCCTGGGTTAACAAAAGTCGCCAGTCGGTCACGATGTACCACTTTCATTTTGGCGTTCGGCCTTCGCTGAATCCTATAGACAACGTCGTTAATTCTTGTGAGAATCTTATATGGTCCTTCCCAATGTTGCTGTAACTTCGGAGACCTTTCCTTTTGCCGATGAGGGTTATAAAGCCATACGTTATCGCCTGCATCCGGATGCGTTGGCTCATACGTCGTGCCTTGTTTTCATCCTGTCACTGGATACCTTGATTTGCTTTCGAACCAAATGATGAATCTCATCGAGGCGATTTCTCCATTCGGCTACGTAGTCTGCGGTCTTGTCTATGGCGTCTGGAGGTATTCCGAATCGCAGATCGGCTGGTAATCGTATCTCCCGCGCAAATATAATTTTTGCTGGAGAATGGCCCGTCGTATCGTGATTAGTCGATCTATAGCTCATGAGAAAGGTTTGTACATATTTGTCCCAATCTCTTTGGTGATCACTAACGACCTTCGATAAATGCTCTTTCATTGTTCGGTTGAACCTTTCGACCATTTCGTCTGACTGCGGATGTAAGGGTGTGGTCCTGGTTTTCCTTACGCCCAGTGCCGCACAGATGCCTTGAAATATATGTGATTCGAAATTTCGGCCTTGATCGGAATGAAGCTCACAGGGAACTCCATATCTGCTGATCCAATTATTGATTAGCTGCTCAATGACGGTTGTTGCTTCTTGGTATGGAATTGGAAGGACTTCTACCCACTTGCTGAAGTAATCCATGATAACTAACATGTATTTGTTGTTGTCGTTTGTTTTTGGGAATGGTCCTGAGATATCAATCGCAATTCGCTCGAAAGGGGCACCCACGTTGTACTGCTTCACAGCGCTCCTTGGTTTTGCTGTTGGTCCTTTGGTCGCAGTACAAGTTGTGCACTTCCTACACCAAGACTCGACGTCATCTCTCATGTGAAGCCAGTAAAAACGAGATCGTAATTTTGAAAGTGTCTTATTAACTCCCAGATGTCCACCGGAGGCCCCGTCGTGCATTTTTGTTAGAACCTCTTTCACTTTTGATGGTGGGACTAGAATCTGCATTCGATGGGATTTTCCGTCCACGGCTTCCCATTTACGCTTAAGAATACCATCTTCCACCAGCAAGGAATTCCATTGTGCCCAATATGCTTTAAATGTTCCACTCTTGTCGGAAATATTGTTCCAAGTTGGCCGCTCGTTCTTTTCTTTGTATTCCAGAATTAGCGACATATCTTCATCCTGAAGTTGAGCTGCGCGTATAGCATGACTCGTCCACCCATCTAGTACTTCTACTTGTACATTTCGCAGGCCGTACGTCCCTTCTTTCTCTTCCGCTCTATGACAATGTTTACAATCTGGCTTACATGGTCTTCTTGATAGAGCATCAGCGTTATTATTACCTTCCCTCGACGGTGGGAAATTTGGAAATCGTACGTTTGAAGTCGTTCGATCCATCGAGCTATTTGTCCTTCCGGATTCTTAAAATTTAGCAACCATTTCAGGGCGGGATGATCCGTCCGAAGGTGGAATCGACGTCCGTAGAGGTACTTATGGAAATTCTTAACGGCTTCTACGACAGCCAGCAGTTCCTTTCTTGTTGCGCAGTAATTTCTCTCTGACTTAGATAGAACTCGACTATAATATGCGACATGGTAAAGAGAGAGTTTACCATCGACTTCCTGTGACAACACTGCTCCGATTCCTGTGTTACTTCCATCAGTATCCAATATAAATGGGCAATCCGCTCTTGGGAATGCCAATGTTGGTGTCTTACATAACTCGGCCTTCAATGTGTTGAATGCTGCCTCACACTTTTCTGTCCAATTGAATTTCTTGTCTTTACCCGTTAGTTCGTGTAGGGCTTTAGCCACGTTAGCGAAACCTTTAACAAACCGTCGGTAATATGTGGCTAGTCCCATAAAGCTTCTTAACTGTTGCTTATCTTCTGGAGTAGGCCACTATTGGACAGATGCTATCTTATCAGGATCCGTTTGGACTCCTGCAGATGAAACGATGTGTCCCAGGAATTTTACTCTCCTTTGGAAGAGTTCACATTTCTTCGAATTGAGCTTTAAGTTGACCTGTCTTAGTCGTTCGAAGACGGGGCGCAGATTATTGATGTGTTCTGGTAAATTCCTTCCAACAACGATGATATCGTCCAAGTTCACAAGACACGTCTTCCATGTAAGTCCCCGTAGAACACTTTCCATTAATCGTTCAAAGGTTGCTGGAGCATTACACAATCCAAAAGGCATCACGTTGAATTGATAAAGTCCGTTTCCGGTAGTAAACGCTGTCTTCTCCTTGTCCTCCTCCTTCACTTCCACTTGCCAGTAACCGCTTTTTAGGTCCAATGTTGAAAACCACTGAGCTCCAGAAAGGGTATCTAGTGTGTCGTCGATTCGAGGAAGCGGGTAACTGTCTTTCTTCGTAACGTCGTTTAACCGCCGGTAGTCGACACAAAATCTAGTTGTCCCATCCTTCTTCTTCACGAGCACTACCGGCGAAGCCCATGAGCTCGATGATTTCTCGATGACTCCTTGCTCTTCCATATCTTGAATCATGTTGCCTACTTCTGATTGTTTGGCCAACGGTAGTCGGCGAGGTGGCTGTCTTATAGGTCTTGACTCACCCGTGTCAATGCGATGTTCAACTATACCGGTGCGTCCGAATTTATCATTTCCTGTCACAAAAATATCAGAAACATCGTTCAGGAGTGATTCAACGCTTGTCTTTCTCCATCTGTTAATCCGATTTTCTGGGGCATCAGCCTATTAACCCAAGGGGATACACCAGAGGGCTTTTGAATTGAATGATCCTCTTCCCTTGCCTGAATTGAGCTTATCATTGATACGGGTGCACATTCTGAAATTACTTCTCCTTTTCTTATTGTGAACGGCTCCTCGGACGCATTTAGTATTCTGACAGGTACGATGTGCTTCTTCGCGTCGATAAGGGCTTTCCCAACAAGGATGTTCCCCTTACGCAGATTTTGTGCAGCTTCGGTGATATAAAATCGATTGTCACCGGGATCACTCTCGAGACTGGTCCAAATTACCGAGTCTGAACGAGCTGGGATCTCATCCTCCTCACGCACATAACATTTCAGTCTTCGCAATTGTTCGTCCTGAAGTGTAATAGCAACCTCCAAGTTACCAATTCGCAGTGTTCTTTGCTCGATATCTAGAACAACTTGATGCTCCTTCATGAAATCCATTCCAAGAATGCATTCGTCCGTAATATCGGCAACCAAAAATTGGTGTGATATGGAAATATTGCCCAGTACTATTATGCTCTCAACTTCTCCGTAGACTGTAGAACATTCTCCTGTAGCAGTCCTCAAAGCGTATCTTCTATTTTTATTAAGGGCAATTATGCCCACGACATCCGGCCGAATTATGGATCTCGTTGCTCCAGTGTCAATTGTCACTGTTGTTGTCCTTGCATTAACGATCGTAGTTATAACCAAACTTTGGTTATCCCGTTGGCGTTGTGATACAGTGACGATGCTGGGGCTGTACATTCCACCAGGCGACTTTCGCCCCGTAAAGTCTGCCCTTACAAGTTTCCCGACCTCTTGGCCTCAGGTTGGTCCGTTGATAGTCTCCTCTTATGATTAGCGCATGAACAACAATTCTCACTTGATGTTTCATTCATTCGTCGACGTTTCCTACAGTCAACAGAGATGTGACCGACTTCGCCGCATGTCCAACACTTCATATCAGGTCTCAGGGTTCTCCGTTGTACATGCCCGATTCTTTGGCAGGAACATTCCTCGACGGACATTTCTCGGACTCAATATGTACTCCTGGTAGCCAGTTTAGCAGATTCATAAGCTAATGCGAACGCCAGTATTTCATTAGTCGTCTTCTTTCCCTCGAAACGAACGGCATGTTGCAAATCCCGTTCTTGGAGTGCGTTTATAAATGCATCCATTGCTACCTCGTTCATAAATTCCTTAGTCATATTTGAATAAGACAAGTTTGCCAATCGCTCAATTTCTGCCTGCAACTGTTGAAGATTTTCGCCAGGTTTCTGCGTTCTGCTCCTCAGTTGCATGCGGTAGACCTGCTGCATGTGGTTGTCTCCATACCTAGCTTCAAGGCCGTCTCTTACCGCTTGGAAATCTGTTTGCTTCTCTGCTGGTATGGTTTGTAGCAATTCTGCAGCCGCCCCGCGGCGTGACAAGATTAGTGATGTTGACTTTTGCTCATCCGACCACTTATTATAATTGGCCGCGGCGTCAAACTGACGTATAAATACGGAGAAGGGTCCCGTTCCATCGAATGTTGGCGGTTGCATCCTTGTATCTTTGTAGTCATGTTGATTGCTAGGGGCTGTCTTATTTCTCTCAACACACTCATGTCTCTTTTCGATTCGCATTATTTCTTCGGTGACTTTTAGATCCAAATTTTCTACTTCGTTTCGAATTTCTGGCTGGATTTCTTCCCTCAAGTGTTGAAAATTACATTTCATCCACTGTGTTTGAGCATCCAATTTTGCATTCAGATCTGCAGTTTGTGCGTCGAATTTTGAATTTTGGGTATCGTTTCCGCCCGTTCCATAGTCTTGAATGTTCTATTCCAGTTTTCCAGTACTTCCTAAAATAATCTAGTACTTTGTTTCGGACTTTCTCGAAGATTCCAGTACTGATTGTCATATGCGTCACAATATATATGTTGTTGCGGATTGGAATGTACTGGAGAAATCTAGTACATTCGCAGTGTATACCAGTTGCGCAGCAGCTGGCACCAGCTGGCCGATTGTCATCAACGATGAGGTCATAGCGTCTCTTTTTGAATTGGCAGCCATGCCCAATGAGTCAGTCTGCAATCAACCTTCGCGGAAATAGTAAACCATTCCCGGTCGTTGCCGCAAAATACCAGAGTAGTTGCCCTGAGTACCAACAGCATCACTACTTCGCGGAGGACTTCATCGGCGAGACCGAAGAAATATACCTCGAGGAACAGACGAAGCTCCTCGAGGCCCAGTACGCTCTCGATTCAGCCTCCCCAACCATGGCCAACAGCGCCAATCGCCGCCACACTAGCGAGCTGCCCCCAGTGCAGCTGCCAATGGTCGCCACCAAGCCAGCGGAAAAGGAACCGCACCCCAGACCAGTGAGTCCCGACCAAGAAACAGACCAGAATGCCGCCGGCCCAATGATCAACCAGACCCGTGTCCCGATACACGGACTACCGCCGGAACCCCTAAGGCAACAGACTCCATGCACATTCTGCGGGGCCTCACACCCTATCTATGCTTGCGAGGGCTTCCGATCACTCACGCCTGGCCGTCGGAAGTCCTTCGCACACAAAAGAAACCTGTGCACCAACTGTTTGGGTCGCCACCGAGGGAGAATTGAAGTCCATGCACTCCTGGACCCCTGCTCCAGCGGCACCTTCATTTCGTCGTCACTCGCCCGAAGGTTGCACCTCCGACGTCAAGCATCACCCGTCCCCATTTACGGTGTTGGGGGTACTCGTGGCCTTGCCACGAGGACTCAAACCGCCACCAACATCACTCCTCGTCTCCACGGCTCGAAACAATGGACACTGAAGCCCTTCATCCTATCCGGGCTATCGGTGTATGCACCACCACCACAATCAACGACGAGGGATCGCTCGTTCGTGGCGGATCTGGAACTTACAGATCCAAACATCCTCCTCCGATAAGTTGGACATGATCATTCGGGGAGACATGTACCCCACTCTCATTCTGGAGGGTCTAAGAAAGGACCCACGTTCCGGCCTCCTCGCGCAGGCCACTGAACTGGGATGGGTGCTAACAGGCGCAGCACCCACCATATTATCCAGCCTAAAGGTGACAAGGCCTGTCGCCAGCCATCATATAACCATTCCTCGTGGGTTGCGAATTTACAACTCCGGCCACCTACGAGGCCCATGCAACTACCAGCCACCGATCACTTGCGCGACCCAACTACAAGACATACCCCCCGCCCGCTGAACCATTGCAGGGGCAAGAGGCAATCGAGGAACCAGGAGCTTACCCACTCGAACACTTCAAGGCATCCCACCACACCCAGGACACCACGTGGTCAAGCTCCTGCCCGGGTCCAAAACTACCCAGGCCAACCGCTGCCACGTGCAGCCGCCAAAACAGGACCAGGGGACGGCAATGCCCCGCTTGGCGGGCGGCGCTCCCCAGCAACCAGCGGTCTCTCGAACTCCAACAAGAAAGCACGCCCCTCAGGGCATCAACAGAGGCTGCACCCCAACGACTCCGGAAGGCACTTGGCCCGTGACTGCCATTCTGCCAAGCCACGCGGACAGTGCCAGAGACGACCTCGCACCACACTCCACGCGACAGCCTCACACGCCAGCGGCCACATCCCGCCGGCTACTAACTTCGGACGGGCGCCAACGGGCGCATCACCTTTCACCACCACTGGCCTCGTCGTAGCGAGGCCCATCACCAGTCATCACGTGGCCATTGGTCGTGGGTTGCGACCTTACAAATCCGACCCAGATCAATTGGCCGGTCCCGTGACCACAAAAATCACCGGACGCCTTCAGTGGGTCATCCTGTCGCCATCCACCCTACAGGCCATCTCAGACCGCCAGGCCTTCAGCGCTCCTCAGGGCGGGCGACCCCGTCCCAACCGACCACCCACGTGAAAGTGGTCAGCAACATCCGACCACCATAGACTCAACGACCATGACCAACCGCACACTCCCGGCCCCTAGCCACCGTCCCCACGAAAATAATGATTCGCCAATGATTGGCGAAGGCGGGCGGAATGTTGCGGATTGGCAATTGAATGTGTTGGAATCTACTGGAGAAATCTAGTACATTCGCAGTGTATACCAGTTGCGCAGCAGCTGGCACCGGCTGGCCGATTGTCATAAACGATGAGGTCATAGCGTCCCTTTTTGAATTGGCAGTTATGCCCAATGAGTCAGTCTGCAATCAACCTTCGCGGCGCTCACACAGCCAAACGGAATAGTAAACCATTCCCGGTCGTTGCCATCCGCAAAATACCATTCATTGTGCATAATAGCGTTCCCTGAGCAATAAAGAATAACTTGACATTACAATAGAGAACAACGTGTTATTATTAATTGGTTCCAGTTCAATTGGTGACGTGCTCTTCTACATTGACCGCGCTGCTCTCTCCCCTTTGCGACAGCTATTGTTCGTTGTGACCGTTCATCGGCGGCCAACGAAACGAGTACCACTTCAATCAACATTTTCTGGTCCTTCGAGCCGGATCAGATCATCATCAAATAGGATCTCACCGGACGACATTCCTCGTCCGGCATCGAGATAATCAACAATGTATATATATATATACGAGGGTTACCTCTTATGTTTCGGGATTTGGCAACCTTAGTGTTGCAATCCGGCAATTGACAGCTCTGTCGTAAAGTTGGACATTTTTGAGGTTATACGCACTCAGAACGTTTTGACATACGAGCGGTATTTGTGTTGTTTACAGTAACTTGAAAGATTCATCTCGGCCCAAAAATGGAATTAAATCGTCAACATTTTCGTGCGATTATTTTTTACAACTTTCGGCGTGGATTAACTCAGCAACAGTGCATGGATGAACTTAATTCGTGGATTTACGCGTATGAGCCCGAAAATAAACAGCAGTCGACTGTCTGGGTGTTTCAAGATGACCAAATCCAACAAAAGTTGTTCGCGCACGAAGCACTTCCAAGCAAATGGTCGCCTGTTTTTTCGGAAAAACTGGACATGTCGCAACCGTACCACTAGAACAACGCAGAACAGTCAATTCTGAGTGGTACACAACCATTTGTTTGCCAGTTGTCTTCCAAGAAATCAGGAAAACCGACCGCCGAAGACGGATCACTCTTCACCACGACAATGCGAGCTCTCTCACATCGGCTGTGACAACTGCATTTTTGAGCACCCAAAACATCGATTTGATGGGTCATCCGCCGTGTAGTCCTGACTTGGCACCGAATGACTTCTTTTTATTCCCGTACGTAAAAAACAAACTGAGAGGTCAACGTTTTTCGACACCTGAAGAAGCGGTTGCTGCATTCAGAATGCATGTGTTGGAGATACATCAATCAGAGTGGCAAAAGTGCTTCTGTAGCATATACAGCCACACAAAATTTTATCAATGAAATAATAATTTGGTTACCTGGATTTTACCGCCGTTTTCAACTACTTTGCCGGGGAGAGTTGGAGGTCGGAGTAGCAGCTTCCATCCGACTCAGTCCTGGTTCTTCTTCCCTTGGGCCAACAATTTAGCACCTTCAGCCGCAACTTCCTTGGATGTCACTTGACGCTTCTTCCTCAATGCAAGACGTCTTCGTTTCCTTTTAAAGACAATTGGGGTTACCAAACGTTGGATTTTTGGAGTCTTCGATATGGCTGCGACTGGCCAGTCCGATCTCTAAACACCCGCGCCTTTTTCTTTCGTACTAAATAAGACAAACTTTCTGTCCACTAACACTTTTAGTGTTTTATAATTTTTATTTCGAGTCTAATTTCTCTTTTTTTTCTTTTCCTTTACAATTATTACTATTATTAATTTCACGTTTCCAAGAAAGAACAAAGAACAAAAAAAAACGGGAACACCTTTTTTTCTCTTGCTTTTCTTCCACACCTTTATTTCAACTCTGTCAACGGCACTCGAAACCGTATCTTTCAAAAAGGGTCAACCCTCCATCTCTCTCGCTCTCCACTCACGTCCACTTCGAAGAACAAATTCGAACTCGAAGAACTGCACGATCCACACCCGAATCAGGGTGTGTTCAGAAACTCACTTCAGGATCGTGCAATTCTTCCACCACCTTACCATCATACTATGTTAAAACAAAATTAAATGCAAATTATTAAATGATGGTGGTGGCCGACGTACGTAACACTTCGACAATTGGTTCAAACGCATGCAAAAGTGTATAGATCTTCATGGGGAATATTTTAAAAAACAATAAAGTGATTTTTGATGATCAATATTTGTTTTTGTTCTCTAATCCCGAAATATAAAAGGCAACCCTCGTATATGTGTATTAAATTCACAAGTCAATGTATTATTAAAAGTAATCAGAAATTCATAATGAATAATAAAGTTATTGGGATTAATATAAAATATTAATATCTCGGGAAAATATAAAGAAAATACAGTTGATGAGTTTCATGGGTTTTTTTAATCGACGTTCTTGTCTGTGAGAACTGCTAAGTTTAAAATGTGTAATAAATATGAAAGTTAATTTGTTGATAAAAATAATAAGTAATTAGTTTTAAACGGTAGTTATCTCTTATAATCTCTCGAGTATACGACTTAGCACAGTAGTAAATTTCAGGAATTGACCTTAAATTTCTATTGTTGGATGCACTCATTCAGAATTGTGAATACATGCTATTGTATTGACAGCCAATTTGATAGATAAACAGTCATTTTCTTACATACGCTTTTTAAGTTTAGAGAGGATTATAGAAAATTTTCGTAAGGGGGTTTCTTGAATAAACTATAACAGGGAGTTGCAAAGATAAGTTGTATTCGAATAGTCAATAATACCAGAATATCTAGCAGGAATGGAGTCTACTGAAGCCGACAGTAGCATTAATCGCGATGAGCTGACTCTACAACAACAGCGTCAAATCGAGAAAGAGGTTATTTAGGTTTAGAATAATAATAAATGACTTGTTTATTACATTGCATACCTTATAATTTGTAGCTTTTCATTCAATATTTGCAACTCTCTTAACTTTCATATAGATTTCCGATACTACACCACTGGTTAGTGAATTGCAAGCTGTGGCTACTCTTCACATGGAATATGAGTCGGATGCAGTTTATACATCAAAGATTGACGATTTAAATTATAAATACAAATATATGCGGCGCACCAGACCCGATGGCAATTGCTTCTTTCGTGCTTTCGCTTACGCATATTTGGAGTATTTACTTAACAACCGAGATGACTACGTTAAATTTAAGGATCTTGCCGAATTATCCAAAGATAAGTTAATCCAGTTGGGATTTCCAAGCTTCACCCTAGAAGATTTTCATGAAACTGTGAGTTTGAGTACAAATGTTTTTGTTCTCCTTGTTTTTTGATTCAATTTACCATTTATTAAAGCAATCATTTAAGATTAGGAATGATACAAAAATTTGGGGTTGAAAAGAAATGGAAAAAGATACTAAAGAGATGCCGGTTTTATAAAAAAAAATTCTCTAGGCGTATTCGTCAAGACGGCATTGTTTTATGGTATAATTCTCACATATTTAGATTTTGTGTGTAAGGCGTTAATTATATTACTGCTGTCGTCAGATGTCTTTTTCTGGAATTCTGAATTACCACACACCCTGAACCCCGCATGGTACTGAAGCTAAGTGGAATAAAAAATCCTGACTCGAAATGTTTTCACCCATCGTTTCTTTATACAAAATCCTGGCATTTATGCCAGCTAGATTCAAAATGTTGAAAAATATCTGAAGTAGCCATGTACAACTTTTCGACTTCATACTGTATTTCCTTGCCATCTGGTCTGTCACATCTTCACCAAATTGTATACCATTATAAAAGCTAATAGTTTCCGGTATACGTTTGTTGCTTTTTTCTATTTCGCTTGATTTATGTATGGAACTTAGGATTATAACTTTTCTTTTTGGCTTACTTTTATACACTGTAAGAGTAATGTGATTTTATTTATACAATTTGCTTAAAAATCTAGTTATTTTATTTTTTCTTTCTTTGGCTAACTTTGGCAACTTTCTTTTGTTTCACTGGATTTTTCAACAATTGTAGCTTTTTTTTTGCAAGTAACTTCTTGGCTAACAATACACTCGTGAACAAATTATCTGTTGTTACGTTCCTTCCGCACCCTGTGAATGGCTCCATCAGCTTTAGAACAACGAACTCCCCAAGTGGAATTGAACATTTTCTTCTTTCATCCTTTCCCAAATAGGGAAACCCATTTATTATATACTTGCTATTGACGTCACACGCCAACCAGGATTTTATTCCAAATTTGTCTGGTTTGCTCGGGATATACTATGTAAATCTACACCTAGTCTTCGACGGAAACAACTGCTCATCAACAGTAATGTATGCACCAGGGTTATAACAATCGATCCCATAGTGTAGATATCATAGCAAATTTATTGGTTTGAAAACGACGCTTCTTTCGCTCTTCTTATCAAATCGTATAAACTTCATATTTTCGGTAAAGTCCTTTCTGCTCATTGTTTTTGAAAAAAGCAGGTTCCCAATTTTTATTCCACAATGATGAGACATCCAAACTGTTTGCCTCATATGCGCCGCGAGCATATAGCAAAGCAATAAACGCCTCTAGTTTTGTAGTATTTAGCTCCCACTTAGTCCCCAACACACTAAATGCTTCTTCTGTACATTTATAATATGATGCTAAGAAGCCAGTTCGTTTTAAAACTTGACGATTAATCAGTGACTCCTTAATCTTTGGCAGAGAAGAAGTTAGTGTCATGAGTCGCAAGGAAAGGAAGATGAAGGATCGCCTTTTTTTCAGAATTGGTTGGGTATTTGTTAGTTTCCATCTATTTGGAAATTGGTTAATAAGAATACTGCAGATGGGAGAGCTTTCGCTGTTTTCAAAACTACATTGGGAATGTTATCGATATCATGGGATTTATTGATCAACAGTAGAGTTGACTTCCAAATGGACAGTAATAAAATCGCTTTCTCAATTGTGTTATTGACTGCTACGGTTATTACTATTTAGTGGCCTGGAACCCAAACGTTCATGACCACATTGAGTCAACTGCGCCATCGTTCCTCGTCCTGTGCGTTTTCCTTCCACGCTTCGCTCTATGATCCGATCTCCTCAAGTTCACGTTTGCCCCTCCATATCCGTCGCGGCCTTCCTACCGGTCCCTTTTCGTTGGTCTTTGGCGGAGTTGTATGTTGTTGTCCAAGTGTTCCGCCGAACACTATCCACACACAAAAGGAACAACCTGGACCACGGAGCGAATTCAATTGCAAATAAAACACAGAGTGAATTGTTATTTTTATTGTTGCTGTCTATTATTGTTTTGAATGTTATAAGTTTCGCCGTTTTTCTTATGAAATAAGTGACAAGCAATTTATCGAAAAAGAAAGTTCCGGTCGTATCTACAAACACATTGTGTGCGATAATGAACGATCGAAGCACACTTAATTAAATCCGGGACACCATTACTTTCCGACACACGTTACTTTCGTTGTTCCAAATTTTGCTGCGCGGACCGACCTCCTTGTAGAGTTTCTCTAACTGTACAGTGGTAACTTCTCTGGGGATGATTCCATTCAACCCAGAGTTTTCCTTTCCCTTTTTCCACTTTCCTTGGTGATTTTCTCTCATCGAGAATCTTTCCACCAGTCAAGATCGTGCTCACACATACAGGCGCGGAAATTATTGCTGCATGGTGTAGATCATTCTGTGATCGGATTTCACTCCTCTAATGCACCGGTTATGCACACAATCGAATGTGTGATTTATATTAGACGATCGTGGGATAATGTAATTTTCGTTGATTACATATCCCTATGGGAACAGCATTGGTTTATTGCTGGCCTTTGTTTGGACGAAGTATATTGCGGCAGAGACAAAGGTTTGGTCGGTGGATTGGATTTCCGACAAATCGCTTATCGCCGGAGATGCGATGTCTGCCGATATCTGGCGAAGCTGTGCCAACCGCTTGTGTATGTCCAGTTAATGGATTGGTACCCAATTCCTATGCTGAGTCCTGTTCTTCGATCGCCGAGCAGGCGTAGGGTAGTTGGTTGGACTTGTCACCCACGTATCTGTGGATACGTGGGGTTGTTGCCTCCCAGATGCATGCTATATTTGTTTCAGGTGGAAAGGAGGACTTTTGAGGAAACGTGTCTGTGGGCACGTGTAATTTAGCTATAGCTGAGTGTGTTCCTTGGTGGAACGACGACATCTCGACCTTTATTGGTTTGTGTGGTTCGTAGAACCGCCACAGGTCTCCCGTCAAGCATTCTATGTATCGTTCTGTAGTTGCAACGACAATGTTCTTTCGTACGCACTGTGCTTTTGATATTTAAGGGTTTCTCAAAAGTCCTTTCGTGCGCTCGTTTGCGTAAAAATTATGAGCGATGGGTGATAAGGTTGATTATAAATGCTCTGAAATTTATACTTTCTGTGGGAGAGTAAAGTATTTTTGATTTTCTTTCTGCTGGAACTTTCCGCGTTTAATATACCCCTTGTAGTCATACCTAGTCCTTTTTAATCTTCTCCCGAATTTTCTATATATTGTTGTATTCATGCAATTACTATTATTATTTATTGGAAGTTCATGACTTCACTGACTCGGCTGCGCTATTGCTTCCTGTCCTGTGCACTTTCCTTCTACGCTTGACCATCCGATCCGATCTCCTCAAGGCCAACCTTACATTGTCGTCCCATCTCCGTCACGGCCATCCTACCGGCATCTTTACCGTTGGTCTACCGTCAAATATTCTACGCACGGTCATATTGTTGCCCATTCTCGCCATGTGTCCGGCCCATCTTAATCTTCACGACCTGATTACTCTCAATATTGTAGGCTTGCGGTAAAGCTCTTCCAATTCGTGGTTATGGAGTTTCCTCCATTGTCCTGCCTCTTTATCACATTTACCCCCAAAGATACTCCTTAAAACTTTATTCTCAGATACGCGGAATTTGTTTTCTTCCCCTTTTGTGAGAGCTCATGTTTCGCATCCGTATAGACAATCGGCATGATTATGGTTCTATAGACACGGAGCTTTATGTTACGTGATAGCAGTTTGGAGTTCAGCAGTTTACTGACTGCGTGCCAACTAGCGTGCCGGAGCGTAGTCTTTTGTTAACTTCCTTCGACATTTCGTTACTGGCCGTCAGTATTGTTCCCAGATATTTAAATTCGTTAAATTTTTCAAATATCTTGCCCCTGACGTTTATGTGTTCCTCGAGGTCCAGCTGCTCGCGCCGTAATCATATATTTTGTTTTGTGTTCATTTATTTCTAGGCCCACCTCTTCTGCCGCTTGCATGATGATTTCACTGTTTTTACTTATAGTTTCTAGATTATCCCCCAGAACGGCGATGTCATCCGCTTATGTGAGCTTTTGTGTGACCCCGATCACGGATGATCGGGCCATGTTGCCGTCTTGTACCTTTGTGATGACATACTCGAGCGCAAGGTTGAAAAGACATGGTGAGAAGCCATCCTCTTGTTTTAGTCCGTCGCAGATTTCAAATGGTTCTGAGAGGTGGTTTTCTATTCTGACTCGCTCTTTGTTTTCGTTCATGCAAATTTGGATGAAGGCGGCATATTTTTTCGGGATTCCCAGCTCAACTACAATATGGTAGGGTCTTTGCCTTGCAACTGAGTCGTACGCTTTTTTGAAGTAAACGGAAAATTGATGAACCGTCTCTCCGTATTCCCACTTCCTTTCCAACAATTGCTTTATTGTGAATATTTGGTCTCTTGTTGACCGGTTCCTACGGAATCCGCATTGGTAGTCTCCCAGTATTTCTTCTGGGTACCGTGTGATTCTCGTCAGTATGACATTTGTTGGTATTTTGCATGTGGTTAGAAGCAATGATATTCCTCTGTAGTTTTCGCAGTCAGATTTGTCGCCTTTTCTGAAGATAGGGACGACTATTTTCCATTCTTCCGGAGTGACTTCCTTATTCCATATTGTTTTAATCCGTTGGTGGATCTTTCGAGCGGTTGACTCTCCTCCATGCTTAATAATCTCTGCCGGTATGTAGTCGGGACGTGAGCCTTTTTGTTTTTCAATCGGTTTATTGCGTCTACAACTTCGTTGAAAGAGGGCTCTGGGATCCGACGCTCGGTTGTATGTATGTCTGGTGCATTTATTTGTGGTTGATGGATGCGCACATTGAGCAGGTTTTCAAAGTACTGCTTCCATCTTGTCACGATATTTTTTGTTTCTGTCACCAGACAGCCGTTTGGGTCTCGAATTATTTTGGCTCTCCCTCGGTAGCCATTTCTAATTGAATTTATGTCGACATACATACCTCTGATGTCCTTTGCTATGGCATTTTATAGGATTTGTTCGTTCCGAGTCTTCTCCTATTCCCGTTTGAAAAGTCTCATTGTCTGTTTGCGATTCATCGCGTATCTTTCTGCGTCGGCTTAATTATATTTTTCTAATTGGATCACTCTTAGGCATTTACGTTATTCGATCTCTGGCATTCATGGTCAAACCAAGGTTTCGACTTAATTCTTTTCTTAAATCTTAATACCTTTTGGGCTGTTTATTTGGTTACGTCTCTGATCGATCATCATCATCATCATCGGCACTACAACCGGGATCTGGTCTTGGCCTTATTTAACAAATCTCTCCACCGGTCCCGATTTCGAGCCGATGTCATCCAGTTTGGCACTGCCAGGCTCTGGGCGTCCTGGTCTATGCCATCCCTCCATCGCAGACAAGGTCTGCTGCACTATCTCGTTCTTACATTATGCCACAAGGACTTTCCGGGCAGACTCCTCTTCGCTCATTCGAGTTAGCTGTCCCGCCCACCGGAGTCTACCGAGCTTGATTTTTCTTACAACATTAGATTCAAGGTAGATTGCGTCCAATCCATGGTTGTAGCGTCTCTGGAATCGTCTTCCCTCACATACGGGGCCAACAATTCTCCTTAAGACCTTTCTCTCGAACGCGGCTAAGAGTTCCGAGCGCCTTTTATTGAGCACTAAGGTCTCGGATTCATACATGAGTACTGGTAAGACCAGTACAGTAGTACCTTGGATGTTCTGGATAAATTTCGGGATTTAAAGAGCCTTGATAGACCATAGTAGGCTTTGTTGGATTTAATCAGCCGTTCGCGTATTTCTGCTTCCATATTGTTATTGGCTGATACTATTGACTACTTAAAATTCGTGCTCCACCACTCTGATAGGTTGAGCAACGTTAGGTCTTCTCTTTGCAGAAGTTGCCACTATGTACTTAGTTTTTCCCTCATTAATGTGCAGTCCCAGTTTTTGTGCCACCTGTTCGATCTGGGGGAAGGAATCCTGTACAGCCGATTCGGATCTACCGATGATGTCGATGTCATCTGCGTAGGCAAATATCTGGCTGGACTTGGTGATAATAGTCCCTCTAGTTGTGACGCCAGAGTCACGTATTATTTTCTCCAACGGCAGGTTGAAGAGGAGGCAGGCCAGACCGTTCCCTTGTCGGAGTCAATTAAAGATGTTTATTCGTTTGGACAGCAATCCCGCTATTTTTACTTGACTAGTTACGTTGGTCATGGTCAACCTACAAAGTCGTATCAATTTGTTTGGAATGCCGAATTCTCTCATGGCATTATATAGTTCTGCCCTGGCTATGCTGTCGTAGGCCGCCTTAAAGTCTATAAATAGGTGATATAATGGAATCTTAAATTCCTGACATTTTTCCATCGCCTGCCTAAGGGTGAATATCTGATCAATTGCTGATTTTCCTGGGGTGAAGCCACGTTGATATCGACCAATGATGGCTTTAGCTATCCGATCTTGTAGGATAGTGGAGAGTATCTTATAGGCGGTACTCAGCAATGTTATACCCCTACAGTTGCTGCACAGTGTGATATATCCTTTCTTATGTATGGGGCAAATTATACCACGACGCCAACCTTCCGGCATCTCCTCTTGCTCCCATACGTGCACCACGATCTCATGAATTGCGTGATGTAACGCTGTCCCTCTTTGTTTGATCAGCTCAGCTGGTATGCCATCTGCTCCGGGGGGTTTATTTGATTTGAGCTGTCTTATGGCTTTTATTGTTTCCTCAATGCTTGGGGGCGGCAGTATTTGGTCTTGATGTTGCATTGGTGGAGCCTCCAATTCTTCTGTGAGCTGACCATTTAGCAATTCATTGAAGTGCACTTCCCATTGTTCCAGAATGCCTTCAGGATCGGTGATCCGATGGTGTGTACCGCGTCATACTGCGGATTATTTGATAGAACTTCCGCGTTTGGTGCGGACCTCGCTCTCTACTTTTTTCTATTTCACAGACAAGGTTTTTCCCAGGCACTTTTATTTTGTCTATGAAGTCTTTTTTCAGATCCTCTGAGCTCTTTGTATTTCTCCTCGCGTACCCGCGTCCTATGATACTGCTGCATTGCCCGGTATGCAGCATTCTTACGCTCAGTCGCTAGTTTGCACTCATCATCAAACCAGTCGTTCCGATCTCTACGACTACTGCCTAAGATGGAGTTGGCAGTACTCATGACAGTATTCTTAAGGGGTGTCCATTTCTCTTCTACGCCCGGCATTCGGCCCCCAGTCCTTACTCTCCCTCCGTCGAGCTCTTCGAGGGCGAGATTTAGCGCATGACCAAAGGTGTTACTGGTATTCTTATTGCGTAAGGAAGCCGTGTTGATTCGAACCTGATCCGCGGATGCAATACGTCTCCGTAAGGCAACCCGCGCTCGGAAATTGTACCAACAAGATAGTGATCCGAGTCGATGTTTGCACCTCGGTACGTTCGTACCGTCATCAGGCTCGAGGAGTGGTCAATTTGGTTGCGAGTGGCTCCATCATGTGATACCCAGGTGGATTTGTGGATATCTTTACGCGGAAACCTGGTACTTTCAACGACCAAGTTTTTTGATGTTGCCAGTTCGATGAGTCGTAGTCTATTGTCATTAGTGTTCTCATGCAAATTATGGGAACCTTCGTTGTGCCTGAAAACCGACTCCCGACCTATTCTGGCATTCAAATCACAAAGAACGATTTTCACATCGTATCTTGGGCAGGCAATGAGGGCCCGTTCGACATTCTCGCAGTATTCTTCTTTTTCATCGTCTCTCCCGAGAGGTCTAATAAAAAAAGAAAAAAAGAAAAAGGGGACTCTGTAGGTCCATGAACGTTTATGAGGCTTATGTTCTTAAACTTGCCTCACACGCGAAGAGTGCATAACCTTTCGTTTATTGCATTAAAGCCGATGATGGCAGACTTCAGTTTTTGGCTGACTACAAAGCCTACCCCGAGCACATGGTGTTTTGCATGACAGCTGTAATAAATGTAATACTCGTTTCTTTGAATAACACCACTCCTCGTCCATCTTATTTCTTGTAATGCTGTTATGTCCGCCTTATATTCGGACAGGGCATCGGCTAGCTGCTATGCAGCTCGAGCTCTGTATAGTGACCGTACATTCCATAAAAAAATTCTTAAATCGTCATTTTCGCCATTTTCGTTTACGTAGTTGTCGTCGTGTCTCCGGTCCATATCCGAGGCTTGTTAAATTTGCCATAATAATTCGTTTTTACGGGCACGGTTATTAGCCTTGCGCCAACCTTTCTCAGGATTCCCTGATCGATCATCTTCATCGGCACTACAACCGGGAACCAGTCTTGGCCTGTATTTAGCAAGACCTGAGGCTTGTTAAATTTTCCATAATGATTTGTTTTTTCCGGGCAAGGTCATTAGTCTTGCGCCAGATTTCTCTGATCGACACCCATTTAGTATTCACATTAGTTTCCTCTTTACTACTCCCATTCTCTAGGATACTATTCGTTAGTTCGTGTCGAACTTTTTGCTCGTCTACCGTGACTGCACGTGTGGGTTTGCTGCGAACCGACTCTTAATTTTACCCACCACTAATAGATGATCGGTGTCGCAAGTTGCTCCTCTGTATGACCTTACGTCAAGGATGTGGAGGAGTGGTGTGTTTTATCTATGAGGAAGTGGTCTATTTAGTTACGCGTTACGCCGTCGGGTGATATCCATGTGACTTCATGAATTTGCTTGTGCTTGAACATCGAACATCGTAGCTCTCACTAGCAGGTCTTTTGACGCTGCGAACGTGATAATTCCCATTCCATTATCATTTCAAACCTCGTGTAGACTTTCTTTTACCTTACCTGTAGTTGGTTGAAAGATATCTTCTTTTCCTATTTTCGCGTTGAGGTCCACGAGGAGGATTTTAACATCGAATGATGAGATCCCATCAAAAATTTCCTCTAGGGTCTCGCAGAACGTGTCCTTCGTTTCTTCGTCGGTAGATTCTGTTGGGGCGTGTACGTTTATAAGTACATAATTGTACCATGGGCCCCGTATTTTTAGCACCGACATCCGGTCATTAATAAATTTCACATCTTTTACATGGGGTGTGTAATCTTATTGCTTATGCTGAAGCCAGTTCTGAGGTTATGTGTATCGGTACCTCCACACGCCAGTGTAAACCCATTGGTTTCGATAACTTGATGTGGGAGCCGGACTTCCTGAAACGCAACGATGTCCATTTTATATTGTTTCGCGTTTTCTACGACCGTCTGTATCGCGCCTGGTTTATATAACGTTCGGACATTTCACGTGTTGACGCTTATATCCTGCTTTTTCCCTACGTCTTTTTATCGAGTCGTTGTTTTCTTGATGATATGTTCCCGTATGGCAGTGTCGGCTCATCACAACTACGCCTACTTGTATGCATGTACGTGCCAAAAACTCACACTTACAAATAGTCTTTACGCAGGTTGATTTATCTTGCCAATGGGAAGAAACATTCGAACTCAGTTACTTGGCCTCTACTTGACTGAAAACTGTTTTACATCATCATCATCATCGGCACTACAACCGGGATCCGTTCTTGGCCTTATTTAGCAAGTTTCTTCACCGGTATCGGGTCGTTATCCGAGACTTGTTAAATTGTCCATAATAATTTGTTTTTTCGGGCAAGGTTATTTGCCTTGCGCCAACCTTCCTCAGGATGTCCCTGCATGCATTGGTTCACTACTTGGCGGGTGTCACGTGGAGACTTCATGTCAACTTGGATTGAGCAGGGACAAGGATCGTCCTGGCCTTCGTCGGGTTGAAGGCAGAGACTTTGCCCTGTATGTTCGTTCCCACCCCCACCCCAAAATTGTTTTACAGAGGTCTGTCAAATTGGTCTGCTGTCTTCCCCGCTTCCCAAATGTAAACCGTGGATATTATAAACTTTTGCGAACCGCTATAATCTCTAGCATATTTCTCGATTGTATGCCTGATTATCCATCATCATCCTCATCGGCACTACAACCGGGATCCGGCCTTGGCCTTATTTAACAAGTCTAAGGCTTGTTAAATTTTCCATAATAATTTGTTTTTCCGGGCAAGGTTATTAGCCTTGCGTCAGCAGGCCTGATTATAGGGGTATTTATAACAGAGTGCAGTAACAGTAAATAATATTTATCAGATATAAACATAATATTAAATAATTATTTATCAGGGGTAGGATAGAGATGTGGATTAAGCCGACATGTTACCCTGACTGGTGTTGACCGGTTTCAGCATAGGCTACTGTTTATTCCAATGTTTACAGGACAAATTTTGTGTAAAACGTTTGATGCTGATTATACAAACTAGTTCTAAGTGATATTTTTCTAAGCATTATATAAGCCTTGCCGGTAACCTTGTGAAAGCTATTGCTTCGACTACAAAGTGAACAAATGAAATTAATATACCATTACAGCAAATTAATAATGTTTTAATATTGCAAGATCCACTACTGGGGGGAATAGGTAGTAATCAATTACAGCGTTTTCTTTATTTTCTAAATTAATTAATGATTTCAAATAATGTGTTAACTTCATTTCAAATTGTTCATTTCAGTTCATGGACGTTATAAAACGTGTCGACCCAACAGAGTCGCAGGAAACACAATCCATTGCCGAGGAACTGCATGCCGTATTCAATGAACAAGGATACTCCGATTATGTCGTTGTTTACTTACGCCTCATGACATCAGGCAAACTTCAAGAAGAAGCAGACTTCTATCAGAATTTCATTGAAGGAAGTTGTACCATAGAAGAATTCCGCCACCAAGAGGTTGAGCCAATGTACAAAGAATCGGATCATATACACATCATCGCCTTGTGTACTGCATTAAATGTTGGAGTACGTGTCGAATATATGGATCGAGGGGAAGGGGGAAAGGTCAAAGCTCATGACTTCCCCGAAGGAATGAATCCGAAAGTATTCTTATTATACCGACCTGGTCATTACGATATATTATATCCTGAAAATTGAAAACAACATTATTTAATATTCTCATTTTTTCTTCACTGCCTACGATTTTATAGGCGCTTTGGTAGACTTACGTAATTTTATGTTTTAAATTGGATTTGTTAACGAAAAAAGACAAATTTAAAGAAGACATGCCGCGGGAATGCATGTGAATATAACGCTAGTCTTGTTGGATGAATGGGCATTTGGTGTAAATAAATACATGAGACAGAAAGTAGACCCCGAATTTTTATGTGTACTACTGTAGTTGTGGGCGGCTTTTATTTGGTATCGGCAAGGATACGGGTTCAATAAAAAGCCCACTGTTGAAAAACACAAGAACACTAACTGCTCCAGAGGAGATGGTAGAAGTAAGCACGGCTTGAGCTCCTTTGTTGACGATACTCCACTATCGACACGTCCGAAATTCCTTCGTGATGCACACAGTCGTCTTATTGCTAGTAGCAGCTTTTCGTCCAGAAGAAATAAATAATACAACGCTTTGTGTTGGTGTTGAGCACAGTTTTTTTTATTGTCACAAATTCCTTTTCTGTTAAAAGTCACAAATGTTAATTACGATTAAAAGCACATCTTGATGTTCAAGGATAGGCAAAGCACTTATACAGTTGAATTATTCTAATCGCGACACTGTTCATTTATTTATAATCGGATCTACTTGGCGACGGCCAATGGGCGATCGAAAAGGAGTTAAATGGGAGGATTTCCCATATGCCCGTATAGGACAAGTACGATGCCCCTTCGCCTGCAATACAGACAACGATCGGTCCTGCTCCTGTTCAAACAAATGAACGAGCATAAGGGGCTGCAGGGATTGTTGTCATAAATCATCGATGATGAACGCCTGAGAACGAAATAGGTTTCTGCGTCCTAAGTAAACAGAAACGCAATTTCGCGGGTCGTACATTAGTTGCATTTTGTTTGGTTCAGCCGTATTGTTCTGGTGCATGATGTAGGATAGATATTTTGTTGACATTAAGTCAACAGAAACCTCGCCGACGATGGCCAGGGACCAGGCTGGATGGCTATGTTTAGTTTGGGCAAGCATCGTAGGGCATGGCCATTACTATGCTTATTTACTTAGGAAACGATACATGACACATGACCAGGGTATGATTGTTTAAGTAGCAATCATGTTCATATCTAGTTCTACGATCGGTTGGTAGCCAATAATGGGAAATTGGTTGCAGCTATTGCGAACCTAAAGTTATGGGGGCAATATTTAATTACCGAATGGTGGGGAAACTATCGGCTGCAGCTGTGTCAACAAGTACGCTGGTCGAGGTGTGTTCTGGACCAACGGATTCTTGTTTGGACGATCGACCGATGGTCCAGCCGATAAGGCGAGGATGGACATGTCATGCACGTGTGTGAGAAAGTGCTTCTCAGCAATGCGCATTGACATGTTCGGGAATTAATGTCGGTTACATGAAGAGGTAACCGAATTAGATTTCGGAAATATGATGCGTTGGATGCAAGCATGCCCCGGGGTAAAAGTTTGATGCCACGGTAAGATGGTAATCTTGCCGTGGGCTTATGTTTACAGGTGAAATGTGATGAAAGCTGTTCAATTGCAGGTAAGTATAATGACTTGCCTGGTAAGTGGGAGGCGGTTAATTAAAAGGGAAGGCCTAAAGAACCTGTGGCGTTTGTAACAGAGACACACACAATACACAAGCAAATAGTGAAGAACACAGAACGAAAATCGAATAAGAAACTGCATCGGAGCCGTATACCATAGCGATAACATAACAAAATCCACATCAGTCGAATTTACTTGAGTTTAGAAATCGAATTCGTACACATGGCGGTGGCCTGATGGGTTGCGCTTTGGTTCAATTTTTGGTGATTCTAACGGTCATAGCGTCAGTTCGAATCACACTTCTTCACTATCATCCCAAACGTTATAATTGGTGACTACGACGTGATCTGTGTACATACAGCACGCACTTTCCCGTAGTAAAACAGTTCTTCACGACACGATCACGACTTCCGCATAGAGCACCAGCGCACTCGTCTGCTCCGACGTTCTCAAAGCTCCTCGTTCCTCGCTTCGTCGTTCACACACGAATCTGATTGTAACAGTTACTGAAGAGGGAGTAGTGTGGCGTTTGTAACAGATACACACACAATACACAAACAAATAGTGAAGAACACCGAACGAAAATCGAGTAAGTAAATCCATCAGAGCCGTATACCATAGCGATAACATAACAAAATCCACATCAGTCGAATGTACTTGAGTTTAGAAATCGAATTCGTACCACGGCGGTGGCCTGATGGGTTGCACTTTGGTTACATTTTTTGTGATTCTAACTGTCATAGCGTCAGTTCGAATCACACGTTCTTCACTATCATCCCAAACGCTATAAACCCCCACACAGTGTGCCTATCGCGAAATATTACTACAAAACTCTAATCATAAGAGGAAAAGAAGAAAGGGTTTTAAGATGAGATACAAACCTGTATCTTGGATTCATTGAGGCATATAACAAAGAAATAGTTCTCAATGTTTGAAGACTGTCCACCTATTTTAAAATGTCCTTACAATTACACATTATGCGAGTTGGATATGAATAATTTAACTAGATTTTCTACAACCGTTCGGGTAACTTTTCCTCGTTGGAATTGTTCTAGAGATGAGATTATGATTCGCTTCATTATTTATGCTAATATGTCGGGTACAATTGCTATTTCTGTCTGAACGTCTACTTTGGGAATGGGCAGCACCTTCTTAATTGTACAGAAGTTTTGGAGACCTTTTTACAGGTGTCAGTTGAAACTATGTATGGGTAATAAAACGCAAACACAACCTCTTTACGAAGTCAGTCACTGAAGCGGCTGTGCACTTATGAAACTACTTTGATTTTAATCCTAAACCGGTAAAATCAGGGTATTTACACCCGACGGTTCTAAATCTAACCAATTTTTAACAAACTTCTTTAAATTTATACAAAACATCCTCTTAATGTTAAAATATATCCGAGATATGGAATTCACTAGATTGGGGTGTTTTAATTAATAACCCCAGTTTACCGGATTAAGTTGACAAACATATATTTACTAGTTTGGGGTTAATATTGTACGTAATGTCTAATATCATCATCATCATCGGCACTACAACCGGGATCCGGTCTTGGCCTTATTTAGCAAGTCTCTCCACCGGTATGCGGGCCATATCCGAGACTTGTTAAATTGTCCATAATAATTTGTTTCTCGGGGCAAAGCTATTATCCTTGCGCCAAATGTCTAATATCAACAAAGTTAAAACATAACTACAGGATTGTTGTGAACTGGAAACTAGTTGAATAAACCCCTGCCCGTTCTTGCTTAAAATCATTTTAGTAAAACTAAAAATAGTACTAAATTTAAATTTTTAAGACCATACTAAACACGTCCAAGAATTAGTGGGTTGTGATTTAATACAATGTACTGTTGCCTGGTGGAAGGGTTACGTTACAAATCTTTCTTAGTTTCTACAGTACAGTTTCATAACATGTAAGTTTTTGAGGGTAGGACATTGCGTTGATCGCTGAGTACAATCAATGGAGTAGACTTGCTATTTAACCTTCATTTCCCCCAAAAAAGACAACAACAATAGTACATGCTAATAATAATAATCATCATCATCGGCACTACAACCGGGATACGGTATTGGCCTTATTTAACAAGTCTGAAGCTTGTTAAATTTTCCATTATCATTTATTTTTCCGGGCAAGGTCATTAGTCTTAACATGCTAATAATACCCTAGTTATTAAATCACGATTTTGTATTTATAACTTTTATTTGCAATACAAGTTTTATTATACATTTTTTAATGACTGATGGCGAACCATATAAATCAATAAATAATAACTTTTGAAAACGTAATTGACGGTCAATCAACTACAATTTCGAATCAATGTCTAGTCAATCAGCATTACAAATTGACATGGCTTCAGCTTTCTCCTCGAGTAATTCCTTGCCAGTCAAGGCTATTTTAGATTTAGAAAAGTCATCGAGTTCTAATCCTTGAACTATCTTCCATTGTTTATCAACAATTTCGACGGGAAATGAAAACACCACATCTTGTGGAGCACCATAGCTACCATCCGAAATAACCCCCATTGAAACGAAATGTCCTGGGGCAGTTCCATGCCACCAGTCATGCATGTGGTCGCAAGCTGCTTTAGCTGCAGACATTGCTGAAGACATCTTTCGTGCTGCTATAACTGCAGCTCCCCTCTTTTGAACTGATTCAACAAATTGTCCTTGTAGAAAGTCTGGGCTATTTACTTCCTTCCATACAGATTTTGTTTCGCCATTTTTCACAAGTTTTCCATGTCGTGCATCAGGAAATTGTGTTGCTGAGTGGTTACCCCAAATGACAACATTCCATATATCATTTGTGGGAATATTGAGTACTGATCCAATTTGAGCTCTTGCGCGATTTTGATCCAACCGTGTCATAGCGGTGAAATTTTCCTTTGGAATGGAGGGTGCATAATGGGCACAAATCAACGCATTCGTATTAGCTGGGTTGCCGACAACTAGGACCTTAATGTCCTTCCGAGCATATTTATCTAACGCTTGCCCTTGGACTTTAAAAATTTTAACATTTGCTGATAGTAAATCTTTTCGTTCCATGCCTTCTTTACGGGGCATTGATCCAACGAGAAATGCGGCGGAAACATTTTCGAAAGCAATTGCAGGATCTGTTGTTGGCACCACTGCAACAAGAAGAGGCAAAGCGCAGTCAATTAATTCCATAACCACTCCTTCTAATACACCAACCATTGGGGGAATATCTAGTAAATGTAAAATAATAGGTTGATTTTTGCCGAAGACATTTCCTTGGGCAATCATAGACAGTAAAGAATAGGCGATTTGACCAGCAGCACCAGTCACAGCAACACGAATTGGTTCAACCTGGAAAAAAATTGTGAAATATTTTTATTGATGTATATAAATGTATTTTGAAATGTTGGTGAAAAAAATGAATTATGCAAGTTTAATATCATAAACAGTTTAAAAATATGAGTAGACCTATAGTGTTAAGCAAGGATAGTGACGATGGTGATTTGAACATACGATGAAGCGGGTGAGAAGCGAAGCATTGACGCATTAGACTAACGGCCGCGTAAACGAGTTCGATCTCTAAACCCAAATACATTCAACTGATATGTAATTGCTATGTTATTGCTTGGTATACGGCTGATGCTTTTTCTTATTCGATTTTCTTTTGGTGTTCTTCACTATTTGTTTATACATTCTGGATGTATGTATGCATCTGTTAGAAACGCCGCAGACCAATTAACCAAGGTAATTTCTTCCTTGCTGCATTGAAAAATCTAAACATGTTCAAATGTTCCAAAAAATTACCTGCATTATAGCGACGAGCTTTAGACAATTAAATCCATTTCAGGTAAGAATTAAAATATGTAAAATAGGTACATTAACCCCTTTGTGATTTCGGCCTCAACCAATTAACAGCCCTTAATTAGTATATACAGGGTATTATTTAGAATTTCACCATGTAAACTAAATATACGAAACCATTAACAGGCCAGTCTCAGGTTTTAATGCTGACAATTTCCTATGGTAGATATTACTACTACTATTGATTGGCTTGTAGGAACCCGGAAGTTCATGACCTCACCGACTCGACTCCGCCATTGTGCCCTGTTCTGTGCACTCTCCTTTCACGCTTGACCATCCAATCCGATCTCCTCAAGGTTAAATCTAACATACTCCGTCGCGGCCGTCCAGCCAGTCTCTTTCCCGTTGGTCTACCGTCAAGAATTCTACGCGCGGTCCTATCATTGCACATTCGCCCCACATGTCCGACCCATCTTAATCTTCGCGACTTGATTACTCTCACTATTGTAGGTTTGGGATATAGCTCTTCCAATTCGTGGTTGTGGAGTATCCTCCATTGTTCTGCCTCCTCGTCATATTTACCCCCAAAGATACCCCTTAGAACTTTATCCTCGAATACGCGGGATTTTTTTTCTTTCGGTTTTGTGAGAGCTCATGTTTCGCATCCGTATAGAGCAATCGGCATGATTATGATTCTATAGACACGGAGCTTTATGTTACGTGATAGCAGTTCGGATTTCAGCAGTTTACTGACTGCGTGCCAACTAGCGTTGCCGGAGTGTAGTCTTTTGTTAATTTCCTTCGACATTTCGTTACTGGCCGTCAGTATTGTTCCCAGATATTTATATTCTTTGACATTTTCAAATATCTTGCCTCTGATGTTTATGTGTGTTCTCTGAGGTCCACCTGCTCTCGCCGTAATCATATATTTTGTTTTGTCTTCATTTATTTCTAGGCCAACGTTTTCTGCCGCTTGCATGATGATTTCACTGTTTTTACTTACAGTTTCTAGATTATCGCACTGAACGGCGATGTAATCCGGTTATGTGAGCACTTGTGTGACACCGTTCGGGTATTATCCGGTCATGACATACCCGAGCACAAGGTTAAAAAGACATGGTGAGAGGCCATTCCCCGTTTTAGTCCGTCGCGGATTTCAAATTGTTCTTAGGTGGTTTTCTATTGTAACTCGCCCTTTATTTTCGTTCATGCCAATTTGAATGAGGGCGGCATATTTTTTCGGGATTCCCAGGTCAACTACAATATGGTAGAGTCTTTGCTTTGCGACTGAGTCGTAATCTTTTTTGAAGTCAACGAATAGTTGGTGAACCGTCTCTCCGTATTCCCACTTCTTTTCCAGCAGTTCCCTTATTGTGAACATTTGGTCGCTTGTTGACCGTTTCCTACGGAATCAGCATTGGTAGTCTCCCAGTATTTCTTCTGTTTACGGTGTGATTCTCGCCAGTATGACATTCGTTAGTATTTTGTATGTGGTTGGGAGCAATGATATTCCTCTGTAGTTTTCGCAGTCAGATCTGTCAACATTTTTGAAAATGGGGACAACTATTGAGGTTTTCCATTTTTCCGAAGTGACTTCCTTGTCCCATATTGTTTTGATGAGTTGGTGGATCTTTCGAGCGGTTGCCACTCGTCCATGCTTCACAAGCTCTACCGGTATGCAGTCGACTCCGGGAGCCTTGTTGTTTTGCAATCGGTTTATTGCGTCTACAACTTCGTTGAAAGAGGGCTCTGGGATCTGAGGCTCGGCTGTATGTACGTCCGGTGCGTTTATTTGTGGTTGATAGGTGCGCACATTGAACAGGTTTTCCAAGTACTGCTTCCATCTTGTCACGATATTGTGTGTATCTGTGACCAGAGAGCCGCCCGCGTCTCGAATTGAGTTGGCTCTCCTTCTGCAGCCATTTCTAATTGAATTTATGTCGACATACATACCTCTGATATTCTTTGCTCTGGCATTTTCTAGGATTTTTTTAGATCCGTGTCTTCTCCCATTCGCTTTTTTTACGTTTGGAGAATCTCATTGTCGCGTATCTTTCTGCGTTGGCTTCATCATATCTTTGTAAGTGGATCGCTCTGAGGCGTTTACGTTCTTCGATCTTCGCCCTGCACTCATCGTCAAACCAAGGATTGGACTTAATTGTGTTCTTAAATCCTAATATCTTTTGGGTTGTTTGTTTGATTGCATCTCTGATCGATGCCCATTTAGTGCCCAAATTATTAGTTTCCTCTTCCTCACTGCGCAGGTCTTTTAGTTTATCAATGGCGAACTTTTTACTCTTCTCCAGTGACTGCCCATGTGGGTTTGCTGTGAGCTGACTCCCGATTTTGCCCGTCACTAGAAGATGATCGGAGTGGCAATCTGCTCCTCTATATGATCTTACGTCAAGGATATTCGAGATATAGGGTGCGCCATCTTTTATGTCCGTATGTAAACGCAGCCAAGCCGGTGAGGTCATGAACTCCCGCGTTCCTATAGGCCAATAAATAGTATTGTAAATATTGAATAATTTTACACTTATCAACCGATTGACTTCAGTAGACATGTTTTTGAAACGTCAATTCAGTACAATTTTAACTATGAATCCCGTGTGCACCAAGACAACACGCTCAAATAGTGACGGTGTTGAAAGAATATACGTAAACACACAGTTGGATGGACAAAGATTCTTCACTCAAGGCAGTCATCTTTGGCTCCTCTTTTCTTTTCTGTTTTTCTGTACTCCCTTGAAAGGGAATTTATGTTGCAAGCACTAATAAAGTAAAATTGTTTAATTACTACCTCGTTTGAAATTTGTTTACACTCGCATGCCAGAGTCGGCATCGCCTGAGAATCCCACCTTCGACAGGCGGCACATGTTCATGGTTTGTCGATTCATCAGCCCCATTCGTTCGTATTTAACCGTCTAAGAACGCAATTCCCTGCCAACCATCTATCCGAAGTTTGTTTACGTACCCAAATGAGTCGCTCACGAAACTGACCGAACCAGAACAACTGGGGTGGAATGGATATTAACAGCAAGGGCAACAAGTCAGTGATATTGAGATGCTTTCCATATTCAGACTCTTCCCAGGGGGGCCGGAAGCATGGTGGCGACCACAACGAGCAACTAGGGAGTAGTCTAACAAAGAGACCCTCGTCCTTTTAAAGACAAGGAGGCGCGTGTTAAGTGTGTCAGTGACGTCATAGACAAAGATGAGGTACATGAGGTCATTGATGCACTCAAATAAAAAAAAACGCTATCCAATTCTAAACTCGAATAACCCCCAGAACGACAATGCAATTAATTGCACATTTCATCGCAATCGGTAAATCACAAAAACGCATTGCATATCCCAAAACGATTGCCAAATAATGCAAAAGCAATTAATTGCATATTTCGGAACAATTAACAAATCACGGAAAAGCAATTAATTGCATACGAAACACAAAATAATTAATTGGGTCAGTTCGCAACTACGGATATTGAACTGTGGCGCAAATCGATGAAGAAATATCGGCTAACGCCACAGTACAAAGCAATTGGGAATTGAAGTTAAAATACGGAAATTAGGTCATTGCAAAATGAAATTGCATTATCGTCATCGGGAGGTGTTGACCTCCAGGTGACGAGAAATGGTAGGAAGAAGTTAGCAGGCAGTCGGAGGTTGGTCGTGAAGATAGTTGAGACTGGTGTTGTTAATAGAAGTCTGGTGTTGGTCGTAGAAGTGGAGTGGTATTATGATAGTGAAAGTGGAATAAAGATTAACAAGTAAAGACTAGTTGGTGTAAAGTAAAAGCAATTTAAGCGGAATACTAGAATACTGTTTGAAATAAGTTGAAAGTGGAATAAAGATTAACAAGTAAAGACTAGTTGGTGTAAAGTAAAAAAAAACAATTTAAGCGGAACACTAGAACACTACGTGAAATAAATTGTAAATAGAATAAAGTTAAGCAAATCAAGCAATAGTGGAACTTTGTAAGAAATTGTAAAGCGGAACGTCCATTTAATCTCAATAAAGAGAAATAGTGAATAAAGAAAAAAATAAATAAATAAAACAAAGAAAAAGACTCTGTTTAAAATGTTGGAGTGATATAAAAGAGGTTTTGGTCTTCGGTTCCTCGGTGATATGAACTTTGGTTTTCGACGGTTACCTAGAAACCATAACTCGCGCTCCCTCAGATTTGCTAACACAGGGGGCTTCAAGAACCCAACGCCCCAGCAACCGGGACAGCGGATAGAATAGAAATAGGAAACAGCCTCCATTACAAGGAAAAAAGCTAAGATCTATAACTGTGAGTACCCTTTTCATTGATTATCTAAGACTTTATTGTGCCACACATTTTGGCCGAAACGGAGGCTATTTCGCGTTGAATGTTGGTTCTGAGCTCTTCCGACGTCGTCGGCTTGTTGGCATAGACCAATGACTTGACGTAGCCCCAAAGAAAATAGTCTAGAGGCGTTAAATCGCACGAACGAGGCGGCCAACCGACTGACCCATTTCTTGAGATAACACGCTCATCAAACTTACTCTTCAACAAATCGATTGTATCGTGTGCTGTGTGGCTTGTGGCACCGTCCTGTTGAAACCACATGTCGCCCAAGTCCATATCTTCCAGTTCGGGCCAAAAATAATCGGTAATCATGGCGCGAAAACGATGGCCATTCACAGTAACGTGACGATCGTTATCGTCGACGAAAAAATATGGCCCAATGACGTTATTTTTTGTGGATGAAGAGGTGATTCATGAAGCACATGTGGATTTTCACCCGACCAATAACGCATGTTTTACTTATTGACGAACCCATTGAGCCAAAAATGAGCTTCGTCATTGAAGATGATTTTGCGATGAAATTCATCATCTTGGCGCATCTTTTCCAGAGCCCAATCGGAGAACGTACGTCGCTTCAAATGGTCCATCGGCTTCAATTCTTGAGTCAGCTTGATCTTGTATGGGTGTAAACCAAGATCCTTACGCAGAATTCGCCATAAAGTGGTCTGGGCGATGCCCAATGCTTGAGAACGTCGTGGAATTGACTAATTTAGATCGTTTGGTATGGACGCCTGAACGGCAGCGATATTTTCGACACTTCGACCAACCCGTTGTCTCACTGGCACGGCAACATCACACAACGAATATGTAGACTCAAATTTTTGCACTAAACTTGTTGTTGTCTGTCTACTAGGGCAAGAATTACGACCGAAAATTAGAGTCAACGCTCTTAAAGTTGCGGTCACCGAGTCCAAATGTCGGTAGTAAATTTTTATAATTTGCAGACGTTATTCGTTCGTGTACTTAACCATGATGAATATGTTGAGTTTACTGAATAAATGGACAGTTCGATGATTAGTGAAAGGGTGCGTTCACAAATTAAATTCAAAGTTGTCAAGTCCCTATTGGAAAACCCGATAGAATTAAATTAGATTTACTGAGCTAATTACGAGGGTAGGTCAATAAGTCCTTAGAAACACCTGCGATGGCGTTCCTTGCATCGCGAAGGGTCTGTTTTTAGTAAGCATCATCCCTCCCTAGGTATCTGTCAATTTTCAATTTGTTTCATGTTTCAAATTTGCATAATAAATTTGGATATGAAAAAAATATGCGAGATGGGTGCCGCATTTGCCCTCAGCTGAGAACTTTTGGAGCGCATGCGTCGCAACCCAGATGAGTTTCTGCGCAGATTAGTATCTACCTGTAGATGAAACATGGATACACCACTACACTACCGAGACGAAAGACCAATCAAAACAATGGATTGTTAAAGGCTAACGGGCTCCAAAGAAGGTAGAGACGATAAAATCAGCTGGAAAGGTTATGGCTTCTGTGTTTTAGGATGCACGTGATATTGTCTTCATTGACTATTTGTAAAAGTGACAGACGATAACTGGACAGTATTATACGTCATTATTAGGGCAGCTAAATGAGAAAATAAAAGAAAATCGTCCTAATTTTCTAAGGACTTACTGACTTGCCCTCGTATTATGCATTTTGTTCTCTTCGCTTCTCAGTTTCAGTCGAAAAAAAAATTGTACTTCGGCTAAAATAAAATACAACGACCCACTGTAAAGTTATTTATAATGTGACTCGATTGACCTACGAATAAATCATTTTTAAGACATACGTCAAAGATAATGTTCCAACTGGGGGTTTCATCTAAACAAGCATTTGAGAAAGGAAAAACATGATTCTGGATCACTAATCTTATCGCCAGTTCGGTATCAAAAAGTTGCTGATAATATTGACATTTCACTTACGCACTTCACTAATTTTATAGGCATTTAATGTTTGAGGCATGTGACAAAAAAGAGATTCGGTTGTTAATTTCATATTCTAAATTAATATCAATCAGCAGATGCGGAATGAAATCAAGTATAACCTTTTGCCGTAGAGGTGGTAATATTTTTACCAATGTCTGCTCTAATAAAGTCATCAAAAACTTTTAAATTACGAAGGTATGCTGAGAAGTGATGAATACGTGCTTGCAGAACGCGAATTAAATGACCTGCAGAAGTGCGCCCGACAATTGGAAGTAACATTCCTTCTTAATTGGCATTCGTAGGGCCAAGGTCAAGTTTATCCACTGTCTTTCGAGAGTTGGAAGTGGGGCGGCATGTTCTACTCCCATTTCAATGCGACTTAAACAGAAAAAGTGACCACTATTGAAATTCGTCATCATTTAAATACTACTTATGTTGACGACTCTGTTGATAGGTCTACTGTAAATCGATGGACAAAGCGCTGAATATCGATATCCATTTTCCCAATAGCCGTTAAAGTTCAAAACACAGCCATCCGCAAAAGACATACATTTGACTGTGTTTCAGGATGCTCATTGAGTTTATGTGAACGATTTTCTCGAACGAGGGGCAACGGTAAATTGTTCTCAGTACATATATACTCTGAAAAACCTCCGACGTCGAGTTTGTCGTGTTAAACGCAGACTGGCGCTAATAATCTTGCCTCATGAGAACGTTCGTCCACAAACCTCGCACCTAATTGAAGAGGTTCTGTGAAACTTGAAATTTGAATCGATTCCACACACTCCTTATTCCCCTGATTTCGCCCCATGCGATTTTTATTTATTTTTTCTCTACTCAAGTGAGACATCAAGGGTAATCATTACACCTCAGACGTTGGGGTAAGGGTCACTGTTAAGTTCCGGGTTCGAGAAATTTCTAACAAATTTTTCAGTGACGGAATAAAAAAAAACGTATTGCACGTTGGGAGAAATATATTATTATTAACACTGACTATGTTGAAGAATAAATATATGATTTTGTTAGCTTCAGAATTGTTCTTTAATATACTTATTGACTGATCGTGCTATTTTGTTTTTGTTCGCGCTCCACAATCATGTGTGCATTACTTTTCAGCCTACCCTCATATTATGCAAACCTGGTCGGTCTAGATCAGTCGATCGAGACGATTCGTAAGCCACTGGAGGCTTTCAAAGAAGATATTTTAAATATTAAAGAGCTCATCAATGATAATGAGAAGGAAGTGAGTAGGAATCTTAAGAAGAAGGACGAGTTAAGGCTGTTGAAGAGAAGTATGCAAAGTTTAAAGGAAGTCTATCAGACAATAGAGAACTTAAGCAATTTGATAGAGAAAAAGTTAAGCAGTCATTGTGTCAAACCAGTAGACTTGGAGAGAGCTGCTCTGCAACTTATCCAATTAAAATTCAATCAAAAATCATGAACAACGTTGTCTTAAGTCAATGGAGGTTACTGTTCAACTCGAGCTTAAAAACGTCAACTAGAACTACCACTGAAGACTTGGAACGATGTTTAAGCTTTTGTATTATCCTAGACAATTGCTCAGCAGCAGAAATTGCGTTTAAAGAGGATATTGTCGTGAATAAAACCATATCCGAATACCACTTGCAAAATTCCCCTCAAGGCCTAGCCGGGATCTATAATAAAGTTTTAAATTTCATTTCCCTTCATATGACTGACCTATTAAGAATTACGCAATATTCGGATAGATTACGGGGTTTCAACTTCCTGACTAACAGCTTCTGGAGTGATGTGGAACAACGACTAGAAACACATATGTCATCAATTATTGCTCCTGGCAATTCCAAGGTTTTCTATGTGAAATACAAATGTACCAGAGATTTCATCCAGAAAATAGAGGGAGATCCTTCACGACGAAGAGTCCATTTCCAAATTTCGTTCCCATCCCCAAACCAAGAGTTTCCAGTCGCGGTGGAATCTACCCGTTTACTTTCAAATATGCTTTCAAGAAATCGCTGGCCAGTTTGAGGGAATGTTGGAGCCGATTTTGGATGAAAGTAAGGAGAAGGATTTAGAAGGAGAGGAATTCCACATGATGACATTCAAAACGGCTCTTACAGCAGTTGAGCGGTGTTGGTCTGATAGCGTTTACCTGGTGAAGATTTTTCCGAAATTCTTTAGATTGACTTTTCAAACTATAATCCGACTATCACAATGGATACATGATCCATTAAAACTCATCCAGAAAAAAAGACTTCGCAGTAAAAGCTCCCAAAATAAACCTCTTAGTGTACTTCTATGCGGATATTAACAAATTTATATATAAATTGCCAGGATTCGTGGAACTTATATGTTCTAAAATTCCTGATAGTAACGACGTTGTGAGTGAGACTATTGATGATGTCCACAAAACGCTACAGTACCATTCAGTCACCATTGAAAGCAGTCTTACTGAAATCCTTCTAGGGAACATCATTGAAAACATACATCAGGTCAACGACTTGCCAAGATTGTACAGAAAAACAAATCGTGATGTGCCCAGCAAAAGTTTGGTCTACGTTGAGCAAATGTTGAGACCAGTTAAAGTCTTTCAGGAAGGACTTGATGAACATTTGGATCAGCTAATACTGCAGAGGATCCTTGAACAAGTTCTCACAAGGGCTACAGAAGAGTATTATACATCTGTTACAGAAGTGCTGACGTCGGTTCAGAAGACTGAAGAATCCCTGCGTCGCTTGAGAAATCTCAAAGAGAAATCTGCACTTCCTCAGACTGTGATGAGTGGCGGTATGTCGGACGACGACAAGATTCGGCCCCAACTCCGTGTCGATGTGGCAGCGTGGACAAACGAATTGAATAAGATGGGATTCAAGCCGTCCCAAATAGATCAGTTATCGGAGTTGAACAGTACCACGGAGGAGAAAGTAAAGCCGAAAGAATTACTAAGTTAGCCGAGTTTCTTCAACCAGGTCGTTAGGTTTTATAGTTATAAATTCTCGATCGTGTAGATATACACAAAATAAACTGTGTATTCCACATTCAACAGCTTTTTGTCATAAGTGGCTAATAATAGCGGAAATAAGAAGGAAATCGTATAAAACCGGTCGATTGATTTGTTTGATTTGAATACGCATTTATTTACAAAAAAAAAAATGCTGTTTTACCACTTTTAGACCAAATGCGAAGTATAATATTTCCTAATCTAATTTACTGGCTTTGCATGAGGTCTCTTACTTATTCTAAATCCTTTTTCTGTATTACTATTAAGCTCAGCAAATTAATTTTACCTTTTAGTGTATAGAACCTATAGCGTTTGAAATGATAGTGAAGCGAACGTGTGATTCGAACTGACGCTATAACAGTTAGAATCATCAAAAATTGAACCTAAGCGTTACCCATCAGGCTACTGGCCGTGTTTAGAATTCGGTTTTTAAATTCGACTATACTCCACTGATGTGAATTGTTATGTTATCGCTATGGTATACGGCTCTGATCTTTATCTTATTCGATTTTCGTTCGGTGTTCTTCACTATTTTGCTTGTGAATTGTGTGTATCTGTTAGAGACGCCACATCACTCCCTCCTCAGTAACTTCGTTACGATCAGCTTCGGTGCGAACGACAGAGAGAACGAGAGAACGTCGGAGCAGACGAGTGTGTCGGTGCTCTATGTGGAAGTCATTATCGTGTGTGAAGTTATGTTTACTACAAACCGCAATGTATTTTCCATTTAATTCGACTGTCACTTTTCGAATTCCAACCTCTGCACGAACTGCAGAAATATGCAATAATTTCAATTGTTATAAGCCCTAATCCCAGCCCCTATATATTTAGATCCTCCACTTTCCACGAACTGCAGAAGATACAATAATTTCAATTGTTATAAGCCCTAATCCCACCCCCTATATATTTAGATCCTCCACTTTCCGCAGCCGAATGTACACCGTCACATCGCCAACGATAAGAAATGCTATTCAAGACAAACACATGTGGACGAAAACAATATTTTGTTGTTATTTTATAATTCACAATATGTTAGAAATATTGTATGTTGCCAACTCTTTCTTAAACTATAGATTTTTTGTTGTTGCCCGGTGAATTTTTTCCAGAATATATATATATATATATATATATATATATATATATATATATATATATATATAACCTTCTATTATATACCATCTATTTCTTCGGGCAACTAAATCCTTTTGCTGCCCGGAGATCACTGTTACATTTGTTAGATTCTGCCACGAGATTCATCAAATGGGGATAAAGAAATTCCACTAGTATATAACACACTTGTATCAACTAACTATGAATTATAAACAAGGAACAAAAAAATCGCGCTTCTGATATGACTACTGAGCATATGAATATTTTCGTTTATTTTATAAAGATGGATGTTGATATTTGTCTTGGATAACATTCCTTATTAAAACCGACAATCCTTACAGAAATCGTCGTTACAGTTTAAATTTGGCTATGATAAGTGTTCAATGTGATTTAAGAATGACATATTGATGAGGAGACGGAGCTTAAATACATGGGTGGTCTGAAAAGCTTCTGACCTCAACGTGAAGATAGCAACACTCGTCAGTAAAAGCTAGTGAATGTTGTTGTGCATCTTTATTATTTTGTTTAATACCTTAGGTATATATAGGATGGCCCAACTTACGCATCAGACACTATAACTTTTACATTTTTTATATAACAGCTGGAATAGGGCACGTATTTGACACTTCCGTCTTAGAAAATTTTGTAGAGCAGTACAGGCGAATCAAATGTTCGGCATTCTCTAACATAATTTCTTAATTGTAAAAACTCAACGTGGACGGAGGGAAAGATACAAAGTAAAAACTGCACCCTCACCGTAAAACGTTTCCACTGAAGATTTTTGTCATCCGGTACTGCTGCTAATTCGAGGCGTACAAATAGACATTGTCAGAGCCGATCTGCGGGGAATATGTGCCTGGCGGGAGGTGTTTTTAATCGGTAAAAATCAGGCATGCCTCTGGATCGGTCCAGAGGTATCTTTTGAAGATGTCCATCTTCCTACCGACAAAAAAAAAAAAAAAAAAACAAACATCTTGAGAGATTCTCCTTCTCCTTCATGTTATATTCGTTCCGATGGGTATGGAGTCGATTCCGGGAGCCTTGTTCTTTTTCAATCGATTTATTGCGTCTATTTTTTCGGTGAGAAGGGCTCTGGGATCTGTGGCTCGGCTGCAATTAGGTCTGGTACATTTATTTATGTTTGGTTGGTGAGCATGCTAAGCAGGTTTTTAAAGTACTGCTTCCACCTTGTCACGATTGTCATGCCAATCCGATGCAAATATTTTAGAAGAAGATACTACACAGAACTGAGACTTCTCTGACAGCATAATCTCAACGTGCTTCTATTCTATGCAGTCGCTCTTCAGCGTTTAATATGTGTCGGTTTGAAGACAATCTCGTGCAAAATTCAATTCTCAACGGCTGTTGCTAGCCAATCGGCTCGTCGCTTGGCATATGTGAATTTCATTTTTGAGATGGCAGAAATTGAGGAAATTTGGTAAACATGAGTGACGAAGCGCATTTCACGCTTCACAGACCCGTTAATATACAATCTTGTCGGTTCTATGGCACCAGAAACCCTCAAATTATTAAGGTGTTACTTCTACCTCTTCACGACCAAAAAGCTGGTGACTGTGGTGACATTGTGCCGTTTCTAACAGATACACACACACTACACAAGCAAAGAGTGAAAAACACCGAAAGGAAATTCGAATAAGCAAGGCATCAGAGCCGTATACCATAGCCATAACATAACAATTCCACATCAGTTGGGTGTTCTTGAGTTTAGAAATTGAATTCGTACACGCCGCAGTGGCCTGATGTGTTGAATATTGGTTCAATTTTTAGTGATTCTAACCGTCAAAGGTCAGTTCGAATCACACGTTCGTCATTATCATAGCAAACGATATAACATCGTCATCAGGCCATTCTTCGAAGATAAACGAGCAACCGTTAACCAAGTGCGTTATCGAGCTATGATAACCGGTTTTTTTATGCCTATTTTTCGGGAACGTGGTATGGATCATTTCCGGTTTTAACAAGACAGTACTCCACCGTACACAGCTACCACTACAATCGATTTTTATAGCCATATTTCTCCGGTCGTTTATATAAAATGATGATGTTAACTATTGTTTGGTTCTACCATATTTGACCCCGCCAGACGTCTTCCTGTAGGGATTCTTTAAGTCAAATGTAGATTAACTTAAGGCCAACATCTGCCAGGAAATAACTCCCTATCGGCCAAAACTGGCCAATGTGATAGAAATGCCATCGAGCCCATAGCTACCACTGCACGATATTGTATTCGGAAAAAAAAACTGAATAAATTTCCTTAAATCGAATTAAATGATTTTTTTTTTACTACACCCAGGAAAGGCGAAGCTATAGCGCTGAGCCAGCGTAAGCGCCCTGAGTTGTAATTTTTTCTCGACTAGGTCCATCAGCCAAGCTTCGAAAGATGCTCAAGGATCTTTCCCAACCATTTCACAAAGTCTAATGGGCTGGTGTTTCACCGGGCGGCAATTCAGTAAATGTGCAGAACTGCACAATTGCAAGTGTCGACAGTTGGACCTAGGTTTGCACAATCAGACGCAAGACACAACATTCTTATCAACTCAGTCCTGGAGGCAACAAAAATTACTTGAAAATAAAAAAAAAACTTTCTTTAATGACTTTTTTCATCCTGTACATTCTAGAGAGCCTCGCCTCCCCACGAACTGTGGTGAAGCGTACTGACTTGTGGTATAATAGCATTTTTATTAAATCCCCGACCTATTTCATTTTTAATAACCTTGACTCAAACTATAAAACTTCTAAACTAAAGTAAAGGACTTACTCACACGACCCAACTTTGTCCTTCATCAGTTTAGATTGCTTTCGTATTTTCGCAATGTATTTTCCATTTAATTCGACTGTCACTTTTCGAATTCCAACCTCTGCACGAACTGCAGAAATATGCAATAATTTCAATTGTTATAAGCCCTAATCCCAGCCCCTATATATTTAGATCCTCCACTTTCCACGAACTGCAGAAGATACAATAATTTCAATTGTTATAAGCCCTAATCCCACCCCCTATATATTTAGATCCTCCACTTTCCGCAGCCGAATGTACACCGTCACATCGCCAACGATAAGAAATGCTATTCAAGACAAACACATGTGGACGAAAACAATATTTTGTTGTTATTTTATAATTCACAATATGTTAGAAATATTGTATGTTGCCAACTCTTTCTTAAACTATAGATTTTTTGTTGTTGCCTGGTGAATTTTTTCCAGAATATATATATATATATATATATATATATATATATATATATATATATATATAACCTTCTATTATATACCATCTATTTCTTCTGGCAACTAAAACCTTTTGCTGCCCGGAGATCACTGTTACATTTGTTAGATTCTGCCACGAGATTCATCAAATGGGGATAAAGAAATTCCACTAGTATATAACACACTTGTATCAACTAACTATGAATTATAAACAAGGAACAAAAAAATCGCGCTTCTGATATGACTACTGAGCATATGAATATTTTCGTTTATTTTATAAAGATGGATGTTGATATTTGTCTTGGATAACATTCCTTATTAAAACCGACAATCCTTACAGAAATCGTCGTTACAGTTTAAATTTGGCTATGATAAGTGTTCAATGTGATTTAAGAATGACATATTGATGAGGAGACGGAGCTTAAATACATGGGTGGTCTGAAAAGCTTCTGACCTCAACGTGAAGATAGCAACACTCGTCAGTAAAAGCTAGTGAATGTTGTTGTGCATCTTTTGACAATTACTCACCAACATTTCAGCCGTTTTGGAGGTGCAGTTTTTATTTGACAGTCGTTTGAGTGAGTCGATGTGAGTGTTTTTGTGAAAATGGACAAAATTGAGTATCGATCTGTCATTAAATTTTTATTTTTGAAAGGCAATACGCCTACGCAAATCAAAGATGAGTTGGACTCTGTATATGGGGGCTCTGCACTATCATTTACCACTGTGAAATTTTGGGCAGCTGAATTTAAACGTGGACGTGAGATCTTGGGAGACGATGAACGTTCGGGACGTCCAAAAACTGCAACAACTGACGATAACTTCGCTAAAGTTCACCAAATGGTGCTAGACGACCACCGAATTAAAGTGAGAAAGTTAGCAGAGGCTATGAAAATGTCCAAAGAACCTGTTTGTCACATATTAAATCAAGATTTAGGCATGAGAAAGCTGTCCACGCGTTGGGTGTCGCGTTTGCTTACGTTCGACCAAAAACGTGTTCGAATGAACATTTCCAACCCTCTGTTGGCGCAGTTTAGACGCAATAAATCCGATCTTTGGTGCCGATTAATTCCTGTCGATGAAACTTGGATACACAATTATACGCCCGAAACAAAAATACAGTAAAAATAGTGGACTGCAAAGGGGGAATCAGCTCAAAAAAAGCAAAACTTGTTTTTTCGGCTGGGAAAGTGATGGCGACTATTTTTTTGGGATAGTCATGGAGTTATCTTAATCGATTATCTTCAAAAAGGAAAAACAATTACAGTAGCATACTTGACATCATTACTTGACCAACTGAATACAGAAATTGCGGAAAAACGGGCATATTTGCAAAAAAAGTACATCTTGTTTCACCACAACAACGCGCCGTCTCACACCTCAGTGGTTGCCATGGCGAAAATCCACGAATTACAGTTTGAACTTCTTGACCATCCGCCTTACTCACCAGATCTAGCCCCAAGCGACTTATTTTTGTTCCGTCAAATGAGGACGCAATCACCTTCGTGAACAGTTATTTTGCAGAGAAAAACGCCGAGTACTATTTGGACGCGTTAGAGAGATGGGAGCATCGCTGGGAGAAGTGTGTAGAGTAACAAGGAGACTATGTAGAAAAATAAAAATAAATTTTAAGAAAAAAAGTCTTGTATCTTGGTTAGGTCGGAAACTTTTCAGTCCACCCTCGTATATAGGAAACTTATAGTTGTTGAAATTATTGCATGTTTCTGCATTTTGTTCGAAGGTTAGAATTTAAAAAGAGACTGTCGAATTAAAAGGGAATAAATGGCGAAACTGATGCAGTATATACGAACAAAATATAGTTGAAAGGTGGGTGTAGCTTTGTTGCAACCTATATTAATTGACTGGAATCAAGTAGATTAAATGTTTTAAAATTTGAGTCAAGGTTATTAAAAATTAAACAGGAAAGAGATTTGTTAACAAAGATCAAGAGGCTGTGATATACCGTTTCTCCTCAGACTAACCCATCACTTAAATGAAAAAATCTTAGACCTGAGACTGAAAGAAATGCGCCTCTCTTCATCACTTATCAATCATTGCTTTTCAATTGGAATACTGAACTCCAAAATAACATAATATACTTTACGCCCCTATTAAAGTGTTTAATATTCTTTGATTCCTTAAGGTATTGCCAGCTTATGGTGTATCTTGTAACCGGAAGCATGTTGTATCAAAGTACAGGACCATTTTAGGCTAACTCAAAGAAGTAATTCTTCCGCTTTTTTCCTACCAATTCGTCTTGCCCAATAATATTCTACTCTTTATTAATGGACGTTCGGTCGGGTTTACTATTACTGAAAGTAGCCCTGTTGTTGTTTACTGCATCTTATTGTCGCGTAATAATATGACACAAAATTCAAATACGAGGGTTGCCTTTTATATTTCGGGATTAGAGAACAAAAACAAATATTGATCATCGAAAATCACTTTATTGTTTTTCAAAATATTCCCCATGAAGATCTATACACTTTTGCATGCGTTTGAACCAATTGTCGAAGCACTTTTGCCACTGTGATTGAGGTATCTCCAACACATGCATTCTGAATGCAGCAACCGCTTCTTCAGGTGTCGAAAAACGTTGACCTCTCAGTTTGTTTTTACGTACGGGAATAAAAAGAAGTCATTCGGTGCCAAGTCAGGACTATACGGCGGATGACCCATCAAATCGATGTTTTGGGTGCTCAAAAATGCAGTTGTCGCAGCCGATGTGTGAGAGCTCGCATTGTCGTGGTGAAGACTGATCCGTCTTCGGCGGTTGGTTTTTCTGATTTCTTGGAAGACGACTGGCAAACAAATGGTTGTGTACCACTCAGAATTGACTGTTCTGCGTTGTTCTAGTGGTACGGTTGCGACATGTCCAGTTTTTCCGAAAAAACAGGCGACCATTTGCTTGGAAGTGCTTCGTGCGCGAACAACTTTTGTTGGATTTGGCCCATCTTGAAACACCCAGACAGTCGACTGCTGTTTGCTTTCGGGCTCATACGCGTAAATCCACGATTCATCACCTGTCACGATGTCATAGATGTGTTTCGAAGCACCGCGACCGTATTTTTTCAGCATTTCTTTCGACCAATTGACACGAGCCTTTTTTTGGGCGATTGACAAATTGTGTGGGATCCAACACGAACAAATTTTTTTGACAGTCAAATGTTTATGCAATATTGAATGTATGCTGGTCCCACTAACGCCTAAGGTTGTCTCAATCTCACGATAGGTCACATGACGATCTTCCAATATCAGTTCGCGCACAGCATCAATGGTTTTCGGAACAACAACTGATTTTGGACGACCTTCACGAAATTCATCTTGGAGTGAACTACGACCACTATTGAATTCACCATACCATCGATAAACACTGGTCCTTGATGGAGCTTCATCGCCAAAAATTGAATTAAGTTCATCCATGCACTGTTGCTGAGTTAATCCACGCCGAAAGTTGTAAAAAATAATCGCACGAAAATGTTGACGATTTAATTCCATTTTTGGGCCGAGATGAATCTTTTAAGTTACTGTAAACAACACAAATAGCGCTCGTATGTCAAAACGTTCTGAGTGCGTATAACCTCAAAAATGTCCAACTTTACGACAGAGCTGTCAATTGCCGGATTGCAACGCTAGGGTTGCCAAATCCTGAAACATAAGAGGCAACCCTCGTAATCTGATCACAAAGAACGTAAAAATAATAATTTTCCATAACGTAGGTTTGTCGTTAAACCAGAGTTCTTCTTTGCCCTCCATTTTTGTTTTTCATGTCGTGATTGATTGGAAGACTATCTATTGTACCCATCCTAATAAATTGCTGATACATTAAAAAGGTAGAATTTAATTGACATCAATTAAGTAATTGTTGGTTCGTATACTAAAACGTGAAAACGTAACAATTTGGAGAAAGCATCGAGAATGCCCTTAGAGTAAAAAAATGATGGGTCGGGGGATCGTCCCAATCAGCCGGCACGACTTCATATGGTGACATTGACATTTATTAACACAACAATGTATGCTTAAATATAAGATTTATTTTTTACAATATTTTGGTTTGCAGATGTTGCCACAAACGAAATTAGATTTTCAAAAAAAGTTGATTTCAAGAGATATAACAAATAAACAAACAAATAAAAAATATTTCATATAAACCAGATTCTATATTTGTTGCATGCTTGTGTTGCTATTTTCAGCATAAAAATTTCGAGAAAAGTATATCGAAATATTTATTTTTCTCATCAAAGAAATACAATGTGTTACCGAGGCGATTGTATAAAAGAAATATACTAAAAAGAAACGTTTTTGCATGTGTTATCGGCATAATATGAATATGATCGACCATTAACAAACCAAGTTCGACTACAAGATGATACGAAATGCATATTCTAACTAATTATTATAACTAAAGCAGGAAGTATTAATATATTAGTTTATAATATGATATATAGTATATATCGGGCAATTCTGGAAAGTTCAGAATACATCGGAGATACTGAAATTAACCAAAAAGCAAATTGTTTTCTACAAGGGTAAATATGCTTGCGTCTGTATGTTCGGGTTAAGTCTCTGGTGATTCTAACATATTGCGCAAATAGAACTGCAGTGAAAAACACAACACGAAAAGAGAATCGGAATATAGCAATCCACAACGTAAATAGCAATCACAGCTTGTGTAGTGAGTTAACACGTTTTCGTATAACAGGCGGACGCCGCCTGATGTTGCTGGTACTGTTTTTACTACTTATGTAATCAATTACAAGTTTATAATAAAATGACAAATCCCATCGGATTAAAATAATTTATAAGAAAAAATTCAAGTTATTCGGTGTTTTTATACAATTAAAGAAGAAAAGAGAGCTGAATGCCTTTTCACATTGGCTGAAGTAATAAAAATATCGGCGCAGTGACCATTAAAGATTCAATCAATAATGTATCTTGTACATTACAAAAAAAAATTTCGATTCAAATATAATTCATTTAACACCGACAACACAAATTATGTGTTAGTACAATATGTTAAATAGATTGGAGGCAAATGAAAGGATACAAACTATAATATGATTAGTCCAGGATACCAGAAACACGAGAATCTAAAGCAGCATAGTCGAATTATAGTGGTTGTGACGATAGTGAAACTGATGTGGAATTGCTATGTTATTGCTTGATACGGCTAGATGCTTTTTGCTTATTCAATTTAGTTTCGGTGTTATTCTCCATAATTTGCTTGTGTACTGTGTGTGTATCTGTGAGACGCCGCAGAGCCACTTCCTCGCAACTTTTAGGAAAGTGCAAGCGCCCTGATTGATGTGGGGAGCTCATTGAGCAATTGAAATGACAACACACTAAAGAAATCACGATAGGCTATACGAAATTTAGGTACATATTTAAATAATTTCCTTTAAGGTTATATCCAGAGATTAAGCGAAAATTAAGATTTCTAGACCTCAAAAAGAACATCTTCAAGACGTTAAAAGAAGACAAATGTCTTACAGGAAGAATATTCAGGGCGCTAAAGAAAGGAGAACTAGGGTGTTCAGTTGGCTTTAAACTTTTCTCATTGAATTTAGACCTCAACAAGATATATCAGTGGGGATTATCTACCTGAGTAGAATTAAATGCCCTAAAAACTCAGTGCTCTCTCTTGTCGTCAAAGACGAGCCCCAAAGTAAATATACTGTCTATGAACGGCACTTGCATCGACGAACCTAAGTAACTATCAGTCCTCGGCACTCGAATTAATTCGACTCTTAATTGGAGCGATCACATTTTAGAAGCTGCGAAAAGTGCGGCCAAATGCATGGGGTATGCAGACGATACTTCACTCCATCGAACCTGGCCACTATTTACAACGCGTATATTCGTCCAAAAATGGAGTTCAGGTCCCATATTTGGTCAGACGCATCCAAAACTGCACTACATGTGCTCGACAGGATGGAAAAACGAGCAGTGAAACTTATTGGGGACTCAGCCGTAAGTCGATCAATTCCGTCGTTAGAACACAGGCGCAACGTGTCATGCCTATCTCTTTTCTATAGGTATTACCACGGTCGTTGCTCAACAGAACTTGCTGAATGTGTTCCACCCCTTCAGACATTTTCCCGCGATACCCGTCAATCTGTGAATGCGCATAGGTTCACGTAGAAAGTGGACTTCAGGCGCACAAATAAACATAGAGAGTCATTCTTTAGCCGAACACCACACGAATGTGGAATGTTGTGCCTGATCATGTGTTTCCTGGTCTTTGTGATGTCCAGACATTCAAGACCAACATACATCGACACCTCCTTTCCTTATCCACTTCCTCTCCATCCACTCGCACAATGCTGTGACATTTAAGGGTACTTGAAAATCCCCTTTTGTGCGCGCGTTAGTGTACAAAAAAAACATGTTTGTTAAGGATTAATTTTTGTAAGACCAACAGTGGTTGTATTTTATTTTTTATAACCACCTACCCAACATGCAATTCCGTATTGTGAGTTAGAATGGAATATACCATAATGACTTTTGATCGCGTCTGGCACAGGGCATTGCTGAACAAATTTCGTTCATATGGACTTTCCCAGCAGTTTTGCGACTGGACGAAAAGCTTCTTCGAAAATCGATCGATCCGGGTTGTCGGACCTGTATCCTGTTAATTCCGGTGTGCCTCAACGTTCTATTTTGGCGTCAACCTTGTTTTCGCACCACATACATGATTTGTTGGAGTCAACGGATAACAAAGTGTTCAATTTTGCGAATATAGTGTGCTTGTTTCCTCTTTTTAGAGTGACTGGTCGATTAGTGCATCAACGTCACACCAACTGAAATGTAGCCAGATCGACCCTGTGAATCGGAATTGGGATAAGGTCCTGCAGTGGGGAAAGGCCATCTCGTCGATTTCAATGGAACGAAGACACAATATCGAACATTCACAACGAAAAGTGGATCATCGGTTCCACAACTGATGATGAATTGCCAGGCCTCGGAATCTGAGGAACGCTTGGAATTGGTCGGCGTCACGATACGTGGGAATGTATCGTGGCATAAACACGTGTCGAGCATCAGCAGATCCGCCTCAGGAAAACTGAGTTATCTTTTTAGAGCCCAGAAATATTTTACTCCGGCCCAACTTTTCCTCCTGTATAAATCCCAAATTTGGAACGCCCTGGAATATTGCTCTCATGTTTGGAGCTCTGCTCCTAAACATATCCTCGACCTACTTGAAAGCATACACAGACGAGCGATCCGCCTGATCGGGGACACGGCGCTGACCTCGGGACTACAGTCGCTATCACATCGAGGGCGCGTAGCTGGCCTCTGTCTGTTTTACGGATATAACCATGGGTACTGTTCCTAGGAGATTTGTGGTATTATTTCGCGCAATACGCGGATCGGAAAAGCAACTGATTGGCGACCCGACCCTCTTTTTACCTATCTCCATCGTGTCTGTTTATATCGCGGTTGCCCAGGTACCACATATATGCGCTCCACAAGACAATCCGACGGATTGCATCAAGTTACGGTTTATCTCCCGACGCGATGGCGCGAACATCTCTGTATTAGAACTCGCGCGAGTGCCCCCAGAGCGTTATTACCTGAAACTGTTCAAGAAGAACTCCAACGGTTATTTGGTGGCATCTCGGGGCGCCGTGTCGGCGCTATAGGTTCGCCTCTCTTGAGAAAAGTATATTAAAAAAAGAAATAAAAAAAATATGTTCAAGATCTTAGTACAGGAAACGTTACGTAAAAATTAGTAGTAAAGAGTGCATCGGAAATATTTTTGCAATGTATTTGTGTGACCAGAAAAACTCATCCTTGAGTCAATAGTGAGCCCTAGACATTTAAATTCGTTTCCACTTTCAATTAAAAAACATTTATGACTACGGGTGAGATTGTAACAAAAAGAGGACGAAGAATAACCACTTGAACAGCAGAATTTGTCAGTTTATGTCTACAGCAGTCAGGTGGGTGGAAATACAAATTTGCTTTCAAGTCATTGAGGGAGATAAGTCGAAGAACATTAGTTTAGTTTTAGAACTGATTACCAAATTATGTTCAGTAAACCAGTATCTCAGCAAATTCAAATCCCAGTTAATATCAGAGATTAAGTGCAACGGATTACCTAAATAACACGAGAAAGCCATCTCATTAGCAAAAGCAGTTGGAGAGCTCCGCTCCTGAAATCAAGGGAAACGAGTGATTTAGTGTTGATCAAAAATAAAAAGGACTGGACCCAAAACGCCGTCTTGTAGAACGCCTCGGTTAAGGATTCTTTCACCGCTCCTAACGTAACAATGGCTTTCCGCTGGGGTAAAGCGGTTTTAAATTAAACATTTACCAAACTGGGTCATACCACTTAACCGTTATTGTATGACCCAATCAACAGCGATGATCGATCTCGAGTTTATCGGAGATATTATCGCCGATGAAATAACTGTGCATTTCTATGCGCCAGTTCTATGTTTAAGTTTTAGGTTTTAATTTAAATTCTATGTTTTATATTTGTTGTGTTTTTTTACACTAACGCGCGCACAAAAGGAGATTTTGAAGTACCCTTAAATGTCAGAGCACAGTGCGAACGGAGTAAATGAATTGTGTATTTTGTGTGTGTTTAAAATATGATTGTGTAAATGAATGTGTTTATTTTATGTTGTGAATGAATGTTGTAAATTGTAAATGAATGTAATAATATGTTTTATGTATTATATGTGTAAATCAAAGTGTACATTGTGTTTTGTATTTAAGTTTAATTTGAAAATGTGACAATTGTTTGTAATGTATGTGGTTAATATATGTTTAGTTAGGTAAATGTATGAAAGTTTTATGTATTATATAATTTTAAGTTTTTATTTTATGTTGTCCCGGCGGGACAAATGTGGAGGGGGAGTTACTACGTAATACATCTATCTTGACTCGTCGCGACCTACATGTATTTCCAAAACACCACGTAGACTAATCGATCATAAAATAACGAAAACCTACTTTTTCTAATTTCCTTAACAAGAAAGTATGGTTGATCATGTCGAATACTCTAGTAATGTTAATAAACAGGCCAGCCGTGTATTTTTTTTTCTATCAGGGTGTGGTACTATTTTGGCATATAACTCCACGGGACCATCCTCAGGGAATTTACGATGCCAACGACGATGGGAACTGCAACGTTGCAGTTTTGCCGCCGTTCACCCTGAGGTGGCAACCTTACGCCTATTCTGGCTGCAGGTCCACCCCAAGGCCATGGGGAAATTTCGATTCAAGGTGATGCGAATCTGATTTGCCCATAGCAAATAGCATGCAGGTGCATGGGCATGGTTGGAATTTCCTTAGGGTGTTGGGTGATTAACAAGATGAGCTTTTTTTTTACTTATAGCAAATAGCATGCAGGTGCAGGTGCATGGGCATGGGTATGGCTATGGGTGGAACGTGGGATTTGCAAATTTAGTTATGGGAAAGAAAAATTGATGATAGGGCTTTGCGTTTAGCAAAAAAAAAAAAAGCAGGTATATGATAAAGTTTCACAAGACGCAAAACGCCTATCTCTTTATACAATACCCAGGCACTGATTACCGCCAATCTAAAATGTTATAAAACACATGAAATGGCCATCTGCGGGGTTCATGGTATATTTTCCAGCAATTTCGTTGAGATTAGCAGCACCATGTGTGGTATATTATAAAATCCGTGTTTTTTCTATTGTCCCAATTTTCTGTTTAGAATTTAGCAATAATTCCTTTTTACTTTATATAAGATCTACTTCACTTCCCAAAATCACTTCTTTTCTCTGCAAATTGTATTGATTATTTGTTATCGTATTACAGTTGTCACTATCGTGTGGAGGTACCGATACACCTAACCTCGGAACCGGCTTCATCATAAGCAAGAAGATTATGCCCCATGTAAAAGATGTGAAACTTATTAATGAGCGAATGTCGGTGCTAAAAATACAGGGACCATGGTACAATTATGTATTTATAAACGTACACGCCCCAACAGAATCTACGGACGAAGAAACGAAGGTCACATTCTACGAGACCCTAGAGGAAGTATTCGATGGGATCTCATCATTCGATGTTAAAATCCTCCTCGGGGACCTTAATGCGAAAATTGGAAAGGAAGACATCTTCCAACCAACTATAGGTAAAGAAAGCCTACACGACGTTTCAAATAATAATGGAATTCGAATTATCACGTTCGCAACGTGAAAAGATCTGGTAGTGAAAAGTACTTTGTTCAAGCACAAGCAAATCCATGAAACCACATGGTTATCACCCGAAGGCGTAACGCGTAACCAAATAGACTACTTCCTCGTAGACAAAAGACGCCACTCGAATATCCTTGACGTAAGATCATAAAGAGGAGCAGATTGCGACTCCGATCATCTTCTAGTGATGGGCGAAATCAGGAGCCGCCTCGCAGTAATCCCACATGGGCAGTCACGGTAGACGAGCAAAGAGTTCGACACTGATAAAATAAAAGACCTGCGCAAAAGGGCTGAATATCAAGAGGAACTAACGAATAGATTTGGCATCCTAGAGAATGAGAGTAGTGAGGAAAAGGAAACCAAAATTCTGGGCACTAAATGGGCATCGATCAGAGACATAATCAAACAAACAGCCCAAAAGGTATTAGGATTTAAGAAAACAATTAAGTCCAAGCCTTGGTTTAACGATGAGTGCAGGGCAAAGATCGAAGAACGTAAACGCCTCAGAGTGATCCACTTAGAAGGATATGATGAAGTCAACGCAGAAAGATACGCGACAATTCGGAAAGAGACAACGAGACTTTTCAAACGCAAAAAACGCGAATGGGATAAGACTCAGGTCGAAAAAATCATAGAAAATGCCATAGCAAAGAATATCAGAGGTATGTATGCCGGCATAAATTCAATTAGAAATGGCTACCGAGCGTGAGCCAAAATAATTCGAGACACAAACGGCTGTCTGGTCACAGAAACAAACAATATCGTGACAAGATAGAAGCAGTACTTTGAAAACCTTCTCAATGTGTGCACCCATCAACCACAAATAAATGCACCAGACGTCGATACAGCCGAGCGTCGAATCCCAGAGCCCTCTTTCGGCGAAGTTGTAGACGCAATAAATCGATTGAAAAACAACAAGGCTCCCGGAGTCGACTGCATGCCGGCAGAGCTTGTGAAGCATGGAGGAGAGGCAACCACTCGAAAGATCCACCAACTGATAAAAACAATATGGTATAAGGAAGTCATTCCGGAAGAATGGAAAACGTCTATAGTCATCCCCATTTTCAAAAAAGGTGACAGATCTGACTGCGAAAATTATAGAGGAATATCATTGCTCCCAACCACATACAAAATATTAACAAATCTCATATTGTCGAGAATCACACCGTACGCAGAAGAAATATTGGGAGACTACCAATGCGGATTACGTAGGAACCGGTCAACAAGCGACCAAATGTTTACGGTAAGGCAACTGCAGGAAAAGAAGTGGGAATACCGAGAGACAGTTCACCAACTGTTCGTTGATTTCAAAAAAGCCTACGGCTCAGTCTCAAGGCAAAGACTCTACCATACTGTAGTTGAGCTGGGAATCCCGAAAAAATATGCCGCCCTCATTCAAATCATGAACGAAAACAAAGGGCAAGTTAGAATAGAAAACCACCTCTCAGAACCATTTGAAATCCGGAAAGTACTAAAACAGGGCGATGGCATCTCAACATGTCTTTTTAACCTTCTCCTCGAGTATGTCATCAGAAAGGTAGACGATGACAACATGGCCGGATCATCCCTGAACGGTGTCACACAAGTGATCGCATATGCGGATGAGATCGCCGTTTTGGGCGATAATCTAGAAACTGTAAGTAAAAACAGTGAAATTATCATGCAAGCCGGAGAAGAGGTGGGCCTAGAAATAAATGAAGACAAAACAAAATACATGATTACGGCGAGAGCAGGTAGACTTCAGAGAACACACATAAACATCAGACGCAAGATATTTGAAAATGCCAAAGAATTTAAATATCTGGGAACAATACTGACGGCCAGTAACGAAATGTCGAAGGAAATTAACAAAAGACTACGCTCCGGCAACTCTAGTTGGCATGCAGTCAGTAAACTGTTGAAATCCAAACTGCTATCACGTAATATAAAGCTCCGTGTCTATAGAACCATAATCATGCCAATTGTGCTATACGGATGCGAAACATGGGCTCTCACAAAACGGGAAGAAAACAAATTCCGCGTATTTGAGAATAAAGTTTTAAGGTGTATCTTTGGCGGCAAATCTGACGAGGAGGCATGACAATGAAGGAAACTCCATAATCACGAAATGGAAGAGCTATACCGCAAACCTACAATAGTGAGAGTGATCAAGTCGCGAAGGTTAAGATGGGCTGGACACGTGGCGCGAATGGGCAACGATAGGACCGTGCATAGAATTCTTGACGGTAAGCCAACGGGAAAGGGACCGAGAGGACGGCTGCGACGGAAATGTATAGTTTAGAGTGTTTGCGAAGAGCCAGTAAGTTAATGTAAGAATGATATTTGTAAAATAGAAGTTAACATTTAGTCTTAAGTAAAATATGTAATTAATTTGTTAAATAAATGTGGATATAAAACAAAACAAAAAAACGGCCGCGACGGAGATGGGAGAACAATGTTAGGTTTGACCTCGAGGAGATCGGATCGGATGGTCGAACGTGGAAGGAGAGTACACAGGACAGGGAACAATGGCGGAGACGAGTCGGTGAGGCCATAAACTTCCGGGTTCCTACAGGCCAATAAATAATGCCAATAAATAATAAAAATAAATAATAAATAATAAAAATAAATAATAAATAATAATGTGTCACAATAATTGATCTATATGAATTAACTTGACATATCGGCAGATTACGTTTAGAAATAATAAAATATAAGTGTTCCAAAGAAAATAATTAGGAATATATATTTTCTGTATTATATCATAAAAAATCAATATGCAATATCTAAAGCATAATACTCGCATGATCAGAATTTTAAAGCACGAAATCAAAAACGCCTCAAATTTCGTATTAATCATTTATTACTTCTTTTTAAGATTATACAAGTCTTATTTACTCAATTGGAATTACTTTGGTACATTTCCTGATATATTTGAAAGCAACAATGGAAACTACACAAGTTCAATGTGGAGCAAATTTGTACGGCAACACACAATCAATAAATTACCCATAATTTGATTAGTTATTGCTACATTACTGCTTTAAATGATCTGACTTTACTGATATAAATCGCTGGAAAACAACTAGAAAATATGCTTTAGATATGCCATAGCACGGTACAACATTTAAAACTGATTCGTGATATTGAGTAAAACCATCCTATGTAAGAACCGTCGATAAAAAATAATTATAATCAATTCAAGTGATTTTCGCTACGTACTTCAAACTAAATGTGCGGAGAAAGCACAACAGAACTTTCTTTAATGGTATTGCTATTGTTAAAACAGATTTTAATTTTATTTTTAGATACATGGCAAAACCCTTACGAATTAACAGGTGTTTTCTATTATTCCAGCAAAATTGGACCCCCCAGAAGTTCATATTTATTTATGGTATTGTGTAACACAGCGGGCATTTTGCATTACTTTAAGGGATATGATTATTTAAAGATGCTTTTAAACAGAACACACAACATCCGAATAATCGTGCCTCGTTAAATTGAATACGTGACTGCATGATTGTGTACAAAAGATAAGATTTAAACGTCTTATCGTTAGATACGATTGCAATAAAAATAATAAACTCACAATTGTTTATTTTCAGTCTTTTGTTGTAGACTAGTTTCAAAATAGCGGGTGTATCAATACACATGTGACTAACAGTACACAATACCCATTTGGTCAAATGCCAACTGGGGTCAAGTCGTCACGTCATTGGCGGCTTCCTCTTTCTACACATTTCATTCCAATTGCCCTTGCTGGCTTTGAAAATCAACAACATTGCACTTGTGAGGATTACAATGTCCCCAGTTGGCAAGCACGACTAATCTTCCACAGTACAAAACTATTCGTTTACTTCACATGTGATCTATACTACAAATCTGGTACAAGTCATCTAAAGATGAATTTGGTTTTGTAATTTGTGATTGTAGTATTTTGTTACACTAGTTGTTCTACTCGTTGGGTAAATAACAAAATCATGCCACTCTTTGTCACACATGGTAATAAATTTCCAGCCATTGTATTTTTGACACATATATTATAAAATTTTTATCGCGTGTCGTTCACCGAACAAAAGATTAGCTCGTGTTAAAAGAATTATGAATATGGAACGAGATTTTAGGTGTTTAGTTCATCATATAAGACGTTACATATATCTAAAATTACTGAACAAATGGATATAGTAACCGCGTAAAAATCTTTTTAATTAACTATCGAGTTCCGTGGCATTTCCATAAAGTGACTTTTTAAAAGTACTAGTGTCAAATGATAAATAAAGTCCAAAAAATGCAAAGGCCGGGATCCAAAAAAGTCTGATTCAATTATGAGAGGTATGTTATCTTGATTACGAGTAGAGAGGTCAAATGAAAGTTAAAGGAACGTTTACAAAATACCCAACTTATTAATTTGTATGAATTTGCAAACAAGTGTTCTAGAAAGTATATATTTACCATTTTGGTGTGATGTTCCGATAAAGAGCAGATATTAATTATAAGACCGACAACTGTACTATACGGGTCCTCGCCCACTAATTACAATATACACTCACCACTGCTGTGCTGACACAACTAAATCGCAATAACATTTTATTGGAGCTTATACCAGGTCTGGTTATATATACTTCATACTTTCATACGTCATATGAGTGCTTAAAAATTTGAGATACGTTGGAGCTTGAATCATGTCACTTTGTAGTACATGGAAAAAAATTTTTCGTAGTGGTAGCTTTAAGATGACATCTATTATTAGTTGAGATGTTTAAAACAAACCAGTTGAATCCAATTTTATAACATTTGTAAAAGAGATAAAACACATTGTAAACGCTGCTCGTTGAATTATAAAAAAGTGTGTTTAGAAGATATTTAATACAAGATACCAAAACTCTTCTTTTACTTGAAAACTTTATAAAATAAAAACAATTTTGATTGAACTGATTTTAAAACAGTGTTTTGTTTTTATATCCATTGTTACGAAAGGAAGTAGAGGAATTTTAAGTTACAGATCACTTTCCCCAATTTTAAATCCAAACGAGTGTTACGATACAGAGAAGAAGAACTGTTGCGGTGAATGGAGGTTATTGATTTATTTGGAATTGTATTAAACAGTATTTATCGAGAGACGAAGAATTGCTGCGGTGAATTGTCCAAAGAACGGTTAAACCGAGAGGAGCATAACTGCTGTCGAACTGTTGAATATAAACCGAAAAACGAGAAAGGCCGAGCTGAATTGTTGAATCGAAGACACCGTTGAAAGTGATTTTAAATTGTAACGCTTAAGTAGCGTCGTTTTCTGTCACCAACGTGTTGTCGGCTGGCGGGTGACAGTTGGCAAGTGGCGGGCAGCCGTGAACGTACTAGAATTTTCCAGTACATTTATTTGTCAATCCGCCACATCCATTTATTCAAATTTCATTAAAATTCATGTTGGAATCTCAGCTATATGCTGCCTCACTGTTGAATATAAACCAAAAAAACGAGAGAACGAAAACTGCTGCTGAAATGTTGAATGTAAACCGAAAAACGATAGAAGCAGAACTGCTGCTGATAAGTTGAATCGAAGACACCGTTGAAAGTGATTTTAAATTGTGACGCTTAAGTGGTGTCCCTTTTTGTTGGCAAGTGGCAGGCAGATGTGAACGTACTAGATTTCTCCAATACATTTATTTGTGAATCCGCAACATTCCGACCGTCTTCGCCAACCATTGGCGAAGAGTCTTTTATATGAGGGGATGGCTGTGGTGGCGAGGTTGTGCTTGATGCCGGTGAGGTAATCCGCTGCTGGTTGGAGGCGACGTAAGCATTGTTAGCTTGCGTGGGGTGGGGGCGCTTCCATGAGGTGGGTGGGAGGATGCGGGAGGAGGCCGCCCTCCACAAGGAGCATGCGTAGCTATTGGGCGAGGGTGCCCTTCACAAGGGGCACACGTAGCTACTGGGCGAGGCCGTCCGCCAGAAGAAGCGCTGAAGGCTTCGGTTTTGTTTGTTATTATTCCTGTGACGGTGGTTGACTCTGACAGTGTTGTGTGGTTCTCGGTGGCCTGGGATCACGTACTAATCGCCCTTATGATTACTTGCCGCAATGGGGATGTGTCCGGTGGTCATGTCGCGCAGGTCATCGATGGTGGTGTTCCGTGAGCCTCTAGGATGGTCCATGTGGCCGATGGCATGGCGACGGGACCTTCCTTCCACTCGGTGGGATCCATCTCGGTTTATGGTCGCAGAGCCAGCCAAATGCTCTGGGTTGGAGTTGTAGGGTCGCAACCCACGAAACCCACGATCAATGGCCACGTAATTAGTTTTTAATACACTTCTCTCGGGAGAGGCGAACCTATAACGCCGACTGGGCGCCCCGAGATGCCACCAAATAACAGTTGCAATCTTTTTGAATAGTTGCAGGTTGTAACGCTACGGGAATACTCGTGCGGGGAGGGAGTTCCACAGCTTCCCCAGTCTGTAACGGAACAAGTTCTGGTGCAGAAATGTTCGCGCCGTCGGGAAAACAACCACGAATTGGTTGCGATCCATCGGATTGTCTTGTGGAGCGCATATAAACGGAATTGCCCGGAACAATGCCACGAATCTCCGAAGAACAGTACCCGTGATAATATCTGTAAAACAGACAGAGGTCGGCTACGCGCCGTCCATGTGAAAGCGACTGTAGTCTCGACGTCAGTGCCGTGGCCCCGATCAGGCGGATCGCTCGTCTCTGTATGCTCTCAAATAAGTCGAGGGTATATTTAGGAGCCGAGCTCCAAACATGAGAGCAATATTCGATCGCGGGTCGGGATTTATACAGGTGAAGAAGTTGAGCCGCAGTAAATATTTCTTGGCTCTAAAACTATAACTCAATTTTCCTGAGGAGGGCCTGGCGATATTCTTCACGTGTTTATGTCACGATACATTCCCGCAGACCGCGACGCCGAGTAACTTCACTCTTTCCCCAGATTCGAAGGCCGGCCATTCATCATCAGCTGTGGAACCGATGATCCACTTTTCCTTGTGAATGTTGTATACTGTGTCTTCGTTGTATTGAAGTCGACGAGATTGGCCTTTCCCCACTGCAAGATTTTATCCAGATCCCGATTTAGGGAGTCGGTCTGACTACATCTCAGCTGGGGCGACGTTGATGCACTAATCTGTCGATTACTCGAAAAAGAGGAAACAGTGTACTATCATCCACAAAACTGAACACCCTGTTATCCGTCGACACCAACAAATCATTTATGTGAAGCAAAAACAAGGTTGACGCCAAATAGAGCTTTGAGGCACCCCGGAACTAACAGAATACAGATCCGAAAACTCACCGTTTACAATAAGTCAGATCGATCGATTTTCGAGGAAGCTGTTCCAAGCCAAGTAAAAACAGCGGGATTGCTGCCCAAGCGAATAAACATCTTTAATGGACTCCGACAAGGGGACGGTCTGGCCTGCCTCCCCTACAACCTGGCGTTGGAGACAGTAATACGTGACTCTGGCGTCACAACTAGAGGGACTATTATCACCAAATCCAGCCAGATACTTGCCTACGCAGATGACATCGACATAATCGGTAGATCCGAATCGGCTGTACAGGATTCCTTCCTCCAGATCGAACAGGTGGCACAAAAACTGGCACTGCACATTAATGAGGGAAAAACTAAGTACATAGTGGCAACTTCTGCGAAGAGAAGACCTAACGTTAGTCAAACTATCAGGGTAGCGGAGCACGAATTTGACGTAGTGCAATCGTTTAACTACCTTGGGTCAACAATATCAGCCAATAACAACGTGGAAGAAGAAATACACGAACGGCTGATCAAATCCAACAAAGCCCACTATGGTCTGTGAAGGTTCTTTAAATCCCAAAATTTATCCAGAACATCCAAGCTACTACTGTCTTACCAGTAGTCATATATGGATTCGATACCTGGGTGCTCAATAAAAGGAACTCTGAGCTCTTAGAAGCGTTCGAGAGGAATGTCTTAAAGAGAATTGTTGGCCACGTATGTGATGGAGGACGTTTCCGGAGACGCTACAACCATGAGTTTTATGCGATCTACCTTAAAGCTAATATTGTAAGAAAAATCAAGCTCGGTAGACTCCGGTGGGCGAGATACTTAGCTCGAATGAGCGAAGAGGAGCCTGCCCGGAAAGTCCTTTGTGACAGGATGTATGGAAGGAGACAGCGCCGGAGACCTTGTCTGCGATGGAGGGATGGCGTAGACCAGGACACCCAGAGCCTGGGGGTGCCAAACTGGATGACATCGGCTCGAAATCGGGACCGGTGGAGAGATTTATTAAATAAGACCAAGACTGGTTCCCGATTGTAGCGCCGATGATGATGATGTTTAAGAGAAGGTCGACTTACATTTTTACTTATAAGTATATCCATTACGTAAAATAATTGTTTTTTTTTTAATATAAGGTAGTTAACAAGCAAACGAATTAAAATCAAACGAAAAACCAATAAAACAACAAGAGTATTAAGAGAAAGGGGAAGGATAAGAACAAACAAAAGGGCAATGGGAAATGAAAGCGCTGCATCTGATATGCGTTCTATATTTGGGGACGTTCAGTCGCTTCTTCATTATTAAGCCACCACCAATTGGGTTGGGTTCTATATTTTATGGATTTATCTCTTTCATTGATCACCATACTGAAACGTAGACGACCTGGGGTGTTAGAGATTTCACAACTATGGAGAATACGCACCACGGGAATAATAGGAACTCCATGTTTCTGTCGGATAAGGCCTTTTATAGGTTTCATTCGAAACGAGCGGAGTCGCAGAATTATTTCGTGACAAACATAGTTAGTCAATGCTGAACGGTCAAAGGAGATCTCAACACCTGAGATACATAACCTCCAACTTCACCGTGCAGGGATGCCAGCGCATATATCTCTAAAGGCAAGTGGGAGAAGATGACGGCAGCAACCAACTGGAATCCCATCGAACTTAGAGATTATCGTGACAATCATATCATTCATTTGAAATCAGCAGCTGCTTAGGTCGGACATCCATACTTCGATGTTACCGACAACTCAACCGACTTTGAGTCAAAATGAATCGTGCCATTGAAGCTGTTTGCCAGAACTTGGCATGGACATGGATGATCGTCTTAACACAATATCGATGAAGTTCAAATGGATCGTTGGCAACTGACCATCTGAATATAAATATAACCCAGAAGGGACCTGTTTATAAGGGTGTCCTAACCGGTGGACCAGGTGAAGGTCAACTGGACAGTCACGCCTTTGTACGTTTCCTGAAAATCTTGCATGGAAGGTATTCTGTGTGCCTGAAATGACTACAATGCTTCTCAGTGGCAGCGTCAAGTTTTCAGATCTTACAGAAAATGATATACACAAATTTCAGGAGAATCTGATTCGTCCTACGACCCAAATAGAAAATACCTACTTTGAAGTAGGTCATTTTTGCAAGCACAACTGCCTGATCACGTGCGATCGCGGAGTCATGGATGACAGAGCACTCCGATTTACTTTCGGCGGCCCGGCAGGATGTTGCAAAACGCAACATGACGTTCCCCCAAAACAAACCGCAAATTGCCGTCGGCAAATGTATTTCATGTCGATGGCGTTTTGTGGGGAGGAAGTATGTACCTGCATGGGTACTCCGTTCCCTTCCTCCCCCAACATCTGATTATTGTCGTCCATTTCGTCGCCGTAAACTAAACTGTTCGTCGAGAAAACGGAAGCACACATAAACACTCAAGAAACAAATAAAATGTAACGCGGTTTGGTTGTCTGTCTAAAAGTTCTATTATTTAATTTAACTGTTGCAACAGATTCACAATTATTTAACTTAAAACTGCCTTATACTGGGGGGCACAAGAAAAATTATTTTTTTATTTTCGACGCGCTCGACTCTAACTCTCCGACTTTTGTTTCACACCGTACCGGCGCCGGCACGGTGGATGGCGGAGCGACCGTCTCGATCGCTGGATGAAATTCGACTCCACGATATTTTTCGTTTTGAGGTTAATTGGCCCAAGAAGAAAAAAATGTTTCTCTGTGGTGGAAACAAGGAAGACAGACTTGGCAATGACTGTGTATGTGTGAGTGAAGAACACATTGGTTCATTTTTCATACACAAGGCCATAGGAATAAACCTGAAACTCAAGGACGGGGCATAATGGGCATCCAAGAGATGTGTGTTTGTTGAAACAACGAATCGCGTCTCGTCGGATGCTAATGGCTTTGTATTTGTTTATGCATCTCGTTCGTAAGGGGCAAGATTCGGCGAATCAAAGGACAAGGGAAATATGACCTAATGCATAGTTCGGTAATGAGGGTCGGCTAGATAAATAGCAGCCGCTCATTAAATAGAAAATGTGATTCGGATACCTAAACGATATGAATTGTCTATGGTATGCATTGCAGCTGTTACGATAGCCGCAATGCCGATGCACATGGTGCTAATAGGTTTAAGACGCGAGATGCGTATTTGCTTTGGTTTGCACATTGTGCGAGCTAGGGAATTTTATTGCTGGGAGAAAAGGACGCCAGCCAATGTATACATAAAGAAATGTATTGTACAGATGAATAAAACTGGGAATAGGCGACGCGATGATAATTATTCCTGGCTGGAATGGTTACATGATATGTGAACCGGGGTTTTTCTTTTCAGGATGGTTTATGATAAGGAAGGTAAGAACTCTTACAGGGGATTTGTAACCGAAGGAATGCTTGAAAAGGTAAGAATTCTTTTGCAGGTACTTTTGGGTTATAATAATTGGATCTATTTGATGCGTGAAGCATTTAAGATGCTAATGCGAATTGCATTAGCGAAAGCTGGTGCAGACTGGGTTGTGGTTATGGGGTTTTTTTTCAGGATGGCGATCCGTGGGATCTGGCGGAACCGCCACAGTTTGATTATGTGCGCTTATACATATAGCCCGTGTGTATGGATGTGAGGTTTAGCCCGCGTACTATTCAACGCATTCTACGTGGACTGGACGGTAAGAAGGCAATCGGTCCGTACGGAATACCGGCACTAGTACTTAAGAACTGTGCTCCAGAACTATCGCCGGTTCTTAACAGACTCTTCCGCTTATCTTATGCACGGAGGTCATTTCCTGCCTGCTGAAAAATCGTTCGAGTTCAGCCAATCCCAAAGAGGGGGAGATAAAAGTGTCTTCGACAAAATTACCGACCAATAGCATTACTGTCTATGTTGTCTAAGGTAATGGAAAAGGTCATCAATGCCGAGTTGATTAAATATTTGGAAAACAGCGGACTTCTGAATGATCGTCATACAAATTCCGTGGCGGGCGGTCCATGGGAGACCTTTTGACTCTTATAACCGATATATGGACACCTGCGATTGAGGGGCATGGTGAGTCAAGGGCGGTCGCACTGTCTAACTCCAAGGCTTTTGATCGTGTCTGGCATGGGGCATTGCTGAGGAAGCTTCGTTCATACGGACTTTCCCAGCAGCTTTGCGACTGGATGAACAGCTTCCTCGAAAATTGATCGATCCGGCTTATTGTAGACGACGAGTGTTCGGATCTGTATTCTGTTAATTCCGGGGTGCCTCAAGGTTCTATTTGGCGTCAACCTTGTTTTCGCTTCACATACATGATTTTTTGGAGTCAACGGATAACAAAGTGTTCAGTTTTGCGAATGATACTACGCTTCTCCTCTTTTTCGGGTGAACGGCCGATTTGTACATCAACGTCGCACCAGCTGAGATGTAGCCAGAGCGACTCTCTGAATCGGGATCTGGATAAGGTCCTGCAGTGGGCAAAGGCCAATTTCGTCGATTTCAATACAACGAAGACACAATATACAACATCCACAAAGAAAAGTGGATCGTCGGTTCCACACTTGATAATAAATGGCCATGCCCCGGAATCTGGGGGAAGCTTGAAATTGCTCGGCGTCACGGCCTGCGGGAATGCATCATGGCATAAACACATGTCGAACATCGCCTCGTCCGCCTCAGGAAAACTGAGTTATCTTTTAGAGCCAACAAATATTTTACTCCGGCCTACCTTTCATCATCATCATCGGCACTACAACCGGGAGCCGGTCTTGGCCTTATTTAGCAAGTCCTGAGGCTTGTTAAATTTTCCATAATGATTTATTTTTTCTGGGCAAGGTCATTAGTCTTGCGCCAGAGGCTCCCCGACGGGGAATCGAACCCCGGTCTCCCGGGTGACAGGCGGGTATACTAACCACTATACTATCGAGGAGCCCGGCCTACCTTTATCTCCTGTATAAATCCCAAATTAGACCCTCGCTCGAATATTGCTCTCAAACACACCCTCGACCTACTTGAGAGCAGACAGAGATGATCGGGGACACGGCACTGACGTCGGGACTACAGTGGCTTTCACATCGAAGGCGCGTAGTTGACCTCTGTCGGTGGGTACAGATATCACGGACACGGTTCTTCGGAGTTTCGAGGTACTGTTCCGCGCAATTCGGTTTACATACGCTTTACAAGACAATCTGATGGATCGCATGAATTTGCGGTTCATCTCCCGACGGGGCGCACATCTTTGCATCAGAACTCGTTCCGCTGTAGAATTCCCTCCCCGCGCGTTTTTCTGAAGCGTTACAACCTTCAACTGTTCAAGAAGAACTGCAACGGTTATTTGGTGGCATCTCGAGGTGCCGTTCGGTTCGCCTCTCCTGAGAGAAGTATATAAGATAGGATCTTCATAAAAGTATGAGTTGAGGTAATGGTGACTATCAGGCTTCTTAGGTTCGTTGAGGTATCTCCTAAGGGAATATGGAATACCACATTGGAAAAGCATACAATCTTCTAGATTAGATTAGCCAAATAAATTTGACTTTGGTGTCAACCTTTTTGCTCCATTTCAAGATGTCGTTCAATTGCCCAGACCCATAGCCCTTTGAAGTATGTGGGTCAGGTGTTTGATGAAATCCATTCTTGGGATATAGATGACTACAATATGTTCACTATGTCCTACAGATTAATCGTAGTATGCATTCAAATTGACGCAAGGCTAATAACCTTGCCCGGAAAAACAAATTATTAAAAGTTTTTGCTGCGGGGAGATTGCGGTGTAGGTGTGGGAAGGGTGGAATTTGCCTGGCAACCGAAAGTACCGAATAGGTTTTGTTTTATGCTCCTGTATAATGGAAAGGATTCTTGTAGGGAATTTGTATGCGAAGAAATGCGTGAAAAGGTAAGAATTCTTTTACAGGGACTTTAAGGTTATAAATTTGATTTATTTGATGCCTGAAGCTTTTAAGGTGCTAATGCAATTGCATTAGCGAAACTTATACGTTGGGTCGAAGTTATGGCGGTTCTCCAGGTAAGTAACAGTGGGGTTTAGCGGAACCGCCACAGACCCAGGCTCGAATATTGCTCTCACGTTTGGAGCTCGGCTCCTAAACATACCCTCGACCTACTTAAGGCATACAGAGACGAGCGATACGCCTGATCGGGGACTGGGCGCTGACGTTCTTCGGAGATTCGTGGTATTGTTCCACGCGATTCGGCTTGTGTGCGATCCAGTTTGCGGTTCATCTCCCAACGGCGTGAACATCCCTGCATCAGAACTCGTTCCTTTACAGAGTGGGGTAGCTGTGGAACTCCCTTCCCACACGAGTGTTTCCGGAGCGTTACAACATGCAACTATTCAAAAAGAACTGCAACAGTTATTTGATGGCATCTTGGGGCGCCCACTCGGCGCTATAGGTTCGCCTCTCCCGAGATGTCTAATATATATGAAAAAAAAAAGCCGATTTACGAAGAACTAAGATCTGTCGATCTTCTTTCACGATGCTTGGGTGGATACACCCAAAATCAAAACGAATCATTCAACGCAGTTGGGACGGACCATCCCACCGAAAACAGTGTCAAGCGGAAAGACTGTGCTTGATATAGTGAGAGATATCGCTGCCATCACTTTCAACGAGGAGTTATCAGGCTTATGTTCTATCTACGATGCACTAGGAATAACAGTTGGACATACATTATTCGACTTTTGCATGGAATTGGTTGCCAATCGCATAAAGGCCACTGAGCGCTGCATTCCCGAGATTGAGAAAACGGCTAGACGCAACCTTACATAGGCGAGACAAGGGCGGGAGGACCAGAATACGACTTCGGAAGGGCAATTATACGGTGCTGGGATGGCAAAGTAAAGGTAAACAAATTATTATCGACCATATTATTATTATTTCGAAAAGTTATAGCATTTTTAAACTTTAAGTTCGTTTTTCTCGAAACCTTGTTTTTGAAATCGACACGCAGCAGAACTCGAAGAGTTTTCATCCGATTGACTTGAAATTTTTACTGTAGCTTTTTCATTTGATTATCTAGTGAAGTACATAAAGATCGGTAAATAAGAAAAATAAATAGATAATTTAATTCGATGTTTTTCGTCGAAAACGCAAGTTTTTGTTTAAACAATCGCCATTTTGCGAAAAAAAACTTATATAACTAAGATCATGTGTACTTCACTAGCAAAACTAGTGTAGTTTATGAAAAAGAAAAAATGTTTATACTTCCAGATAGTGATCCAGAGGACTTCTGTGGGTTAATATTTTTGCCTGTGCGTCGACATGGACGCGGGTTCTGCAAAAACACCACTGATTGTACGCTGAAAGTGTTCATGAAAGTCAAAGGTCCGCAACACACTATGCACTTGCAGAAATGGAAAATAAAACACACGGGGTATCCAAGTAAAGAAAAGCATTCACTCTGGTATCGTTTAGTAAAATTTGTTTCTTTATTGTTCCTGTTAACACTCACTACAGCTTATGGTATTAGGCTCACCAGCATTGTTTATTATTTTGTTAATCATTTAAAATCAAGATGGAAGGTCTTATCTTCACAATCGCCTTTTTTCTTTTACTAATCCTTCACTCAATTTTGTTTTGTCTTTATAACCACCATAAATAACCGAACGAATATTCTCGAATTGATTTCTCGCACATCACATTCTTCTGGATATATTTAATTTAACTTCTAGTGGCTGTCTTGAATGATTTAATTTATAACACCGAACCAAACACAAAAGTAAACTGTTTTCGAACGCAGATCCTAACTCCACTGGCATTGTCCTCGACCGCGTTCCTCGGACGTAGAATTTTGACTCTACGATGCAATCCACATCCGTCAGATTCAGCGGTGGTGGATCACAACGATATGGGAGGAGCGAAACGGATCAACATGGCAGCGGCCAATGGTGATCGAGGAAAGGGTTCAATGGGAGGATTTTTCAAATGCTGCATAGGGACGCGTACAATGCCCCTTTTGCCTGCAATACAGACAATGATCGCCGACACCTGATCAAACAAGTGAACGAGCAACAAGGGGATGCAGGCATTGTGTTTATGTAATGCCGTTGTAGGCGATACATTCTTCGGTGACGATAGGTCTGTGGCGGTCCCACCAAACCCCACGGTTCAGTTACATAAAAAACCCCCATAACTTCCATCCTGTCTGTATCAACTTTCTGCTAATGCAATCGCATTAAGTACTTGTAAAAGCTTCACGCAATAAAATTCACCAAATGTATTTACCTAAAAGCACCTGGAAGAGAATTCTTACCTGCATTCATTTATTTGAATTCAAAATTCCTCTTAAGAATTCTGTTCCAAACAGCATATCCCTGGAAAAGAAAACTTATCGGTTCACATCATGTATCATGTAACCATCCCAGCCAGGGATAATTATCAATGCGTCGCCTATTCTCAGCCTCATTCATGTGTACAACAAATCCCCTTTCATACACGTTGGCTGGCGACCTACACCCAAGGGACCAAAGCAAATATACGCATCTCGCGTCTTAAACCATAAATTAAATCATACCGCATGGGCAAATGCAAATAGGTATGGTATGCTTACCTTGGCAGCGATGCTATGAACACCAATTCCCTGTGAATACGCTAAAACCAATTAGCACCAGTGCATGGGCAATGCGGCTATCGTTACAGCTGCAATGCATAGCTTATGCAATGATCTACCCGATCCCCTTGTCTTCTTATATTTCGGGATCTGCTTTTCATCAGCAGCGGCAAGAGCAAATAGAAAACCAATTATCATCCAAGGAGATTCGGTTTGTTTGCTTTACCGAATTAGCATCCCATGAATACACTCGATGCCCTTTTCTTCGTTTAGATTCTTTCCCATTGCTTTGATCCATAAAATAACCAGTGTACACACATACACGTGTACTGTGGCGATCTTAAAAAAAAAAAAAAAAAAAAAAAAAAAAAGTAGAATACATTTAAAAAAGAAAACATATCAATTATTGTGACTTCTTATAAAAACAGTTATTGTACGCCGAAAGGCATAAGAAAAATAATAATGTATAATTTAGAGTGCTTGCGAAGAGCCAGTAAGTTAATGCAAGTGTGATATTTGTAAAACAGAAATTAACATTTAGTCCTGTAAAATATGTAATTAATTTGTTAAATAAATGTGGATTTAAAAAAAAAAAAAAAAAAACGGTGGCGATCTTCTGTATGAGATCTGTTGGAGACTACGTCTCTCTCGGAACAGGAAATGCAGCCTTAATTTAAGAGAGCCAATTTCACTGGCTGAATTTCTTTCGATAATGATTGAATATCGTTGAGTCCTTTACCATCCACCGACCACGTTGGTCGAGTGCCGCTCCCGTTCACCGGTGCGCACGGTGACAATATTATACCCCGAGTCGTGGCGAAGATTGTGTTTTTATTGACTTCACATTGCAACTTTCACGCAGTGCTACCGTAAAATGTTAGTATCCAATAAAAAAATGAAACGAAAACAATAATCCGCGAATTCAAACAAGTTATTCCAATAGTAGTGTTTTTCCTTGATTTCCAAATAAACTTAAATAAAGGAAATCCTGTGTTTAATTTTTCCGCGTTGTCTTGGCGAACAGTTTTATTTCTCCTGTTTGTGCTTTTCTAGGTGCACGCTGGAACTTTGTCTTTGTGATGCTCGTGGGACGAAGTAGAACCCCGTGTCGCACGGCGGCACAACGACTTCGTACCCCCACAGGTTGACCGAAGATTTGGGGTTTGTTTGTTTTAGCCGTATGGCCTCTGGTGGTCTAGGAGGAAAATTATTTATGGTGGTGAGGGATTTGACCTGCAGATGTGCAAGCAAACGTCTCACCCAGGGGAACCATGGACCAGCGGTTAGTAAACAAAGCATACGCAGTGAGGTACTGCGCCCATATCGATAGTCAAGAGATGGGGTGTTGTTCGATGTTTCATGTCTGTGTTATACTCAACTAGTGAAAGTGTAACCGTAAGCCCGCGAAGTTCCCCGCAATATGTCGTGACATTAGCAAGAACGCGGGTGAGGTTCAAAGTAAAAAGCATCTATTTGCGGCTCAATAGGGGGATTCAATCAGCACGTTATACGAATAGACATACCAATGAGAACTTCCTGATTATTATTCGATGCTAAAACATGTCGCAAGATTCTTGAAAGTGGAGACGGATTGAAGATGACATATTATCAGTACACAAATCGAAAAATGTGTACTTCTCAATTTAAAAATAAAAATTAAATCTTGGAAAAAATATAGATTTCAATACAAGTATTTTTTTTTATTTATCCTCTAGATAATTCAACAGATTTAACTTGAAATATATTTTAATATTATTCGTAAATACATATGCATATATCGACTAATTTTTTTTAAATAAAGAGTTCAATTAGTTTTCCATTGATGGAATAGTGTTATATTATAATTTTTATGGTTAATATTATTATCCGATCCTCAAGAGTTTGTCTTTAAAATATATAGTATGACCTACAAAAACAATGTATTTAATAATAAAAAGGAAGTGATCAACAAAATAAAGAAAACTTAATGTATGAATTTTAAAAATAAGTGCAAAATATAATAATATAATAATAATAAGTAAAGGAATAAAGATAAAATGAAATCAAAGCTGTTATTATGAATTATGCAATTTCGAAACATTGAATTATGACGAACCAAATTATAGTAGAATTTGTTGTTTCGAATTCACGTATCTTATTAAAAATACGACTCACGCCAACACTTTTTTTTTTTTTTAAATACACATCTCTCTATGATAATGTTTTGGTATACAATATTTAAGGAAAACTAATTTTTGCGCATTTAATGTATTATTTAGAAAAGCCTCTGATGTATTGATTTATTATATGATTTTTGTAGGCTTTTGCTTTATTAAAAATTTTAAGCTATTCATGTTTAAGTTCATCATTAATTCACAATCTATCTTAAGTTCACTTTTCGTTCTTTTTATATTTAAAAATGAAATTCCTGTATATCAATAAAAGATCTTATGTGTGTATATGTATAATAATTATCAAATATATTTATATTTCAATAAATTAAAACCTATTTACAGAAAAAGTTATATGATTTTCATAAAAAGGAACACAATGTGCACATGTATGTAATTTAATTCATTTTAAAGGTTTTGTAAGAATAAAGGTCCTTCTGTAATGAATAATTTTCGTATTTCTGTCTGAATTGTCGCATATGAATGTATTATAATTTCAGCGGTGCATTTGTATGATGACGATTTTGAAAGTAGAACTATAGGCAAAGTGCAAAATTACAATTTCTTTGTTTGCTTGTTTGTTTTGTTTTCGTATTTTTGATTCCGTAACAACATATTTATTTTTTATTTTGTTTTTTATATTTCCTTTTTCTTCAATGTTTTTTAGTATAGCTCAAAAATATTTCTTTATTACTCATATTCCCTGGTTTTAAATAATGATATACAAAAGAAAAGTTATAATAATAAACATAAAATCACGCAATGATTTTCACTTAATTCAAATGGAATCCTCTTTCTTTTGTAGCGGTTAACAGTCGTTCCTTCATAATTGCCTCAGTTTGATAATCGGGTAATTTCAAGTAGTGCACGCAAGTGTTTACTGATGGGTAGCTGCCTTCACCTGCGTCTACTTTTCTCACTACAGTTAATCGCGGATGTAGATTAGCCAATCCACCTGGTGGTAAACTGCTGCATCCCGTGGTGAATTGCAGAAAAGCTTTTCTTTCAGCACCAGTCATGCTTAACAGTACATTGACGAAACGTAAGAATCCAGGGCTAAAAGAGACAAAAAATATATAGAGTACTCGTGTATACAAAAAAAAAAATATATAAAGGGATTTATATACAAGGGTGAAACAAATATAAACGGTAATTTCTTTTTATCACCATCATCAGCGGCACTACCACTGGGATCCGGTCTTGGCCTTATTTAGCAAGTCCCGAGGCTTGTTAAATTTTCCATAATAATTTGCTTTTCCGGGGAAGGTTATTAGCCTTGCGCCGATAATTTCTTTTTATTCACTTATTGAATAATGTTACACACTAACTATTGGGTTGTACCACATGAAATGTCCGATTTTCGCTCAGTCAGAAATAAGAAGTTCTCTATGCCAGAACGTTAAATTAAACGTTAATTAAAACGCATGTGGGTAATACAATCCAGTGTGTATTCACACAAGTAGTCATCCGTGATAAACAATATAAAAGATATTTTGTATCATTTCAATCGAGTTGTTATTATGAGTACACAATCTGTGCTACATTTATTTTTTTGCTGTCATAGAGATTTTCCAGATGTGGAATCTGAATTATATGATCCACCTGTGTATGCGCCTTTGTAATTTCATGCACTTTTACAAGTATTCATAGATATAACATAAGGGAGTTCACGTTAAAGTGAATACGGATCACGGTGAGGGATGGCCCCAAAGGGGTAAGTATTAGAGGGTGGTAGGTTTTGTGTATAACATAGGGACCGATAACGGCGACAAACCCAATTTCATCGAAGTGAAAGGATCCACTTTACAGTAAGGTACATCATAAAATCTCCAGTGGAGCTGTACTACGAAAGCCGTGTTGGGGATCATTAAAGAGATCATTTGATTCCAGATATTTGGACAGCTGATCAGATCAGATTAATCAGGGAATTCACAAACTTCGACAGTGGTTAAATATTCGCTGACTTCCATGAATTTGAGAATTAATTAATTGAGTGGGACAGATGGAAGAGTTTTGCTTCGATTTAACCAACGAAGAAAAGGTTTATTGGAAATGCCATTAGGATCAGATTTATTATTGTGGTGAGTGATTCTAGTGGTCGCAAATTGACTCCGATACTGTTTATTTTCATGGTGGAATATGTAACACCTTCAGGCAATCAAGGAAACTTTCCATATTTTTGGATGTCCGTAGGTCTCACTGTTACTATATGTGTAAAGCATTAATATTGCGATATGAGAAAATTTTGTGTAGTTACTAAAAAAAAAGTGTGCATATAAAAATGATGGATAATAATGTGACGCATATGACAGTCAGTACTGGAATATTCGGGAAAGTCCAAAACAAAGTACTGGAAAACTGGAGACTATGGATAATAGAACATTCAAGATTATGGAACGAACGGAAACGAAATACCGAATCAGAATGTGGGGAACTGGTATAAATACGTCGCACACAACTCATGGGGACAGGTTTTGTTGGGATCGTGTTGTATTTGCTTTTGTATGCAACGCACCTCCCCCAACGGTCTCTCCCACAAAGTCAAATTGCTTATCTATAAACAAATAATCAGACCCACACTCACATAAGCGTGTCCACTGTGGTATCATATAACACCAGCCCAAATGGAGAAGCTACGCACTTTCGAAAGGAAATGCTTCAGGCTGGTCACTGGCCTCAACCGACAACCCAACTCTTACAAGTATTGCAATAACAGCTTGCTATACAATGCCGCTAATATTGATCGTCTCGATAGACGCTTCCTAGAGCTGTCTCAAATTTATTGAAAACCTCGCAAATAATCCCAAACCCATAACAACTTCACTACTACCAACTCCTCTAGATAACAGGGGTCACTATCTGAATTGTCTCCACACCAGAAGTCTCTTCACCTCTGGAAGATTGGTTAATGACTCCAACGAGATAGTGTACCACAACACCGAGCTGGCACCCAATCAGTTCAAATACTGTAACATACAACCATTCTCCAACATTCTGCGTTTTAACGAACAACCGGAAAGTGTTACCGCACCTGAGGCCACTAACTGACCATATCCCACACCAACCTACTTCCTTAACCATAAATCCCTACTCTCCAATTCACATTACATATTTAACTTATTATAAAATAAATTAGGTTAAGCTAGAATAAGTTAGAGTTAAGTTAAGTATTAGATTAGATTAAATTAAAAAAATAAAAATCCTGGTTTTCTGACCTTTTCCAGGAAAACTGTTAATATTAAAACCTATTATACTCGAATAGTTATTCACACATTCAGTTATGTTTGAAAAATGTGTAATGTATGCATGTAAACTGTTGTATCACTAGAATTATAAGTTAGCTGTAGTACTTAATGTAAACATTGATTATTGGTCAAATAAATACAGTATGTTAAAAAAAAAATCATGGGGACAAGTAGAAAGTAATAAGTCTCGAGTGAGAAGCAAGCGATAAGTAAGAAGTAAAATACGCGATAAGTACGGAAGCGATAAGTCAAGAAATCGTTGTGTTCGGTAAAAGTAACGGTTGTGATTAACGGACTAATAAAGTGTTATATTAATTCAAAATCGATTTAACGGCTTTTATTTATTCAAAATAATTAATCCAGCGAACCCTAAGCTCGCTACAATTGGTGTCAGAAGTGGGATTAATTATTGTTTAAGTGAATAAGTCTGTGAAAGTGTATTGTGACTATGTCAGATCGACATTTGGAGGATCTTCGCGTTCCTGAGTTGAAGAAGGAACTAGAGGACCGGAATCTGGATAGCAGAGGACAGAAGCAAATTCTTCGACAGCGTCTACAAGCAGCAATGGAGGAAGAAGGTATTGATGTTGACACATATGGTTTTGCGATTGCGCCAGAGTGTCCGGATGAAGAAGAAACACCGAGTCAAGATGGTGCCAATGTAACGGAGAAGAGTTCGCCACAGTTGGGCATTTCGGAGATGCTCAGGATGATGATGATAAAATTGGACGCGCAAGCTGCAGATGTTAATGCAAAGTTGGATGCCCAAACGCAGTGGATGAAATGCAATTTTCAACACTTTAAAGACGAAATTCGAAACGAAGTAGAAAATCTAGATCTAAAAAACGAAGCTGAATTCAAGAAAGTCACCGATGAAATAACACGAATCGAAAAGAGACTTGAGTGTGTTGAGAGAAATAAGACATCGCCAGGCAATCAACATGACTACAAGGATGCAACCGCCAACCTTCGATGGAACGGGACCCTTCTCCGTGTTTATACGTCAGTTTGACGCCGCGGCCAATTATAATAAGTGGTCGGATGAGCAAAAGTCAACATCACTAATCTTGTCACTCCGCGGGGCGGCTGCAGAATTGCTACAAACCATACCAGCAGAGAAGCAAACCGATTTCCAAGCGGTAAGAGAGGGCCTTGAAGCTAGGTATGGAGACAACCACATGCAGCAGGTCTACCGCATGCAACTGAGGAGCAGAACGCAGAAACCTGGAGAAAATCTGCAACAGTTGCAGGCAGACATTGAGCGATCGGCAAACTTGGCTTATACAAATATGACTAAAGAATTTCTGAACGAGGTAGCAATGGATGCATTTATAAACGCACTCCAAGATCGGGACTTGCAACAGGCCGTTCGTTTGGCAGGAAAGAAGACGACTAATGAAATACTGGCGTTCGCATTAGCTTATGAATCTGCTAAACTGGCTAACAGGAGTACATATAGAGTCCGAGAAACGTCCGTCCAGGAATGTTCCTGCCAAAGAATCGGGCATGTACAACGGAGAACCCCGAGACCTGATATGAAGTGTTGGACATGCGGCGAAGTCGGCCACATCTCTGTTGACTGTAGGAAACGTCGACGAATGAATGAAACATCAAGTGAGAATTGTTGTTCATGTGTTAATCATAAGAGGAGACTATCAACGGACCAACCTGAGGCCAATAGCTCGGGAAACTTGTAAGGGCAGACTTCCTGGTGGAATGTACAGCCCCAGCATCGTAACTGTATCACAACTCCAACGGGATAACCAAAGTTTGGTTATAACTACGATTGTTAATGCAAGGACGACAACAGTGACAATCGACACTGGAATAACGAGATCCATAATTCGGCCGGATGTCGTCGGCAAAATAGCCCTTAATAAAAATAGAAGATACGCTTTGAAGACTGCCACAGGAGAATGTTCTACAGTCTACGGAGAAGTCGAGAGCATAATAGTGCTGGTCAATATTTCCATCTCCCACCAATTTTTGGTTGTCGATATTACGGACGAATGCAGTCTTGGAATGGACTTCATGAAGGAGCACGAAGTTGTTCTAGATATCGGTCAGAGAACACTGCGAATCGGTAACTTGGAGGTTGCTAATACATTGCAGGACGAACAATTGCGAAGACTGAAATGTTATGCGCGTGAGGAGGATGAGATCCCACCTCGTTCGAACTCGGTAATTTGGACCAGTCTCGAGAGTGATTCCGGTGACAATCGATTTTACATCACCGAAGCTGTACAAAATCAGCGTAAGGGGAACATCCTTGTTGGGAAAGCCCTTATCGATGCGAAGAAGCACACCGTACCCGTCAGAGTACTAAATGCGTCCAAGGAGCCGATCGCAATAAGAAAAGGAGAGGTAATCGCAGAATGTGCACCCGTGTCAATGATAAGCTCAATTCAGACAAGGGGAGAGGACCACTCAATTCAACAGCCCTCTGGTGCACGCCCTGTGGTTAATAGGCTGATGCCCCAGAAAATCGGATTAACAGACGAAGAAAAGACAAGCGTTAAATCACTCCTGAACGATTTTTCTGATATTTTTGTGACAGGAAATGATAAATTCGGACGCACCGGTATAGTTAAACATCGCATTGACACGGGTGAGTCAAGACCTATAAGACAGCCACCTCGTCGACTTCCGTTGGCCAAACAACCAGAAGTAGGCAACATGATTCGAGATATGGAAGAGCAAGGAGTCATCGAGAAATCATCGAGCCCATGGGCTTCGCCGGTAGTGCTCGTCAAGAAGAAGGATGGGACAACTAGATTTTGTGTCGACTACCGCCGGTTATACGACGTTACGAAGAAAGACAGTTACCCACTTCCTCGAATCGACGACACACTAGATACTCTTTCTGGAGCTCAGTGGTTTTCAACATTGGACCTAAAAAGCGGTTACTGGCAAGTGGAAGTGAAGGAGGAGGACAAGGAGAAGACAGCGTTTACTACCGGAAACGGACTTTATCAATTCAACGTGATGCCTTTTGGATTGTGTAATGCTCCAGCAACGTTTGAACGATTAATTGAAAGTGTTCTACGGGGACTTACATGGAAGACGTGTCTTGTGTACTTGGACGATATAATCGTTGTCGGAAGGAATTAACCAGAACACATCAATAATCTGCGCTCCGTCTTCGAATGACTAAGACAGGCCAACTTAAAGCTCAATTCGAAGAAATGTGAACTCTTCCAAAGGAGAGTGAAATTCCTGGGACATATCGTTTCATCTGCAGGAGTTCAAACGGATCCTGATAAGATAGCAGCTGTCCAAGAGTGGCCTACTCCAGAACATAAGCAACAGTTAAGATGCTTTATGGGACTAGCCACATATTACCGACGGTTTGTTAAAGGTTTCGCTAACGTGGCTAAAGCCCTACACGAACTAACGGGTAAAGATAAAAAATTCAATTGGACAGACAAGTGTGAGGCAGCATTCAACACATTGAAGGCCGAGTTATGTAACACTCCAACATTGGCATTCCCAAGATCGGATCGCCCGTTTATATTGGATACTGATGGAAGTAGCACAGGAATTGGAGCAGTGTTGTCACAGGAAATCGATGGTCAAGAGAGAGTTGTCGCATATTATAGTCGAGTTCTATCTAAGCCAGAGAGAACTTACTGCGCAACAAGAAAGGAACTGCTGGCTGTCGTAGAAGCCGTTAAGAATTTCCATAAATACCTCTACGGACATCGATTCCACCTTCGGACGGATCATGCCGCCGTGAAATGGTTGCTAAATTTTAAGAATCCGGAAGGACAAATAGCTCGATGGATCGAACGACTTCAAACGTACGATTTCCAAATTTCCCACCGTCAAGGGAAGGTACATAATAACGCTGATGCTCTATCAAGAAGACCATGTAAGCCAGATTGTAAACATTGTCATAGAGCGGAAGAGAAAGAAGGGGCGTACGGCCTGCGAAATGTACAAGTAGAAGTACTAGATGGGTGGACGAGTGATGCTATACGCGCAGCTCAACTTCAGGATGAAGATATGTCGCTAATTCTGGAATATAAAGAAAAGAACGAGCGGCCAACTTGGAACAATATTTCCGACAAGAGTGGAACATTTAAGGCATATTGGGCACAATGGAATTCCTTGCTGGTGGAAGATGGAATTCTAAAGCGTAAATGGGAAGCCGCGGACGGAAAATCCTATCGAATGCAGATTCTAGTCCCACCATCAAAAGTAAAAGATGTACTAACAGAAATGCACGACGGGGCCTCCGGTGGACATCTGGGAGTTAATAAAACACTTTCAAAATTACGATCTCGATTTTACTGGCTTCACATGAGAGATGACGTCGAGTCTTGGTGTAGGAAGTGCACAACTTGCACTGCGACCAAAGGACCAACAGCAAGACCAAGGAGCGCTATGAAGCAGTACAACGTGGGTGCCCCTTTCGAGCGAATTGCGATTGGTATCTCAGGACTATTCCCAAAAACAAACGACAACAACAAATACATGTTGGTTATCATGGATTACTTCAGCAAGTGGGTGGAAGTCCTTCCAATTCCAAACCAAGAAGCAACAACCGTCATTGAGCAGCTTATCAATAATTGGATCAGCAGATATGGAGTTCTCTATGAGCTTCATTCCGATCAGGGCCGAAACTTCGAATCACAGATATTTCAAGGCATCTGTGCGGCACTGGGCGTAAGGAAAACCAGGACCACACCCTTACATCCACAGTCAGACGGAATGGTCGAAAGGTTCAACCGAACAATGAAAGAGTATGTATCGAAGGTCGTTAGTGATAACCAACGAGATTGGGACAAATATGTATAAACCTTTCTCATGAGCTATAGATCGGCTAATCACGATACGACGGGCCATTCTCCAGCAAGAATTATATTTGGACGAGAGATACGATTACCAGCCGATCTGCTATTCGGAATACCTCCAGACGCCATAGATAAGACCGAAGACTACGTAGCCGAATGGAGAAATCGCCTCGATGAGATTCATCATTTGGTTCGAAAGCAAATCAAGGTATCCAGTGACAGGATGAAAACAAGGTACGACGTTCAAACCAACGCATCCGGATTTAATGCAGGCGATAGGGTATGGCTTTATAACCCTCATCGGCAAAAGGGAAGGTCTCCGAAGTTACAGCAACATTGGAAAGGACCATATAAGATTCTCACAAGAATTAACGACGTTGTCTATAGGATTCAGCGAAGGCCAAACGCCAAAATGAAAGTGGTACATCGTGACCGACTGGCGACTTTTGTTAACCCAGAAGACCAGTGAGCTTAGTTCGGGACGAACTAATCTAGGCGGAGGGTAGTGTGGCGCATATGACAGTCAGTACTAGAATATTCGAGAAAGTACTGGAAAACTGGAGACTATGAACAGTAGAACATTCAAGGCTATGAAACGGACGGAAACGAAACACCGAATCAGAATGTGAGGAAACGGTATAAATACGTGGCACACAGATCATGGAGACAAGTAATAAGTGAGAAGTAAGCAGTGAAAAAGTAAAAGACGCGATAAGTACGGAAGCGATAAGTTAAGAAATCGTTAAGTGTACGTTAACAGTAACGGTTGTTATTAACGGACTAATAAGTGTTACATTAATTCAAAATCGATTTAACAGCTCTTATTTATTAAAAATAATTAATCCAGCGAACCCTAAGCTCGCTACAATAGTTTAACACTTTTAGGAATTGATATACACACAAGAGCAGAAGCCTTAGACCATGTAACAATCGTCACACAAACAGAAAACGTGATAAATACTGGACACAGGTAACCAGTAAAAAAATGATTTGGGGTTTAACAAAACGATGGTAATCATCTTAGGTTGCCTCCTAAGACACCACATATTGAATCCGATATGCAATTAAAAACGGTGTAAATTAATTACAAAATAAATTTAATTCATTACAGTTTACTTTTAAAATTAAAAAAAGAGAACTACACATGATAAAGTTAGACTTACCTATCTTTAGAATAGCCCAATTTCGGTTCCGTGTAATTCATGAGATCCTCTCTTGTCCATTTCGGATGCTGTTCACCACATATCATCATCCGGGCTTCTTCTGGACTAAATGCAGCTAGTTTCTTTATTGGGAATACTTGGCAGAAACCACGATGGAACGCCTCCAATTGTTTAGCAATACCGTCTTGAAGCGAGAAATTCATCAATAGCTCACAATATTCTTCTAGATTATGAATATTAACATCAATTGCGGAACCATTTGGTACCAACTCTGCGAAAGAATACCCGTATACACGAGAGCTTGGTAAGTAAACGAAGCTTAGAGCAAGATCTTCCAATGCAATTTCTCCGTTCTTTGTAATTAATTTTAGATTGTCAACTAAGTAATTTTGTTCTTCACATGTTAAAGTTGAATCCATTTCAATAGCTTGCTTTCTAGCAACTAGATCTTGTAGTTCTTTGAGGAATTCTGCTCGAATAGGGTCGATTTCAGCTAGGTTTTCTTGGGTTAAAACGCCGTCATACCAACACGATTCAGGAAATTCATTGACCAAAAGTTTTGAACATGTATCTGCTAATTCAGAATCTTCCGACATTAAAGATGAGATCATAACGTCATCACATCCCTTAACTGCTTGTATAGCACTGGACTTGGATAGAACTTTGTTGTGGCAAAGTAGTTGTAAAAATGAATTAGATAAAGGCAAATCAACAAGTCGCATGTCTTGCAGGACTTTAGCGATGAAAACTCCTAAGAACCAGAAATATTTCGAAACCTTTTCGCATATTTCCGAATCTTGTGGCAACGGTGCGGGGAATAGCCCACTCTCCCTACGATTGACATAATAACCAACTGGTCTACTGGCATGTCCTAAATGTATGGTATGATCTTCAATTGATAATCCAAGATCTTGATCCTCACACAGCCACATTCCTATATCAGCCCGTTGTATTTCAGCAGCTACTAAAGCATAGAACTCCAAAGTGGGCCCCAAACCAGTACCTTCTTCGCCGACAAATTCCACTTCGAGTATAGACTTTCTGTTACAATGAACTTTCATAACTTGCATTGCCCAATCGAGTAAGTTCTCGGAGCGCGGTACTTTAACACGTTCGTGCTTTAAACGACCAACACGATAATCATGGTCTTCACGACGGGGACTCAATCCTGGCAATCGTTGTCTTTCAACAACGACATCTCGTTGAGATTGTAAACAGATAATGGATCTAGAAGCTCCAAACGCTGTACAATTAAAGTACAACTGACGTGTCTCGAACGGGAATAAAAACGGACATGTTTGATTCAAATCCTCACACCACGGAGGTAAACTACTGCTCGACAATACCAGGGTATCTTGAATTTGCTGCTGAAGTTTATTTGTGATCTTCTTACTCATAAACATTTCCGGTGGCAATGTGGATTGAGATTTTTCGACACCATCATCGAGTTCTTCGAATTTATCAGTGGGTTTCTCTTTTTCTTTTTCGTTTAGAGCATTTAATTGACTCAATAGTTGGAGAACATCTTCGACACTACAATTTGTATTTTCTGCAGTAGTAAAACCACTCCTCATTGGGGAATTTGGAGACAGCGTCGATGCGCCACTCTTAACAGATATTACTGGAGTATTCGGTCCGTCATCATCACCTAAGCTGTTACTATCATTTATGTGAGATTCCTTATAAATGATCGTATATGTTGGTTCCCAAACCTTACGAAATTTGTCGGCTTTCGGTAGTTGGGTGGCTTGTAGAAGTTCTTGTACAGCACGGAATATTGACCATTCAGGATTTTTTAATTCCACTTCGATATCAGGTACACCACCAATTCCGGGTCCTTTTAGAGTTAATGACAATGCTGGTTGTTGAATAGTAGGATGTTCATTACTTTTAGTTGCCTCTGAGCTGGAGCCAGGTGGTGCAATCTCTAAGTCAGATGTTTGATTCACGTTGGTACGTCCTGGTCGTGGGTCAAAGGCCGGTATTAGAGCAGAAAATTGTCGTTTTAAAACGAATTCATCATCCCAAGACTTCCTCTTTCCTACACCAGCAAGAGCTTCATCGTCCATGAATGTGAGAAGGTTCCGGGAAACCATAACTTGAAGCAACGTATTCTGCAAAAGAATAGAAAATTAAAAAACTATTATTTGGAATTCTTTATTTATCAAAATGTTTTCTAATATATAGCATTTTGACTACAAATAACTGTTTCTATTATGTATTATGGGGGGATGGGTGCGAACATATAGGGCAAAGTCTCTGATTGCCTTCAACCCGGCGAAGGCCAGGACGATCATTGTCCCTGTTCAATTGGGGGGGGGGGGGGCAGCCAAACCTGAAGCCTCCCATCATCGGCTTTAATGCAATAAATGAAAGGCTATGCACTCTTCGCGTGCGAGGCAAGTTTAAGAACATAAGCCTCATTAACGTTCACGGACCTACAGAGGAGTCCCCTGATGACGAAAAAGAAGAATACTATGAGAACGTCGAACGGGCCCTCAATGCCTGCCCAAGATACGATGTGAAACTCGTTCTTGGGGATTTGAATGCAAAAATAGGTCGGGCGCCGGTTTTCGGGCACTACACAGGTTCCCATAGTTTGCATGAGAACACTAATGATAATGGACTACGAGTCATCGAATTGGCAGCATCGAAAAACTTGGTCGTTGCGAGTACCAGGTTTCCGCGTAAAGATATCCACAAAGCCACCTGGGTATCATCTGATGGAGCCACTCGCAACCAAATTGACCACGTGCTGATAGATCGCCGCCACTCCTCGAGCCTGATGACGGTACGAACGTACCCAGGACCCAACGTTAACTCGGATCACTATCTTGTTGATACAGTTGTCCGAGCGCGGATTGCCTTACGGAGACGTATTGCATCCGCGGATCAGGTTCGAATCAACCCGGCTGCCTTACGCATTGAGAAAACCTGTAGCAGCTTTGGTCATGCGCTAGGTATCGCCCTCGAAGAGCTCGACGAAAGGAGAGTAAGTCCTGGGGGCAGAATGCCGGGCGTAGAAGAGAAATGGACACGCCTTAAAAATACTGTCATTAGCACTGCGAATTCCATCTTAGGTAGTAGTCGTAGAGATCGCAGCGACTGGTTTGATGATGAGTGCAAACTACCGACTGAACGTAAGAATGTTGCATACCGGGCAATACAACAATCTCATAGGATGCGGGTACACGAGGAGAAATACGAAGAGCTTAGAAGATTTGAAAAAAGGCTTCACAGACAAAAGAAAAGTGCCTGGAAAAAAACCTTGTCTGTGAAATAGAGAAAAGTAGAGAGCGAGGTCCGCACCAAACGCGGAAGTTCTACCAAATAATCCGCAGTATGACGCGGTACACACCACGCTGCACTTACTGCAAGGATAAAGAATGTAATCTGATCGCCGATCCTGAAAGCATTCTGGAGCGATGAGAAGTGCACTTCAATGAATTGCTAAATGGTCAGCTCACAGAAGAATTGGAGGCTCCACCAATGCAAGACCAAGACCAAATACTGCCGCCACCAAGCATTGAGGAAACATTAAAAGCCATTAGACAGCTAAAATCAAATAAACCCCCTGGAGCTGATGGCATACCTGCTGAGCTGATCAAACAAGGAGGGACAGCGTTACGTCACGCAATTCATGAGATCGTGGTGCACGTATGGGAGCAAGAGGAGATGCCGGAAGGTTGGCGTCGTGGTATAATTTGCCCCATACATAAGAAAGGATATATCACACTGTGCAGCAACTGTAGGGGTATAACATTGCTGAGTACCGCCTATAAGATACTCTCCACTATCCTACAAGATCGGATAGCCCCATACGCTAAAGTCATCATTGGTCGATATCACCGTGGGTTCACCCCAGGCAAATCAGCAATTGATCAGATATTCACCCTTAGGCAGGCGATGGAAAAATGTCAGGAATTTAAGATTCCATTATATCACCTATTTATAGACTTTAAGGCCGCCTACGACAGCATAGCCAGGGTAGAACTATATAATGCTGTGAGAGAATTCGGCATTCCAAAATAATTGATACGACTTTGTAGGTTGACCATGACCAACGTATCTAGTCAAGTAAAAGTAGCGGGATTGCTGTCGAAACCAATAAACATCTATAATGGACTCCGACCAGGGGACGGTCTGGCCTGCCTCCTCTTCAACCTGGCGTTGGAGAAAACAATCCGTGACTCTGGTGTTACAAGATGGACTATTGTCACCAAGTCGAGCCAGATACTTACCTACGCAGATGACATCGACATCATCGGTAGAACTGAATCGGCGGTACAGGAATCCTTCACCCAGATCGAGCAGGCGGCACAAAAACTGGGACTGCACATTCATGAGGGAAAAACTAAGTACATGGTGGCAACTTCTGCGAAGAGAAGACCTAACGTTGGTCAAACTATCAGGATAGTGGAGCACGAATTTTAAATAATGCAATCCTTTAACTACCTTGGGTCAATAGTATCAGCCGATAACAATATCGAAGAAGAAATACGCGAACGCCTGATTAAATCCAACAAAGCCTACTATGGTCTATCAAGGCTCTTTAAATCCCGAAATTTATCCAGAACATCCAAGCTACTACTGTTCAAGACCATGGTCTTACCAGTACTCATGTATGGATGCGAGACCTGGGTGCTAAATAAAAGGCACTCTGAACTCTTGGCAGCGTTCGAGAGAAAGGTCTTAAGGAGAATTGTTGGCCCCGTATGTGAGGGAGGACGATTCCGGAGACGCTACAACCATGAGTTGTACGCAATCTACCTTAAAGCTAATATTGTAAGAAAAATCAAGCTCGGTAGACTCCGGTGGGCGGGACACCTATCTCGAATGAGCGAAGAGGAGCCTGCCCGGAAAGTCCTTTGTGGCAGGATGTATGGAAGGAGACAGCGCGGCAGACCTTGTCTGCGATGGAGGGATGGCGTAGACCAGGACGCCCAGAGCCTGGGAGTGCCAAACTGGATGACATCGGCTCGAAATCGGGACCGGTGGAGAGATTTGTTAAATAAGGCCAAGACCGGATCCCGGTTGTAGTGCCGATGATGATGATTATGTATTCTGGGTTGAAAAGGTCCATAAAATTCTCTTTCTCTGGTAGCTTCGTTTTAATTCAGTAAAAAGAGAATAAATGTGGTTACTCAAGCGAAGTAGCTTCAAGCGAAGAAAGAAAGAAGGGCCAGAGAGGATATGGAGACAAGCTGAGATGAGGACAAACACGGAAAAAGAGCACGAGTAAAAGAGGGTGTGGCGTTTCTAGTAAATACACACACGACTAGTAAAGAACAACACCACCAAAAGCTCATCCATTAAAGCCGTAACCATAGCAATTATATACCATTTCCACATTAGTCGAATGTATTTGAGTTTAGAAATCGAATTCACATACGCGGCAGTGGCCTGATGGGTTGAGCTTTGGTTCTATATTTTAGTTATTCTAACCGTGATAGCGTCGGTTCGAATCACACGCTCTTCACTATCGTCGCAAACGCTATAAGGGGAAGAGAGAGAGGTACAGATATTGTCACTATAGATTCCATCTTCGACGGAGGTCGTAGAAACCGAGAAAGATTTTCGATGATTGATCACTAGTGGTGCTGTTTAGGTGATTCAATAAAAGGATAGATGGGTTCAATCAAAATGAAAAAGTTAAAGTTTTCAAGCACATGGGAGAAAAAGGTCACAGGTACTATTACAGAAAAAAATATAAAACAAGTACTATTACAGAACAAAATATATACCCTTGGAAAGGGTACATTATTTCGTGGTACGAGGGTAGGTCAATAAGTCCTTAGAAACGCTTACGATGACACTCACAGCATCGCTAATGGCCTGTTTTAAGTAAGCATCATTCCTCATTAGGTATCTGTCAATTTTCAATTTGTTTCATGATTCAATTTTGCATGATAAATTCGGTATGAAAAAATTATCTGTGTGTCGCATTTGCTCTCAGTTGAGAACTTTTGGAGAGCATGCGTCGCAACCCAGATTAGTAATTGTGGATAAAACATGGATACACCACTACACTTCCGAGACGAAAGATCAGTCAGAACAGTGGACTGTTAAAGGAGAACGGGCTCCAAAGAAGGTAAAGACGGTGAAATCAGCTAGAAAGGTTATGCCTACTGTGTTTTGGAATGCACGCGGTGTTATCTTCATTGACTTTTTTTTAAAGGGTCACACGATAACTGGACAGTACTATGCATCATTATTAGGTCAGCTAAATGAGAAAATACAAGAAAATCATTCTCATTTTCTAAAGACTTATTGTCCTGCCCTCGTATATGCGAGTGAATTGATAGAGCCCAATGACACGTTGTAATATAAATACATTGGGCCCCTCCTATTCATTCTTACTATTAATGATATAGACTCCAGCATCAAGCACTCCCCCATCTCTCTATACGCGGACGACACTAAACTCTTCAAGACGATCCGCTCTTCTGTCGACTCCTCACTTCTCCAAATGGAAGTCGACAGCTTTTCAACTTGGTGCCAAAATAACTGCCTCGAACTAAATGTTGCCAAATGTCACTCAATTACCTTCTCCCGTAAACGACCCTCCTCCCCACTACGTTCCTATGTCTTACTCAACTAACAGATAACACCTGTACAAACAATTTGTGACCTTGGCATCCTACGTGATAGGGAGCTTAACTTCATCACATATATTGATGACATTATTCTCAAGGCCAACTCTGTCCTTAGTTTTATGAAACGCCGGTCGAAAGAATTCTCTATTCCCTACGTTTCCATATCGCTCTATATAGCTTTTGTCCGCCCCCTTCTTCAATATGCTAGTCAGGTTTGGTCTCTTCACTACTCGTCCCAAATTCGCAGGGTCGAAAGCGTGCAACGTCGTTTTTTGCGTTTTGCCCTCCGAGGATTGAATTGGGAAAATCCTCTTATCTCACCCCCACACACGAGCCTTCTTCACCTAATTAACACGACATTCTCTTCATCCACCGTCTACTCTCAGGCTCAATCAATTGCCCAAGCCTGCTCTCCGCCATCACATTTTCCATTAATCCCCGAAATCTGCGAAACCCCCTCTTTTATTTGCCCACTCATCACACGTCTTACGGCTCTAATTAACCCATTTCGCGAATGCAGAGGTGGGCTAACTGTCACCCCGCGTTCTTTGACTTCAATCTCATCTCTTCCGCTCTCAAACGTCGTCTCGTAGTGAGGAAGAGGAAATCAATAATCTGGGCACTGAATGGGCATCGATCAGAGACACAATCAAACAAACAGCCCTGGAGGTATTAGGATTTAAGAAAACAATTAACTCGAGGCCTTGGTTTGACGATGAGTGCAGGGCAAAGATCGAAGAACGTAAAGGCCTCAGAGTGATCTACTTAGAAGGATATGATTACGCGACAGTTCGGAAAGGGACAACGAGACTTTTCAAACGCAAAAAACACGAATGGGAGAAGACTCGGTTCGAAAAAATCCTAGAAAATGCCAGAGCAAAGAATATCAGAGGTATGTATGCCGCCATAAATTCAATTAGAAATGGCTACCGAGGGAGAGCCAAAATAATCCGGGACACAAACGGCTGTCTGGTGACAGAAACAAACAGAGAGATCTTTTATTTCGTAATAATATTTTCAAAAAAAAGTCTGTGACCGCACATTTTACAATTCAGAGATTTGATAAGTTATATCTTACAACTGAAACATTATCTTGGATAAAGAAAAGAAAAATATGTATAATTAATAATTAAAAGAATAAATCGAAGGAAAATACGACAAGAAAAACCTTCATTTAAAAAAAAAAAAATAAAAATATAAAAAAAAAAAAAAACAAAAAAATAAATAAAACCAATAATAAATAATATAAAATGTAAATATTTACATGAAATTATGACAAATTAAGCAAGAAGCTGGGTTATGAGAGGATTTTCAGAACTTTCACAGCTGATGTTAAAGTTATATACTAGTTTACGAATTCTTTCAGAAATCAATTCAACATCCGCCCTTCCGTGGAGACTTAAGGTTGAATAGTGCCAAGGGAGGTCTAGCATCATTTTCAAAACTTTGTTTTGTGATACCTGTAACTTCTTTAAATGGCACCTTGCAGCGTTACCCCATACTGGACACCCATATAACAGTATAGCTTGGAAAATAACTTTATGAATAATAATCTTATTTTCATTTGTGAGTAAAGACTTGCGATTAATAAAAGGGTAAAGCATCTTAATAGCAATACTCATTTTATTAAGAGTACTTTGAATATGTTGTTTAAATGTGAGTCTTGTATCGAGATGAACTCCGAGATACTTTACCGATTGCTCCCATGCAATCGTGGTACCATTTATTTGCAGCTGACTGCTGGGAAGATAGCAAGCTTTTCTCTTTCGTGTAAAAAAGATGGCTTGTGTCTTCCCGACATTTAGCTTGATTTTCCATTTCATATAATATTTTTCAAGTATCTCGATCGCATGCTTTAGATTTGTCTCAACGTTGAGAGAAAATTCATGCGACGCAAATACTGCAGTGTCGTCAGCGAAGATAGCTGATTCACACTGCGGTAGATTTGGAAAATCCGAAGTGTAGATATTGTACAAAGCTGGACCAAGTACTGAGCCTTGGGGGACGCCACAATCAAAAAATATCAATCTAGAAACATCACAATTGACATGAACCTGAAAACATCTATTGGATAAGAAACTCTGGACGACCTTACACAAATACAAAGGAAAGTCGAACTGTATCATTTTATATATTATCCCATTGTGCCATACGGAATCAAAAGCTTTTCAATGTCTAACAATATCATGCCCGTTGATTGACCACGTGAACGATGGTCTAGAACATGGCTGCAAATTCGTTTAACCTGGTGCGAGGTGCTGTGAAAGCGTCGAAATCCAAATTGGATATCGGGGAAAATATCTTTATCTGAAACAACTTTTAAAATATGTTGTTTCAGGATTTTTTCAAAAACTTTACCTATGTTGCTAAGTAAACTAATTGGCCTGTAACTTTCAGGTTTATCTGGGGCTTTTCCAGCCTTAAGGATAGGTACAACCATTGCTTTTTTCCAACATTGAGGAAAGTATTGACATTTAAGGCATGCATTGATTATAAATGTTAAGTATTTAATTCCAATATGAGGCAATTGTTTTAGATAGGCATTCTTAACTTTGTCCAGTCCTCCTATTTTTCGTGTTTGCAAGCACTTGATTACATTTCTTACGTTTTCTTCTTCTACAAATGCATTTAGAGGAGTTAATTCGTTTGTGGTGTCGAATCTTTCGATTCTGTTACTGACAAGTTCATTAGTTTCAAATTCACCCAAATGCTGAGACCAAGTGATTTTTTGAAAAACTTGTTCCAAATAGGTTTGCTTGTTCAAAACCTGTAAAAAAAGTAGTAGAAGAATCCTTCAGAAATGGTATTTTACGGTTTTTATTCTTGATTAACTTCACTACATTCCAGAACGGTTTAGCATTTTTATCCATAACGCTCAGTTTTTTGTTCCATTCTCTATTACGATGGATTTGTATCTGGTCAGCAATGCGCTCATTAAAATGGGAAACCATTGATCGAGAAAAGGGCTGACGGTAATTCTGCCAGTTTCTTCGATGAATGTTTCTCACTTTAATAAGCTCTAAGATATGGGTTGGAAGTTTTTTAAAAATATCTTTTTTTACTCTTTTGGGAATACTTTCATCAACCGAAGAAATTATAGCTTGTGTAAAGTTTTGTACAATAAGGTCAACATCATCTTTACAAGACACTATTTCAAGATTTGTAGTACTATTTTGAAGGCTCATTTTAATCTTTGATTTGAATGAATTCCAATTAGCATTCTTCATGTCCAGGAAATATTGAATCTTTCTTTCACCCAACCAAGAAAGGTTACAAGAAACAGGATTATGATCTGAACTGAGAGCACTTAACGAAACGGGTTCTGTTATAAGACCAGGGACATTTGACACAAACAAGTCAAGGACAGAGGGGATGCCACGAGAACCTGCGGGAAAATAAGTTGGACAAGGTGGATAAAAAATATTAATTGGTAGTGCCAATGAAAGGGCAGCCAATATATTGCCCCAAGCATTTGCTCTTACACACCCCCAATCTCTATGCCGGCATTTAAAATCACCACCTAATAGAAATTCACCATTCATTGTGAATAACTTTTTTAAATCTTGCTTGATCCATTTTCTTTTAATATCCGACGAAGATCCACCAGGGAAATAAACAGAATAGATTTTTACTGTCTTATGGTTTCTTAACTTAATCATTACACCTACATTCTCCACAAGCCTAGTTGGAATTACAGGTAAAAGCGAATGTTGAATTGACTTCCTGATAAGAATCACCACTCCCCCACCCCTCTGGTCTACTCTATCAATGCGATAGCAGTTAAAGTCAGATGATGGGAGTCTTATATCAAAATTAAGCCAAGTTTCTGTTACTAGAGCAACATCAACTTTATAGCTATTTAAAAAGTTTAAAAAGTCATGAAATTTATTACGTATGCCTTTAGCATTCCAAGTAATTATTTTTATATGTGTATCTGCCATTTTACTTAACATTATTAGTGTATAAAAACTTAGTGGCTAAATGCGCGATCACATTAAATTGTTCTATTTTCGTTTTACAAACTGATAAATTTGAGATCATTTCCATGCACAAGGAATTTAGTTCCTCGATTGTGAAGAGTGCTGAATTGTTGTTGGGTAAATTATTGTTATTGTTTGATGAAGAAGCGCCGCGTGAGTCATTTTCCCATGCATTAATTGTTGGTGGTAAACTTTGAATTTGCGGGCTTGAATTTGGAAAGCTTTTGCTCGGAGCATTGGTCAGTCCCAGTCGTCGCTGTGGCTGTGGAAGCGTAGGAAAATCACTCATAGAGGCAAACGAAATCGGTTTTTGGCAAGCTTGATGATTAGAAATTTGAGTTGATGCAGCGAAATGAGTTCTTGGATGGATCTTGGATCTTCCAGATGATCTTTCTTTTATTTCTAAGTATTTAGATCTACTGGTGCATGTGACGTCAGTAGCTTTATGATTTCCGTTGCAGTTGGCACATTTATTTACCGAAGCGTTATTACATTCGCTTGTTTTGTGTGAACCAGCGCAAGTAGCACAATATGTTTTTATGTGACAATTTCTCTCACCATGTCCAAACATTTGACAATTAAAGCATTGTGTCACCTTACCTTTGATTTTCCTTTGGAAGTTCCAGCTCACTTGGGTGTGAAAAATTGAGCGATGATTTTTTTAAGTTCACTTAATTTAATTGTTCCATTTTCAAAGTGAATGAGATAAAAAAAGTCAGTAAATTTATCATGTTTTTTTTCAATTTTTTTAACATCAGAACATTTTAAGCCAAGCGAAATGAGTTCAGCTTTGAGTTCATTAGTTTTTATATCATCCAGTCCATACAAAATAACTTTGAAAGTTTTAGCACTTTTAATATCATGAGAAAAATATTGACAGTTATCCTCTTTTAGTTTTTCTAACACAATATTAAATGATTCAATAGTTCCGAACATTATTTTTATACCAATTGTTAATTTTTTTATTGAATAACTGGATATTTTAAGCTTTTTCATGAGGCTATGCACATATTCTGGTGATTTTTGCAGCACTTTGATTGGTGGCACATACACTTTTCTGATTATTGGCGAATCAGTTTCGTCCATTTCAGAATTATCTGTATCTGGATGGCATTGTAGGGGAGTGAATTTATTACGGTAGGGGTTTTTACCAAGCCCACTTGTTGGATGCATAGTGGAACGAAGTTTTTTATCCGAGGACAAGCAATTGTCCCCGGTATCAGGCGATCTATCGCGTTTGGGAATGGTTGTAATGAGAACTCGCGACCAAGATGAACACGTCAAACGCAGTCGAAAGCTCCGGGTGAACTGACAGAAACAAACAATATCGTGACAAGATGGAAGCAGTACTTTGAAAACCTGCTCAATGTGCGCATCCATCAACCACGAATACATGCACCAGACGTATATACAGTCGAGCGTCGGATCCCAGAGCCCTCTTTCGGCGAAGTTGTAGACGCAATAAATCGATTGAAAAACAACAAGGCTCCCGGAGTCGACTGCATGCCTGCAGAGCTTGTGCACCATCGAGGAGAGACAACCGCTCGAAAGATCCACCAACTGATAAAAAGAATATGGGATAAGGAAGTCATTCCGGAAGAATGGAAAACGTCAATAGTCATCCCCATTTTCAAAAAAGGCGACAGATCTGATGTTACGGACCGACCTTGAGTCCAGGTCCCCCAACATTCACCAATCCCCGTAATCGGTCCGTAACACTGACTGCGAAAATTACAGAGGAATATCATTGCTCCCAACCACATACAAAATACTAACAAATGTCATACTGGCGAGAATCACACCGTACGCAGAAGAAATATTTGGAGACTACCAGTGCGGATGCCGTAGGAACCGGTCAACGAGCGACCAAATGTTCACAATAAGGCAACTACTGGAAAAGAAGTGGGAATACGGAGAGACGGTTCACCAACTGTTCGTTGACTTCAAAAAAGCCTACGGCTCAGTCGCAAGGCAAACACTCTACCATATTGTCGTTGAGCTGGGAATCCCGAAGAAATATGCAGCCCTCATTCAAATTGGCATGAACGAAAACAAAGGGCGAGTTACAATAGAAAACCACCTCTCAGAATCATTTGAAATCCAGGACGGACTAAAACAGGGCGAAGGTCTCTCATCATGTCTCTTTAACCTTGTGCTCGAGTATGTCGTCAGAAAGGTACAAGACGACATGATGGCCGGATCATCCCTGAACGGGGTCACATAAGTGCTCGCATATGCGGATGATATCGCCGTTTTGGGCGATGATCTAGAAACTGTAGATAAAAACGGACATCATACAAGCGGCAGAAGAAGTGGGCCTGTAGCGATTCTAACAGATACACACAATTCACAAGCAAGCAAAAATAGTGAAGAACACCGAACGAAAAAAAAATCGAATAAGAAAAATACATCAGAACCGTATACCAAGCGATAAAATAAAAATTATTCACACCAGTGGAATATACTCGAGTTTGGAAATAAAATTCTAAACACGGTCAGTAGCCTGGTGTGTAACGCTTAAGGTAAAATTTTTTTCGTGATTCGAGCTGTCATAGCGTCAGTTCGAATCACACGATTTTCTTCACTATTATTTCAAACGCTATAGGCCTAGAAATAAATAAAAACAAAACAAAATACATGAGAACGGCGAGAGCAGATGAACCTCAGGGAACATACATAAACATCAGAGGCAAGATATTTGAAAATGTCAAAGAATTTAAATATCTGGGAACGATACTGACGGCCAGTAACGAAATGTCGATGGAAATTAACAAAAGACTACACTCCGGCAACGCTAGTTGGCATGCGGGCAGTAAACTGATGAAATCCAAACTGCTATCACGGAATATAAAGCTCCGTGTCTATAGAGAACCATAATTCGAGAATAAAGTTTTAAGGGGTATCCTTGGCGGTAAATATGACGAGGAGGTAGGACAATGGAGAAAACTCCACAACCACGAATTGGAAGAGCTATACCGCAAACCTACCATAGTAAGAGAGTAATCAAATCGCGAAGATTAAGGTGGGCCGGACACGTGGCGCGAATGTGCAACGATAGGACCGTGCGTAGAATTCTTGACGGTAAGCCAACGGGAAAGAGACTGGCAGGACGGCCGCGACGGAGATGGGAGGACAATGTGAGGTTGGACCTCGAGGAGTTCGGATCGGATGGTCGAATGTGGAAGAAGGGCGCACAGGACAGGGAACTGTAGGGTATTATTAAGCATGTGTGTCGGCAAGGACGCGGATTCACCAATATCCCACCTACTTGTTCCACCGAAAGCGAAAGCACTGAGTTCATCCGCAAGTTGCACTCCACGCTGATTGAAATCTGTTTTTTATTGTTTGAAAATTTCTTTAAAGTACTTAATCACTAGGCGAACGCTAGATCACACTTGTACAAAGGTCGAAAAGCTTAATTCGGGAAAAATATCCTTGTTGGCCGGGATTAATGTTCAAATAATTTAATCGGTGTGAGAAAAAGTTATACTGATTCACTACTTGTACTCCACGGTGATTGAAATCCGTTATGTTGATGCGCACAATACTGAGGATAAGACTCCGCGCAATTAACGATACGCACTCTCCACTGGCTGAAACTCGACTAACTAAAAATGGGCAAGAATCCATTTATCGTGTCGTGGCAGTAGAGTCATAGTTAAATAAACTCACTGCCACTTACTAAGAACTTGAAAGGGTTGCTATGCGTGCATAGAGAATTTAGTTCCAGGGAATTACTGCTGTACAGGCTGAATTAGATTCCTCGGTTGCTATGTGTACTGAGAAATCGGTTTTGGAAACACGACCAAGTATGGGGATTGGATGTCGGTTAGGCGAAGGGATATGGGTCTTAGTTGTTGCGTTGGTTGTTTCGTGGAAATGCAACGCATCATGCTGGTAACTTACCAGTGAGGAGATTTGGTGCTGTTTCAATTGGTTTAGTTTGGATGGGAGCCGAAATGGTTTTCGGGGAAAATAAATGTTGCTTGGTTACAAGCGAGGGAAATGGTTTAAGCAGGAAGTGAGCCGGAATGGTTTCAGGGGAAATTAATGCTGCTTGGAAGTAAGCGAGGGATATAGTTTAAATAGGAAATTAACCGAAGTGGTTTTTGGGAAAAATGTATGCCGTTTGATGTAGTTGAGGGAGATGATTACTATTCCGTTGTAAGTTTGAAAATACATTTTATTACAGGTTGGGAAATGGATTCTGGGTATATTGGGAAGGGTATTTTTTGCATGTTGCGAATGTGTGCTATTGCAGGTTTGGGTTATGGTGGCGCGCTGGTAGCAGTCGAAGCTAGGTAGGGATTGTGGGTTGGTTCTTCGTGTGGTATAGAGAACCCCCACAGAACAATGGCGAGTCGAGTCGGTGAGGTCTTGAACTTCCGGGTTCCTGCAGCGACGCAAGGGCAGGCGTGTCACTCATTGTTGCCTTTGTGTTGTGACTGTCTTGTGACCACAAAACATCCACATCTATTAGAATGTTAGGTTCATCTTTGGTATATATTAGAAGGTAAGGAACATATACTTCTCTAAAAAAAAGGCGAACTTTTAGCGGTGAGTCAGGACCCTGAGATTGTTTTTTTTTTTTCGTCTGTGACCTGGAACACGAATGTGTCAATCCCATAGAATTTAACCAATGAAATAATAATAATGACCCAATCCTTCATCATCATGATTCGGTCCTTTTTTTCCAACCATATGTTTTGTGAAACGAAAATAGCGGAATTATTGACCGGGACCTGTGGGGACATCTTTAATCTCTCCTTGAACACATTTTCCATAGATTGAACAATCTCGAGGACGAATTAGCCGACTTGCAATTCTCGTTATTAAATCAGTATACCTCGGCTCTATCCCTCCCTACATTGGACCTTATATGAACTATGGGTTAGGTTTGTAAATGAATTTGATAAGTTTAAATTTAATTTAAAACATTTGCTCTGCACTTGATTCTTCCCCTTTCCAAATATGCCTCGGCAGCTTTTCGCTTGGGTGTTAGAAGAATTGCTTGAATCTTAATGTTGGTAAATGCCAATCAATTACGTTTTCACGGAAGCGCAGATTTCCGCTTTCCAGTTCCCATTTTTTATTCAACCAACCGTTATCCTCGTGACCTGGGCATCTTACGAGACGATGAGCTAAATTTCCTCTTACACATCGATTACACAATCTAGGGGCCAATTCTGCTCTCGGATTTGTTAACGCGAGCCGAACGAATTTTTTAACCGCTGTGACCCGATCCCTTTACATTTCTTTAGTCCGCCGTCTTTTAGAATGTGCCACTCAGATCTGATCCCCTCATCACATGACTCACATACGCTGTGTTGAGAGCATTCAACGACGCTTCTTACGTTTTGCTCTCCGTGGACAGAGACGGTAAAATTCTTTGCTTTCACTAGGATGTGAAAAGACAGTGACAGAATAGAAAGAAATGAGTGCCTGAGGTACCAGGTGTACCGGTGTGAACTGAGCGTCATGATACAAATGTATGTTGTGAACGAGCCCATATATTTTTTTTATTTGGTTGTTATGACATCTGTCAAACATATTTAGTATGCACCAAGCCATTGTACAAGCATCTTTTTTTTAATCCTGTTAAAAATGTCGAATATTGTACCAGAAAATGATGATTTGCGGAAAGCATTAATTTTTTGTTTTCATTTGAAGAAAAGTGCTGCAGAGTCGCATCGAATGCTTGTCGAAGCTTATGGTGATCATGCTCTATGGGAAGCAACATGCAAAAGATGGTTTAAGGGGTTCAGAGATAACGATTTTGATGTGCGAAATGAAGAACGTGGAAAACCACCAAGAAAGTTTGAAGACGCCAAATTGCAAGCAATATTGGATCAAGATGACACTTTAAGTCAAAAACAAATGGCACAAATGTTAAATGTTGCAACAACAAACAATTTCTGACCGTTTAAAAGCTATGGGAAAGATCCAAAAGTGTGGAAACTGGGTGCCACATGAATTGAATGACAGGCAGATGGAAAAGCGAAACACCACATGTGAAACGTTGCTTCTACGACACGAAAGGAAGTCGGTATTGCATCGAATTGTGACTGGTGATGAAAAATGGATTTATTTTAAAAATCCTAAACGCAAAATATCATGGGTACATCCAGGAGAAGCGTCAACTTCGACTGCAAAGCGTGATCGGTTCGGAAAAAAGACAATGCTCTGTGTTTAGAGGGGCCAGAGGGGGGTGGTGTATCATAAACTTCTAAAACCTGGCGAAACTGTTCATGCGCAACGCTACCGACAACATGTATTGATCGAAAAACGACCAGAATGGGCCACAGGACACGGAAAGGTAATTTTGTTGCATGATAATGCTCCGAGTCATACAGCAAAACCCGTCAAAGAAACAATAAAAGCTCTCGGCTGGGAATTGTTACCCCACCCGCCGTATTCACTAGACTTGGCTCTTTCCGACTACCATTTGTTTTCATCGATGGGACACGCATTGGCTAAGCAGCATTTCAATTCCTACGAGGAAGTCGAAAATTGGGTTTCCAATTGGTTTGCCTCAAAAGACGACCGGTTTTATTGGCGTGGTATCCTTAAATTGTCAGAAAAGTGGTCGAAATGTGTAAAAAGGTCGAAATGTGTAGAAAGCAATGGCCAATACTTCGAATAAAATGTTTTTTACTTTCTCAAAAAAAAAAAAAAAAAAAAACGTTTTTACTTTAAAAAAATTGCATACTCATTTCATGCCGGTACACCTGGTATATGCACGTAAGCTATCGTTGGGAGAAAACAGTTTTTAAGGATGCATTAAGGAATATATTTTAAAGATAAGTCCGCCAGAAAATCTCATCTTGTCAATAGTCAAACAAAACTTCAGCGCCACTAAGCAACGGTCGAGGTGAAAATCTGGTACAATTTCCCTACCACTGTGTGAATTTATGTGCTAATGAAGTTTATAATCTATGTGCTACGTGGTATAAAAAAATTGGATAAACTTACCCCAACATCTTCGTACTCATCTTCATTTTCATCCTCGTCATTGTCTTCTTCCATGTCATCATCATCCTCCATGTCTCCAAGTAATGTTGGTGCTCGGCAACTTTCTAAGAAATCTTCCAATGATACTTGTTCGCTGTCGCTGGATGTTGATGTAAGACTCATCGTTAATGCTGGATTAATCGAAGATGATCCTTGATTTCCAGTGGATGTGTTATTTCCACCACCCGCGTTCGATCCAGCATTGTTAGCTTAGTATGAAAATTACAACAAACATATTATCCACATTTCCAAAGGAATTAGTAGTTGACTTACCAGTGTTATTTGATGACAAACTCGGATAGCTTTGTGCTGTGCTTAATAATCCAGAATGGAAATTACTGGACAATGCCAATTTTACCAAACTGGTTACGGATGTTGGACCACGGGGAAAGAATCCAGAATTGTTGGAATTTTGATTGTTTCGCTCGCTCGAATTCGAATTATTGATTTTTTGATCATTCTGAATGTTGTTACCCTGTGACGTCCGGCGGCGAGCTATTGCGGCGAATGTTTCTAGAATTCTAGTTGGAGTTGTAGTATCTGGCTGTGCTGGAGTTTCTGAAACAGATGTTGTGGTCAAATTTGGGACACTGACACTCATTTGATTTGAAACTGCAGTAGTTGAAGTTGTTGCTGGTGGTGGATTTTCGGGTGTTGCATTATTAAGTAAGGTGTCCTTACCTTCTGTACATTCACCAAGGTGTTTTTCAACGAGCTGCTTTTTGAAATGCATTATTTCTTCGGGTTTTTGTAGAGCGTTATTCGTACCACTGCCCACTGTGCCTGATGTTCCTGTTGGGTGACCGGTGTTGGTTTCATGCGATTTTGGGATGGGAATCTTTACGCTTGGCGTCAAAAGGTTTGTTGTAGGTATTGACAAAATGTCTGAGGAGAGAATATTGTTTGTGTTGTTGCGAATCATGTCGACTCCTTCTCTCATCTTATCGATCACTTCCATAGCTTCTGTGGAGAATTGAGATACTCTTTGTCCTGAATTAGCTCGAAGATTAACTAATAAGCTCTTACTAATACTATTCACGGAATTGCTGGCGTTCATCTTATTATTAACTTCGATATTTGATGATTTGTTGTTTTCCTCGCCATAGCTTTGTTGACGAATTAGAGTTGCTCCCCCTGTGGTGCATGGGCCGACGGATAGTAGACCAGCGAGAGTACTTTTAGCTTGGTTATTACTTCCGTTATTTATATTAATTGTATTATCAGTTAGCGCTAAGTTTTCGGTGATTGTAGCCAAGTCGGATACGACATTGGCATTGATCGCTTGCATTGAATTATTTATGGCTGATAGATCGGAGATGTTTTCTCTTTCTCTTAGGGAATGGTGGACTACAACAGATGAGCCACAACCATCCTTTCCATCAGGATTGACCGTAGTTGCAATATCTGATTTAGCCGAGGAGAATACATTTTCGGTTATAGCTTCAACAGCTTGTTTCCAAGCAAGATTGTCAGCTGAGGCCGCCTGTTCTGATGTAGCTACAGAATTTCTATTCATTTCAGTGGCTTCCGGAAGTGATGGAGTTGAACTTGATTTTCGACTAGTTAACGTATTACTTTTATTCTCTAGTTTTTTATTTATGTTAGATAGAGGCGCAACCCAATTTCCGCCTTCCAACACTGATAAGTTATCACAATTTGCCAGTTTTAAATCATACTTCCCCTCAGCACCCATTCGATATGAATTTCTTACACCATGATCCCACTTAACATCAATCCATCCATTGTGAATTTCTCCGGTGACAGTACCTTCGCCACAGCTGTCTTGATCATCCCATCGCCAATCTATACCGCGGACAACTCGTGCTCCTTTTGTAATATGCTTTAATTGAGCGCGAATCTGACGACGTTCCCTTCGTAATTTGGTTTCTGCTTCCTTTGCTCCTTTACCCATGTCATCGCAAATGCCTGATACTCGGCCATATATTTCAAACCCACTTAAACTTAAATAATGTGTTTGCCCGGATGCGTTACGGCCATTTTGTTGTATGCGGATATGTCGATAACCTTGATGTTCATCTGGAGAGCATACTATAGGCCATGTACTTGTATTGCCTGGTTCCGCCAAACTCTTGTCATCACAATGGGTTACAAGGGTAACCCAATTAACTCCATCCTTTGAGCCTTGTAGCATCCAGTTTCGCAGAGCACTACGGCCGTATCCTCGAGCATGTCGTAATGTGTAAGCGTTTGGAACTAAATAAAGACCTAGATCAATTGCAAACCAGGCTTTTTTATTGTCCTTGGTATGGCAGTTTACACTGATGCTGTCGCGTGACAAAATATCCTCTAATTTGCCATATGGAAGTGTCTTTCCTTCCGAACTGGTAACTTGAACGAGGCCATATTGAGCTGGATTAACCCACTCAGTTGTCTTTCCGTTTGAACCAATGAAATATATTAAGCCCTCTTCATCAAAATCATACTCGTATTTAAAGACCATTCCTGACTTGTTCTCCTTTAAAGTTTTTAGATATAAAAATGTACTGCGGTCCATATCGTACCACTGTTTTGCTACCATCTTCAATAAATACTTTGCCAATTGCCCTACTGTCGCAAGAGGTTCCATTTTTAGTGTCCTTCCAGTACGATCAAACAATGTGGTTTCACATGCAGCTCGCTCCAATCGGAATCGAAGACGTTTCGTAAGAATGTGTACTCCATATCCTGCACCTGGTGCATCATACAAATATACTGGCAATTTTTCGGTACTCTCCAATACAGATACCAATTTCTGCACCAAGATTCCGGCGGTATTTTTCTTATCGTTTTTATTAATTAAAATACAATTCTTGAATATTCCAATTCTCTGTTTTTGTAGCTTGTTCAGCTTATTCCTAGATAATCCGTTGTCCCAAAAATTCTTGGATAGAACAGCTACCAGACATTGAACCAATCCTGAGCTATGCATTTCATAAGCACTAACAACACCATCCTCATGAAGCAATTTAGTTAAATCATTTAACGCACTGGACAATACATTCTGCCAGTCTGAATTTGGTGATATACGTTGCCGTTCCAAGGCTGATTCGATTAGTTTCACTATGGCTGTTAATTGTGCTACAGCACCTCTTGGTACAGCTTGGGCTGCTTTAAAGTACTTATTGTATAGATCGCGAGCAAGATTCTTAACTTGATTCTTTTGAACTTCTGTTTTAGTTCGGACCTTTTTCTTCTTTGACGTAGACCAACCTGAAGCAAAATCGGGACCAAGTGTATTTTCGGCTGTATAGGTGTGTTTCGTACCACGATTGCTCTCGAATATGAAGCCTGGCAGATCATCTTGTAAAATAGTAACTTGATGTCCTTCGGAATTGGTTATTTGCAATTGATTTAGTTTTTGACTCTGAAGAACCCAATTTCCAACAACTAAACGTAAGTCCGACACTGCTGGAAGGATCGCTTGAGATGGTGTGCCGGGACGAACTGCAGATCGTGCTCTTAATAATTTTTCTAGGAATTCCCCACGATTTTCTATAAGTAAAGTAAACAGAGGTCAAATTATAGTATATATCGATAACAGTGCTATCTTTGTACGGATTGGGTAAAGAATTTTTATGTAAAGATCTTAATGTGAAAAACTCGTGAAAGAGAAGATGTTAGAACAGTGATAATATGTTGAACGTTATAATGGACTTTCCTGTTCGGCCTAATGACTTGTTAATCTGTGCACACAATCACAAACAAATCGATTTAAATGATGATGTTAAACAATAAATTAATTAATTTTAACCTTTGAACAGCTGTGATCTTATTTATGTTTATAATGTTTATTATCGGATAATAGCATGACTAGGTTAATAGCAAATAAAAAAATTTCAAATCATTATATTGTATGTGACTTAATGACAGTAGACTGCAGTGTCTGGGATGTAGATGAAGTGACGAGTGACAGATGAAACATTTTAATGATTGACGGCTATTTTTCACCCGCGCGGAATTGGGGAAATCAATCAAAATTAACCTAGGTTTAATTAACCATATTTAATTGAAGAATTAGGTTTAGCTTTGAGGAAAACGGATCAGATGGTCAAGCGTTGAAAGAGAGTGCACAGGACAGAGAGCGATGGCGCAGCCGAGTCGGTGAGGTTAGGCCAATAAATAGTAATAGAAATCCACCCTGGCAACTATTTACAATGCGTACATCATCACAACAAAAAAATACCTTCCGGCAATTGACAGCTCTGTCGTAAAGTTGGACATTTTTGAGGTTATACGCACTCAGAACGTTTTGACATACGAGCGCTATTTGTGTTATTTACAGTAACTTAAAAGATTCATCTCGGCCCAAAAATGGAATTAAATCGTCAACATTTTCGTGCGATTATTTTTTACAACTTTCGGCGTGGATTAACTCAGCAACAGTGCATGGATGAACTAAATTCAATTTTTGGCGATGAAGCTCCATCAAGGACCAGTGTTTATCGATGGCATGGTGAATTCAATCGTGGTCGTAGTTCACTCCAAGATGAATTTCGTGAAGGTCGTCCAAAATCAGTTGTTGTTCCGAAAACCATTGATGCTGTGCGCGAACTGATATTGGAAGATCGTCATGTGACCTATCGTGAGATTGAGACAACCTTAGGCGTTAGTGGGACGAGCATACATTCAATATTGCATAAACATTTGACTGTCAAAAAAATTTGTTCGCGTTGGATCCCGCACAATTTGTCAATCGCCCAAAGAAAGGCTCGTGTCAATTGGTCGAAAGAAATGCTCAAAAAATACGGTCGCGGTGCTTCGAAACACGTCTATGACATCGTGACAGGTGATGAATCGTGGATTTACGCGTATGAGCCCGAAAGTAAACAGCAGTCGACTGTCTGGGTGTTTCTAGATGAGCCAAATCCAACAAAAGTTGTTCGCGCACGAAGCACTTCCAAGCAAATGGTCGCCTGTTTTTTCGGAAAAACTGGACATGTCGCAACCGTACCACTAGAACAACGCAGAACAGTCAATTCTGAGTGGTACACAACCATTTGTTTGCCAGTTGTCTTCCAAGAAATCAGGAAAACCAAACGCCGAAGACGGATCACTCTTCACCACGACAATGCGAGCTCTCACACGTCGGCTGCGACAACTGCATTTTTGAGCACCCAAAACATCGATTTGATGGGTCATCCGCCGTATAGTCTTGACTTGGCACCGAATGACTTCTTTTTATTCCCGTACGTAAAAAACAAACTGAGAGGTCAACGTTTTTCGACACCTGAAGAAGCGGTTGCTGCATTCAGAATGCATGTGTTGGAGATACCTCAATCAGAGTGGCAAAAGTGCTTCGACAACTGGTTCAAACGCATGCAAAAGTGTATAGATCTTCATGGGGAATATTTTGAAAAACAATAAAGTGATTTTCGATGATCAATATTTGTTTTTGTTCTCTAATCCCGAAATATAAAAGGCAACCCTCGTATATAATATCCGTCAGGAGATAGCTCCTAACCAAGAAAATTAAAGTCTATGAAAATCACAATCAAGTTAATTCTACGTAGTTGAAAGAAGACTGAAGTTATCTAAGTGATATAAGATGTAAGCCATTGACGGATTATATGTCACAGAAATGGTATTGAAGATATACCGATCTAATAATTAAAAGCACTATTCCAGCATTAGATTATCCACGTTAAGTTGATGTATGCGAGGGAATGTGATCGTACACTGTTTCACCCAAGAAGGCCTAACAATTTTTTTAACGGCCGTAATCTATCCTTTTTTATGTCCGTAATCTATGTCGGGGTTAGAATGTTCATTATTTAAAGCAAATATTAATAAGTTTAATATTTAATAGCAATGTGTTTAATTACGGTGGCGCCTTCTAAAGATCTGGGAGTTAAAAAGCACGATCTTCAACCACAAACAAATTCATAAGGTCACATGGTTATCAGCTGATGTGTAACATGTAACCAAAGAGACCACTTCCTCATAGACAAAAGGCACCATTCGAACATCATTGACGAAAGATAGTACAGAGGAGCAAATTGCGACCCCGATCACCTTCTAATGATAGGTAAAATAAGGCGTCGTGTCGTAGCATGGGAAGATAACAAAAACCTCGACATTGATACGCTAAACCCCCTTGACGTGATGCGGGGGCTTAAATTACAATAATCACTCAGGCTACGCTGACGGAAGCATACGCTTCCAGTAGGGCCACTCATATCAGACAGGGTAGCGAGGAGTAAAACCACAAAAATCTACTACCCCTCATCCAGGGTGTTACGCGGCACCTCACATTGGATGGTTTGCAGCCAGGCGTATACCGGCTGTATTATAACGGCGGCTTTCTGACACCGAGTCGAATCAGATCAGTGAGCAGACCTTACCCTATCAAAATCGGGGTTCTGATATGGCGGACTATTAGAAACTCCAAGACTCGTGAGAACAAAAATAATTACCCAATATACACACAACAATCTCACGAAAAACCCGGTAGGCGTAGATGTGATGATCCGACACTACCACAAGGAAACAAATCGTCAAGAAAATACCGACTCGGCAAACGAAGACGGAGGCAAAAACGGAAAAAACGATATATATGCGTCGGCACGTGGAAAGTACGAACGTTGTATAAGCCAGGGGCGATACATACGGTCGTAGAGAACGCGAAACAATATAAAATGGACATCGGCGCGCTGCAGGAAATCCGACTCGTTTACACTGGCGTGTGGAGGTATCGATACACATAACCTCGGAACTGGCTTCATCATGAGCAATAAGATTGCGCCCTGTGTAAAAGATGTGAGATCTATTATTGACCGAATGCCTGTGCTAAAAATACAGGGCCCATGGTACAATTATATACTTATAAACGTACACGCCCCAAAAGAGTTTACCGACGACGAAATGAAGGACACGTTCTTTGAGAACCTAGGGGAATTATTTAACGGAATTTAATCATTCGATGATAAAACCCTACTCGGGGACGTCAACACGAAAATTGAAAAGGAACCAACCAGCTATAGGTAAAGAAACATTTCAAATGATAATGGAATTCGAATTATTACGTTCGCAGCGTCAAAAAAACCGGTAGTGAAAAACACGATGTTCAAGCACAAGCCAATTTATAAAACCACATGGATCTCATCCGACGTCGTAACGCACAACCAAATAGACCACTTCCTCGTAGATAAGATACCACTCGAACATCCTTGACGTAAGATCATATAGAGGACCAGATTGCGACTCCGATCATCTTCTAGTGATGGGCAAAATTAGGAGTCGGTTCGCAGCAAACCCACACGGGCAGTCACGGTAGACGAGCAAAAAGTTCGACACTGATAAACTAAAAGAGCTGCGCAAAAGGACTGAATATCAAGACGAACTAACGAATAGATTTAGCATCCTAGAGAATGGGAGCAGTGAGGAAGAGGAAGCCAGTAATGTGGACACTAAATGGACATCGATCAGAGACGCAATCAAACGAACGGCTCAAAAGGTATTAGGATTTAAGAAAACAATTATGTCAAACCTTGGTTTGACGACGAGTACAGGGCGAAGATCGAAGAACCTAAACGCCTCAGTGTGATCCACTTAGAAAGATATGAAGTTAACGCAGAAAGATACGCGACGGAAAGAGACAATGAAACTTTTCAAACGCAATAAACGCGAATGGGAGAAAACTCGGATCGAAAAAATTCTAGAAAATGCCAGAGCAAAGAACATCAGATGTATACCAGCATAAATACAATTAGAAATGGCTACCAAGGGAGAGCCAAAATAATTCAAGACGCAAACGGCTGTCTTGTCACAGAACCAAACAATATCGTGACAAGAGGGAAGCAGTACTTTGAAACCCTGCTCAACATGCACACGATACCTTAGATACCAGAGCCCTCTTTCAACGAAGTTGTAGACGCAATAAATAGATTGAAAAATAACAAGGCTCCCGGAGTCGACTGCATAAAGGCAGAACTTATGAAGCACGGAGGAGAGGCAACCGCTTGAAAGATCCACCAACTGATCAAAACAATATGGGGTACGGATATCACTCCGGAAGAATGGAAAACCTCAATAGTCGTCCCCATTTTCGAAAAAGGCGAGAGATCTGACTGCGAAAACTACAGAGGAATATCATTGCTCCTAACAACATACAAAATACTAACGAATGTCATACTGGCGAGAATCACACTGTACGCAAAAGAAATATTGGGAGACTACCAATGTGGATTCCGTAGGAACCGATCAACGAGGGACCAACTGTTCACATTAAGACAATTGCTGGAAAAGAAGTGGGAATACGGAGAGACGGTTCACCAACTATTCGTTGACTTCAAAAAAGACTATGACTCAGCCGCAAGGCAAATACTTTACCATATTGTAGTTGAGCTGTGAGTCCCGAAAAAATATGCCGACCTCATTCAAATCTGCATGAACCTAAAAAATAAAATGCGAGTTAGAATAGGAAACCACCTCTCAGAACCATTTGAAACCCGCGACGGACTAAAACAGGGGGGTGGCCTCTGACCATGTCTTTTTAACCTTATGCTCGAGTATGTCATCAAAAAGGTACAAGACGACAACATAGCCGGATCATCCCTGAACGGGGTTACACAGGTGCTCACATAAGCGGATGATATCGCCGTTATAATCTAGAAGGTTTGGCCTTGAGGAGATCGGAAACTGTAAGTAAAAATAATCGAAATCATCATCAAGCAGAAGTAAACAGCCTAGAAGTCAATGAAGACCAGATAAAATATGTGGTTAGGGCGATAGCAGGTGGAGCCCAGGGTACACCCATAAACATCAGGGGAAAGATATTTGCGAACGTTAAAGAGTTGAAATATCTGGGAACGGCTAGCAACGAAATGTCAAAGGAAATCAACAAAACAAAAAGACGGAATTCAAGCAACGCAGTCAGCAAACTTAAAATCCAAACTGCTGTCTCGTATATAAAGCTCCGTGTTTATAGAACTATAATCAATGTCGATTTTTCTATACGGATGCGAGACATGGGCACATACAAAACGATAAGAGAAAATATTCCGCGTATTCGAGAATAACGTTTTAAAGAGTATCTTTGGCGCTAAATACTACGATGATACATCACAATAGAGGAAACTGCACAACCCTGAATTGAAAGTGCTATACCTCAAACTTGTAAGAATCATCGGGTTGCGTAGATTAAGATGGGTCTGGTATGTAGTGAGAATGGGCAACGACAGAACCGTACGTAGAATTCTACATGGAAGACCAACGGGAAAGAGACGGCCTTTATTCAAATCCACATGAACGAAAATAAAGAACAAGTTAGAATATAAAATGGCCTTTCAGAACTATTTAAATTCCGCGACGGATTAAGACAGGGAGATGGTCTCTCACCATGTCTTTTTAATCTTGTGCTCGAGTATGTCATCAGAAAGGTACAAGACCACAACTTGGGCGTATTGTCCCTGAATAGAGTGACACAAGGAGGCGTATATGCGGATGGCATCGCCGTTCTGGGCGATAATCTAGAAACTGTGAGTAAAAACAATTGAAATCGTTGGGGAAGCAGCAGAAAACTTGAGCCTAGAAATCAAAGAAAACAAAAGAAAATATATAGTTACGGCGGGCGTAGGTGGACTTCAGGGACCGCGTGTAGACGTTAAAAGTTTAAATATCTGGAAACAATACTGACGGCCAGTAACGAAATATCAAGGGAAATTAAAAAAAAAACAGCATTCCGATATCGCTAGCTGGTACACAGTCAGCAAACTGTTAAAATCAAAGTTGCTGTTGCGTAATATAAAGCTCCGTATTTATATCGATTGTTGATGCGAGATATAGACGTTAATAAAACGAGAAGAGAACAGATTGCGCGTACTTGAGAGTAAGGTGTTCAGGAGTATTTTTGGCGTTAAATGCGACGAAATATGTACATCACAATAGAGGAAACTCCACAACCGTGAATTGAAAGTGCTATACCGCAAAGGTACAACAGTGAGAATCATAAGGTCACGTAGATTAAGATGGAACGGCCATGTAGTGAGAATTGGCAACGACAGAACCGTAAAATTCTTGATGGAAGACCAAAGGGAAAAAGACCGATAGGAATGGATGGATGGAGATGGTAGGACAATGCAAGACGTGACTTTGAGGAGGTATGATCAGAACGCGAAACGTAGAGGGAGAATGCACAGAACAGTGAACGAGTCAGTGAAGTCATGGTCTTCCGGGTTCATACAAGCTAATAAATAGTAAAAGTAAAAATAGTCTATAAATTAGCTTTAGCTTGGAGGGCAGAATGGTCTTTTGCCCGAGAGAAAAAAATAAAGCAGTAATTTGACCGTCTCCATGACTAAGTTTTACGATACAACGAAAAGTTATAACAAAAATAGTCTCCTGTCCATTGAATTAGTGTGTCATCGATTCTGTAGAATTCCAATTTCCAACAGGTGCGGATGTGCGTAATACTCTGTTTTATTTACACAAGTATTCATGCATAATAAACAATATAAAAGATATTTTGTATCATTTCAATAGAGTTGTTATTATGAGTACACAATCTGTGCTACATTTATTTTTTTGCCGTCATAGAGATTTTCTAGATGTGGTATCTGAATTATATGATCCGTCTGTGTATGCTTTCGTAATTTCATGCACTTTTACAAGTACTCATAGATGTAACATTAGGGAGTTCACGTTAAAGTGAATACGGATCATGGTGAGAGATGGCCCCAAAGGGGTAAGTATTAGAGGGTGGTAGGTTTTGTGTGTATAACACAGGGACCGATAACGGCGACAAACCCACTTTCATCGAAGTGAAAGGATCCACCTAACGGTAAAGTACATCATAAAATCAGTGGAGCATTTGATTCCAGATATTTGGACAGCTGATCAGATCAGATTAATCAGGGAATTCAGAAACTTCGAGAGTGGTTAAATATTCGCTGACTTCCATGTATTTGAGTATTGACGAATTGAATGGGACAGGTGGAAAATTTTTGCTTCGATTTAACCAACGAAGAAAAGGTTTATTGGAAATACCATTAGGATCAGATTTATTATTGTGGTGACTGATTCTGGTGATCGCAAATTGACTCCGACACTGTTTATTTTCATGATGGAATATGTAACACCTTCAGACAATCAGAGACACTTTCCATATTTTTGGATGTCCGTAGGTCTCACTGTTCCTATATGTGTAAAGCATTAATATTGCGATATGAGAACATTTTGTGTAGTTACTAAAACACATTTTTATATGCACAAAAAGTGTGTATATAAAAATGACGGATAATAATCTTGAGAGATTTGTTTTAAACATAAAAACAGTGAAATAAAAAGTATACATAAACAATGAAATCACAAGCTACGGATGGCTGGAAAAAGGATAAAAAACAATATTAATAAACAAATTAATAAATGTAAAACATAATTAAAATGAGGTATTGTAATACTTTTGAATTAAGTGCAATGCCGAGAAAAGAAACTTCTGTTTCAACATATATGATATATATACAAATCGGATTATCTTTGCAGTTTTCTTGTATTGGGTTGTACCACATGAAATGCCCGGTTTTCGTTCAGTCGGAAATAAGAAGTTGTCGGGTGAACATCTGTGCTAGAACGTTAAATTATCTTTTTTTATAAAGTAAAATGGCACGTGTTAGCTTAACGTGAGAGAATTTTGGAGTTCGTTACAAGTACAGTTATTTTTTTTTCTAGGAATTGTTTACCGTGCTGTCGGCAGTTCAAGTTCGAACCCTCTTCCTTTAAGAATTTAAAATGGGACATAATGCGTCATTGGCAATGAAAAACATTTATGACGCATTTGAGGATGTCGCAGTAAACGAACGCACTATACGACGTTTGGTTGGAAAGTTCCGTTTGGGAGATTTCAGCGTCGAAAATGAACCACGTGGGAAGGTGGAAACGTTAGTTAACGACGATGTTTAAGAGCAACGGTGGATGCGGACAAAAAGAAATCGGTGCAGGAGATTGGACCAAGCACGGGAGTATCCCCAATAACAATAAGTCGACACCTTTCCTTAGGAAAGGTAAAGAAAATCGATAAGCGGGAACCCCATTAACAGGTCCCAAAAACTACGGTGCCGGGAAATCTGCGCATCGCTTAGAATAAGAAACCAAACTGAACCATTTTTGCACCGGATAGTCACGTGATGAAAAGTGAATTCTGTATGATAACTGTTGGCGATGCATCACAAGCGCCAGCACACCATTTCCAGGGAAACAACGATCAGCGCCGCACCGATTCCAGGAAGCCACTAAGAAAAGCAGATCCCAAGAAACGAGCGAAGGACGGGACAACTGTGGGCCTATATAAGGCGGGCACATCGATGAAGCAATAGGAGTCGTCGAAGGAACTCCTACCCAATCGGTCTTGAACAAGACCAGCCCCAGAGAGATCAGGAATTAACAAATAATAAAGAATAATTATAGGACATAATAAATATTCGATTAAGGAAAATAAGCAAATTTGTTGTACCGCGTTTTTGATATTCTCCTTCCTTTTACTTTGACGTTAGTCGATTGGGGATTTGTACTGGGCAAGACTCTAACGCCCGTTTATCCAGAGAAGAGTCCGGCTCTGGAGGTACAATCCCTCGAATTAGAAGAAATCATCGTTGGCCGGCCAGTGCCGGAACATACAGTCCGCTAAGGCGAAACTGTTGGGACGTCGCTGAAGAAAGCGCCGTCCGCGATTTTAGTTTCTTTTCGTTGCAATAACAGTTTTGGTCCTTCGAGCCGGATCTCGGCGATAGAACGACGATGCCTATAACGAGATCGGGTAAAGCAACGAGGACGCTGCCGTCCACTACGGGAGGACTGTCTACTCAACCTGGAATGGGCAGCACCGGACAAGGAGTAAGCGCCACAGAAGAAGAATCTCCGGCACGACTTGGAGGAGATGACAACGCAGTGTCGGAGCGCTTGCCAGAAGGAGGGAACCGGCACGCGTTACGAAAGCAAGGGGGACCCAGCCTGAACCCCCCGCCCCCAGGCAGGGGACCGTCCCAACATACCACGAGGTAACCCAGAAGACCAGCGTCGCCGGGGAGGACAGACTGGGACAACCGTCCCAAGTATGGAAGTCGCTATGCGAGAGCTGGAAGTCGCCGAGGCAAAGTCGAAACTGGCCCGAGCGAGACTTGAACTGATGGGAGCAAGTTCCGAGGATGAGATTAGCCAGAGCAAGGCTACCAAAGACGAGTACCAGCAGAGCCCTTGCTCTGGGGCAATCTAACGTGGCTGGTCGAAGGAAGACGAGAGGAGCCAGCCCACGAGGACAAGTCGCCGCATCACGAAGAAGTAAGGAGCGACACCCACGACCTGGCCCAGGCCATTACCAGGCTATCACGAGCACCACGGGAAATTACCTCGAGAAATGATCGAGCTACCCCCTTCAACGGTGCCAGTGAGGAGTGACTGGCTTTCAAGAGATCATTTGAAGATACGGCCGACGCATTTACACGCGCGCAGAACTTGGCGCGTCTCCGGAGAGCTCTTCAGGGAAGAGCGCTAGAAGCGGTTAGAAGTCCCCCGTACATTGCGGAGGACCTACAAGAGGTAATGAACGGACTGCAGACTCGCTTTGGAAGACCGGGAGCACTGGCCCTGGCGGAGTTGACAAAACTGAAAGGCCTGCTTCGAGTCACCGAAGACCCGAACGAGATTGGAGTCTTTGCCAGCCAGGTGACGAACTCCGTGGCCATCATCAGATCGCTGGGCAAGCAGCAGTACCTAAATGCACCTGAGACGGTAAAAGAACTGACCGCCAAGATGCCGTCAACCATGAGGTACAGGTGGTTCATGTACTACCACAGCAATCGAGGAGAGGGCCTGCCAGAGCTGAAGATTTTCAGCGACTGCGTGAGACTGGAGGCAGACATGTGTGCCGATTTTGACCCACCCGAAGTATCTTGGGAGCCGAGAGGAGGCTACCATCAACATGCATCATCCCAAGGAGGGCGCGACTCGGCAAGGAGAGCAATCCATGCCGTTCGAGAAAGTGGCCCACCTGGCAACGGAAGCAAATTAGAATGTTGAGTTTGCCTCAAAGAGCACGCCGTCTTCAAATGCCCCATATTTGAGAGGGCCAGTAATAGCGTGAAATGGGATCTGGCGAAAAAGGCAAGGTTTTGCTTTAAGTGCCTTCGATCTAAACACCGAAGAGCAGACTGCCGGGCACCACCGTGCGATAAGTGCGCAAGAAAGCACCACGTCACCCTCCACCCAGACGAATTTTCACCAAGGATAGCACCAAGAAGAGAAGGAAGGTCACGCCATGACAGCTCCCCATCGAACAACGATTGCGAAGAAACCAGAGGAGAGGTAGTTACTGCCATGCGCACCGTTAGTGGCACCAAAACATATCTGAAGATGGTTCCAGTTGATCTCTACGGACCTAAGGGATCGACCCGGGTACTGGCTCTGCTTGACGAGGGATCCACCATTTCATTGCTGGACTCGTCCATAGCCGAAAAGATCGGTGCAAGAGGCAGACAGGAAGCGCTCATTCTGGAGACAATCGGTGGATCGGCCATCAAGAGGAATGATTCGCAAAGAGTCGAAGTGCGAATAAAAGGAGCCCACAGCCGAAATGAAAGATCGATAGAGGTAAGAACCATTACTAATCTCAAATTTACAAAGCAGGAAGTGGTGAAAGAGACGATCGAAGGACGCAAGCACCTGCGAGACGTCGGAGACCAGTTAACCTACACACAGCAGGAGCCTAAACTACTCATCGGGCAGGACAACTGGGGTCTAATAGTTACGAGAAGGCTGAGAAAAGGGAGAAGCACCGAACCAGTTGCTTCACTTACCAGTTTGGGATGGGTCTTGCACGGGTGTGAGACCAGGAACAGTGCGCCAACGAGATCTGTTAACTACGGAAGGAAGAAGGGTACCTGGAGTTTTTGGGTTTTGTTTTGAATCCAATTCACAAAATTCAGTTTTTCTAAAACAATCTTCTATATGGTTGGATTCTGAGTGAAAACGCAACACTGACACTGAATTGTATTTAGAAAACGTATCCAAAAGATTTGAATTATTGCACAATGTTTTTAAATGGAATATTTTCCGGGCAGATAAATATTATCCGCGAAAGGAACTCGACGAAGTCGTACGGTAACCACCGTCAAAGAGTTACTCGTGACTTTTTCTTCCGTCTTCGATGACGGGTATTAATCACTTTACTTTTTTAAAAGGAATTTACGCGCGATCGGCTTTCGCTTTTACGTCCGTTTTGGACGATGGTTTTAATCAGACTCCCCGATATAGTCTCCAAAACCGGACGACGTTCTTACACGCACACCCTTATCTCTCTTTCGGTCGTGCAGACCGAAAGATACATCCATTGTTTACCCACAATAGATCTTTTTTGATACACATGAGGTATGCTTCGCAGTACATTTCCTGATAATCATAAACATTGCAAATGTCATAGATGCCAACGGATCCTATTTTGATTGAATAAAAATTTACGGAAAAATAATATTGGTTTTTAAATTTTTACTATGAAATCGGACACATCATGTGGTACAACCCAATAACATAATTTGAAAATACGTTCGTCTGTAGTAAGCATTGCATAGCGCAATGCAATGTCTAATAATGTAATATATTAAATTAACATAGATCTGTACATTTTTTACACTTAATTACTTATAATCGTTAAATAAAGCAAAATGTATGAAAAATATACACTTCAATGTCGCATACCTGTGCTTCACTAACATTTGCGGAGACCCAAACACCACATACCATATGAGATTTGTCTCAAGCTTACTTTTATTTTTTTTATATATTTTGTTAGGGAAATTGTGTTAGTAAAACAAATTATAAATGTTTAATACCAATGCTCAATAAACCAAAAAATAAAAATTCAGCAATACTTATTTTGATGAATAATTAAAAGCAATAAAAAACGTAATCAAAAAATACTCGCTAAACAATCTCTCACCTTCACTAGTTACTGGTTCCTTACCTCCAACCTTTTCTACAGAACAGAAAAATCACACCATAAAGGAAAAAATCACGAGTATGTGTTGTATTGTAAAACGGTGAGCGGATCCAAAGAAAAAAATAAAATTAAATATTTGAAATACGATCAACTTAAGAAAAAGAAAATGTTTAATGAGTGAAATAAAAGACAAAGGCGCGCCTTTCAAATGTCTTGCATGAGTAATATTGTAATTTTTAATTCGGCTATTGTACAGAGTGGACCATTTAAACTACCGGGATGTTTTTTGATAACAAATTAATAATAATAATAATTAAACGAAAAATTCTTTGCTGGGAAATGATTTCTCCTTTATTTTTAACCTTCCAAATTTATTCCAATCACTTTTTGAATAAATGCGGGGCTGTATAAGCCCTCCTAAAAACAGTCATGAAAGCTACAGATTTGCCACATGCCGAAGGATTAAATGGCCCCCATTAATAAAAATGTGTATTGATTTAAACTCGTTCTTTGTTAATATACAGAAACAAAATTATAGTACATCGCTTTCGGGTCATGCAATTTAGAGCCAAACGTCAATTAAGCGTCTAATCAAACATATTTACATTTTATGTGTACATCATCTAATACACTTACCACTCTCATTCGTTGCCACAACTTCCGAAAGTAATATATAAGACAGGACAGGGGAAATTGCCACAAAAATCATATAATAATCGTGCATAAATGTGGATTTTAATATGAAGTCTTGCAAACCTAAGAAAATGCATCTCATGAAAGAGGTAACCGGTAGAAGTAAGAGAGGGGGAATGGTTGGAGGAAGACTTTTCTAGGTAGACGGCAAGGTATATAAATAGCGAATATGCATTTTGAGCAGGGGATAAGCTATCTAAACAGCTTTTTTTTTTTTTTAATTACACTTCTCTCGGGAGAGGCGAACCTATAGCACCGACAAGGCGCCCCGAGATGCCACCAAACAAGTGCCACAGTTCTTTTTAAACAGCTGCTGGCTGCAACGCTCCGGGAACACTCGCGCGGGAAGAGAGCTCCACAGCTTCCCCGCTCTGCAACGTAACGAGCCCTGATGCAGGGATGCCCGCGCCGTCGGGAGATGAACCACAAACCGGTGCGATCCGTCGGACCGTCCCGTGGGGCGCATCCAAGCCGAACGACGCCGAACAACACCTCGAATCTCCGAAGAATAGCAACCGTGACAACATCCGTAAAACAGACAGAGGTCGGCTACGCGCCCTCGATGTGACAGCGGCCGCAGCCCCGACGCCAGCGCCGAGTCCCCGACAAGATGGACCGCTCGTCTCTGCATGCTCTTAAGCGGGTCGAAGGCACGTCCAGGAGCCGAGCTCCCAATACGAGAGCAACACTCGAGCGCGGATCCAATCTAAGACCCATACAGAAGAAGCAGTTGGGCCGGAGCAAAATACTTCTTGGCTCCAAAAAGATAGCCCAGCTTTCCCGAGGCCGACTAAGCGATGCTCGGCCTCCATGCCATGATACACTCCCACAAACCGTGATGCCGAGCAACTTCAAGCCTTCCCCAGATTCGAGGGCCCGGCCTTTCATCATCAGCCGTGGAGCAGATGATCCACCTTTCCTTGTGAATGCTGCATATTGCGTCTATGCCGCATTGAAGCCGACGAGCCCCCCCACTGCAGGACCCCTATCCATATCCCGACTCAGAGAGTCAATCTGGCCACATCTCAGCTGGCGCGACGAAGATGCACCAATCGGCCGAACACTCGAAAAGGAGGAAACAAGCGTACCACCACCCGCAAAACCGAACACTCCGCCATCCGTTGTCTCCAACAAATAATCCATGCGAAACAAAAACAAGGCCGGAACCAAAATAGAACCTTGGGGCACGCCCGAACCAACGGGATACAGATCCGAACACTCCCCGCCCACAACAACCCGGATCGATCGATCCTCGAGGAAGCTCCCAGCCCAGTCGCAAAGCCACTGAGAAAGTCCATATGAACGAAGCTTGCTCAGCAATGCCCCGCGCCAGACGCGGTCAAAAGCCTTGGAGATTTCCAATGCGACCGCCCTTGACTCACCATGCCGCTCAATCGTAGATGTCCATATATCGGTTATAAGTGTCAAAAGGTCTCCCGTGGACCGCCTGCCACGGAATCCGTATTGACGATCATTCAGATGCACTCCAAATACTTAAATAACTCTGTATTGATGACTTTTTCCATTACCTTAGATAAAATAGACAGTAATGCTATCGGACAGTAATTTTGTGGGAGACGCTTGTTTCCCGTCTTTGGGATTGGCTGAACTCGAGCGATTTTCCAGCAGCCAGGAAAGGTCCTCCGTGCATAAAATAAGCGGAAGAGTCTGCCAAGAACCGGCGATAGTTCTGGAGCACAGTTCTTAAGGACTATTGCTGGTATTCCGTCCGGACCGGTTGCCTTCCTACAATCCAGTTCACGTAGAATGCGTTGGATAGTGGGCGGGCGAAATCCCACATCCCGCACGAAAGACCGTACCGGCGCGATCACAGGCGGCTCCAAAAGACCGGGATCGAGATCCGAATTCGCGGAAAATAAACTCGCGAACACATCAGCCCTATCCCTTGAACTTGTGAACAACGCCCCGCCGCCCGTCAATAACGAAGGAAAATAGAGGGAAGCGAAGTCACCGCCGTTGCAAGCCTTCCCCGCGGCAACAATTGCCTGGCCGCACGTGTCTCCCATTCCAACAAAACTCGCTCTGCTCACCTCGGTGGGATTAGAGCGCCATTGCTTAAAAGCTCTATTTTTTTGCCGCTGTAATCCGCTCCCATCCCCCCATCAAACCAAGGTTGATCAAACGAACCTCGTCTGATGGAATGTGGAATGTAGATCTCCATCCCCAGAAGAATAGTCTCTGTGACCGACTCTGCGCATGCGTTCACATCCGAGTCTCCAAATCACACATCCGACCACGGAAAAGATGCGAAGAAATCTCGCAAATCGTTCCAGTTGGCAGCCCCATGGCGAAGCCGGCCAGGTCGGTCACTCGCCCGAAACCCAAGTGCCTGCGCGACAGACACCGAGCAGTGATCCGAGCCACCCAACGGCGCAGAAACCTCCACGGCATAAATACTCGGTTCGGATATCAAAAACAGATCCAGGGTGGCCGCACAGCCACCCCGGACATCCGGCACTCGCACCGATTCCTCCACGAGCCGTAAGAAGTACCCCTCAAGACGGTGTCAAACTATTACGAGAGATCTTGCCCCACAAAATTAGCATTGCTCATTTTGCAAGGACAACCCACGTCGGTGTCTTAACAAATCCAACATATTATTTGATGTAGAAATATGGGTGAAAAGAAATTATCGCGATTTGAATTACCGCCTGATTCAGCTCATTACAGGTTTTCGGCAGTACTTGCACAAGTATGAGCATGCCAACCGCTCATAATGCTCGTAAAACTAAGATTGAAAATGTGGAGCAGATTCTAACATTTTATAGCGTGCGTTCACATCATATTCTTTACTCCGCCGTAAAACGCTGGATTATTGAAACGTTCATGTCGTGAAAAAATTAAGATCGGTTAATCGTGGTGGACGAGACACCGAAGTTGCTATTTATTTTTGTAATTTATTAACTTTAGAAATAGCCATGTTTCTGAAGGCATTGTGTTTTCTATAATGATCACTTTTGCATTCGCTCAAACTATTTGATACACCATTTCTATCACCTCGAAAATTGTGCAACACGATCAAATTTTTTGTTGTTGTTAAATATTCGTGCAAAATCTTTTGTACGCTCGACATATTAATACACAGGGAAGCCTTGCGTCGACCTCTCGGCATTACATGCACATCTGCATTGTATGTTCACGCACAGCCATGGTGTTTTTTGGTACAACAACCAATTTTAAATATACTTCGCGACTTTGATCGGTGGGTAAACTTCGGGCACGAGTAAATTCATTAAATCAGCGATAAACAGTGGTCAGGTGTGGTATTTCATTGCCAAAACCTTATTAAGTTCATCAATAAAGGATCCATGCTCGTCATCCTCCTGGTCAACAAGTAGCACATGCTGCACACACATCAATGTTATTGGCTTTGTGCAGCATAATATACACCAGCGCGACATGAGTCAATTACGGATTCATGCATTAACATCGACCAAGAGCTCATCCCATTATCTTTGTGTGGACCTACAGATGTATACGATCATGAGTCGCCAGACTAAGAACTCATACTATGATCCGTGTACAAGAAGGTGCACAGCTTTTATGGCCGACCGATCAGGTCTGCCGACTCGGATCACTATCTTTGTTGGTATAGTTTTTCGAGCGCGGATTCCCTTACGGAGACGTATTGCATCCGCGGATCAGGTTCGGTTCAACACGGCTGCCTTACACAATGAGAACACCAGCGACTTCTTTGGTCATGCGTTAAAACTGCCGGGCGTAGAAGAGAAATGGACACGCCTTAGGAATACTGTCATTAGTACTGCCAACACCATTTTTGGTAGTAGTCGTAGAGATCGAAGCGACTGGTTTGATGATGAGTGCAAACTAGCGACTGAACGTAAGTGTGCTGCAAACCGGACAATGCAGCAGTCTTTGGTAGTAGTTGTAGAGATCGGAGCGACTGGTTTGATGATGAGTGCAAACTAGCGACTGAACGTAAGAATGCTGCAAAACGGGCAATGCAACAGTCTCAAAGGACGCGGCTACGCGTGGAGAACTACAAAGATCTCAGAAGACCTGAAAAAAGACTCCATAGACAAAAGAAAAGTGCCTGGAAAAAAAACCTTGTCTGTGAATTAGAGAAAAGTAGAGAGCGAGGTCCGCACCAGGCGCGGAAGTTCTATCAAATAATCCGCAGTATGTCGCGGTACCCACCATCTGATCACCGATCCTGAAGGCATTCTGGAGCGATGGGAAGTGCACTTCAATGAATTGCTAAATGGTCAGCTCACAGAAGAATTGGAGGCTCTACCAATGCAACATCAAGACCAAATACTGCCGCCACCAAGCATTGAGGAAACATTAAAAACCATAAGACAGCTCAAATCAAATAAACCCACTGGAGCAGGTGGCATACCAGCTGAGCTGATCAAGCAAGGAGGGACAGCGTTACATCACGCAATTCATGAGATCATGGTGCACGTATGGGAGCAAGAGGAGATGCCGGAAGATTGGCGTCGTGGTATAATTTGCCCCATACATAATAAGGGAGAAATTACCGTGTGCAACAACTATAGGGATATAACAATGCTGAGTACCGCCTATAAGATACTCTCCTCTATCCTACAAGATCGGATAGCCCCATACGCTAAAGTGATCATTGGTCAATATCAGTGTGGCTTCATCTGTGTGGCAAATCAGCGATTGATCAGATATTCACCCTTAGGCAGGCGATGGAAAAATGTCTGGAATTTAAGATTCCATTATATTATCTATTTATAGACTTTAAGGCCGCCTACGACAGCATAGCCAGGGTAGAACTATATAATGCCATGAGAGAGTTCGGGATTCCAAAATAATTGATACGACTTTGTAGGTTGACCATGACCAACGTAACTAGTCAAGTAAAAATAGCGGAATTGCTGTCCAAACCAATAAACATATTTAATGCACTCCGACCACGGGACGGTCTGGCCTGCCTCCTCTTCAACCTGGCGTTGGAGAAAGCAATACGAGACTCTGGCGTTACAACAAGATGGACTATTGTCACCAAGTCGAGCCAGATACTTACCTACGCAGATGACATCGATATCATCGGTAGATCCGAGTCGGTTGTACAGTACAGTACTCCTTCACCCAGATCGAGCAGGCGGCATAAAAACTGGGATTGCACATTAATGAGGGGAAAACTAAGTACATAGTGGCAACTTCTGCGAAGAGAAGACCTAAGGTGGGTCAAACTATCAGGGTGATGGAGCACGAATTTTAAGTAGTGCAATCCTTTAACTACCTTGGGTCAATAGTATCAGGCAATAACAATATGGAAGAAGAAATACGCGAACGGCTGATCAAATCCAACAAAGCCTACTATGGTCTATCAAGGCCCTTTAAATCCCGAAATTTATCCAGAACATCCAAGCTACTACTGTACAAGACCATGGTCTTACCAGTACTCATGTATAGATCCGAGACCTGGGTGCTCAATAAAAGGCACTCTGAACTCTTAAGGCTAATAACCTTGCCCGGAAAAACAAATTATTATGGAAAATTTAACAAGCCTCGGGACTTGCCAAATAAGGCCAAGACCGGATCCCGGTTGTAGTGCCGATGATGATGATGAACTGGTAGCCGCGTTCGAGAAAAGGTCTTAAGGAGAATTGTTGGCCCCGTATGTGAGAGAGGACGATTCCGGAGACGCTACAACCATGAGTTGTACGGGATCTACCTTGAAGCTAATGTTGTAAGAAAAATCAAGCTCGGTAGACTCCGGTGGGTGGGACATCTAGCTCGAATGAGCGAAGAGAAGCCTACCCGGAAAGTCCTTTGTGGCAGGATGTATGGAAGGAGACAGCGCGGCAGACCTCGTCTGCGATAGAGGGATGGCGTAGACCAGGACGCCCAGAGCCTGGGAGTGCCAAATTGGATGACATCGGCTCGAAATTGGAACCGGTAGAGAGACTTGGTAAATAAGGCCAAGACCGGATCCTGGTTGTAGTGCCGATGATAATGATCAGCTGTGCAGGGCAATAAAACTGTTGCGGTGAAACTGTGCAACTATACTGATGATTTATGGCTGCAAGTTTATTATAGGACACGATTGTAAAGTTAGAATAAGAAATTTGTATGTATACAGCCCTGTAAGGAAAAATAAAATTCACTCGATAAGGAAACTTTGAAGAGTCGCTTAATTGCTGATTTACTTTTCAGGTACAAACTAATTCATTTTTATTTCCAACTGTTTTCAGGTATTGCAAATCATTTCTTTTCACCAGTGGTAAGAAACACTGCGCACAAATTTAAAACCCCAGGTGGATTGGTAAGGACACCGCGGTGTCCTGAACCGGTGGTACCCTTCGGATGAACGGGTAGACTTCGGCTGAGCGAATCTTCTACTCAAGGCAGGGATTGTTGGAGGGTTCTAGGAGAACCGTAAAAGCTACTGATTGGTGACCCCGACGCTCTTTTTACCTTTCTCTACCGCGTCTGTTTACATCGCGGTTTTGCAGGTACCACATATATGTGCTCCACAAAACAATCCGACGGATCACACCAATTTGCGGTTCATCTTCCGACGGCGCGAACATTTTTGCATCAGAACTTGTTCCGTTACGGAGCGGGAAAATTAGTCAGTTTTATAAGTTTAGTGAGGGCTGAACCCTCATTTATTTGGCTTAAATGCAAGCTTAAATTAAATTAATAATTTCCCTGCCTGCGCGAGTGCTTCCGGAGAGTTACAACCTGCAACTGTTCAAGAAGAACTGCAACGGTTGTTTGGTGGTATTTCGGGGCGCCGTGCCGGCGCTATAAGTTCGCCTCTCCTTAGAGAAGTGTAATAAAAAAAAAAAATAAAAAAAAAATTTAAAAAAAAACATACTTTTGAGCAACATTCGATGGAAGAATCATTGGCTTTCATTATAGAGTTACGCACGGGATACGCTCGGGACGAGGAACTTGAACGAGTCATTGCAGCGTACAGAAAGGAGCCACTAGCACGAAAAACAAGAGAACCCCACAGACATTCTGTCACGTGGCTTCGCCCCCTTCATCTTGAGGCATTCCACCTATAGTTTTACCGACCACGACTCCTGTGTAGTTCTATTCCGTCGTTGGACAACGAGGTGTCCAATGCTGGAATTGAACCCGGTTCAATAACTACAATGACCCAGAGAGCAACAGCAAGTCTATTCGACAGCGTCGAGCATACAACTCGTTCAAACGGGTGCAGAGGATTATCATTATTGCCTATATGTTGCAGTTCATCCGATGAGTGAGGACACCGATACAAGCACTCTCATGAGCCTAGAACTGGACGAGGCAAAGAAGAAAATACTAAGACTCATACAGTAAGCGGAATTTGTAACCAACATAAATATGTTACAACAGAAAGGAGAGGTACTCATCAACAGCTCTCTTAGCAGTCTGACCCTATTTTTGGATGAAGGACTCATATGAATAGGAGGACGGTTCGAAGGAGTATTTTTGGCTTACCATGCTAAGCACCCGATATTAGTGCCATATCAACACCCATACACGAGAATGCTGATGAGAGTCAACGGCAACGAGAACAATCTTGCTGGCCCACAGATGTTGCTACACATCGCCAAGTAGTCAATTTGGCACATCAAAGGGAAGACGTTGGTTCGTCCAATCGTTCAGAGCTGCGTGTCATACGTCTGAGCATGAACCAAATTGGTATCACAGCTCGTTGGGAATCTACCAATGGCGGGGATACAACTGACCAGAGCGTTCGTTAATACGGAAGTATACCTCTGCTGACCAGTGTTGACTCATTATAAGGTGAGAGACAAACACCCGTAAAAGAGTTCTATTTGAGTCTTTTGGTGTTTCTCTACCGAAATGATTTTTTTTTTTTTTGGTTTCGGAAGGTGGAAACCTTCAAAAGATACCTCTACCGAAGTGCGTCACTTGAAGCTCGTCACGCTCGAAGGCGTTATAGCGTTTGCGACGATAGTGGAGAACGTGTGATTCGAACCGACGCTATAACGGTTAGAATAACTAAAAATTGAACTAATGCCCAAGACATTAGGCCACTGGCGCGTTTACGAATTCGATTTCTAAATTCAAGTTCCCTCGACTGATGTGGAATCACTATGTTATTGCTTGGGATACGGCTGGTGCTTTTGCTTATTCGATTATATTACTGTGCTGTTCTTCACTATTTGCTTGTGTACTGTGTGTGTATCTGTTAGAAAGGCCAAGCGTCATAGGGGCATTAAAGGGATTTACGGTCATACGAGGACTTTGCAGGAATACATATTACCACAACACTACCAACTTTGTAAGGGCCAGGAATGAACTCAAGGGCCTAATTAACTTCACGGACAACGAAGCCGAGAGATCCACGATCATATCAGCTTGTACATCAAAACAATGTGATTTTCACTCCATACTGTACCTCACTTTGGCGGATGGTGGAAATCAGCAGTAAAAGTCAGTCAAAACATTGCTGGAGTAGAACTTGTCTAGAAACAGTATTATGATATACGAGGAATTAGGGATGGCAGTCATGTTGCGTTAACTCCTGGGAACTTATAACAAATACACTGACTTTTGATCGTTACAATGCATTTAATGAATATGGTTTCGGAATTGCTAGAATGTTCGATCTAGAATGCTTTCCGTGACCCAGAATGTCCTCAATCTAGAATGCTTTCCGTGACCTTTGAGTTTTTGAAAAAAATTTATCAAAAATCGCAAAACATACTGGAGATGAATTGACAAAACCGAGCACTGTAAAAAAAAAAAAAAACATGTCAGGATAGAGAACAGTTGTGCCAACTTAGAAGCAAAAAGAATTTTGATAATTGATCAATTCCCGGTACTTTTTTGACAGAATGTATAAATAGCAACATACGTACTTAGGTCATATGAGTGAAAAGGAACCATCCATATATGAATGAATGGTAACTCCACTCAAGTAATTACCAAGGAGTAAGTGGTAAGTATAATTTTATTCCTGTCATCTGAAGATAGTTAATCGTTTTTTTCACGATTCTAAAGCAATTAATCGCAAGGTGTTTGTAATAAAGGGGTAAACCGTTAATTTGGAGTATTATCGTCACATATTCAATTGTTTGTAAGTGAGAATTTGTCCAGTTTAATCTGAAATACTGAGAGACAGTTTTCTGGTCGCTTCTTCAATAAAACGAAGATTGTAACCAAGATTTTGGTAAAGGGGATATCAATTCTTATACCAGATGCCATATTCGCTGAATTTTGCTCCAGCACACTTTTAATTTGTCACCAAATCATCATCATCATCGGCACTACAACCGGGATGCGGTCTTGGCCTTGTTTAGCAAGTCTTGAGGCTTGTTAAATTTTCCATAATAATTTATTTTTATGGGAAAGGTTATTAGCCTTGCGCCAAATGTCACCAAATTGAAGTTGGCAATGAAAGGAAACCGTTACTATGAAATTAAGGACATTCACAGGAGGGTCAAACATGTGCTATTATATTCGGGACTATAATATACATCGCAGTGATAAAAGCACATTAAACTTTTACACGGCTGTAGCTAAAATTTCTTGGATTGTAAGCCTGCAACACGTTGCTTTGGTAGCTCTGCAGAGTGGAGTTTCTCATGGCAGACTAATTCGGTACACACGTAAAGTCGTGACTGATCTATTTTCAGACTTTTTATTGTTGAAAATTAATTATATTGGAAACCCAGCATTTCTTATCGTAACTTATTAATTTCAAGTTGAATTTCGTAATATTCTCAAAATCTGTATACATAAGAAGAACACCAAAAGCAACATTACATTAATCGCAATTATCACACTATATATTGAAAATTCGTGAAGAATAAAAGAATCAAAGTTAAGAAAAATAAACAAAAAAAAATCTAACCTGAATTTCTACGTTGTAGTATTTACAGAGTAAATGTAAAGCCGTTGTCAATATTGTATACCACCAATGTAATCATATATACTTACCAGAGCTATCATTTCCATTTTCAGGGCTCCCACTAGAATACATGGTAGCTAATTTTCCATCCAGTATGAAACGGAACCATCCATTCGAGCCATTTGATAATTCTAATGCAGCTGAATCCGACCAAACATACAAACAATCACGGCCACGGCATATACTCCACTCACGCCAATGATATGGTTTCCCTGGTAGAATCTCTTTGGCATCTTCCATTGGATCATCTAAAATATAAATTAGTAATTAAAACCCCATACAAATTTTAAAGCATCACCCTTCTGCCTCACCATTCAATAAAGAAGTAGCTGCCGAAGATGGCCCCGGTTCATCAGTGATGGCTTGGGTTGAAGCAGTTTTGTTATTATGAATCTCACCTTCGGGACCCATAAGAGATTGAACCTTTGAAAAAACTCCAAGCCTAGCAAAATGGTCTAGAAATTCATCTTGAGTTTTCGACATCAGCTCTTCGATTATTGTTAGTACCACGAGATGACCATCTTCATCATCCTAATAAGTTACATAAAAAACGATTCACAATTTTATAAATCAACATGAACTAATTTTATCGTATATTTATAGATAACTTTAAGCAACAATCATGCGATTTTTGCGTCGGTTAGTCGAAAGTACAAACGAATAAAGGAAAAAGACCAGAAAAACCAGATAAAAATATTAACAGAAAATGCAAATTTACGCTCATTTGTGGCCAATGGCAGTCAATTGTTAACTTTCTCGAATTAAAACCACAATTGAAATCGAATATGCAGAAAGAAAGGCACATATAGATCATTCAGTTAATATTCCGATGTAGTTGACTTGATCGAAGGTAAATTGTCAACGACAAATGAACGTCCCACTGTCCAAAACAATTATAAATAACAAAGTTGAAAGACTTCACTTAAATATGGAAACAAAATGCATGAAGGTGAACTCTGAATTTTGTATAAATATTAGATATAATTGGGTGTGAAGCTGCAGAGTGTTTCTGACTGTTGAAGAACATATATTTATATTATTTATATTTATAGTATTCATATCTATATTATTTATATTTATATTATTTTCCCCGGTTGGTAGGAACTTTGACGTGGTGCGGGACTACAATGAATCACTCAGGCTATGCTGACGGAAGCATATGCTTCCAGTAGGACGACCCATGTCAGACAGGCTAGCGACGAGTAACACACAAAGATCTACCAACCTTAATCCAGTGTGTTACACGTCACCGTGCCCATTGAGTGGTTTGCAGCCCGCGGTATACCGGCTGTATTAACACGGCACCTCTCTGAAACCGGGTCAAATCAGAGCAGTAAGCAGACCTTACCATATCAAAGCGGGGCACAAAAATGAATAATCAATATACAAAAAACAATCCCACGAAAAACCCGGTACGGTAGTGTGATGTGACACTACCATAAGGGAACAAATCATCAAGAAAACACCGACTCGGCAAAAAGAAGACGTAGAGAAAAACGGAAAAAGCGGGATATACGCGTCGGGACGTGAAATGTTCGAACGTTATATAAACCAGGCGCGATACAGACGGTCGTAGAAAACGCGGAACAATATAAAATGAACATCGTCGCGATTCGGGAAGTCCGACCCCACATCAAGTAATCAAAACCAACGGGTTCATACTGGCGTGTGGAGGTACCGATACACATAACATCGGAACTGGCTTCATCATAAGCAAGAAGATTATGCCTTGTGGAAAAGATGTGAAATTTATTAATGACCGAATATCGGTGCTAAAAATACAGGGTACAATTATGTATTTATAAACGTACACGCCCCAACAGAATCTACGGACGAAGAAACGAAGGACACGTTATACGAGACCCTAGAGGAAGTATTTGATGGGATCTCATCATTCGATGTTAAAATCCTCCTCGGGAACCTCAATGCGAAAATTGGAAATGAAGATATCTTCCAACCAACTATAGGTAAAGAAAGACTACACGGCGTTTAAAATGATAATGGAATTTGAATTATCACGTTCGCAGCGTCAAAAGATCTGATAGTGAAAAAAGCACGATGTTCAAGCATACACAAATTCATAAAGCCACATGGATATCACCCGACGACGTAACGCGTATCCAAATAGACCACTTCCTCATAGACAAAAGACACCACTCGAATATCCTTAACGTAAGATCATATAGAGGAGCAGATTGCGACTCCGATCATCTTCTAGTGATGGGCAAAATTAGGAGTCGGCTCGTAGCAAACCCACAGGGGCATTCACTGGAGACGAGCAAAAAGTTCGGCACTGATAAACTAAAAGACCTGCGCAAAAGGACTGAGTACCAAGATGAACTAACGAATAGATTTAGCATCCTAGAGAATGGGAGTACTGCATAGCCATATCATGAGAGAGTTCGGTATTCCAAACAAATTGATACGACTTTGTAGGTTGACCATGGCCAACGTAAGTAGTCAAGTAAAAATAGCAGTGAAGATAAGGAAACCAATAATGTGGACACTGAAGGGGCATCGATCAGACACAATCAACCAATTCCAAACCTTGGTTTGATGATGAATGCAGGGCGAAGATCGAAGAACGTAAACGCCTCACAGTGTTCCACTTAGAGAGATATGAAAAGTCAACGCAGAAAGTTACGCGACGATTCGGAAAGAGACAACGAGACTTTTCAAGCGCAAAAAACACGAATGGGGAAAGACTCGGATCGAAAAAAAATTCTAGAAAATGCCAGAGCGAATGCCATATTGTAGTTGAGCTGGGAGTACAGAAAAAATATGCCGTCATTCAAATCTACATGAACGTCAATAAAAGGCGAGTTAGAATAGAAAACCACCTCTCAGAATCATTTGAAATCCGGGACGGACGAAAACAGGCGGAAGGCCTCTCACCATGTCTTTTTAACCTTGTGCTCGAGTATGTCATCAGAAAGGTACAAGACGACAACATGGTCGGATCATCCCTGAACGGAATCACACAAGTGCTCGCATATGCGGATAACATCGCCGTTTTGGGCGATAATCTAGAAACATGATGAAATCATCATGTAAGCGGCAGAAGAGGTGGGCCTAGAAATAAATTAAAACAAAATAAAATACATGATTACGGCGAGAGCAGGTGGACCTCAGAGAACACACATAAACATCAGAGGCAAGATATTTGAAAATGTCAAAGAATTTACATATCTGCGAAAAATACTGACGGCCAGTAACAAAATGTCGAAGGAAATTAACAAAAGACTACACTCCGGCAACGCTAGTTGGCACGCAGTCAGTAAACTGCTGAAATCCAAACTGCTATCACGTAACATAAAGCTTCGTGTCTATAGAACCATAATGATGCCGATTGTTCTATACGGATGCGAAACATGGGCTCTCACAAAACGGGAGGAAAACAAATTCCCTGTATTCAAGAATAAAGTTCTAAGGCGTATCTTTGGCGGTAAATATGATGAGGAGGCAGGACAATGGATGAAACCCCACAACCACGAATTGGAAGAGCTATACCACAAACCTACAATAGTGAGAGTAATCAAGTCGCGAATGGACACGTGGCGCGAATAGGCAACCGTAGGACCGTGCATAGAATTCTTGACGGCAAGCTAACGGGAAAGAGACCGACAGGACGGCCGTGACGGTGATGGGAGGACAATGTTGGATTGGACCCCGAGGAGATCGGATCGGATGGTCGAACGTGGAAGGAGGGCGCACGGGCCAGGGAACAATGGCAGAGTCGAGTCGTGAGGTCTTCCTTTCGGGTTCCTACAGGCCAAGAAATAGTAGTATTTACTTTACTTTATTATTCATATATTTTTCTGACCATGGCGTCGGCCTCCGGAACTGAACTTATAGCGTTTGGGATGATAGTGAAGAACGTGTGATTCGAACTGACGCTATGACAGTTAGAATCACCAAAAATTGAACCAAAGCGCAGCCCATCAGACCACCGCCGTGTGTACGAATTCGATTTCTAAACTCAAGTACATTCGACTGATGTGGATTTGTTATGTTATCGCTATGGTATACGGCTCTGATACATTTTCTTATTCGATTTTCGTTCGGTGTTCTTCACTATTTGCTTGCGTATTGTGTGTGTATCTGTTAGAAACGCCACAAACTCATCTCGAATCCAAAATGTGCCGCCCTTTTATACTCTGTGGAGACAGAGATTTGTCAAAAAATGTTACTTAAAAATTCCAAGAAGCACAAACATGATTTTGAATGCTTCAATTGGAATTTGATTTTAGGAAGTCAAAAGAATTTGTTCAAACAAATTCCCGGAAGGTAAGATCATGCAATGCATTTGGAGTTAGGCATTTCAAGATGTTAGGATTAATAGGAATTGAATCAATGTGCGACAAATGGACTTTCGGTTAAATTTGTCATGCATATGATTCAATTGGGGAACATGATTTGGATTATGGGTAAGGGTGAGATAATTGGGAATTGAACCAATGTACGACAAATTAACTTTTGATTTAACTTGTCGCTCATATGATTGACTATGGGAATAAGGTTGGGATTATAGGTAATAATGGGGATTGGATGGAAGTAGTGATTTAGGATCACTACGCTGGTGAAAAACCAAAACACCAAATCCGATCTTCAAAGGACCAATCCACTTTTCATATCTTCAACCAGGAAAAACGATAAACGCTATCATATTCTGTATGATAACCGTAAAAGACCTGGGTAGTGGTTGGATGCAGGTGAAAAACCAAAACGCACCCCCAAGCACGACCTACACTCAAAAAAGGTTATGGTGACAATTTGGTGGACATCGAAAGGACCAATCTACTTTTCATTTCTTCAACCAGGAGAAACGATAAACGCTATCATATTCTGTATGATAACTGTAAAAGACCTGGGCAGTGGTTGGATGCAGGTGAAAAACCAAAACACACCCGCCAAGCACGATCTTCATCCAAAAAAGGTTATGGGGACAATTTAGTGGACATCGAAACGGCCAATCCACCTTTCAATTCATCAGCCAGGAGAAACGATAAACGCTATCAAATAATGTGAGGAAATCGACATATTGCGCAGCCAAATTGGCTGAAAAGCATCCTGCGTTGGACAATAGGCACGGACCGATCCTCTTGCATGACAATGGTAGACCCCATACCTCACAAGTAACCGTGCAAAAACGGTTGCAGTTGGGATTTGAAATTCCTCCGCATCTACCGTACTCTCTTGACAAATTCCCCAACGGACTACCATCTTTTCCGCAATCTGGATTCATTTTGTCGGCAGAAGGTCTTCCGGAACCGAGCGGAAGCCATAAAAGCCTTTGAAGATTTCATTGCCTCAAAAAGTCAGCACTTCTAGGAAAAAGGAATGTTTTACCTTTTATCACGTTGGAAGAATGTCATAGATGCCAACGGATCCCATTTTAATTGAATAAAAATTTACGGAAAAATAATATTGGCTTTTAAATTTTGACTATAAAATCGGACGTTTCACGCGGTACAACCCAATATAATAAATTGCGATTCTCTAAATAATTTTAAATCGGTGCAAGGCTAATAACCTTGCCCGGAAAAACAAATTATTATGGAATATTTAACAAGCCTCGGGACTTGTTAAATAAGGCCAAGACCGGATCCCGGTTGTAGTGCCGACGATGATGATGAAATAATTTTAAAAAATGATAATGTATAAAAGTGTTTGATGATTCCATATTCTTCCGGTAGTCAAAAGTCCATGATTAGATATTGTGAAGCATATGACAATCAGTACTAGAATATTCTACAAAACCAAAACAAAGTACTAGACTATTCTAGAAAGTACTGGAAAACTAGAGACTAGAGAGCACTAGAAAATTCGAGGCTACGGAACGGACGGATTCGAAACGCCGAATCAGAATGAGGAAACGGTATAAATACGTCGCACGCAGATCAGGAAGTAAGTAAGAAAGAAAAAGTAAGCAGTCAAAGGCGCGATAAGTACGGAAGCGATAAGTCAAGAAATCGTGAATGTACGGTAAAAGTAACGGTTGTTATTAACGGACTAATAAAGTGCCCTTAATACAAATAGAAGATACGGTTTAAAGACTGCCACAGGAAAACGTTCTACAGTTTACGGAGAAGCCGAGAGCATAATAGTGCTGGGCAATATTTCCATCTCCCACCAATTTTTGGTTGCCGATATTACGGACGAATGCATTCTTGGAATGGATTTCATGAAGGAGCATCAAGTTGTTCTAGATATCGGGCAAATAACACTGCGAATTGGTAACTTGGAGGTTGCTATTACACTGCAGGACGAACAATTGCGAAGACCATGTAAGCCAGATTGTAAGCATTGTTATAGAGCGGAAGAAAAATAAGAGGCGTACGACCTGCGAAATGTACAAGTAGAGGTACTAGAAGGGTGGACGAGTGATGCTATACGCGCAGCGCAACTTCAGGATGAAGATATGTCGCTAATCCTGGAACACAAAGACAAGAACGAGCGGCCAACTTGGAACAATATTTCCGACAAGAGTGGAACATTTAAAGCATATTGGGCACAATGGAATTCCTTGCTAGTGGAAGATGGCATTATAAAGCGTAAATGGGGAGCCGCGGATGGAAAATCCCATTGAATGCAGATTCTAGTCCCACCATCAAAAGTGAAGGATGTACTAACGGAAATGCACGACGGGGCCTCCGGAGGACATCTGGGAGTTAATAAGACACTTTCAAAATTACGATCTCGATTCTACTGGCTTCACATGAGGGATGACGTTGAGTCTTGGTGTAGGAAGTGCACAACTTGCACTGCGACCAAAGGACCAACAGCAAAACCAAGGAGCGCTATGAAGCAGTACAACGTGGGTGCCCCTTTCGAGCGAATTGCGATTGATATCTCCTTACATCCGCAGTCAGACGGAATGGTCGAAAGGTTCAACCGAACAATAAAAGACTATCTTTCGAAGGTCGTTGGTCGTAGTGATCACCAACGAGATTGGGACAAATATGTACAAACCTTTCTCATGAGCTATAGATCGGCTAATCACGATACGACAGGCCATTCTCCAGCAAGAATTATATTTGGACGAGAGATACGATTACCAGCCGATCTGCGATTCGGAATACCTCTAGATGACATGGATAAGACTGAAGACTACGTAGTCGAGTGGAGAAATCGCCTCGATGAAATTCATCATTTGGTTTGAAAGCAAATCAAGGTATCCAGTGATAGGATGAAAACAAGCTACGACGTTCGAGCCAACGCATCCGGATTTAATGCAGGCGATAACGCGTGGCTTTATAACCCTCATCGGCAAAAAGGAAGGTCTTCGAAGTTGCAGCAACATTGGGAAGGACCGTATAAGATTCTCACAAGAACGACGTTGTCTATAGGATTCAGCGAAGACCAAACGCCAAGATGAAAGTGGTGCATCGTGACCGACTGGCGACTTTTTGTTAACCCAGAAGACCAGTGAACTTAGTTCGGGACGAACTAATCTAGGCGGAGGGTAGTGTGGCGCATATGACGTTCAGTACTAGAATATTCTAGAAAGTCCCAAACAAAGTAATAGAATATTCTAGAAAGTACTGGAAAACTGGAGACTATGAGCAGTAGAAAATTCGAGGCTATGGAACGGATGGAAACGAAACGCCGAATCAGAATGAGGAAACGGTATAAATACGCCGCACGCAGATCAGTAAGTAAGTAAAAAGTAAGCAGTCAAAGACGCGATAAGTACGGAAGCGATAAGTTAAGAAATCGTAAAGTGTACGGTAAAAGTAACGGTTGTTATTAACGGACTAATAAAGTGTTACATTAATTCAAAAGGGCTCTCATTTATTAAAAATAATTAATCCAGCGAACCCTAACAATATTAAGGTAGTTGCCTCCAATGAGATTATTTTTGCTCAAGTGAATTAATGACAGTATACCCGCCTGTCACGTGGGAGACCGGGGTTCGATTCCCCGTCGGGGAGCCTCTGGCGCAAGACTAATGACCTTGCCCGGAAAAAAACAAATCATTATGGAAAATTTAACAAGCCTCAGGACTTGCTAAATAACGCCAAGACCGGTTCCCGGTTGTAGTGCGGATGATGATGATGATGAATTAATGATTTAAATAAGGAGACCTGTTGGAATGTAAAACATATTGAAGAACCTTTAAAAAATGAATGACTAATCAATGAAAGAGTCAAAACAAAAATAATAAAAAGACAAGCGAACATAATTGCATACTATACGTTAGCCTCACCACAAGTATTGAAAAAAAAAAAAAAAAGGAAGGTAACGACAACTCAACAATCAAAATTCATGTACAACAGCAGTCGATCAAATATAATCCCGCTAGATAACTACAAACGATGATTTGTGAATACAATTAATACATTTTCCGTGCTCGGGAATAAGTTTTTCTGTTGTTTACTCAACTGAATTGAAAGACAAATACAGAATAACTTTCTTGCGCTACTAGATGAGAGAAAATGTGCGTAGATATCAGAGAATATTGTAGTAATATAACATTGACAGCGAAATTGCAGATAATATTGTAGAATTAGTTAAAGCGACATTCGGGGAAAGCAACAAATATTTGTTGCAATTCCAGGTACTGTTTATCATCATCATCATCATCATCATCGGCACTACAACCGGGAACCGGTCTTGGCCTATTTAGCAAGTCCTGAGGCTTGTAAAATTTTCCATAATGATTTGTTTTTTCCGGGCAAGGTCATTAGTCTTGCGCCAGAGGCTCCCCGACGGGGAATCGAACTCCGGTCTTCCGTGTGTAAATAACTTATAATAAATCATCATCATCGGCACTACAACCGGGATACGGTCTTGGCCTTATTTAGCAAGTCTTTGCACCGGTATCCGGTCCTTATCTGAGACTTGTTAAATTGTCCATAATAATTTGTTTTTCCGGGCAAGGTTATTAGCCTTGCGCCAAATAATAAATAAGTAATTAGTAATAAATAGTAATTAAAACATCAGGTCTTCTAGTAAATTATGGTATTCAGAAATGTTTTTTATATCAACATTTTGCTGGTAGAAAATACGTACAATTTTAGGAAATTAATACAATGAGGTTTTAAAGAAAAAGTAGAGACGTTTGTAACAAGAGCAATGTGAAAAAGATAAGGAATTGAAGTGAACAGATAAAAATAAGGCCACATAGTAAAACAATTCAAAAACCGGTTTTTGGTATACAAAACCTGCACACAAATGTGTTTTTGTGGTGTCCTTCAATATCAAGCACTGTGCGAGCGAGAAAAGAGGAGAACGATAGGGAAGAGGAAGACGATAAGGAAATGAAGATTCGACTTATATTGGTTTCGAATGCCTAGATATCATGTTATAATAACGACCAAGCACATAATTAGGCAGAAACATTCCATATTTGTTGGCCTAGGGTACAGAACGACTGATTGTCTTTATCTATACTTCTGAAATTCATTCTTAACGTAAACTATCTGATTGTGAAGTACTGCGGGAAAATATTTGGAGATGTAGAATGCATTCACCAAGTTAAGCAACAAACTTGATAATACATATAGAAAAGAAATAGGCAGGATACGGTGAGTTTATGTTCTGACGACGAAATTGCAAGAGTGCTGGGTTCCACAATTAGATTCACTGCTCATTTTCGCATCTTATTGAGAACGTCCGATGCAGTTTTTATGCGCCTGACAAAATATGGTAACTGAGTTTCAGGTTAGGATATACAGATCTATACACTTTGAAAGTTATGGTGATGATGGAATGTAAAACATATTTGCAGTACCCTTAAAAATTAATGACTAATCAATAAAAGAGTTAAAACAAAAATAAAAAAGAAAAGACAAACAAACATACTCAGAAAACATAATTGCATAGTATAAGTTAGCCTCACCACAAGTATTAAAAAAAAAAAACGGATAGTAACGACAATATAACAATCAAAATTCATGTACAACAGCAGTCTATCAAAGGTAACCTTATTACCCCCATTAGTTTTGAAATTGAAGGTGGTATAATATAGAGGTCAGGACGTGGGTTTTGCTTAAATTGTTCAGGTGCTACATTCTTGGTGGTTACCACTCGCTTGCATCCAGTTGGATTACGAGTATTGGTAACCGCTAGAACACACGGTGTCGCTGCGTATAAATGGTTCGTTTTAATACCAATGGTTGTTGGCGATGGCCAACTGTAGGTAATCTAAAATTTCCATATAAAGTGTTTTTGTTTTTTAATTAAAATTGTAAGACAGTAAATATGATAGGTATGACAGTAGATATGATATATTTATATATGCGCAAAGAAAATAATATTTTTATCGAATGGTTTTCTTTTTTTCTTTTTTTTCGTTATTACTTTTGTTTCTACCAATTAATAAAAAAAGTGATGTAAAAAAGCATACCTCATTGTCCAGGACACTGGCAACCACTTCAACCAGAAGCGTTCCTAAATTTTGCGATGATGTAGGCGAGTTGGTCAATGTTGTAGAGTGTGCATTACAAAGGTCGCGCAATATGCTTGGTTGAGCGTACTGGATCATTTTTTTAATTAAGCCCAAGCTCGCACGTCGAACACTGCTTAGCATTGTTGCTTGAAAGGTGCGACAGAAACAGGGTAGGAAAAATTTCAAATAAACTGGTGCCATTTCTGGATCGCCCCGTGGTTCAGCATTTCCGTCTTCAAGATCAGATTTAATATGTCGTCCCGCAGACATCCATTCACCAGGTGACTGTAAGATTGCTGCTACCTCACGATGTCCATCATCAACGCGTTCTCTAGCTTTGTCTAATGGCGTCTTTCCATCTTCATCTCGTAAATCTGGGTAAGCTCCATATTTAAGAAGAACTTTAGCGATTCCGGGACGACCAAAACATGCGGCATAGTGTAACGACGAACTGCGTTGCCCTTTGTTAACATCAGCTCCTTTTTCACATAAATATTCGACCATATCTAAGGTCCCAAAAGCAGACGCCCAATTTAAGAGTGTTTGACCGACATCATCCATACAATTCACATCAATTCCACATGCTTCAATGGATTCTTGTAAAGCTTCGGTATCCTTTCCTCGAATGCAATCTATCAGTTGACGATGAGTACGTTCGGCATTTGAATCGTTTCTGCGAACTCTGGGAGCAAGTTGTCCTTGTGTACCCCCTCCCACTCTACTCAAAGCTTGCCTACCTTCAAATAATAGTAAGAGTAATAAATCAGCTAGTCTCATACAATCTAGTACGCAACGTTCATCGCCTTTTAATGCATTTTCCATTGCATCAGGTAGTTTTGATCGTAATAAATCATGAGTAATTGATGGAGAACCGCGGCACAGAGTGGACAATAAGGATATGGTAGTAGATATTGATTGGGATGTTCGAGATGCTTCCGTACTCTGTGTTTTATTAGTTGTTGTGACAGTATTTACACTATCATTGTGACCAGTCGATGTGGAGCTAGATCCTTGTTGAGCATTGCCAGCAACATTGTCTAATCTTTTCAAGAGCTCAGTAACTAAACCATATTCAGCTAGTGGTGCTGGATCAACCCATTTGCGTGTATATCGATCAGCAACAGATGCAAAACACTTAAGTGCGCCATCAGATACATTCGGATCTTCATGTCGTAATAAAGTACTGAGGCTCTCTACACAATCTTGAATGCAGAGGCTGCTTGGCTCGACTTTGGTACATAAACGTGACACAACAGCCATAGCTGAATGGAGAGTATCCTTATGAACTTGGGAACCACAGTCGCGGATGAACGATAAAACACAATGTAAGCCGCTTCCATCAAATACTGCGCCTGCTTCTCGGGTACACACCAATTCCAGGACCTTAACACATTGCTCAGCTAAATCTCGGCTTGTTCGGCTAGAAAGATCAGCAACTACAAGTCGATTGCATATTGCTTTGATAGCACCATCAATAGCAACGATGCGTCTAGTACATTCAGCCGAAACGTCTAGGTAATAAGTTATTGCCCGCGCTGTAACTTCTAGCACATTCTCTGGGGCAAGTTCATCGAGAAATATTTTACACAAAGCGGGAAGAAATGTGCGGGGTGGACAACTTTAAAGAAAGAAAATAAACATTTATAAACATATACCTTTTAAATATTGACCTTTTTATTACCTCTCAAAACATCTATCTACATTATCTGACATAAGCAACAGCATACATAGTTGCTCAAGGGCTATAAGCTGCATATCACGTTCATCGCCTTGACCCATTGACAGCCATTCCAACAGGGTTTCTGGATCTACGTCACCCATCTGAAATAAAATAAATAGTGTGAAAAAAATTCTCTAATATATTAATGTTTTATTATGTATAACAATCAAAAACTTTTTCTCTTCTCTTTATATAAGCATATAGATATAGAGGAACATATTTCACAAAATGATCCCTTTATAAATCAATATACAGGAAAGCACTACTATAATACGAAGTTAAGTGCTGTTAATTGTTTCTTGTCCATTATATATCTATGGATACATTTATTAATTTTTCTTTATTTTATTTATTGTAATATTTTCTCGGTTCTATTAAATTTCATTCTAAATTAGGTAAATAAAACCCCTTTAATTCGAAACCTTCCGATTTTCTAACCATTCTAAATCAAATTCTCTTTTAACTGAAAACCTCTATGATACAATGTTTATGTTTAGGTCCTTGGAATTCGATTTATCGACTGTACTTTCTTTTTCAAACTCCCCTTCCACTCTGTTTAGAATGGAAAATGTAGATATTTTATGAAATATTTCTGTCGACAACTCTACCTTCAAAGCATTTTTAGAATCAATGACACATATATTTCAGTGTCAGGAACGTCGTTATAAGAATTACGTAGCTTTCAGAAGACTAATTCTACAAACAATGATTTGTGAATACAATTAATACATTTTTCGTGCTCGGGAACAAGTTTTTCTGTTGTTTACTCAACTGAATTGAAAGACAAATACAGAATAACTTTCCTGCGCTACTAGATGAGAGAAAATGTGCGTAGATACCAGAGAATAGTATAGTAATATAAACAGTACCTGGAATTGCAACAAATATTTCTTGCTTTTCACGAATTACGCTATAACTAATTTTACAATATTATCTGCAATTTCGCTTTCAAATATCATTATTAATTTACCCTTGAACTCTTGTCCTATTTTTCTCGATAAACAATCACATATTTCAATGCCGGGGAATATAACAAAAGTAGGTAAACAATTAATTCCAAATAGCAAATGGTTTCCATTTATTTTCTATTACACTTGACTTTTAAAAGTATACACAAAATTTGTTAGGTTTCATTTACATAAATACATTGGAATAAACAAATTTATAATAATAAGTAAATAACTCATAATAAATAAATAAGTAATTAGTAATAAATAGTAATTCAAACATCAGGTCTACTAGTAATGTTATAACATTTAGCTGGTAGAAAATACAATACAATACAGATAATACAATTTTACTAAAATAATACAATTTTACTAAATTAATACAATGAGTTTTTACAGAAAAATTAGAGTAGTTTGTAACAAGGGCATTCGCACTCAAGACCTCCCGGTCTTGTATGATTTCTTTTTCACCATCCCTCCATCCAAGTAGTTAGAGAGTAGTTAGCTTCGTGCGCGGACAACTTTTGTTGGATTTGGCTCATCTTGAAACACCCAGACAGTCGACTGCTGTTTACTTTCGGGCTCATACGCGTAAATCCACGATTCATCACCTGTCACGATGTCATAGACGTGTTTCGAAGCACCGCGACCGTATTTTTTGAGCATTTCTTTCGACCAATTGACACGACCCCCTTTTTGGGCGATTGACAAATTGTGTGGGATCCAACGCGAACAAATTTTTTTGACAGTCAAATGTTTATGCAATATAGAATGTATGCTGGTCCCACTAACGCCTAAGGTTGTCTCAATCTCACGATAGGTCACATGACGATCTACCAATATCAGTTCGCGCACAGCATCAATGGTTTTCGGAACAACAACTGATTTTGGACGACCTTCACGAAATTCATCTTGGAGTGAACTACGACCACGATTGAATTCACCATACCATCGATAAACACTGGTCCTTGATGGAGCTTCATCGCCAAAAATTGAATTAAGTTCATCCATGCACTGTTGCTGAGTTAATCCACGCCGAAAGTTGTAAAAAACAATCGCTCGAAAATGTTGACGATTTAATTCCATTTTTGGGCCGAGATGAATCTTTTAAGTTACTGTAAACAACACAAATAGCGCCCGTATGTCAAAACGTTCTGAGTGCGTATAACCTCAAAAATGTCCAACTTTACGACAGAGCTGTCAATTGCTGGATTGCAACGCTAGGGTTGCCAAATCCCGAAACATAAGAGGCAACCCTCGTATCTGTGAGTGAATTCATTATATAGATTTAAGATTATAGTTGTAAAGGAATTGCTGTCCTAAAACTCTTAAATACTAGTTATAAAATATAAATGTACCATATTATCTACCTAATAAAAATTGAATTGAATCGAATTGAAAAAAAAAAAAAAAAATCTGTGAGTGAGTGTAATAGTAGGACCATCTCACTTTCTAGCCGTGTAAAACTTTTCGTGTAGCGGTTGCATTGTAGATAATCGCTAAGAACAATATTATCAGAAGCTGAGTAGTTGATTTGTTAAGGGTAGGAGGGCAGTTTGATAAGTCAGTGACTTTTTGAATTTCCCGCGCAGTAACTTTAAATGCACGTTTCACCATCCGATCCTATTTCTTCAAAGGTCACGCTTTACATTATTCTCCCATCCTCCCATCTTCGTCGCTGCCTCCCCCCCACTAGTCTCTTTCCCTTTCGTCTTCTGTCAAGAATTCTGCGGGGAATTCTTTCGTTGCCAATTCTCGCTATATGCCCGGCTCATCTTCTTCTTCGCGACCTGATGATTCTCACTATTGTAAGTTTTGGTACAGCTCTTCTATTTCCTAATAGTGGAATTTCCTCCATTGCCCACATGCCCTGATTATATTTGTTCTCTTCTTGTGTTGTAAACGCTCATATCTCGCATCCGTATAGACCAATCGGATTCTTGATGATGGTTCTATACATAGAGAGCTTTATATAAGGGCAGTTTGGAACATCAGTAAGTTTTTGAATTTCCCGCGCAGTAACTTTAAATGCAATACTGCTCCTGTCAACTGTCATCTAGAAATAGACTACTGTCATTTAGTCTGTGTTTGACAGCCATTGGAAAGCAGACAACCTCGTGAATTTTAACGAAAATGGAAAAAAAAAAAAGATTTCGTGTGTTGATTAAACATAATCAAGCAAAATCTGTAAATTGGGCTACGAACTGCTAACCCATCCAGCATATTCTGCAGATTTAGCCCCCTGCGTCTATTTTCTGTTTCCAAACCTGAAGGAATGGCTGGGCTGTAAGAAATGTGGGTCGATCGAAGAAGTCGTCACAGAGTCTAACGCCTATTTTTGGACCTTGAGAAAAGCTATTATTTGGAAGGAATAAAAAATTGGAAAAAGGCTGCACTATGTTGACAAATAAAATGCTTATTTGCCAACAAAAAAAAAATCTTTTATTAAAAGAGTCAAACCAAACCGCACTCCTATTTGAAGGAAAAACCCTTACAACAGGTAAGTCTGACGGAGTCTCGTGAACCGATTTTCAAATAAGTACCACCCCCAGTTTTTGGATTTCAACACTTCTTGACTTTGGCAAATAAGACTAGAGCGGGTCAAGACGATCGTTTTAAATCGAAGCCTAGACAAGTTAACCTTAGTAAAAAGTATTTTAAGAAATACAATAAATGCTATATTACACAGAAACTGCCTTTCCTTCTTCTAGACCGTTGATTAACCTTCAGACAGCAAGGAAAAAAATCTTCATCTTACTTTTTAAATCAATGAAATGACTAACTAACATCATTTACATAGCCAGCAAACTTAAATTGGCGCCTTGACCATCAACACAATTCTTCCATTCACCGTCAATATGTAAATTTGAACTTTCTGTCACTATTGAATAAAGTGATTGTAAATTAATTTTCCCTGATATTTGAAAATGTAATCCAAGTCATTCGATGAAATAACATTGTAGATTACGATAGTGGCAGTCGAAACAATTAATGGGCTCTGTTTTGAAATCTCCTATTTCTGCTAAAGGCTTGTGTAATTCGGTAGTGTTCGATAATTTGTTGAAAGGAGAGTTGAGTAATGATGTAAGTTTCCCTATTTTTTATCGCACCAAGAAGAAATATTAAATTTGAAATTTGTAAGTACTACTGACTTCGTAACAAGAATTGAAAGACTTTAATTATTCCAATATAACAAAGAGCAGAAGATGAGGCAAAAACTTATGGTGGATTGTCATATTTTAGCACTCTAGTTCTGCATGAATTTCATGTCATTGCTCTTATAAACGACATCCAACTACAGTGCGGTTGTGGGGAAGAAGCATGTGTACAGGCGTACTGCACCCGGTTCCCTTCTTCCTCCATCATAATTACCACAAAGATCACTGTTCCGCCGAATATCGCAGCAAATGCGAGCACCACAACTGTCCACAAAAACTGGTCTCCAAAGGAAGAGACACTGTTCACCACATCCAGCACAGGAAATAAAACACACGAATTGATTGGTGATCACCTTATTTTACTTTTATTGTTTCTTGCAACTATTGGTGTTTTATTTAATTTACACTATTGTATTTAACAGGGGTCAGTAGAAAAATTACTTTTAATTGAATATTTTTGCTATTTACTTAATCTGACTCTAACTCCCGACTCGCGGTAGAATACGCGTCCCGCAGCGCTATGGAAGCGGAGGAGGAGACCCGACCGCCTCGGTCGGGTGATGGAAAACGACTCAACGATGTGAATTCGCTAGTGGCATAATTTGGGGTGGTGGTGAATATCCTCTCGGCTAAGGATATGTTTTACTTACCACAAGAGAAGCGTAGTCTCTCTTTGTGGAATAGAAAACCAGATCTCGTAATGAAAGTCATGGTGGTTTGTATGTATGAGTGATCGTGTAGATCACATTGGTTTTCTCGTGCAACGAGGCCATGAAAATGAAGCAGAAAAACTGTAAGGACAAAGATCACTGTTATGGTGTGCATTGTGGCTATAAAAATAGACGGCGATGCATCGGGAAGATTGTGCTAATGGGTTTTTATTTGCATTTGAATATGCTGACGAGGCCAAAGCAATTTAGATATACGATGGGTGATCATGTACCACATTTTGCTGGAAACAAGGGATCGAATATAATAAGGTTCAGCTATATGAATAGGCTGCACTCCTCAGGTGTGAATGCATTTGGGATACTCCAAAGAATTTGAATTGTTTATCGTACCGCTCGAATGCCTGCGGACGAACCATATTCTTTTGTTTGGCACATGATGCATGCTGAAGAATTCGGTTTTAGGGGCTTTGCGCTAATTGTATGCAGCTGCGTCCACAAGCTGCTTTGGTGTTGCATTATGTCGTTAGACAAATAAGTCGCCAAGCAATGCGCATGCAGGAAAAATCGACGAGATTGCAAGGTTACATTATATGTGAACCATCATGTATTTGGAGACGCGCAATGATGCCTTGATGCAAGGAATCATGGTGGCCTTGGTGGTGGACATGTGGTGCCCACTTGCGTAGCAGGATTGCTTGGCATACAAAGGGTGCCGAGTAGGTTTGGGGTTTATGATCCTGTATGATGAAAAGAATTCTTGTAGGGAATTTGAAAGCGAATTGATGCAGGGGGGTAAGAATTCTTTTACAGGAACTTTTAGGTTAGATAACCTTGATGCGTGAAGATTTTACAGGTGCTATTGCAATTCCATTAGCGGGAAACAATGGGAGTTGGGTTGTAGTTATGGGGGTTCTCCGGGTAAGCTTAAAAGAACTGTGGCATCTCTAACAGATACACACAATTCACAAGCAAAAATAGTGAAGGACACCGAACGAAAATCGAATAAGAAAATACATCAGAACCGTATACCTAACAATAACAAAAATAATTCACATCAGTGGAGTCGAGTTTAAAAATCAAATTCTAAACACGGTCAGTAGCCTGATGGGTAACGCTTATGTTCAATTTTTTTCGTGATTCAAACTGTCATAGAGTCAGTTCGAATCACACGCTCTTCTTCACTATTATTTCAAACGCTATAGAACCCCCACACGGTTTTTATATAATTTATACGAAATGCAACTATAATATAAGAGATCAATACTGTTGAGTCTATTCGTTTTGAGGGTTTGAAGAGGTAGCGGAACTTTCACTGTATTGCATCTGACCAAACTGTAACAAATTTCTTGTGTAAGCTGTTGTACATCATATGACTTAAGTGTTTGGTCATTTTAATTTGCTAACACGCAATGAGGGTAGATCAATCAGTCTTTAGAAACACATACAAGGGCGTTCCTTGCATCGCTAACAGTCTGTTTTTAGTAAGCACCATACCTCATTAGGTGTCTGTCAATTTTCAATTTTGCGTAATAATTTGGATGTGAATAAAATATCGGCGAGATGGGTGCCGCATTTGCTCTCAGCTGAAAACACTTGGAGCGCATACGTCGCAACCCAGATGAGTTTCTGCATAGATTAGTAACTGCAGATGAAACATGGATACATCACTACACTCCTGAGACGAAAGAACAGTCAAAACAGTGGACTGTTAAAGACGAACGGGCTTCAAAGAAGGCAAAGACGGTAAAATCAGCTGGCAAAGTTATGGCTACTGTGTTTTGGAATGCATATGGTATTATCTTCATTGACTATTTGGAAAAGGGAGAGACGATAACTGGACACTATTATGCGTCATTAATAGGTCAGCTAAATGAGAAAATGGTCCCCATTTGCTAAAGATATATTGTTCTGCTGACGTATATTGTGGAACATTGAATATGTCGAGAGTTAAGTGCCAACAAAAGAGCATTTTCGGGGAGTTTTACTTTTCTTTCTTAATTCGAAGAAAAGTGCTACAAAAAGTCATCGATTGCTGTTGAAAACTTATGGTGGTTTTACTTAAGGTAACCATAGGTCTCCTCTTCAACTGGACAGTTCCATTTGCAGCTACTCTATCTCATTGTCAAGGAATATTTTGGAGACGTAAAAATTTCACGTTTTCGAAAAATTGTAAATAGCGTGAACTGATCACCACAAAAAATTAAAAATTGCTTCAAAATTATAGCGACAATCTTATTGAACGATGAGCGGGGTGGCGAAGCACTGGGGAGGCGTGAACTATCACAGAAGTAACGCAACTCCAATACGCCCGATACTGCTTAATTATCACGCATTTTAAACTGTAATAACCAAGTTTTTCTTTTAGTAGAGTATTATAACAAAACTACTATATCATTCATGTGAAGCCGGTAATTATGTGAGAGATCCTTTTTTCCCCTCTTTGGAATTGGCTGAACTATACCGATCCTCCAGGAAGCAGGAAAAGTCCTTCTTTCATAAGATAAGCGAAAGTCTGCCAAGAATCGGCGACAGTTCTGGAGCACAGTTCTTAAGGACTATTGCTGGTATTCCGTCCGGGCTTGTTGTCTTCCTAGAGTCCAGTCCACGTAGAATGCGCTGAATAGTACGCGGGCGGAACCGCACATCCCACATCGAAGATCGTACCGGCGCGAACACAGATGGCTTGAAAAGACCAGCATCGAAGTTTGAATTCGCGAACACATTAGCTTTATAATTTGAATTTGTAACTAATGTCTCGGGCAGCGGGACGGGGGAAGGGAAGTTACTACTGACAGACCTTGTCATTGACCAGAAGGAACGCGAACCAGTTGGGCACTCAAGGAGTTTATTAGTTACTCTGTCCTTGTAGACCTTCTTCGCGGTATCAATCGCGTTTCTGACTCCAACAAAATTCGTTCTGTTGACCTCGGTGGGATTGGAGCGCCATTGCCAGATTCCACCTGTAATCTGCCTGTAATCAAACCAAGGTTTATCAGATGAATTTTGTTTGGTGGAAAGCGGAATGTAAATCATCGAACCAACGTTAATCAGATGAATTTCTTTTGATGGAATGCGGAATGTAGATCTCCATCCCGAGAAGACTAATCTCCGTGACCAACTCCGCCCATGCGTTTACATCGGGGTTTCCAAAGCACACCTCCGACCACAGAAAGGATGCGAAAAAATCTCGGAAATCATCTCAGTTAGCATGCCAATACCTCCGCACTTGGCGAAGCTGGTTAAGTCGGGTATTCGCTTGAAATGCAAGTGGTTGCGCGACCTGAGTTTCCCAGTGGCGCAGCCACCTCCACGGTATAAATGCTCAGATGTCACAACAGACCCAGAGTGTTCGCTAATCGCCTCGGGTATCCGGCACTCGCGTAAGTTCCTCCACGACTTGAGTCAAATTGCGACTAACAGCGAACATATCCACCAGCCTCCGACCCTCGTCGGTTCTGTTAGAATGTACCAACGAGCCGGAATTATGCACATTAAAATCGCCAAGGACGACAATTTCAGAAGATGGGTGGTTGAACTGTATCCAGTCGACGGTACGTGAAGATTGCTCGAAAAATGTCGCTGATCGATCGTCACTCGGGGAACGGTAAAGACAACAAAGAAATTCAACAGAATTCCGCAGCACGACCCCCAACAACATGATGGCCATATTATTGGGTTCCAACGACTCCATCCTCTGGCAAGCTAGATCGTACCGCGTGAAGACACAGACTTCGCCGTTAAAACGGAATCTCGAATGTAAGTCGTATTCTGAGCAACAAAGATATGCCGAATCGAGCTGGGTCTCAGTTAGGGCAAGGATATCAGGTTTCGCCGTTTGCAAATATTGGTGGACGGCGTTTATATTCGTATTGGTGAAACCTATACGCCTGATGTTAAAAAATGCCGTTATCAGTCGAACGTCGACAGAGCCTCGAGAACGAGCCCGATTATGCGAAGTTCGGTTATTTATCATAATATCTGCATGATATTCCCCCTGACATAGTCCCGCCCGGAGATACGACTGGGAAATTAGTTCACCTCCGGAATTCTTTATCTCTTTATCTCAGAAGGTACCATCGTGACTTATCTCCGTGTCAATCCAAGCCATCAGCCATACATCCGAAGCATAGTCGAAGATTTCACCCGACGATATCGCGGAATGTACAGCGTGATGGGGTGGAACCGACTACCACCTAAACCGACCTCTTCTTGAATTGGTCCATCAGCCAAGATCTGAAAGATGGCCAGGAAATTCTCCCGATCATTTCGCGGAGCCTATAGCTTGATGGGGTGGTATTTCACCGGGCCACGGGGGGTTGGGACCCCATCTACCACTCGGCCTTTAGTCGCCTCCTACGCCAAGCCGGCTTAGGTGAGGATATTCTAACGCCCTACTCACAGGACATGTACCCTGTGTTATTTGATGATGCAGTTCGAACATATTCGAAGCTCTAGATGAATACGAGTAAATTAGGTGGTGAATAATTGATAGAAGGTCGTTTATAGAACGAGGAACACCACCGTGGATTTTATGGAAGGCAATTTCGAGTCACTTTGATTGAAATATAGTATCCTATCCAGTGTATGGTATTGCCAACTCCATAGGCAATCAATTTCCAAAATAGAATTGGTTGCTAAATTCTCGCTTCTTAATCGCGCGCATTTTATCAGCTTCTGCCCTCTTCTGTAGCGTCACCTTGTAGTCTGAATTGTACTTGTTGACACTTTTCATTGAATGACGAGTTTCGTGTGGACGTTTTTGAGATGTTCTTAAATTTACACGCTTATCTGTTGATGGATGCAAAGACCGGTTGCTTCTACAACCATTCGATGTTAAATAACTTAACATTTCCTTGGGTTTGTGGTTTCACTGCTATCTGAAATCGTATTTTGACTATACCTCTTGGAAAGTTCGATTACCTAAAATATTAGAGAAGTTTCTGTCGTGGATTGCAAAGTTACTAAACCGGTTAACGACAGTTAATCATCGTCTTTTGATCACATCGATATATGATATGTTATATAAATCAGAAAAAGCAGAAAAGCATGTGGTCAGAAAATAACCGGATTGGTGTTACTATAGCGAGTAAATAAACAAGCTAAGGTCAAACACCGCGAAGTATGTACACCCTTCACTCATATTCACCGCGTTCTTACTTAGCATATCTAAACCATTAACTGTAAATGATCAATGTTGTGGCGCTACAGCAGAAGAATGTTGATTATTCAGAAAGAATCGCATATGAATAACAAATTTCTGTCCACCTTTAGAAAGTTTGCAACAAAACGTTCGAGGATTGTTCATTATATACACATGCATGTTACTGGTTTAGAGAGAACATGGTGTACATATTTTCCTCTACAAAATAACAAACTCCCGATACCGAAAACGAGGAGTCGCGACGAGTCATTTGTTTGCTAACATCGAAAGTGTTTGACACTCTGAAAAATTAATTTAAGATTTCCCTGCTAAGGTATAACAAACGTTTAGTTATCTGCTGGCAATACACAGTTTTGAGTAAAGTAAGAATTTCTTTAAGGTTTTTCTTCTTAGAAAATTTTTAAAGTGTATCCGACCCATAAGACAACCCACTTCCATTCATATTTTTCATTTCAATCCAAATTCTTTGGCCCTATCAATAAGTCCAGTCCTTCCAACAACCCCAGCAATTATCGTCCGATATCGTTATTAAACACATTAAGCAAGATACTGGAACGCAAGATATATCGAAATCTCCTTTCATTTGCTAATGACTACACTATTATCCCAAATTCCCAGTTTGGCTTTCGCTCACAACACTCCACCTGTCATGCTCTGTTAAAACTAACGCACGATGTCACAACTAATCTTCAAAACCAAAGCCCGACGGTCTGTATCTCTCTCGACATATCTAAAGCATTCGACTGTCTTTGGATCTCAGGACTGCTTTACAAGCTGCACTACATATTTGGATTATACACCCACACCAACAAACTTCTCACTTCCTACCTCTCGGGTAGAAAATTCATGGTCAAAATAATTTATTCTATCTCCCAATCGTATAATATAACCGCAGGGGTTCGGCAGCGTTCAATTCTTGGACAGCATACCGCAGTCTCAATTACCCAATACGGTAATGTTGAATTACGCTGTTGGCACCATAGTCTACTCCAGCAGCGAGTTTGTGAAAGAGGCAAATAACCGCATTAATAACATCCTCCCAAATCTATCAACATACTTCAATAAATGGAAAATTCGCCTAAATCCTGATAAAACCCAACTTATAGTGTTTAAGGGTAAAAATGGGCACTGCACAAACAACACAAGGCGCACCCACAACAAAATTAGACTCAAACTAAATAACACCCAGATAAAACATTCTGAAACTTTAAAATAACTTTTCATTCTCCACCCACATTAAAAATACTTTACGTAAAGCCACAATACAACTTAATCTGTGTAGAAGAATGGTGTGGAAACCCAACGGTGTATCTCACAAAGTCAAACTGCTCATCTATAAACAAATAATCAGACCCACACACATATGCGCGTTCACTGTGGTATCATATAACACCAGCTCAAATGGAGAAGCTACGCACTTTCGAAAGGAAATGCTTCAGGCTGGTCACTGGCCTCAACCGACAACCCAACTCTTACAAGTATTACAATAACAGCTTGCTATACAATGCCGCTAATATTGACCGTCTCGATAGACGCTTCCTAGAGCTGTCTCAAATTTATTGAAACTCATAATAACTTCACTAGTACCAACTTCTCTAGATAACAGAGCTCACTATCTGAATTGTCTCCACACCAGAAGTCTCTTCACCTCTGGAAGATTCGTTAATGACTCCAACGAGGTAGTGTACCACAATACCGAGCTGGCACCCAATCAGTTCAAATACTGTAACATACAACCATTCTCCAACATTCTGCGTTTTAACGAACAACCGGAAAGTGTTACCGCACCCGAGACCACTAACCGACCATATCCCACGCCAACCTACTTCCTTAACCATCAATCTCTATATTCCCCAACTCACGTTACATATTTACTTATTATAATATTGGTAGAAACCTTGACGTGGTGCGGGGGCTTAAACTACGATGAATCGCTCAGGCTATGCTGACGGAAGCATACGCTTCCAGTAGGGCCACCCATGTCAGACAGGCTAGCGAGGAGTAACACACAAAGATCTACCGCCCCTAATCCAGGGTGTTATGCGTCACCGTGCCCATTGGATGGTTTGCAGCCAGGGGTATACCGGCTGTATTATAACGGCGCCTCTCTGACACCGGGTCGAATCAGAGCAGTAAGCAGACCTTACCATATCAAAGAGGGGCTCTGATATGGCGGACCATTTGAAACCCCAGAGTGATCCAATGAAATGAATGATCAATACACAAAAAACAATCTCACAAAAAACCCGGTAGGCGTAGGTGTGATGAGCCAACACTACCATAAGGGAACAAATCATCAGGAAAACACCGACTCGGCAAAAAGAAGACGTAGGGAAAAACGGAAAAAGCGGGATATACGCGTCGGGACGTGGAATGTTCGAACGTTATATAAACCAGGCGCGATACAGACGGTCGTAGAAAACGCGAAACAATATAAAATGGACATCGTCGCGCTCCAGGAAGTTCGACTCCCACATCAAGTAACCGAAACCAACGGGTTTACACTGGTGTGTGGAGGTACCGATACACATAACCTCGGAACTGGCTTCATCATAAGCAAGAAGATTACGCCCCATGTAAAAGATGTGCAATTCATTAATGACCGAATGTCTGTGCTAAAAATACAGGGCCGATGGTACAATTATGTATTTATAAACGTACACGCCCCAACAGAATCTGCGGACGAAGAAACGAAGGACACGTTCTACGAGACCCTAGAGGATGTATTTCATGGGATCTCATCATTCGATGTTAAAATCCTCCTCGGGGACCTCAATGCGAAAATTGGAAAGGAAGATATCTTCCAACCAACTATAGGTAAAGAAAGCCTACACGACGTGTCAAATGATAATGGAATTCGAATTATCACGTTCGCAGCGTCAAAAGATCTGTTAGTAAAAAGCACGATGTTCAAGCACAAGGAAATTCATAAAGCCACATGGATATCACCCGACGGCGTAACGCGTAACCAAATAGACCACTTCCTCATAGACAAAAGACACCACTCGAATATCCTTGACGTAAGAGCATATAGAGGAGCAGATTGCGACTCCGATCATCTTCTAGTGATTGGCAAAATCAGGAGTCGCCTCGCAGCAATCCCACATGGGCAGTCACGGGAGACAAGCAAAAAGTTCGACACTGATAAACTGAAAGACCTACGCAAAAGGGCTGAATATCAAGACGAGCTAACGAATAGATTTAGCATTCTAGAGAATGTGAGCAGTGAGGAAGAGGAAGCTAATAGTGTGAACACTAAATGGACATCGATCAGAGACACAATCAAACTAACAGCCCAAAAGGTATTAGGATTTAAGAAAACAATTAAGTCCAAACCTTGGTTTGACGATGAGTGCAGGGCGAAGATCGAAGAACGTAAACGCCTCAGAGTGATCCACTTAGAAAGATATGATGAAGTCAACGCAGAAAGATACGCGACAATTCGGAGAGAGACAATGAGGCTCTTCAAACGCAAAAAACGCGAATGGGAGAAGACTAGGATCGAAAAAATCCTAGAAAATTCTAGGGCAAAGAACATCAGGGGTATGTATGTCGGCATAAATTCAATTAGAAATGGCTACCGAGGAAGAGCCAAAATAATTCGAGACGCAAACGGCTGTCTGGTCACAGAAACAAACAATGTCGTGACAAGATGGAAGCAGTACTTTGAAAACCTGCTCAATGTACGCACCCATCAACCACAGATAAATGTACCAAGCGTACATACAGCTGAGCCCCAGATCCCAGAGCCGTCTCTCAACGAAGTTGTAGACGCAATAAATCGATTGAAAATCAACAAGGCTCCCGGAGTCGACTGCATACCGGCAGAGCTTGTGAAGCATGGAGGAGAGGCAACCGCTCGAAAGATCCACCAGCTCATCCAAACAATATGGGATAAGGAAGTCACTCCGGAAGAATGGAAAACCTCAATAGTCATCCCCATTTTCAAAAAAGGCGACAGATCTGACTGTGAAAACTACAGAGGAATATCATTGCTCCCAACCGCAAACAAAATATTAACAAATGTCATTCTGGCGAGAATCACACCTTACGCAGAAGAGATACTGGGAGACTACCAATGTGGATTCCGTAGGAACCGGTCAACAAGCGACCAAATGTTCACAATAAGACAACTGCTGGAAAAGAAGTGGGAATACGGAGAGACGGTTCACCAACTGTTCGTTGACTTCAAAAAAGCCTACGACTCAGTCGCAAGGCAGAGACTCTACCATATTCTAATTGAGCTGGGAGTCCCAAAAAAATATGCCGCGCTCATTCAAATTTGCATGAACGAAAACAAAGGGCGAGTTAGAATAGAAAACCACCTCTCAGAACCATTTGAAATCCGGGACGGACTAAAGCAGGGAGATGGTCTATCACCGTGTCTCTTTAACCTTGTGCTCGAGTATGTCATCAGAAAGGTACAAGACGACAACATGGCCGGATCATCCCTGAACGGGGTCACACAAGTGCTCGCATATGCGGATGACATCGCCGTTCTGGGCGATAATCTAAAGATTGTTAGTAAAAACTGTGAAATCATCATGCAAGCGGCAGAAGAGGTGGGCCTAGAAATAAATGAAGACAAAACAAAATACATGATTACGGCGAGAGCAGGTGGGTCTCAGAGAACACATATAAACGTCAGAGGTAAGATCTTTGAAAAAGTTAAAGAATTTAAATATCTGGGAACGATACTGACGGCCAGTAACGAAATGTCGAAGGAAATTAACAAGAGACTGCATTCCGGCAACGCGAGTTGGCACGCAGTCAGTAAACTGCTGAAATCCAGACTGCTATCACGTAACATAAAGCTCCGTGTCTATAGAACCATAATCATGCCAATTGTTCTATATGGATGCGAAACATGGGCTCTCACAAAACGGGAAGAAAACAAATTCCGTCTATTCGAGAATAAAGTTCTGAGAGGCATCTTTGGAGGTAAATATGACGAGGAGGCAGGACAATGGAGGAGACTCCATAACCACGAATTGGAAGAACTATATCGCAAACCTACAATAGTGAGAGTAATCAAGTCGCGAAGATTAAGATGGGCCGGGCACGTGGCGCGAATGGGGAACGATAGGACCGTGCATAGAATTCTTGACGGTAGACCAACGGGAAAGAGACCGGTAGGACGGCCGCGACGGAGATGGGAGGACAATGTTAGGTTTGACCTTGAGGAGATCGGATCGAATGGTGAAGCGTGGAAGGAGAGTGCCCAGGACAGGGAAGGATGGCGAAGCCGAGTCGGTGAGGTCATGAACTTCCGGGTTCCTACAGGCCAATAAATTGTATTGTAATATTGATTAGGTTAAGCTAGATTAAGTTGGAGTCAAGTTAAGTATTAGATTAGATTAAATTAAAAAATAAAAATCCTGGTTTTCTGACCTTTTCCAGGAAAACTGTTAATATTAAAACCTATAATACTCGAATAGTTACTCACACATTCGGTTATGTTTGAAAAACGTGTAATGTATGCATATAGCGTTTGCGACGATAGTGAAGAGCGAGTGATTCGAACCGACGCTATCACGGTTAGAATCACTAAAACATAGAACCAAAGCTCTTACCCATCAGGCCACTGCCGCTTATATAAATTTGATTCTTAAACTCAAATACATTCGACTAATGTGGTAATGGTATATTATTGCTATGGTATACGGCTTTAATGGATGTGCTTTTGGTGGTGTTGTTCTTTACTAGTCGTGTGTGTATCTGCTAGAAACGCCGCATGCATGTAAACAATTGTATCACTAGAATTATAAGTTAGCTGTACTACTTAATGTAAACATTGATTATTGGTCAAATAAACAAAGCATGTTAAAAAAAAACAAAAAATTCGTTGGAATATGTAATTTGAAGAATTAAATACACTGTAGTATTGAGAAGTAATCCATCAGACGGTTCTAATGTCTAAATAAATTTTAAATGAGACTTTTTGAAATCTATCGGCTATAAATATTTTGATCCTCAATCCAACAAAAAAGAATTCGAAGCTTTGAAACCAATCACTTCTTGTTTTTTACATAATTAAATGGCTTTCCTTTGTGTAATATGTCCCAACTTGATAAAATTCGAAAGAGCCGGAACTCCAAATTCATTATATAATTTTGATTCACTTGTTCACCATTTAATTATCCCTCGTAACCTTATTGCTAATTTTTCCTGTGTAGCACCAAATACACTTTAGCTACTGGTAGCGTATAGTTATTGTTTCATACCTTTATAAGACTTACAAATACTAACAGGTAAATGTGGAGACCATTGCTCCCAATTTTACGTAACCTTGAATAAGACTGAAGTTACTACGAATAATAACCTTAATTCGTCGAGCATACGGGTCCAAAAACAAAAACCATTAAAATATTATAAAGTGAGCTGTCGCATAGTTACTATTCAACTCATAGTCACATTTAAAATTTAAATTAGAAACCTTAGTTTTTAATGGTCAGCATAGATATCACACCATAATGGGGTAATAACTTTAGTGGAGGTGGCAGCACTCGGTGGGGGTTGTGTTGTAATACAGTTTCATAATACGAATTATGGTAAAACGTGAAACACTGCTTTGTAGTCATTATCACGTAAGACAATGTTCGCCGATAAAAAGAAATGTGGTCTTGACACGCTTGGCACTGCCAGCATTTGTTTGGGCGAGGTTTTGCATTAGCCCGCCGAATAACATAGTGTGCTCGTACAGCATTTGTCGTAAAATTAGGTTAATTAAAGGAATAATTTTGAAAATACTTAGTTCCATATGCTTAAGAGTAAGTTCCTCATACTTTGGTGTGATTAAAAAGTAAATTTAATTTTTTAATTTCGCGAGCTTTATAAAACATAATTTACAATAAACAGTTTTAGTTTCAGTAGATTGATATAGTATTTATATTGCTTGGATTAAGCCAATAAATCCGGCGGTAGCCCCACTAAATCCATCTTGTTGGTAGACATGTTCATGTATATGTTGACAATTGCAGCCTTTTTGAATGTTCAATTTATTTCCGACAGTAAAAAATTCTTATACATGCTTTTGTGTGTTTCGTGACTTTTTATCCATAATTTACACCTCATTGTATGTTCGTGATTGTAATATATGTATGATAAAAACAAAATCGTATTTGGTGGACATAGTTCCGTGGAACCATGAAACGAAGATGTTTTGCTGCCATTGTGAACCGACTCTCTGAAAGATACGGAAAAATGAGTTCCAAAGCGTATTGGGTCCTTGAAAAAATGCTCATTGATTTGAATAAGTTCTCGTTGGATTCAACTCGTGAGACACTTATAATGTGTTTGTTTTTGAATAAATCGTAATATTGAGTAAATAATTTGAAAGGTTCGTATTCATTACTAACTTCATATCAATCATATGCGTCATTTTCTTCATAATGACAGCTGTCATATGTTATGTTAAGGAAGGTAGAAAAAAATCTATTAAATGTGACTTGTCAAACTGAGCATAAGTTAACGTCGAGTTACAAAACAGCATTTGTGAGAACTTTTATTTTACTGTTTTAATAATATATTGTATAAAGAAAAAACTTTTCGAGGCTCATTGTTTGCTCTCAACAGAATACCCTGAAAATGCTGCGGGTGTTAAATATGTCAGAAGTGCGGGTGACAAATGTGGTAATATTGGCATCGAAGACAAACAACTTCCGTGCCAACTAAGAAAATTCGAAGATGTAGAATTGGAGACTTTGTTCAGTGAAGACTCGTTTCAGACCCAAAAAGAAATCGCAAAATAATCCGGCGTGGCACGAGCAAGGATATCCGAGCGTGGAAAATCGCTGGTTTTTACTTAAAGCAAGGAAATTGGGTGTCATATGGATTGAAGCTGCGAGACGTTGAAAGGTGATTCCGCGTGTCAGAAATGGTGCTTGACCGACACGAAAAGAAGACGTGTTTGCATCGAATCGTTACTGTCGACGAAAAGTGGATACGGTATGTGAAGCCTGTCCAAACAGAAACATCGAAGATTAAGCCAAATATCAATGGCGCCAATGTAATGCTAAGTATTTGTTTTTATTTTATACTAACGCGCGGTCAAACTCGTAAATGTCAGAGCACAGTGTGAATGGAAAAGAGGTAGCAGATAACGAAAGGAGGTATTTATGTACATTGGTCTTAAATGTCTGGACATTACAACGGCGAGGAAACATGATCAGGTAGAGCATTCCACATTTGTTTGGTTCGGCTAAAGAATGACTCGATATTAATTTTTGGGCCTGAAGTTGACCTTCAACGTGAACTAATACGCATTTACAGATTGACGGGTATTGATAGAAAATGTCTGAAGGGGAAGAACACATTCAGAAAGTTCAGTTGAGCAACGACCGTGGTTATACTTATAGAAAAGAGATATGCATGATATTTTGGCGGATGTTTCTGTCTTTTAGGTTGTATGTTGATACAATGTTCCGCCGAACACTGTTCGCACCGGAGAAAATAAAAACAACCAGAACACGGAGCGAATCGGAGACGAAACGTTTTTGTTTTTGATACTTTATTTTTTTATTTCGGCTGTTTAGAAATGGTTATAAATTTGTACTTTTATATCAAGTCACTTCAATTAAAACGGTAATTATGAAAAACACTCTAGCACTGATTATATATTCTGGCAAATCAATTAAACGAATTTTACATATAGCGGATAGTTCTTTCAATACACGATAGAATTTAATTTTGGAAACAATTAAACGAATTTTACATATAGCGGATTGTTCTTTCAACACCCGATACAATTTAATTTTTTGTGAAACCACAGGGCGACTTCCTTCTCGTGTTTCTCTAATTGTCCTATCTCGAAATAGACTCCTTCGATTGACTCTTTCCTCCAGACTCCTCGATGTAGACTAATTGTCCCTATCCCAAAATATCCCATTCTAAGTACTTCCTAGCCTCTGCAAAAGAAAATCTTTAATCCTGTCTGCTAACAGATTTTCCCATCGTATCTGTTAGCAGCATAAAATTTCCCTTTGCATCTCAAAAGGAGAATTTCCCATCGGATCTGAAAAAGGAGAAATCCTCCTCGTGATCATTATCATTACATTCATTGCTGGTGGTCGGTATCTTTTTTTGCTTTTATTTACAGATCGGATGCCGCCGCTTATTCTCCGATCTTTCGCTGGTTTTGTTTATCCAACACATCTGACATGAAGAAAGGTTCCCATGCAATTCTGATGGGATAGGAACCATGGAATGTAATGCTTTTGTTTGCCTTTCACTCATAAACAGCTATCTGGGATAGCGTTTAGAGTTTATGGCTCTATGGCTGCTAATCAGCGGCGCAACGAATCGTTTGTTTGTGCAAGTGTGCCTTAGCATTGGATCATGCGAGGGATTTAGGTGCTAATTGCATTTAGCTACCCGAGAATGTATGCCTTGTTTGGTTTACTTACTGACATGGTATTTCATGGAATCATCGTGCAGATGTTCAGGATTGAAGATTGTGCATTGCTGGGATGTGATGCATTTCTGCCTTTTCAATAGTTTTGGCATATGATGGATGAATGCGTTGCAATCCTCACCTAACCATTGTTTCAGGTATGATGTATGAAACGTTGAACTCGATATTGGAAGCTTTTGGAACGTTAAGTTCCTTGCTTTTTGGTATCGGGTTCAACGTTGTTGCTTGTTTCAGGAATGGCCATGACTCTTGGGACACGTGTCTGTGGGCACGTGTAATGAATAAAGGTAAGTATGTTCCTTGGCGGAAAGGACATCTCAACCTATAGTTGGTTGTGCGGTTCGTAGAACCGATACAATATCTTACCCCTATGTTCTAACGACGGAATTGAATGACACGGCTGGATCCTCAATAAGTTTCACTGCTTGTTTGTGCAACCTATCGAGCACATGTAGCGCAGTTTTGGATGCGCCTGACCATATATGGAAGTTGAACTCCATTTAGGACGAATGTACGCGTTGTAAATAGCGGCCAGGTTGGATGAGTGAAGAACTTTTTGCATCTCTTAAGGAACCCCACACATTTGGCTGCACTGTCGCAACGTCAAATATATAGTCGTTCCAATTAAGAGTCGAATTAATTCGAGTACCGAGGATTGATAGTTCCTTGTCTTCGTCGACAGCAAATTTACTTTGGGGTTCACCTTTGACGACAAGAAGCAGCACTGAGTTTTTTAGGCATTGAATTCTACTCGGTTAGAAAATTCCCCACTGATATATCTTGTTGAAGTCATAATTCAATGTATCAAGCATAACGACATTAGAAGAGTTTGGTCGGGAATGTTTAAATGAGTATGTGAAACTCAAGATGCTATTGTGGGGAGGAAGTTTTGTACCAGCATGGGTACTTGATTCACGTATCGTCGCCAGTACGGTGAATGGCAGTGATCCGACCGCCTTGAAGGTTGGAATAAGACTCCTGGTGAGTTAATAAAGAAATCTTAAGGAGCAATGGTATGCGAAGAGAATGCATGAAGGTAAGTTTTCTTTACAGGGACTTAAAGATCATAGATTTGATCTCTTAAATGCATGCAGCATTTTTAGGTACTAATACTGTTGCATTAGCAAACTAAAGGGAGTTGGGTAGTAGTTATGGGGGTTTTTTCAGGTAAGTAGACCGTAGGGTTTGGCAGAACCGCTACACTATCATCAGCAAACGAGTGAATTGGGTTTTGGGTAATGGACAAGAGACCATTTATAAAGATGAGGAAGAGAGTGGATGAGAGTACCGAATCCTGGGGAACACATTAATTTGATGGGAGGCAAATTTGACACCGTGAAGAAGTTGACTTCAGTTGAACGGCCAGAAAGATAGTTTCTTATCCATCGTGTCAGAGAATTGTCCAATCCATACGAATGCAGTTTTGACAAAAGGGCTGAATGCCAAACTCTATCGAACTTTCACCTATGTGGGAACGGGCAGTAGAATAAGACAAATGGAAAAGTTTCCGCAGTGGTTTAGCTGCTTACAAAAGGACTGAATGCCAAACTCGAAGGCTTTTAAAGTATCCAGAACGACAACCTTGCTTTCGCCGAGGTAGTGGATGGAATGCTCCACTTTTCGGGGTGGTACGCCAAATCTCCTATGGACCTGTTGCTACGAAAGCCATATTGGCAGTCATTGAGGAGCTCATTTGATTCCAGATATTTCGAAAGTTGACGATTAATAAGTGATTCCATTAACTTCGAGAGAGTAAATGTGCTATGGATCGATAAGAAAAGGGATTATTTACCGCCCTTTTTGAGAATTGGTTGAATGTTCACTGACTTCCATATATGGTATTTGGGAAACGGCCAGTAGAATAAGACAAATGGAAGAGTTTCCGTAGTAGTTTAGCGAGTGAAGAGGAGTGAATCTGGCTCATGGTGTGCTGCTTATTCAAGTTGAGGTGGAACTGCTGTGGTATCAGGCAGCGACGAGTTGGCTGCAAAATGTGCAGCAAGTAGATTCGTTTCCTCTATTGCACTGGTTGACTGGTCTGTCATCGACAATTAGCAAATGAATGAATGGATGAGGAGACCGAGTTTTGGGTGTATTTCGGGACCGCCCAGAAGTTTATACTCCCCGTGGGAGTGTGCAATTTTTTATCTTACTCTCTGGTCATGCAAGAACTTTGCGCGTTGGATAGGCGCATTGCAGTCATTTCTAGTTGTCTGGAATCCTCTACGACTTTCCTCAGTGTTGTTAGGGTTTATACAATCAGAAGTTTAACTCTTTAGCTTTAATTGTGTCTCTGTCCCCGGAATCGAACCACATATTTTTCTTGGTTTTGATACTCTTTATCTTGTGTGAAACAAAGGCTCGCATGCCAAGTAGAATCGTGTTTGTCAATGTGTCCGCTATAAAGTCAACATCGTTATTAAGGCAAAATAACGGCCAATTTAACCTCCCAAAAAAGTCGTTTAGACCTTCCCAGCTGGCTTTCTCGTAGAAACATACTGTTCTGTTGGGAGTTTTCTCGTTAACGCTGCTGTTGGTTAAAGGGTTATATCAATTGAGATTTTTTTTACCACTTTTTTAGCTTAAATTACGTATAAAGATCCCAACAGTGATATCCAAAAGGAATTTATTGTAGGAATTTTTTTCTATTTTTTTAAAGCTGATTTCCGCAACAACTTAAAAGCCCGGTAACGTTCGAAAAATCCGCTTCGCTTTTCGCAGCGTTTTGGAGTATCATAATCCGGTCGACAATTTTTTTCAATACACGTGAGTTATACTATCATAAAATACGTATAGATGGCGTTATAAAAGTATTACTTTAAAGAGAGATAGCGTGACACACTGAGATGACCGTAAGAATACAGCTGACTACAGCTAAACGTACAGTCTTCGTGGACGCCATGTGCTAGCGTCATATTTACGTTATTAACGCGATTAATATTGCACACAATAAATCAAAAATGAGTGAAAAAGTGTATCAATGAAGGCAAAGAAGGAAGTCGTCAATCGACATCTCGTGCGTTACGAAGTAAGATTTCACATCGCAAACCGCCGAATCGTCACGAATTTGAAAACGATCTTAAAGATGTTTCTCGGCTAGCTAAAAAATAAAAATAAAAAAAACGTCGGCCTCGGAGGATGAGATATCGGTTGATTCCTCATTTAGGTATAGAATCATTAATTTCGTTTTCATGGCGTTGGCTCAGGTTTTAGTGTGTAAGTGTGGCGGCAACGTTACATTTTTGGAAACAAGCAAACGTGTCCTCAGTTTCGAAATTGCTGTGGCGTGCACTGAATGCGGAGACGGTTTGATTGACCCTGGCCCAGTGATTGGTCGAAATACCTATGAAGTCAACAGGCGTCTTATTTTTGAAGTTAACATGCGTCTTATTGTACGAGGGTTGCCTTTTATATTTCGGGATTAGAGAACAAAAACAAATATTGATCATCGAAAATCACTTTATTGTTTTTCAAAATATTCCCCATGAAGATCTATACACTTTTGCATGCGTTTGAACCAATTGTCGAAGCACTTTTGCCACTCTGATTGAGGTATTTCCAACACATGCATTCTGAATGCAGCAACCGCTTCTTCAGGTGTCGAAAAACGTTGACCTCTCAGTTTGTTTTTTACGTACGGGAATAAAAAGAAGTCATTCGGTGCCAAGTCAGGACTATACGGCGGATGACCCATCAAATCGATGTTTTGGGTGCTCAAAAATGCAGTTGTCGCAGCCGATGTGTGAGAGCTCGCATTGTCGTGGTGAAGAGTGATCCGTCTTCGGCGGTTGGTTTTCCTGATTTCTTGAAAGACAACTGGCAAACAAATGGTTGTGTATCACTCAGAATTGACTGTTCTGCGCTGTTCTAGTGGTACGGTTGCGACATGTCCAGTTTTTCCGAAAAAACAGGCGACCATTTGCTTGGAAGTGCTTCGTGTGCGAAAAACTTTTGTTGGATTTGGCTCATCTTGAAACACCCAGACAGTCGACTTCTGTTTACTTTCGGGCTCATACGCGTAAATCCACGATTCATCACCTGTCACGATGTCATAGACGTGTTTCGAAGCACCGCGACCGTATTTTTTGAGCATTTCTTTCGACCAATTGACACGAGCCTTTTTTTGGGCGATTGACAAATTGTGTGGGATCCAACGCGAACAAATTTTTTTGACGGTCAAATGTTTATGCAATATTGAATGTATGCTGGTCCCACTAACGCCTAAGGTTGTCTCAATCTCACGATAGGTCACATGACGATCTACCAATATCAGTTCGCGCACAGCATCAATGGTTTTCGGAACAACAACTGATTTTGGACGACCTTCACGAAATTCATCTTGGAGTGAACTACGACCACGATTGAATTCACCATACCATCGATAAACACTGGTCCTTGATGGAGCTTCATCGCCAAAAATTGAATTAAGTTCATCCATGCACTGTTGGTGAGTTAATCCACGCTGAAAGTTGTAAAAAATAATCGCACGAAAATGTTGACGATTTAATTCCATTTTTGGGCCGAGATGAATCTTTTAAGTTACTGTAAACAACACAAATAGCGCTCGTATGTCAAAACGTTCTGAGTGCGTATAACCTCAAAAATGTTCAACTTTACGACAGAGCTGTCAATTGCCGAATTGCAACACTAGGGTTGCCAAATCCCGAAACATAAGAGGCAATCCTCGTACTCGGTATTAGACTGAACGGGATAAAAAAATTCTGTGCGTTTTTGAGTTTCGATGGTGTTATAAAAAGTATCAAAGAAGCCCCCGATGCCGTGAAATCTAACTCATTGCGAATGGCTGCTGACGAAGAAAAGAAAATATTTGAAGAAAACGGCCAGACCGAAGGACTTATCGTGTCAGGAGACGGTTCATGGCGAAAAAGAGGGTTTCCGTCTCTTTTTGGATGTAATAGTCTGATCGAGTGGTTTACAGGAAAAGTTATAGACATTTGTACAAAATCAAAATACTAGATAGAGTATTGGGGAAAATGAAGTGACACCGCTGAGTACGAAGAGTGGAAAGTTGGATACGAGGGGCAATGTGTTGCAAATCATAGTGGTAGTGCTGGAAAAGCGGAGCCTGCTGCGTTCGTTGAGATGTTTTGTCGCTCCAAAACTTTACGCACACTTCGTTGGAGACGGAGACAGGAAAATAAATAGGTGTGTGGCGTTTCTAGCAGATACACACACAATATACAAGCAAATAGTGAAGAACATCGAAAGGAAATTTGAATAAACAAAGCATCAGAGCCGTATACCATAGCCATAGCATAGCAATTCCGCATCACTTGAGTGTACTTGAGTTTATAAGTCGAATTCGGACACGCGGCAGTGGCCTGGCGTGTTGAGCATTGGTGCAATTTTTAGTGATTCTAACCGCCATAGCGTCAGTTCGAATCACAAGTTCTTCACTATCGTTGCAAAACGCTATAATTGGTGACCCCGACGTAATCTGTATACACACACACAATCTCTCATAGACAAACAGGGCTCTACTTCTACGATCACGACTTCCGCATAGAGCACCGGCACACGCGTCTGCTCCAACGTTCTCTCGCTCGCTCGCTCCTCACTCCGTCGTTCGCACACGAAGTTGATCGTAACAAAGCACACAGTTTAACCTGCCAAAAAAAAGTTTGCACTTGACTAGCGGCCACGCCGCCATTTTGTACTTGTACTACTTGTACCCATGTTAGCTCATTGACGAGTTGAGTTAAACTATTTGAAACAGCAAAGAGCCAGACGTATTGACGTTTACGTGTTATGTGTCCGGAGTGGCAAAGCCGCCGAGAGCTATGTACATTGAAATCACCCACAAAAACGTTTTCAATGTGCGGATATAGGGTCAAGATCCTGTCGATAGAATCAGATAGAGCATCAAATTAGTTAAGGATGCTTTTGTGTGAAATACTCCTTTTGGGGCCAAGAACGAATCAAACAAATTTTTGATATCGCTAACTGGAGTGAAGCGAATTCCAGTAAGAAAACAAGTGGTAGTCAGAAGGAGCTCGGTCTGGTGAATGCAGCGGATGATGCAAAACTTCCTATACACTATTTCCCAAATAAATTTTGAATGGTGTTAGCAACACGAGGTGTTGAAAGTTATCATGATACGGGTTAATTTAGTCTGTCATTTTTCCTTTCAAGCTATCTTCAAATGAATCAATTGTTTTTGTACGGCTCTCCCGTAATCATCATCATTATCGGCACTACAACCGGGATCCGGTCTTGGCCTTATTTAATAAATCTCCCCACCGGTCCCGATTTCGAGCCGATGTCATCCAGTTTGGCACTCCCAGGCTCTGGGCGTCCTGGTCTACGCCATCCCTCCATCACAGACAAGGTCTGCCGCGCTGTCTCCTTCCATACATCCTGTCACAAAGGACTTTGTGGGCAGGTTCCTCTTCGCTCATTCGAGCTAGGTGTCCCGCCCACCGTAGTGTACCGAGCTTGATTTTTCTTACAACATTAGCTTCAAGATAGATTGCGTACAACTCATGGTTGTAGCGTCTCCGGAATCGTCCTCTCTCACATACGGGGCCAACAATTCTCCTTAAGATCTTCCTCTCGAACTCTGGTAAGAGGAGTTCAGAGTGCCTTTTACTGAACAAACAAAGGATAATACATTAAAAACAAGAAAAGAAACGATAAAAAGAAAAACCCCAAAGAACATACATTTTAACTTAACTTATTTAACTAAATTAATACTCGCCGTATCCAAATGAGCGTAACTTCGATATATTTTGTGTTTTCTTTTTACTTTTTGTGGACGGCCGCGACGGAGATGGGGGGACAATGTTAGGTTTGACCTTGAGGAAGTCGGATCAGATGGCCAAGTGCGGAAGGAAAGTGCACAGGACAGGGAACTATGGCTAAGCCGAGTCATTGTAGCCATGAACTTCCGGGTTCCTATAGGCCAATAAATATTAGTAGTAGTAGTACTAGTAGTATAGTAGTAATAATTAAATAATTCTATGTAATTGGCCTCAAGTACACGAAAACCAGGCCTTGTTGTTTAACACTGTGAAAAAAATTGTTCGCACCTCGGCAAAATGATATACACTGAATTTCAGCTTGTTTATGGTTCTTCCTTATAAATGGGTTACTAAAAACTGCACGCTTGCTTTTCTGGTAAATCCATTTGTTCGAAACAATAAGAACTTATTTTGAGGTCCTAAAATATTTGAAGTTTAATGCTTGATTAGGTTTTAGAGATCGATTATTAAATAAAATTCTTCGAGAAGAAACAAAATTCCCGTTGTTTTTGCTCACTCTACGTATTGTATATTAGATGGTGCAGGGAACATAAATATTCCAACGCTAAAAAATTGTACAAAAAGTAATAAGTTAATGACCGTCTTAGTGGGAAAGTAGAATTACTTATCCTCGTCGATAATTTTGATGAAGTGCAATTGGAAGGCATATTAGCAACGTTATTTTGTGGTATTAACTTTGAAAAAAAAAGAAGAAACATTTACAACCTTCTTACCTATTTCGCATCCATATCAACAAATTTAGAACTCTTTTTATACCAGGATATCAAAAAAATTCCGTAAGTGCTAATATACAACGATTCTACATGTAAGGCTTAGATGATACATTTCACGGTCTTTTAAAAACGTGATTTTGCATGCATCATCTTTGTGTAGACAGTCAGCTGTCGTACTAAACCTAAGCTCAGTACATTACAATATAACATAAAAAGAAAGGATAACACGATTAACATAGACCATTATGTGATAGCTTTGAATTTGTTCAAGGCCTCTTCTTTGAACTTAAATCAAGCTATCTGATTCCAAAGTAATTGGAAATCAACGTAGTGTTCTTTAGACCTGGTGGTGCCAGTGAGGGAGGTGCGGAGGAATTTATATCTGTTCTACTATAAATCAAGAAAACAGTTTATAAATTACCAATCACACCAGGTAAGTACGTTAGTCACTGCAACAAATACATATAAAAACAATACTTGCCTCACAACATGTGAGCTTCTTGCTTTCGTTTCCCTGAATCAAATGCCACAGTAATGCATGGCCACGCATTTATATACTGATAATCTTCTCATTTCTTTAACTTCGCCTTTCTCCAACGTCAGATGATAATAGCCAGCTAATAGACGGAAATGCACTTTGAGTGCGACGGCGCTAATTCATTGCTTTTTTGCCTTGGTTTTCATTGGAAACTATACGGTTTCTTTGTGGTCAGCATGTACGGCATGTGTGTAACATGAGTACAGTTTATTCAGATAAACGTGCAGCGGTTATTGAAAGAGTGTGAAACCTTTTTAAAAGAGGTCACACACGGTCGAAGACATCCTGTTTGAGATTTTCACAATCCATAATTATAAAATTGTAAATACGATCCCAGACACGAACTTACGCACGTTGTTTTTAATAATTAATAATACATCTTACTACAACCACTTTTAGAAATATGCCTACGACAAATTATTCACGCGACCATTGCGCTTTTTACTTTAATACTTTTATTGTTCTTCGCCAAGCTTTTCGTTTTATATTAATTATATTTTTAAATATTCTTTTCAACACTGCTGTATTCAATTGTTATTCAATATAAGCGTTGCTTATTAAAAATAATTAATCAAACAGGATGCCCTCTCTCATTTATTTGCAAGCACAGAGTTCTCCTTAGATTAACATTTTACAACATATTTTTTGCAGAAGTATGGTGTTATATATAACAAATCGTTCAATAGGTTCCGAGACTAACACAGAAAAGGCGCCTGTAATGAAAAATCTTTATGATTTAAAGGAAATATTAACCTTCAAACGGCGTGTGTCAAGATTTCTTGACAATCGAAAAATAATATACTGGGTTATAATAATTCATGTGACACTATTTTTACAATATTGAAAGCAATGGACAGACACTTCGGTCAACTGACTGCCGATTTGATTCCGGAGTGAAATGGTGAAACAATGTTTCGTCCATTGTCACATGCCGACGCAAGAAATCCTTTTTATTCCGAGTAAGTAGTGACAAACAGCGCTCAGAATCATCGATACGATGTTCTATTATGAGCAATAGCCGTAAAAGTAGTCTCACTTAAGTTATTATAACTCAGTATACTATGGTCCGATTGTCAAGGTTAGTACTTCCTGAAGGTTATAAAAAATCTGCATTACATGCACCATTCTCGAGCTAGTCCCGGGATTTATTAAACGATGTGTTATATATATATATAAAGTCAAAAAAGTCTAATACGTATATAATAATTGAAAACGAATCTTAAAGAAAATTCTAGCTTTTATTACTAATACCTTATAAAAATGATATTTAAATGAAAAATATATTTGTCTGAATTCGTCCATTTTCGTTATTTAATATACCAGGTGTATACATAGGTTTTTTTCGGTTAATCTAAGAGATGGCGCCAGCGGAAAGTACGCAGCGTATTAATTTGACACATACGTCATTTTGTTCGTCTTAGATTTAACTACAAACACACACAAAATGAGTCAACTAAGAAGTAGTCTAGTCTCGAGGAGAAATACAAAGAAATCAGAAGATCTGAAAAAAGACTCCACAGACAAAAGAAAAGTGCCTGGGAAAAAGATCTAGTCTGTGAAATAGAGAAGAGTAGAGAGCGAGGTCCGCACCAGGCGTGGAAGTTCTACCAAATATTCACGGTACACACCACGCTGCACTTACCGCAAGGATAAAGAGGGTAATTTGATCACTGATCCTTAAGGCATTCTGGTGCACTTCAATGAATTGCTAAATGGTCAATCACAGAAGAATTGGAGGCTCTACCAAGACCGAATGCTGCCGCCACCAAGCATTGAGGAAACAGTAAAAGCCATAAGATAGCTCAAATCAAATAAAGCCCCCGGAGCTGATCAAACAAGGAGGGACAGCGTTACATTACGCAATTCATGAGATCGTGGTGTGGGAGCAAGAGGAGATACCGGAAGATTGACTTGGAATAATTTGCCCCATACATAAGAGAGATATCACAGTGTGCAGCAACTGTAGGGACAAAACATTGCTGAATACCGCCTATAAGATACTATCCTCTATCCTACAAGATCGGATAACCCCATACGCTAAAGTCAGCATTGGTCTATATCAGTTTGGCTTCATCCCAAGCCAATCAGCGATTGATCAGATATTCACCCCCCAGCAGGCGATGGGAAAATGTCGGGAATTTAAGATTCCATTATATCATCTATTTATAGATGTTAAGGTCGCTTACGACAGCATAGCCAGGCTGGCAATATATAATGCCATGAGAGAGTTCCAAACCCACACGGGAGACGAGCAAAAAGTTCGACACTGATAAACTAAAAGACCTGCGCAAAAGGGCTGAATATCAAGACGAACTAATGAAGAGATTTAGCATCTTAGAAAATGGGAGTACTGCATAGCCATATCATGAGAGAGTTCGGTATTCCAAACAAATTGATACGACTTTGTAGGTTAACCATGACCAACGTAAGTAGTCAAGTAAAAATAGCGGGATTGCTGTACAAACCAATAAACACCTTTAATGAACTCCGACAAGAGGACGGTCTGGCCTGCCTCATCTTCAACCTAGCGTTGGAAAAAGCAATCCGTGACTCTGGCGTTACAACTAGAGGAACTATTGTCACCAAGTCCAGTCAGATACTTGCCTACACAGATGACATCGACATCATCGGTAGATCCGATTCAGGACTCCTTCACTCAGATCGAGCAGGCGGCACAAAAACTGGGACTGCACATTAATGAGGGGAAAACTAAGTACATGGTGGAAACTTCTGCGAAGAGAAGACCTAACGTTGGTCAAATTATCAGGGTAGTGGAGCACGAATTTGAAGTAGTACAATACTTTAACTATCTTGGGTCAATAGTATCGCCCGATAACAATACCGAAGAAGGAGTACGCGAGCGGCTGATCAAATCCAACAAAGCCTACTATGGTCTGCCAAGGCTCTTTAAATCCCGAAATTCATCCACAACATCCAAGCTACTACTGTACAAGCCCATCGTCTTACCAGTACTCATGTATGGTTCCGAGACCTGCGTGCTCAATAAAAGACACTCTGAACTCTTAGCCGCGTTCGAGAGGAAGGTCTTAAGAATTGTTGGCCCCCTATGCGAGGGAGGACGATTCCGGAGACGACACAACCATGAGTTGTCCGCGATCTACCTTGAAGCTAATGTTGTAAGAAAAATCAAGCTCGGTAGACTCCGGTGGGTGGAACGCCTAGCTCGAGTGGGCGAAGAGGACACTACCCGGAAAGAACTTTGTGGCACGACGTATGGAAGGAGACAGCGCGGCAGACCTTGTCTGCGATGGAGGGATGGCGTAGACCAGGACGTCCAGAGCCTGGGAGTGCCAAATTGAATGACATTGGCTCGAAATCGCGACCATTGGAGAGACTTTCTAAATAACGCCAAGACCGGATCCCGGTTGTAGTGCCGATGATGATGATGATTAACCCTGTTAGTACTGGTCACGATATGTGGTCGTTCGCTACAGTTGCGAAAAGTGCCAACAATGGCATATCTGTACGTAAGTAATGGCACCTTATTCTTCACATTGCGAGAAAGCTATATCTCATAATAAATTTATGAAACGTTATAATGCTCTAATTTTATCGCAAGCCAACTTAAATAAGATTTTTCATTTTTTTTTTTTGGTTTAACACCCAATATTTTTGGAAACTAGAGGTCGTAAATGTATGCCAACGAGCAATTACAAACCTATAGACTATTTCAATTTGTTTCCACTGCTACATTAACTAATAACTAATAACGATAATTAGTTTAATTTTTTTTAGTTTAGTGAGGGCAGAACCCTCATATATTTAGCTTAGTAGAAGCGATAAAACTTATCTTAAATAATAAGCTATTAACTATTATCTAACAACGATAATAAGTTATTAACTATTATTTAACAACGATAATCAGGTTCCCCCTTTCCATCTAAATGATTACACAAATTCACGTCCTTAGACATTTAATTACACATATTCCATAACTAAACTACATTTTCCCACGGCTAAATAGCATTCTACAAATTAATCATAAACGAAATATTTTTTCCCGCACATTGTTCTATCCCAAAAGCGATTTTCATGGTCAAACTTTCCATCGTACAGTGCATGTACAACAAGTCTATTCAAAAGGAATGGTAATAATTCATTTTGAAAAAGTATATGTGTTTTGTTTTTTTACACTTCTCTCAGAAGAGTCGAAGCTATGTCGCCGACACGTCGTCCCGAGATGCCACCAAACAACCGTTGCAGTTCTTCTTGAAGAGTTGTAGGTTATAATGCTCCGGAAACATTAGCGCGGGGAAAATACACCTAATACATACAAACTTTTCCCACCCTTTCCATACCCTATCTCTCCAACGTCGTAATTTTACTCTAAAGAATTACAAAATTCTATTAACGAAGAACAAAAATAATTTTCACATATTTTTAGGTACATTGACTTCCCAGGAAATTTGCCGTACCTGGGCAGTATATACTTATACACCTGACGATTCACTGAAAGGGGGTTGAGGCCAGCGAGGGCCGAAACCAAATTCCAATGAATCAAGAAATGGTAAGGTGGGGGCAAATTTGTATCCTTGTATAAAAGGACGCGAATGAGCGATTTTCCCTCTCATGTTTTGAAATTCCTAAAGGGACTCTTGTGTAATTTTGATCGCCAGAGCCTCTCGGTGGTTATTTGGAAATTAGCTCATTATTAAAAAGTCGTTGTACGACGATTGGTTTTTTGAAGTTTTCGCGTCAAGCGCCAAAAATTCGTCGTGTGTAAATTGTTTTGTTGGTGTTCAATAAAATATTTTGTCCTTTCAAAATTCCTAAACTATTTGTGAAAGTTAAATTAAAAGAATTAAAACAAAAGTTAAATGGACATAAACAATTAAACTATGATTATTTGACAACGTCATCATTAATTGGAAGTTAACTTCACAGTGAAAAGTGAAAAGACACTAAGAAAAGAAAGACATAAGAAAGAGTCCCAGATTGATCCAGGCCAATAGGCTGAAAGAATACCACAATACCAGAGTTGTGAGCTTTTGTAGCAGTTTTACTTGAAATGAGAATTACTCTTGTCGTGCATCACGGAGTTATGTTTTCGTTCTCAGGACCAATATTGGTTGTTTTATTACAAAATGTAATAATTATACCTCACACTATGTGGCCTACATAAAACTGTGATCAAACGATAACTATTCTATATGTTTATACGTTACCCACCATGTTCTATATTTATGTTATTCGTATATTTTTCAATATATATTGATATACAATTGATGTTACATTTATAATATAATACATTGCAATTATTATTTTATAATGGTAGTTTAGTTTCGTTGTGGATCCGCCCTAAGCTACGTGCTCTATGCGATTGTAGCGCCGGACCGGGCGTTACGAGTGAAATGCAAATGAATTCACACCTTAATGCGCTCACTCTACTTCTGACAGTTTTACTAGACCGAGTGCGCCTTTTGCTTCAACATGACGTAACACTTGAATTGTTTTTATACTAATCATTGTTAAGTTCCTTTTTAATAAATAATACCTTTCGTACGAGTAGTCTCCCGTTCATTTAATTTCCTGCTACAACAGGTTATGGGCCCAGGAGCAGAACATCGTCTGGACAATCGAAATTGGAAATCAAAAAGACGAGAAGACAACGTGGGAAATACACGCGGAAATATCACCTCACTGCAAACAAAATGAACGGTAAAGCTACGAACGTAATGCGCATACAAATGCTAACCAGAGAGAATTATGATACCTGGAGACTAAGAATGCGGGCACTCATGACAAAAAAACAAAACGTCGGCTCACGCAAGCGGTGAAAAACCGAAACCGTAAGCAGCCAAAAATTTGCAAGCGTGGAAAGACGAGGACGAAAGCCGATTTGTATCTCGCTGTTGGCGACGCCGAACTCAGGCAAATTAGATACTGCGAAACAGCCCGAGAAATTTGGTTGAAACTGGAAGCAATTTTCGAATCGAAAGGACCGGCGAAAAAGGCATCATTATGGAAACGGCTAATGAATCATCGACTCAACGAAGGCGGAGATGTACAACGACACGTCGACGAATTCTCCGATATGGTCGACAAAATTTCCGAATTATCCGTACAAGTCAGCATTGAATTTCAATCGATCATGCTTTTACACAGTCTACCGGGGGCTACGAGCATTTTAGATGCGCCATCGTCGAGACGAGCTATCCCCGCCGGAACATCTGAAAATTAAAATCCTCGACGAAAGCGCGACGAGAAGACAACGCAGCCAAGCCGAAGACCAAGCAATGTTCGCGAGAAAAGGAACGCCGAATTGGAAAAGGACTACGAACAAAGCGTCGAACATGTCCGTCGATAAATCGGATGATCAACGTACCGGCGGACCATTCAAATACAAATGCCATAGATGTCGCCAAATCGGTCACAAGGCCATACATTATCCGGAGAAGGCCGAACGAAACGCGAAACATCCTGAAAATAAAGAAAAAGCCGCCATCGGCGAAGACATTTCCTTCCTAACCTCCCACACAGACGCAGATTCTTGCTTTGCGATACGTGGTGTCTCGATAGTGAATGCACATCACACTTATGCCACGACAAGGACGTATTTGAACAAATCGCAAGTGCTGGCAATTTAAAGATTAATCTGGCAAATTATGACTCCACCGTAAAAGTCGCGGCATCTGACGGAGACACGACTCGGATCATACGTCTGGAAAACTCCTTACCTATTATGGCACGGAAAACGAGACGAACGTGAAGAACATGCGAGCTTTCGGAGAGACAGCATATATGGTTGGATAAAATTCCCGGAAAGGGGAAGCTGGAACCGCGAGGTATGAAATGCATTTTCCTCGGATACGACGAATCGACTCAAGGCTATCGAGTATGGGTATCAAACAAACGAAGGGTAACCACGACACGAGACATCAAATTTACTGATACCGATACAAAAACGGAAATGCACAACGAATCGTCATCGTCTTCATCAAATCTGAATCGAGATTCAAATCACAATCCCGAGGGAGTATCACTGCCGAATTTCTTTGTACTTCACCTAGGTGGGGATCACGACGAGGAATCGAGAAATGAATCGCAGGAACACGACGACCCGACGGGAGAAAGGGACGAGATCACCGAAACGATCAGAAGAGCTCCGGGTAGGCCTAGAAAGATTCTCACCGGACGACCCGGTCCCCCGCGAAAATTGTATCGAATCACGCAAGAAGACGAAGATCCTCGCGGATCGAGCGGGGATGAGATCGACCGAAATTTTGACGGCGAGAAGTCGTACATCTCGGACGGACGGCCTGGAGGCAAATTTAGCCAGTCTTCACACGGAGGTCCCGTATCGGCAAGCATTGAACGGACCGGACAAAGAGGAATGGTTGGACGCCATCGTCGAAGAAGTCAAATGCTTAATCAACAACGATACATGGCTGATCGTGAATCGACACAAGAATCGCAACGTGGTCGGATGTCGAATGGTTCTCAGGAACAAGTACGACTCGGGCGGCAAGGTCGAGAGAAGAAAAGCACGACTCGTGACGGGGGGTTCGCGCAGCGACCCGGGATCGATTTTCACGATAACTACGCTCCGGTCGCTCGCCTAGGATCCATGCGTATGCTACTTGCACTGGCGGTCAAGCACTGCATCAGATGGACATCACGAAACGTACATGGAATTACCCGATTTACTCGCAGGATGTTTGAAGAAAATCGTCGCGACACAAGGCAAATCCGATATCGAGAGCCGCGCCAAGGAAATGCTGAAACAGCTTCAGGGCGGCGAAAAGGTTTGGCGTTTGAAAAAGGATTTGTACGACCTTAAATAGGTCGGTCGGCAATGGCACAAGAAACTGAATGGGAAACTCGAAGAATTAAATATGACACCGACGAGAGCGGATACGTGCGTTTATCGCCCCAAACGAGGGGGAGAACCGTTGATAATACTGGTCTACGTTGACGACATTTTGATATTCTATCGAGACCGCAAGGATCTCGATTTCGTCCGAAAACGTTTGTCGCAGGAACAGCTCGCTATTGGTTGGGGATCGAAATCGCCAGGAGTAGAAATCAGATCACCATTTCTCAACTAAATTACGTTCGGGAACTACTCTCTCGATTCCGGATGAAGAACTGTAACACAGTCAGTACTCCCGTTGAATCGGGTTCGAGGCTCGAAAAGGACGTTGAAGGAGAAGGATCACCAGGAGGAAATCGGCCTTATCGCGAGCTTGTCGGAGCTCTGAATTACTTGGCGATTGCCGCAAGCAAAACGCGTTCTGAGATATCTGAAGGGGACCGCCGACTTTGGAATCACGTACGCGAAGAGCATGAAAAGCTTGGAAGGGTTTGTTGACGCCGATTGGGCTGTGTGCCCGGTAGATCGAAGGTCATATACCGGATACGTCTTTAACCTGAGCGGTGCCGCCATCAGCTGGGAGACGAGGAAACAGCGCACCGTCACGCTTTCGTCCACTGAGGAGGAGTACATGGCATTAACTGAAGCCGCGAGAGAAGCCCTATACATACAGGGATTCTTGTCGGAGCTTAAGCTGTTCGAGTGTGAAAGGGTTCTGGTGATGAACGACAGCCGAGGGGCACAACTACTGACCCAGAATCACACGTTTCACGCGAGATCGAAACACATCGACATCAGAGGCACCATTTCGTCAGAGATGCCTTGCGCAAAGGTCGACTGGATATCAAGCACCTTCCTTCGGATAAGATGCCCGCGGATTTTCTCACGAAGGGATTGACAAAAGAAAAACATCGGAAGTGTCTGGATTTGATCGGCGTCGGGGGTTCTTCAGAGGATCGACCTAGCACTACAATCGAGGGGGAGTGTTGTGGATCTGCCCTCAGCTGCGTGCTCTATGCGATTGTAGCGCCGGACCGGGCTTCACGAGTAAAAGGCAAATGAATTCACACCTTAATGCGCTCGCTCTTCTTCTGACAGTTATACCAGTCCGAGCGCGGCTTTCGCTTCAACATGACATAATCTATCTTGGCACCAGTTTTTCGCTCAACAACAATGTACATCTCATTTTCTTATCTACTCCCATTTTTTTTTTTGCACAGTGATTTACGTTTAATAGTATTCCAAAACTGCTTTTTACAGACATTTCGAGTAAAATAATACAATTACATTTAAAAAAAAAGTGTACCTACTTACAAACCAAAATTAGGAATTACTAACGACAAAGTTTAGATCTCAATACTACACACAAGTGATACGAGATTTGATTGGACTAGTTAAGATGAGATAACCAAATTTTAGATTTCAGGCTAATTAGAAAGACATTTTAATTGCGTTGTAATTGTTTTATTTTTATGATTATGCAAATTTTCGTTACGAAATATTGGGTTATCCACTTATCCACAAATTCGACTTTCATACACCCGCATTGTGTTATACCGTTTCTTAGGAAACCAAACCCGCATTTGATGAATCATAAAGTAAAATTAAAAACGGAAACGAGAGTAATTCTCCAGTCTTCATTTTAAATCTGTTTGCACTATGTAAACTTTTTCGAAATACGCAATAAATATGAAAGAATTGAGAATACTGAATACTGGCTGCTCTTTCTCACACACATTGTAAATCATTTCATTAGTTGGAAAACAGCCATTTAAAAAACATTTCACAGGTTTTTTTCGCCATTAGGGAATTCAGTAATCCACCATTTATGACGATCTTTTGGCTTCTCTTGAGATCATTTGAGAGGCAAAAACTCACATAGCTTAGGTTCGTTTATGAGAGCTAACATCAATATACTCTTGTTGGTACTAAGGACTAGAGTTAAGCCAAAAACATCAATAATGCTCTAAATATTATTTCCTCAAACAATTCCTTGAATTTAATAACCGAAGATGCTAAATTTGATCACAACTATGACGCTGCTGAAAATGTTTATATGTCATATATTTCAAAGGCTTTGGCGACTGCTTCTTCATAAAAACAATCGCATTTTTGGCAAAAGTCCACGTTAAAATTCGCATTATTTTTATTGTTGTTCTTAAATAAAAATTTTTTTAGATGGTAGTGGTGTAATCATTCCTCACAAAGAGTTCAAATACAAAGCAGAAATTATGTGTTTACATTATAATTTACTGGGTTGGCGAGGGGTGATATTTTCGGTTGACAGCCTTCAGAAGGACATCTGTCAGTGCAGCCATTTTTTCCTTTTGACATTTGACAAGTCACATTCAGGTTACTTTACGCACAAAGTGTGTGGATTTTCGTTTGAAGTTATTTGTTTAAGCTCAATTTAAATGTAGTATATAATTAAACCGAATTTTCGAGGTTCGTAAAATATGTGAAACTTATAGTTCACATTCTATAATAGAGTGTACAGTTTGCAAACTCTCATTCTGGAGATGAACAACATTCTGAAGTGAAGTTTATGTTTATCAAATGAAAGCAATAATTGAAGAAAATCGTTCGAAATGTAACAAGGAGATTTATTAATGGCATACAAAGTAAAACCATTTAACTCATTCATTGCCAGATAAAAATTGGAGAATTAGTCAAGCATGCCACAACAGTTCATATGGCCTGACATGAAATCTCCGTTCATTAAAACTTTCGGGCGATGCTGACTGACGCTCTGTCTTTAAATATTGTTGTTTTTTAATAAGATATTGTTTAATGTTTATGTAGTAATATACTGGAAGGCGCAAGGCTAATAACCTTGCCCGGAAAAACGGAGGAATTCCGTTAAATTTCTTTGTTGTCTTTAGTGTTCCCCGAATGACGATCGACGGGCGACATTTTTCGATCATCTTTCACATATCGTCGACTGGATACAGATCAACCACCCAGCTTCTGAAATTGTTGTCCTTGGCGATTTTAATGTGCACAATTCCGGCTGGTTGTTACATTCTAACAGAACCGACGAGGCTGGGAGGCTGGCGAAGATGTTTGCTGTAAGCCACAACTTGACTTAACTCGTGGAGGAACCAACGCGATTGCCGGATGCCCGAGGCGATTATGCGAACACCCTGGATCTGTTTTTGACATCCGAACCGAGTATTTATACCGTAGACGTTTCTGCGCCACTGGGAAACTCAGATCACTGCTTGGTATCTGTCGCGCAAGCACTTGCATATCAAGCGATCAACCGGCCTAGGCAGCTTCGCCATGTATGGAAGTATGGGGCTGTTAACTGGGACGATTTGCGAGATTTCTTCGCATTCTTTCAATGGCCGGAGGTCGGAGACTCCGATGTTCATGCTTGCGCGGAGTCGGTATTAGAGATTATTCTTCTGGGGATGGAGATGTATATTCCACCTTCCATCAATCGAAGTTCGTCTGATAAACCTTGGTTTGATAAAAAATGCGAGCAGATTACAGCGGCAAAAAATAGAGCTTTTAAGCGATGGCGCTCCAATCCCACCGATGTTAACAGAACGAATTTTGTTAGAATCAGAAACGCGTGCAACCAGGCGATTGATACCGCGAAGAAGGCTCACAACGACAGGGTGATCAATAAGCTCCTTCGGTGCCCAACTGGTTCGCGCTCCCTCTGGTCAATGCCAAAGGCTGTCAGCGGTAACTTCACATCCTCCTCTTTCCCTCCGTTGGTGACAGACAGCGGGACGTTAGTCACGAATTCAAAGGATAAAGCTAATGTGTTCGCGAATTTATTTTCCGCGAATTCAAACCTCGATCCCGGTCTTTTGGAGCCACCTGTGATCTCGCTGCTACGGTCTTCGATGTGGGATGTGAGATTTCGTCCGCGCACTATTCAACGCATTCTACGTGAACTGGATTGTAGAAAGGCAACCGACCCGGACGGAATACCAGCAATAGTCCTTAAGAACTGTGCTCCAGAACTATCGTCGGTTCTTGGCAGACTCTTCCGCTTATCTTATGCACGGAGGACCTTTCCTAGCGGCTAGAAAATCGCTCGAGTTCAGCCAATCCCAAAGACGGGAAAAAAGTGTCTCCCACAAAATTACCGTCCGATAGCATTACTGTCTATTTTATCTAAGGTAATGGAAAAAGTCATCAATACAGAATTGGTTAAGTATTTGGAGTGCAACGGACTTCTGAATGATCGTCAATACGGATTCAGTGGCAAGGGGTCTGTGGCATCTCTAACAGATACACGCACAATACACAAGAAAATATCAGAGCCGTATACCATAGCGATAACATAACAAATCCACATCAGTCGAATGTACTTGAGTTTAGAAATCGAATTCGTACACACGGCGGTGGCCTGCTGGGTTACGCTTTGGTTCAATTATTGGTGATTCTAACTGTCATAGCGTCAGTTCGAATCACACGTTCTTCACTATCATCCCAAACGCTATAATTGGTGACTCACCGACGTGATCTGTACACAGAACACACACTTTCCCATAGTAAACAGAACTTCACGACTTCCGCATAGAGCACAAGCACACTTGCCTGCTCCGACGTTCTCTCGTTCGTTCCGCCGTTCGCCCATGAAGCTGATCGTAACAAAGTTACTGAGGGGGGAGTAGTGTGGCCTCTCTAACAGATACACACACAATACACAAGCAAATAGTGAAGAACACCGAACGAAATCGAATAAGAAAATGCATCAAAGCAGTATACCATAGCGATAACATAACAATTCACATCAGTGGAATATACTTGAGTTTAAAAATCGAATTCTAAGCACGGCCAGTAGCCTGATGTGTTACGCATTGGTTAAATTTTTGGTGATTCTAACTGTCATAGCGTCAGTTCGAATTACACGTCCTTCACTATCATTCCAAACGCTATAGGTCCACGGGAGACCTTTTGACACTTATAACCGATATATGGACATCTGCGATTGAACGGCATGGTGAGTCAAGGGCGGTCGCATTGGATATCTCCAAGGCTTTTGACCGTGTCTGGCACGGGGCATTGCTAAGCAAACTTCGTTCATATGGACTTTCCCAACAGCTTTACGACTGGACGAGGAGCTTCCTTGAGAATCAATCGATCCGGGTTGTTCTAGACGGCGAGTGTTCGTATCGGTATCCTGTTAATTTTGGGGTGCCGCAGGTTTCTCTTTTGGCTCCAACCTTGTTTTTGCTTCACATGAATGATTTGTTGGAGTCAACGGATAACCGAGTGTTTAGTTTCGGGGATGATAGTACGTTTGTTTGCTGTTTTACGAGTAACCGGTCGATTAGTGCATTAATGTCGCACCACCTGAGAAGTAGACAGATCGACTCTCTAAATCAGGATCTGGATAGGATCCTGCAGTAGGGAAAGGCCAATCTCGTCGACCCCAAATGCAGCGAAGACACGGTATACAACATCCACAAAGAAAAGTAGATCATCGGTTCCACAGCTGATGATGAATGGCCAGGCCCTCGAATCTGCGGAAAACTGGAACTCGCTCGAGGTCACGATCTGTGGGAATGTATCGTGGCATAAATACGTGTCGGGTATCACCGGGTTCGCCTCTAGAAAACTGAGTTATCTTTTTAAAGCCAAGAAATATTTTTTGGAGCTCTGTTCCTATGTTTGGAGCTCTGTTCCTAAACATACCCTCGACTTACCTGAGAGACAGATTAACTCTCTCTGATTCAGAATCTAGATAGTGTGTTCAAATTACCTCCTTCACTATCCTTGCTAAACGCAACAATCCTCTCATGTGATCTGTACACACAGCCTGGAAGGGCCAATCTCTTCAATGCAGCGAAGATACAATATACAACATTCACAAAGAAAAGTGGATCATCGGTTCCACAGCTGATTATGAATGGCCGGGCCCTCGAGGCTGGGGAAAGTTTTAAATTGCTCGGCGTCACGGTCTGTGGGAATGTATCATGGCATAAACGCGCGTCGAGTATCACCAGGTCAGCCTCAGGAAGCCGAGCTATCTTTTTAGAGCCAAGAAATATTTTACTCCGGCCTTTCCTCTTATGTTTGGAGCTCGGCTCCTATACATACCCTCGACCTACTTGAGAGCATACAGAGACGAGCGATCCGCTTGATCGGGGATTCGGCGCTGACGTCGGGACTACAGTCGCTATCACATCGAAGGCGCTTAGCCGACCTCTGTCTGTTTTACAGATATTATCACGGGTACTGTTCTTCGGAGATTCTTGGTATTGTTCCACGCAATTCGGTTTACATGCGCTCCACAAGACAATCCGACGGATCGCACCCGTTTGAGGTTCATCTCCCGACGGCGCGAACATCCCTGCATCAGAACTCGTTCCGTTACAGAGCGGGGAAGCTATGGAACTCCCTTCCCACGCGAGTGTTCCCGGAGCGTTACAACCTGCAACTGTTCAAAAAGAACTGCAACAGTTATTTGATGGCATCTCGGGGCGCCCACTCGACGCTATAGGTTCGCCTCTCCCGAGAGAAGTCTAATAAAAAAAAAAAAATTATTATGGGCAATTTAACAAGTCTGGGATAAGGACCGAATACCGGTGGAGAGACTTGCTAAATAAGGCCAAGACCGTATCCAGGTTGTAGTGCCGATGATGATGATGGATAATATACTGGACGTTGTTCTTGTTTATACTTAGGATCACATAATGCGAAAACCAAACAAATTTCGCATTTACTGACGCGAATCGTGCATTTCAAACCAGAACGCCATAGATTACTATCAATTATTTATAACGGATAATATTATCTAATTTCGAATTCGATTGAAATAAATCCGACGTTATTGGAGTACCCGGTGCCCATAACGGATCCCGAACAGCATATTCTACCCACACTTTGCTGTACAATTGTTGCAATAATTCCTTAACATTTATTGCTGCAGTATCCGTATTCAAAACAAATTTAAACCCTGATGGTGTTTCTAAGTAGTGTAAAGCATATTTTTTGGTCTTATAGTAGAGAAATCGTGAGGTGATATCTTACTCAAGAATGATTTTATTGAATACAGCATGCTGTATGTTAGTTTAGACTCTTCTTCTCGCGTGATCCCCGACTTTTTCACTCGATTCCATACTCCGTAGTATAATAATGAACCGTATTTATCGAAGAAGTACAAATTATATATGTTGTCATGTTTTTATTGTCTTGCAATTTAATTTTCTTTTACCATTCAATCAGCACATCATACGGCTGTGACAACGACTCCATGAAGTTGTGGAACCGGGTTTGTATGTCACTCTGAATTATTGATTTGATGATAAAAGAAACTAATAATAATGCAGCATAATATATGGCGAAGCAGCAAATTAAGAGGAGGAGCCGAATGAAGACAGTGACTAATACTGATCGATTTGGAATGAAACATTTTTTGGAAATCTAATTGTAGATGGCTTGTACTGTACCTGCAATGGAGTGCAAATTACTGATCCCAACAGAAAATGTTTAAAACTTTTATATCAGAAAATATGACACGAAATAGATTTCAACTTCTCCTTTGATTCTGGCACTTTTTAGAAAATAATGATCTCACAAGGATTGACCGGCTTAGAAAAGTAAGTGTAATAATTTCACAAAAATAAAAAATCCAGGCCAGAATTTGATCATCGATGAATCAATGATTCTTTGGCGAGGACGTTTATCTTTTCGCAAATATTCGACCGAGAAGGCACATAAATTCGGAGTTAGAGTTTTTAAACTATGTGATGAATGTGAGTACACTTACACAGTAGTTGCTTATTGAGGAAAGTCTCCAGAAAATACTCAATGTATTGAGTAAATAAGATCCTCAGACATTTTTCCGCGATACCCGTCAACCTGAGAATGCGCTTTAGTTTACGTTGAAAGTCAACTTCACGCGCACAAACAAACGTAGAGAGTCATTCTTTAGCCGAACCACTCGAATGTGGAATATTCTACCCGATCATGTGTTTCCTCGTCGTTGAAATATCCAGGCATTTAAGACCAATGTACACCGATACTTCCTTTCCTTATCCAGTTCCTCTCCTTCCGCTCGCACTGTGCGCTGACTCTTAAGGGTAATCCAAAATCCCCTTTTGTGCGCGCGTTTGTGTAATAATACTATTAAAAAAAAAAAAAAAGCCTCATAGAGGAATGTACAAGAATAGATTCGAGTTCTGACCGCCGATGAGGCCGCCTCGTGGTCCTCGTGATAATCCACATATATTCGGAATTAAATCTTTTAAACTATGCGATGAATGTGGGTATACTTAGATAATAGATGGTTATTGCGGAAAGTCTCCAGAAAATACTCAATATGAAGATAAGATCACTCATACAGTAATAGATTCGAGTTCTGACCGCCGACGAGATACCACGTGCGCTTCTCCCTCGTGATACATACCACCGAATATGTATCAGTTGTGCAACTTGTTTTGGGAATCTTAAATAAAAACAAGATACCCATTTGCACTGTCGGTTCGCACGATAAGTCATATTACGGGATCCTAGGCAAACAACCGGACCATCACACACGCGTTCAAGTGCAGTGCAAAATCAACTGGGCTATCCCAAGCAAACAAACGGATCTCGAGACCGTACGAACGATTTTGGAGAGACATATGAGACGTACAGTTAATCCGACAAGAGAAATAGAATACATGCTAATATGTACATGTCATACAAGCATGGTCCGTAGCAAAGGATATTATATGTAACATGATGCAGCAGTTGCGACACGACGAGCGGAGTAACAGGTAAACTCCTTCCCGCCCAGCGAAGAAATATATAAAAGAAAGTTCCGCGGAGATCAAGGGGAATTGTGCCTGGCGGGAGGTGGTTTTAGGCGGTAAAAATCCGGCATGCAGTAAGTATCTATAAGTAAGATTTCCACCTTCATACCGAAAGTGAAAAAAAACGCATCTTGTGCTGTGGAAAGTGCGAATATATACACATGATCTACTGCTTCCATCTCTTGTGCCTGTTTTCCTGTTTTTCACACCACTGTTTGCCTCACTCAGGCATCAATACACTCTATTGATTTATAATATTTGGAGAATTTTTTGGTGTCTGAGTGCCATAATGTTCCTCATGGAAGGAATGTGTCCTATATTTTGACACGGATCTAGTGGGGCACCTACTACAAGGGCATAACACATGCAGTGGTTGTTTTATCTTATCTATCGCTGGTCCTGACTTGCGTCCGTTTCTGAGGCGGTATTCGTTTTCAATAGAACGGGAATTTCGCGTCGATCTTTGCACATTCAGGGTCTGAGATGTAATTTCTCCTCTGCGTCTGCTCAGGTCTCTAACCAGAAACCAACAATCCTTCCACTTGGAGCAACCAAGGTAATAACTGAAATAGATATTTCCCATTTCAAACTACTTGGATTTAACTTAGTGTCTCTATTCTTTCCACATCGTGGTTTTCCCACAAACATACGAAGTGTTATCGCTTATCAGCTTTTGTCACAATATGGACTCTGCTCCAATTCAGAATTTAATTTCTCGTGGCAAAAACTTCAAGTTCGTAGGCATAGCATAAATACATTACTGCTTTCTCTACAGAAGCCCGAACTTGGATAGAAACGCATCGTTTAACGAATTTGATGTTCTCTCTGATTCTATCGATAGGATCTTAACCCTATACCCGCACATTGAAATCCTTATTATAGGCGATTTCAGTGTGCATAACTCTCTGTAGCTTTGCCACTCTGGACACATAACACCCGAATGTCAAAACCTCCAGATATTTGCTGATTCAAATAGTTTAACTCAACTTGTCAAGGAGCCAACACGAGTACTAGACATATATGGTAATTTCGCCAATACACTGGACCTGTTTCTCACCTCCCACCCAAACAAATACACAATTGAAGTTTCTTCGCCCTTGGGCACTTCAAACCACTGTGCCTTGTCAGCTAAATTTGCTTTAACCAACAGTAACGTTAATGAGAAAGCTCCCAAAAGAACAGTATGGTTCTACGAGAAAGCCAACTGGGAAGGTCTGAACGACTTTTTTGGGTGATTAAATTGGTCGTTATTTTTCCGCTATAACAATGTTGACTCTCTAGCGGACACATTAATAGACACGATTCTACATGGCATGCGAACCTTTATTCCACAAAGGGTAAAGAGTATCAAACCCAAGAGATATATGTGGTTCGATTACGGGTGCAGAGAAGCCATTAAGTATAAAGAATTGAGCCTCCGGTTGTATAAATCAAAGAATACTGCGGAAAGCCATAGAAGATTCAAGAGAGCTAGAAACGACTGTGATGTGCATATTCAACGCGCAAAGCTCTTGCATGACCAGAGAGTAAGATAAAAAATTCTACACTCCCACGGGGAGTATAAACTTTTGGGCGGTCGTGAAAGACATCCAAAACTCGGTCTTCTCATCCATTCCTTCGCTAATTGTCGATGACTGACGAGTCATCAGTGCAATAGAGGAAACGAATCTATTTGCTGCACATTTTGCAGCTGCCTGATACTACAGCAGTTCCATCTCAACTTGAACATAAGCAGCACACCATGAGCCAGATTCGCTTCCAAACATGTACTGTTGCCCGGGCACTCAAGGAGCTAAACAATCCGCTGGTCCTGATGGCATTCCCCCAATGCTCTTGAAGAAATGTTCTTCTTCACTCGCCAAACCGCTGCGGAAACTCTTCCATTTGTCTTATTCTACTGGCCGTTTCCCAAATAGATCGAAGTCAGCGAACATTCAACCAATTCCCAAAAAGGGCGGCAAATGATCCCTCTCTTCTTATCGATCCATAGCACATTTGTGGGAAGGAAGTATGTACCGGCATGGGTACTCCGTTCCCTTCCTCCGCCAACATCTGATTACTGTAGTCCATTTCTCCGCCGTAAACTACACTGTTCCTCGAGAAAAAGGAAAACACAAAAGTTCCGCGGAAAACGCTCGGAAACTGCAACACAACGTCCACAAACAGGAAAGGTAAAAGGAAACATTGGTCACTGTTATTAGTGAAAGGTTTTTTATTTTTAATTAATCTTAAACAAACACTGAAGGACAATAATTTTAATTACACACGAACGGTTAACACTAAGGCAAAGTACAAACGGTAAAATAATTGAAACTTGTGTATTTAATTAAGGAGAAAATTCGTACTGACTCGTGGTGACAACGACACAAACGATTATTACTTTATCGCTTCCCTGTGCGCACCAGCGTAGCGATGGAGCCTCGACCCGCTCGGGTCGAAGGATGGTAAAGGACTCATAGATAACCCACCGTACCGCCGCCGGTACGGTGGATGGCAGGCGACCCGACTGCCTTGCTGGTTGTAATACGACTCAACCGATATCCTCTCCAATAAGGATATCGTTTTTACTTAACACCAGAGACACGTAAAGTCTCTCTTGGTGGTATAGGAAACCAGATCTTGTGATAAAGGTCATGGTAGTATGTGTGGTGATCGTTCAGATCGATACTATTCACACGTGCTCGACAGTAGTGGAACAACGAAACAGGCAGGCGGCAAGGACAAAAGGGAGAAATGACCAAATGCGCCGTTGGTAATGCGGGTCATTGTTTACGCGATGCCCGACGCTATTATCGACGTTGGGAGAAAAAGGGTGCCAAAAGCAAATTGGATGTTTATGTCATCTCTAGCTGCAATAGAAACCGGGTTCGTGTTTGCATTAGGAAATGCTGGAGAATTTGGTTTCAGCGTCTATTGCGCTAATTATACGCAGCTGCTTGGGTTGTTTATTGATAAGACAAACGAAAAAGGTTGCCCCAGGCAATGTGTATGAAAAGGTACATGACGCGGCTGGGAAAATAGACGGCACAATATTTATGGTCCCTGTCATGAAGGTTACAATGTATGTAAATCTAATTATTTTGTTTACCGGAATTCATCTAAGGAAATTTGACTGGCGACGTAGATGCCGAAATTGATTGGAAATTCCTGGTAAGCTAATAAAGAAATCTTAAGGAGCAGTGGTATGCGAAGAGAATGCATGAAGGTAAGTTTTCTTTACAGGGACTTAAAGATCATAGATTTGATCTCTTAAATGCGTGTAGCATTTTTAGGTGCCGAATGCGAATGCATTGGCGAGGACTTGAGCGCCTTGGGTGATGATTATGGGGGTTTTTTAGGATGGTAAACCGTGGGATTTGGCGGAAACGCCACACATTTACTCTCTCGAAGGTAATGGAATCACTTATTAATCGTCAACTTTCGAAATATCTGGAATCAAATGAGCTCCTCAATGACCCTCAATATGGCTTTCGTAGCAGCAGGTCCATAGGAGATTTCGCATACCGGAAAGTGGAGCCATTCCATCCACTACTTCGGCGAAAGCAAGCTTGCTGTCTTGGATACGTCAAAAGCGTTCGATAGAGTTTGGCATTCATCCCTTTTGTAAGCAGCTGCGAAAACTTATCCATTTGTCTTATTCTACTGACCATTTCCCACATTGGTGAAAGTTCGATAGTTTGGCATCCAACCCTTTTGTTAAAATTGTATTCGTGTAATCAACATGCAAGTGACAGAAGAGGTGGGCCTAGAAATGAATGAAGACAAAACAAAATACATGATTAAGGTGAGAGCAGGTGGACCTCAGGGAACACATATAAACGTCAGGGGCAAGATATTTGAATATCTGGAAACGATACTGACAACCAGTAACGAAATTTCGAAGGAAATTAACAAAAGACTACATTCCGGCAATGCTAGTTGGCACGCAGTCAATAAACTGCTATCAGGCTCTCACAGAACGGGAAGCAAACAAACTCCGCGTATTCGAGAATAAAGTTTTAAGGGGTATCTTTGGAGGTAAATATGACGAGGAGGCAGGACAATGAAGGAAACTCCACAACCACGAATTGGCAGAGCTATACCCCAAAACCTACAATAGTGAGAGTAATCAGGTCAAGAAGATTAAGATGGGCCGGACATGTGACGCGAATGGGCAACGATAGGACCGTGCGTAGAATTCTTGACGGAAAGAGATGGGCGACGGAGATGGGGGGACAATGTTTGGTTTGACCTGGAGGAGATCGGATCGGCTGGTCAAGCGTGGAAGGAGAGTGCACAGGACAGGGAACGATGGCGAAGTCGAGTCGGTGAGGTCATGAACTTTCGGGTTCCTACAGGCCAATAAATAGTAAATAGTATGGATTGGACAATTCTTTGACACGGTGGATAAAAACTTATCTTTCTGACCGTTCAACTCAAGTCAACTTCTTCACGGTGTCAAATTTGCCTCCCATCAAATTAATGTGTTCCCCAGAACCCGGTACTGTGTGAAGTATATGGGGAACATGCTTCATCAATCAAATCATGTGAGTACTGGTTTCGGCCATTTTAATGTGGCAATTTTGACGCCAGCGAAGAGGTACGCGAAGGAAGACCCCTAAGGTTTGAAAGCGCTAAGCTGGAAGTGTTATTGTGCCAAAATTCATGCTAAACCCAAGAGGATTTAACTGAAACCTTGGTAGTGACTGAACAAGGGATTTCAAACTGTCTTCAAGCCATGGGTATGGTCCAAAAACGGGGAAATTGGGCTCCCTATGGACTCAACCCAAGAGACGTCGAACGTCATTTCTTCACGTGCGACAACCAAAAGCGTAGACAATTGTGTGGTAAATCCGGTCATGCATCAACTTTAACGACCAAACCGAATATTCATGGCAACAAGCTGATACTGTACATCTGGTGTGACCAGCTCGGAGTGATCTATTACTCTATTCTAACGAAACGGTCACTGGGGAATGATACTAAGAACAATTTGATGCAATTGCGCCGACTAGTGAACCACAAGCGCCCCCGATATGTCAAAGGACATAACAAAGTGATCTTCCAACCATGGCAACGCTCGGGCACAAGTTACAAAAGTTGTCAAGGAAAGTTTGAATGCTCTTCACTGTGATGTCCTAATCCCACCCGCCCTATTCACCAGACATTGCCCCTTCATATCAGTTGTTCGGGCGATGACTCTTGGCCTGGCGAGCAGCACTTCACTTCTTACGAAGAAGCCCCAAAAGACGAGGAATTCCTTCAACTCGGAATCCGTATTCTCTCTGAAAGATGGGGGGCAAATCGATGAATAAAATAAATGAGCAAAGTTTCAAAAAGTTAAAAAAAAAAAAATCTCAAAACTTACATATACACCCAATCTCTTAATATAATCCCTTTGAGTATAAACAATACCTTTCGCTGCATCCCAAATCCACCATAGTTTTATGACATAGTTAGCTGGCTTTTTAGGGATACACTGAGTTAACTATGTTCTCTCTCGGAAAGCAAAGAGTTGCTCATCGATAGTAAGGTATTGTTTGTAAATTGGAGCCAAGTTTCCACTTAGCATGTTGCATACATCCGATATATACATATTCTTCGTAAATTCGAGCTAAGCTTGCATTTTGCGTGTTCCATATATCATAAATTAGCGCAGCTATTTTTGTGGTTTCTTGTGCACAACGTATAGTTAGATCAACAAGTTGTTTGATCAATAAATTGTTTAATGGAAATCTTTCTGGTCCCATTGTTAGTTGGACGATACAAATGATATGCTTTTTTCCATATTTCATGTACAAATACTCGAAAATGTCGTGGCACTGCAGTGGTTAGCGCATGGAGTACACAGAGAGACGGATCTTGCTTCTTCGAGAGAAAGGTAGAGCATAAACTAAAATGCTTTCTAAAGGAATGAATGTACGGTACAGCAGTCTGTATGTTATACCTGACTTATGATTCATTTTATAGCTTGAAATACCTTCGTTACTCATAAATAAACGAACATGTATCCAATGCATAAAATTATTTCAAGTTATGGCGGAATTTTACTGACAAATTCTTACATGGGAACCGAGGTACCCGGTTGTCAACAACGTCAATTCATTTGGTTAGTAATAATAGGGTTGGACGAATTATTGTAAACAAATATTTAGATTACCTTTGCAACATACAAATTTCAAATCAACCCTTTGCTTAAAATTTTTTTTTCGCTTGAGGTAGACTAGTGTGTTTGGCTGCTGACAACAAACTAGTTGACATATGATGTTCAAATTTAGCGTAAAAATAGACGACATTTGTACCAACTTAGGGAAAAGTATTTTTTGAGAAACTATTAACGCCGACTGTTGGTGTGACTCGGGCCCGATCATATTTTGATATAATGTAGTGTCTTGAAAACATAAATATAAGTAATACTATGCTGTTTGTAGTCGAGTGGAAGCGAATAAGCTAATATGGCACCAGGCTGAGCAATGTACTGGATTACTTTTCTCTATTGCGTTAGTGACTAGTTTGTTATGAACAGTAAGCGAAGGAATGGATAATATTGTGGCAATTCTAACAGATTAGCAAAAAAGAATCAAAAATCATTAGAGTCCTGTGGGGGGTACGAGATCGCGACGCCAGCATGGGCGAGAGTTCTACCTCGTCCCCACAAATCACTAAGGTATCCGACAAGTACAACACCGAGGAAAAAGCACAAACACCGGACAAGTAAAAATAAAAGACTATTTCGTTTATTTAGTTTTATTTCTAAATCAAGAAAAACACTATTGTTGGAATAACTTGTTTGAATTCATAGATTATTGTTTCCGTTTCATTTTCTTATTGGATACTAACATTTTACGGTAGCACTGCGTGAAAGTTACAATGTGAAGTCAATAAAAACACAATCTTCGAAGACTGCAGCAAATATAATATTCGACATGGCGGTTGCAAACACTGCACTGTAGATAACCGACTTCCGCGATTGAAATTTGACTGTTATGACTCGACACGCTCAGGGATGTAGACAGATACGCGACTACAGGATGTATGCGTCCCCGCGGCGCCGCGGGGAGCAACACAAAACACAACCGACGTGTCTGGTGGATAGAATACGACTCAACGATATTCAATCGTTTGGAAAAAGGGGTCGTGGAGTTCTTTGTTTATGTGAGAGGTTACAGGGAAACGAATCCAGAACTATGTAGGATAAAGGAATTTATGGCCTGAGAGTTCAACTGAGTAAACATTAGATGGTAGGTGCATTTGGGATACCAGGATGATTGAATTATTTGCGTATCGTCAGAATGCCTGATGAAGGACGGCGGTCTTTTGTGTACTCATGGTGTGAGTTAGGGAAATAGTCTCAACGTGGATGGTGCTAATTACATGCAGCTGGTGTTGGACTATTTATCGCTGGCTAAAACGGTCGACAGCCGATGTGTGCGTAGATAGTTTTTATGTACATATATTGAGGCTGGGATTAGCCAACACAAAGGTAAGATTCGCTGATATGCGGTCGTATGATATGTGAACCGATAAATTTTATTACCGGGAATTTATGGTAAGGTAAGAAAGAACTCTAACAGGAATTTGTATGCGAAGGGAATGCAAGAAAAGGTAAGAATTCTTTTACTGAAGCTTTTTAGATTATACCTTAGATAATCCTGGAGGCGTAAAGCATTTAAGGTGCTAATGCGATTGCATTAGCGAAAGCTTATGCAGACTGGGTTGTAGAGATTGGGGTTCTTTAGGTAAGTAGCCAGTGGGGTTTGGAAGAACCGCCAGTCCTATCTTGGCGAGTTGAGACATTCCCCCATACACGCGGCTGTGGTCTGATGCGTCGATGCTTTGGTTCTAAGCTATTCTTGGTGTGGGTTTAAATCATGAGTGAATTTCGCGATTCTGTCGGGTGAATTGGCCGACTGGATTATGTGTTAACCCACTCTAGACTTTTTTGAGGCTACGTGCCGTCCAAAATCTAGATAGATCAGCCAACTAAGATGGACAAATTGGAAGCCAGCATTAATCGCTTCATTCCCTAAATACCACTCGAAAACCTCGATTTGAACTTCAAAATTTACAATGTTAGACGCAGTTACGACACACATTTGAAACAACTAATCTTTGAAAAATAAATGCAAAGAATAGTTGTTCTCTATGGTAATAAAGATTACCCTTCAATAACCTTCTACCCTGCAATCCCCCCCCCCCCCCCCCACCCTTAAACTAGTTCTCCCCCACACCTTTCCAACCCCCCCCCAAAATCACCCCCCCCCCCCGCACTAACCAGCGCCCCTGTATCAGTCCGTATACATGCCCTCCACTGTCGCACAAGGCCGCGTTTACCAGCCCCACATACACTCGCTCTTCCCTGGCCTCCTACCTCCCCTATCGCCCGGTAATCTTCAACTTCCTAGTTTTCTTCTCCTTTTTTTCGATTGAATAATTGATTAAGGTCTTAACCACTACTCTTGATTTTAAGATAGTCTGTAAGGTTTTATGTTAAGTTAATTTTAAGCTTGCATTAAGCTAAATAAAAATGGGGGTTCCGCCTTCAATCAATCAATCAATCAATAACTTTGAATTTATTTTACTTTTTGAAAAGAAGTTCCTACAAATAGTTCACCCATTAGATGATCAAATTTGCTATTGCGGCTGTGTAGATCAATTTATCGCCCTTAACTTTACAAAAAATAAATTGATTTGTGGATTTGAATAAAATTTAATAACCAAACGCACCGTGAACACCGTATGGACCGAATGAGTAGTTTTAAGGAAAACCAACACCTGATTTAACGTACATACATATATTCTGTACATTGCGCCAAAAAATGTGAAAGAATAACTCGGTCATTTACTTGGCTTTCTTTTTCGAAAAAGAAAATAAACATTTCTTTTAAACATCTAGTATATTTACCTTCGCACTGCGCAGAAAAATAATCTAGTAAAGAAATGAAGCCACGAAGTCAATAACCGCATTATTCGTCGTATTTGCGTTTTTTTTTCTTTGTCTCGACCACCAGGTCAAGCAAGTTTTAGAGGTAAAGTTCCATTGTAAAACGCAGAAGAGAAATACGGAAACAAACGAAATATATTTAACATCACACTTCAGACATTAATTTCGTAAGTAATTCCTTCGGATCGTTCATTGGCATTAGTTTTGCGATACTTTGAACCAGCGGCGAACGCGGACCTGCGCTAGAAGGTGAAGATACGCCAAGCGGCCTATGCTAATACATTTAGCCACACGATGTGATCATGAGGAAAGCGATTCGTCCTCTTTCGTAATGGCGCGCTCAATTATGTCGTGTGATATTTGTGAAGGAAACATTTTCGTTTTGGGCATTACGCATTTCGCCTTCTCATAAATTATGCGAGATAAAAACCTTTCTCAAGAGTGAATGTAATTTCTCTTCTAAAACTATACATCATTCGTAGTAATTTGGATCCGATTATCGAGACACTATTATGTAAGGTTGCTTTTACTTACCTCATCCATTATGTGGCGAATTGGTTGTACTGCCAAGTGCTATATGATTCACAATTACAAGAAACAATATTCCTCAAATTACTTGATTGCAGCTAATAACATGGTTGTGTGATAAGGAAAATTTTGGTAGGCGTACATTGATGCTATTTCTATTCCTATCTCGATTTGCTGGATACCCCACTAATAAAGGCACTGAACTCCTTATCAAGCACTTCAACTTTTTTAAAGAGATCGTACACCATTAAACACTTTGCTTTGAAGCTGCACTACATTACCGACTTGATTTTGCGTTACAAACATCCGTATGTTTATCATTATACACTAATTGCTCATTACAGACAAGTGCAGGAATAAAATCAGAACCACTCGACATATTACACGCTTTAGTAGCATGCTGAGAGTGTCGATATTTCGTAAATGAAAAACAGACACTACTTCCAAAGAATGTTCGAATTTTTAAGGCGAAGGATATTATTAGTGGCAAAATAAACTTAGAGTGCTATGGTGACTGTGTAAACGAAATGACAGGCTTGACGGCCTGTCAGGCAAGACACGGAAAGACGAAATGTCTTCCCGATTAAACGAACTCAATACAAAATAAAATCAGACACGAAATGATCACCATGAGAAGCGCAAACAAACTGATAGGCCATGTTGGTTTATAAGCCAGGCAAAGTCCAATACACCACACCGAAAGTAGACAAAGCAAGAAGCGTGTGGCGAATGGGCTTCGCGATTGCAAAGCAAAACTGAGATACAAAAATAAAAGCGAAACACATTTAAAAAGAAAATCATCTGTATGTAGTATAGATACATATGTGTGTAGAAATAACAAATAGGAGTTGCTGGCAGAAGTACACTAATCGACACAATTTTGTTATATTCGCTCGTAACCTCCGTAACTAGTCGAAGCTTCATTTTCTATAGATTAGTAACTCTTTTACGTCTTCCACTGCTACAGGGAGTTTTTGTTTGCTACAAACGACTATGTGTTTCTCTTACGTCACGCTATGTATCGCTTATTATTTGATTTAGCTAAAAGCATTTTTTTGTTACCTGAAAAGGTGGAAAAATCGCACTGAATAGTTGCAAATCAAATGCACTTGGCCGTGCAGCTTGTAATGGCGGATAATTATTATAAAAGTATAATTTCAATTGCAATTTATGACGCACAAATATGAGGCCTGCAATACTTGTATATAGCACTTGTTACCCGAGCCCCTACAACACTTTTTGTCGGACGTAACTAATAGTAATTCATTGCTAAATCATATTCGCGTGTGAAAAATGAATTATGTTATATTTTGTTTTGTTCTCAAAGATCAATAACAAATCATAGCAACGTGCGCTTGTTGTTTCATAAGTAATCACCTTTGTGATAGGCGACAGATATGATAAAATAATTTCATTACAGTTCACGAAAATGTTTTTCACACCCTTATAAGCTAATGCTGTAACATGAACGCTTTTTTTCTTTAATACACACCTATCAAAGAAATCTTCTGAACTGCTTAGATATGAAACCATACTGCGAACGGTGGAAGACAGGATAGAAAGAAGAAATATCGATGCGAAATGGTATTGCATGTACGAGTTTTGAAATGATGAGAAAACTTGCATGACTTTCCGGAAGATTTCCGGTGATAACTGTTCGTATACCTGTCGAATATTCTCCTTAAGGGCTGCGGTTATCTGAGGCTTGTTGGCATAAACCCACGACTTCAAGTAGCCCGATTGCAAGAAAACTTGCAATCGAAAAGTGCTCCATGTTCATGTGGTTTGGCTAAAGAACTTACAGAAAAGGTGCTCCCAATGGACGTTTTGAGATATCCTTAAATATTACAATGTACACTGTGGGCGGAAGAAAGGGAGGATAAAGAAATGCGCTTTGTGCAGTCATTCGCCGAAATTATTTTTTATCTCTGTAGGATTCCTTTCCATTTCGTATTGTACGGGTGTAGGCCCAAAAGTACCCGACTTGATGTATAAGACTGTTGTTCTCTAATAACAATGACTACAGTAGATGGCACCAATCTTGTAAAGCCTAAATTTGAATTAATTGATTTTTGTCAAACGTCAAATTAAAGCGTTATAAGGCTACACGCGGCTGTGGTATGATGTATTAAGGGTTTGGTTGCAAACTTTTGTTGGGATCATAAATAACAACCGAATAAAACTTTTCACTTCGTAGCATTGTCGATTTAAAGCCGCCAGCGAGACAGCACGTGCGCTTCTACCTCGTGATCCGTACCATCGGCGGATCAATTGTGCAATCCGTTTTGGGAGTCTTAAGTACGGTTCGCGCGAGAAGTCTTACTATGGAATCCTAAACAAACAAATGGATCTTCACACACAGTGTTACAGGAAATCACGGTTGAGTGTCGTGATTTAGATGAGGTGACCACTGTGGAGGAAATCCTGACAGCGATCGCTATAGAGTTCCCTGCGCTGAACGCGATCTCAAAGGAAGCGGTAAAGAGCTTAACAAGAAAACCAGATGGCACTCAGGCTGCCATGACCCGCTTACCAAGAGAAAAGGCTAGCACGTTGCTGACTACAGGTTTCCTACGGGTTGGTTGGGTGAGATGCAGACTTCGAGAACACATCGCACCCACACGATGTTTCAAATGTTGGCAATACGGTCATGTGGCGAAATCCTGCAAATCCGAAGAAAATCGTTCGGAAAACTGATTGAAATGCGGAGAAAAAGGCCACAAAGCAATGTGTTGTAAAGCACAATCCAAATGCATGCTTTGCGAATTAGGATGCGAAGGCGGTAACCACCACTCAACAGGGAGTTACAAATGCCGAGCATTTAAAAACGGGATGTCCAATCTTCTTAATAAAAATGGACAAGTTTAAGTGCATTCAAATCAACTTAAACCATTGTGAAGCCGCACAAGACCTCCTTTCCCAAACGGTTAAGGAATATGGTGCCGACGTGGTGCTCATCAATGAGCAGTACAGGTTGCCTGGTACTGGTATTGTTACATGGGAGGAAGACAGCAGAGGAACAGCGGCCATCTGGACAACTGGAAATTCCCCCATGGAATGCCGAAGTGTCCAGCGGGTGGAAGGAATTGCCTATGCTAAGATCAGAGGAGTTCATTTCTACTGTTGTTACGCTCCGCCAAGGTGAGAAATAGAATATTTCAAATGCTTTTTGGACAGAATAACACAAGGAGCTAGAGATAAGAGTCCTCTTATAGTTGCTGGAGATTTCAACGCTTGGGCAGTAGAGTGGAGAACCACAAGTACCAACAGTAGAGGCCAGGCACTACTTGAAGCCTTCACAGTCCTAGATGTGGTGTTACTTAATGATGGTATCGATGACACCTTCATAAACGAGAGAGGCCGGTCCAAAATCGACATCACATTTGCCAGCTCCATGTTGGCAAGAAATATGGAGTGGCGAGTTTTGGACACCTTTGTATTGGTGGAATTCATAAATCGCCCATGTGCGATCGGAGTGCAACAGGTTAAGGCGCTTGCAACAAAGAGCAAGAAACCGTAACTCCTACCCACAGTTGCATGCGGAATTCGTCAACAAACGGAAATAGTAACAGTAGCTAAATGCAAAAAAGGAAAAGTGACATGGCCAGAATCGTTGCTGTCCTCTTCCCGCAGTGTGATGAGGTATTGAGAGTGCAAGAGCAGTGGAGGATCACTGAAGGAGAGATACCTCCCGTGACCAGCGAAGAGGTACCCTTGGCTGCAGGGGTTATAAAAAAAACAAGATCCCGGTACTGGACGGTATCCCTAACGCTGTAGTGAAGACTGCTCTAACAAAAAAGCCAGAAGTCTTCAGCAGTCTCTTCACAACCTGCTTTCAAACAGGACAATTTCCTAAACGATGGAAAAAAACAGCGGCTTGTGCTTATACCAAAAGGTGTCAAGAATCCAGAAGAGCCGTCGTCTTATCGCCCGTTGTGCATGCTGAGCACAACAGGAAAACTGCTTGAGCGAGTAATTGCCACTCGTCTGGAAGAATTCACTGAGGGAACATCGGGGCTCTCTGAATCGCAGTATGGGTTCCGGAAAGGTAGATCCACCGGAAAAGCACTATCTGTGGTGTGCGACATCGCTCGCAATGCAATAGCTGGAGCACGATGGCTAGGTGGTACCAAAAAATATTGCGCGGTGGTGACGCTTGATGTTAAAAATGCTTTTAACTCGGTGAATTGGAATCGGATTCTAGAAGCGTTTGGCGATCTACAAGTCTGGTGCGTATATTAGCAAACTATCTCTCGGATAGAAGACAGCTCTATGACACAGATGAGGGACCACAGGAGTATAAAATAACAGCGGGGGTACCTCAGGGATCTGTATTAGGTCCGCTGTTATGGAATATCATGTATGATGGTGGGCTCAGAGTCAATGTACCAAAAGAGGTTAGAATCATTAGGTACGCAGATGATTTGGCAATAGTAGTCGTCGCTAAACATCTAGATGACCTGGAGAATATTTGCAATCCAGAGCATTAAATGCTGGCTAGATATGGCCGGACTGAAACTAGCTGGACATAAGACGGAGGCAGTTTTAATAAGCAGCCACAAGAAAGTTGAAAGTTGGAAATAGAAGGACAAATAATCAGATCCAGTCCCTATATTAAATATCTTGGTGTTATACTCGACAACATGTTGAGCTTCAAGGAACACATGAGGAAAACGAGTGAAAAACCGGCAAGAGTATGCAAAGTTTTGGCGAGACTGCTACCCAATGTTGGAGGACCCCGGCCCCGCATAAGGAAACTCATAACCAGTGTCAACACCTCCACTATAATGTACGCAGCTCACATATGGGCAAGAGCCGCACAGTATAAGTCATACATGAGGGAAGTGAGCTCAGCCCATAGACTGGCATCACTAAGAGTATGCTGTGCATTTCGAACGGTATCCGAAGATGCCATAAATGTTTTGGCCGGGAGGACACAATTTTACATTGCAGCTAAAGAAAACGCTGCATTGCATAAGGTCTCCCAAGAGAATCGTCAGAGAATGCGGGCACAATTAGAGCTCTCAAGCCTAAGAGAATGGCAACGAAGGTGGGATTCTTCTACTAAAGGAAGATGGACCCACACCATGATACCTGATATAGAAACATGGGTGAAAAGAAAACATGGCGAGCTGAATTACTACTTGACTCAGCTAATATCAGGACATGGATGCTTCCGGCAATACTTGCACAAGTATAAACATGTGAATCACCCATACTGCTTGTATTGTGAAGGCAAAATAGAAAATGCGGAACACGTACTCACAGAGTGTGTGAGATTCGAGACCGCACGAACGATTTTGGAGACACACACGAGACGGACAGTTACTCCGGCTGGAGTAATAGAATACATGCTTAGTTCAAAACAGGCATGGTCCGTAACCAATGGTATTCTCTGTGAAATGATGCAGCAGTTGCGACGTGACGAGCGGAGTAACAGGTAAACTCCGTCCCGCCCCACGATGGAATATCTAAAAGAAAGTTCCACGGGGATCAACGGGAATATGAGCCTGGCGGGAGGTGGTTTTAGTCGGTAAAAACGCGTCCCAATGCAGTGCAAAGTTTTCTGTAGGATCCTATGCAAATAAACAGATCTACACACACGTGCTTAGTGCTGTGAAAAGTGCGAGAATATACCCGCGAGTGATGTGCAGTGCGGGAAAACTCTCTACCCTTTCCATCCCTTGTGTCTGTTTCCTTTCTTTCGCACCTCTGTTTGCGTGACTCAGGCATCGATACGCTCGATTGATTTATAATCTTTGGAGAGCTTTATGTGTCTGAGTGGCATAATGTTCATCATGGAAGGGATGTGACCTGGATTTCGGCACTGTTGCAGAACCAGAAGCAACAAAACCACGAATAAATGCAACGACATTTTGGATGCTGGTGGAAGTAAATTATCGCTTCTACCAATGAGTCCAAATGTAATGCTTGCTAATGATTCGAGAACACTCAGTGATTGCAACGCCTAAAAGGTATACTCTGAAAAGCTAATCCCAACAATCTTGAGCTTTCATGCCTGTAATGTCTGTGTTCGGTTGTTTCAAAAACTGAGAATTTTAAATAGCGAAACAGATCGCTTTCATTTTGTTGTTCAATATTAAGAACGGTTGGATTTTTTCTTTGTACAAGAACAAAAGGTGATGAGTTTTCTAAGAGGAAAACAAAGTCGAATTGAAATTAATACTTTTCTTTTTTGTTTTAAGTTAGAATGATAGTTGAGCCACATCGACGGCTCGTGCTGGGAAATCGGTGTCAATGGGGGTCATACGTTCTGGATCAATGGCCAGGCTGAAGGAAATGCATCGTTTGCTTTGTTTTACACTTGATTTTGGGGTATATAAAGAGTGGTTGCAAATGGATTAATGGAGCTGTCTGAGCAGTCAATGGCTCAGAGTAACAGGTTGCAGCCCCTGCACTGGTACAGCGGGCCTGTTACTCCAAATAATGTAATACAAATATAAGGTGTACAAATGAGTTTCCGCCGTTTGGCAAAAGATCGCCCCACCAGAAGATTATGTAGAAATTGTCAGATGTCAAACGTAATATTGTGAATTTGAACACGTGATAACAACATAACTTCAAAATATTAGTGACTTTGTATCAGCTCTACATAATTTTTTTCCTGCAAAAATGTCTAGTTTTGCGCCAAATAAGCGTCATTTGCGGGACTACTTTTTTAATTTGAAAAAAATCTGCCGCTGAGGCGCATCGATTGCTTGTTGAAGCATATGGTGAGGCTGCTTTGAGTGAGAGAAGTTGTCGTGAGTGGTTTCAAAAGTTTCAAAACGGCGAGTTTGACGTGGAAGGCCGAAAGTGTACGAAGACATGGAATTGGGAGCAATTTTGGAGGTAGATCCATCCCAAACGCAAAAAGAACTTGCACATATATAATATGTAACTCAACAATCAATTTCACGTCGTTTAAAATCGTTAGGGATGATTCAAAAACAAGGAAATCGGGTTCATACGAACTGAAGCCGAAAGATGTTGAACGCCGACTTTGCATACGTGAAATGCTGCTTGCCTAGCAAAAAAAAAAGAGTTTTTGCATCGTATAGTCACTGGGGATGAAAAATGGATCCACTACAATAATCCAAAGAAGAGAAAATCATGGGGACCACCTGGCCATGCTTCAACATCGACAGCAAAATAACCGAATATTCATCGGAAAAAACTAATTCTGTGTATTCGGTGGGATCAGATTGGTGTCATGTATTATGAATTGCTAAAACCGAGTGAAACCATCACTGGAGTTCTCTAGCGAACACAATTAATGAGAATGAGCCGAGCACTCCAAGAAAAACGCGCCCATTACTACTCCAGACAACAAAATTATTCTTCTCCATGATAATGCTCGTCCGAATGTTGCGGTGCCGGTGAAAACCTATTTGGAAACACTTCATTGGGAAGTCCTACCCCACCCGCAGTATTCACCAGACCTTTCCCCTTCATACTATCACTTATTTCGATCCATGGCACGCGGTCTGTCGGAGCAGCACTTTACAATATATGAAGATACCAAAAAAATGGGTCGATTCGTGGATATCCTCAAAAGATGAAGAGTTTTTCCAACGTGGTATCCGGATGCCGCCAGAAAGATGGGAAAAAGTAGTGTCCAGTAAGGGACAATACTTTGAATAAAACGTAATGTACCGTTCTTTCACAATAAATTCCTATCTTTTTTTATAGAAAACGCCGGAAACTTATTTCATCATCATCATCGGCACTACAAGCGGGAACCGGTCTGGGCCTTATTTAGCAACTCCTGAGGCTTGTTAACTTTTCCATAATGATTTGTTTTTTCCGGACAAGGTCATTAGTCTTGCGCCAGAGGCTCCCCGACGGGGAATCGAACCCCGGTCTCCCATGTGACAGGCGGGTATACTAACCACTATACTATCGAGGAGCGAAACTTATTTCAACACCAATAAAAAAGTTGCTCTTTAAGTAATAAGTTGTTTCTTAAATAAATTAACTGCAAACAAATAATTTACTTCTAATTATTTTGGACTCTCCACTGGGACCCAGAGCAGTAAGGACGGACCGCCCCACTACAGCCAGGTAAGGTATAAACCCACTAACTTTGCCATTTGGCACGGACGGCACACATACATACGGTGCCAGATAATTAATTAAAAGTGATCGTTTTTGGTATTACATTTGGTGCGGACGGCAGGATACTGCTGGTGTCAAAATAACCGTTAATGCTGATGCCTGGATGCGTAACCTAATACTTCCCGCGAGGTGCGTACTCCTTGGTGTTACATTAAAATAATTAATGTTGTCATCAACTATTCATTGGTGTTTCATTTGCAAATATTGGTGGACAACGTTTACATTCGTATTGGTGAAACCCGCCTCTGATGTTACAAAATGTCGTTATCAGCATATAGTCGAACGTGGACAGTGTGTCGAGGAGCCCGATTACGCGATGACGAATTTCTTAAAGTTCAATTATTTATCAAAATATTTGCATTGTGTTCAACCTGACATAGTCCGCCTGGAGACCCAAATGGGAAACTAGTTTAACTCCGGAATTCTGGACCTGGGTCTCTGTTAGGGCAAGGATATCAGGTTTCGTTGTTTGCAAATATTGGTGAACGGCGTTTACATTTATTGGTGAAACCGATGCCCCTGATGTTACAAAATACCGTTATCAGTCAAACGACAGAGGCTCGAGAACGAGCTCGAATATGGGATGCCGAATTTCTTAAAGTTCGGTTATTTATCATAATATTTGCATGGTGTTCCCTTTGACATAGTCCATCCCGTAGATGCGAATGGGAAACTAGTTTACTTCCGGTATTCTTTCTCTCAGAGGGCACTATAGCGTTTTGAAATAATAGTGAAAAAGATCGTGTGATTCGAACTGACGCTATGACAGCTCGAATCACGAAAAAAATTTTACCTAAGCGTTACACACCAGGCTACTGACCGTGTTTAGAATTTGATTTCCAAACTCGACTATATTCCACTGGTGTGAATTATTTTCATTTATCGCTTGGTATACGGTTCTGATGTATTTTTCTTATTCGATTTTTCGTTCGGTGTTCTTCACTATTTTTGCTTGTGAATTGTGTGTGTATCTGTTAGAATCGCTACAGCACCATAATTATTAAATTCAAAATATTAAAAAATGCCGTATGGCGTTTGAAATAATAGTGAAGAAGATCGTGTGATTCGAACTGACGCTATGACAGCTCGAATCACGAAAAAAATTTTACCTAAGCGGTACACATCAGGCTACTGACCGTGTTTACAATTTGATTTCGAAACTCGACTATACTCCACCGATGTGAATTATGTTTTTTTTTTGTTATCGCTTGGTATACGGTTCTGATGTATTTTTCTTATTCGATTTTTCGTTCGTGTTCTTCACTATTTTGCTTGTGAATTGTGTGTATCTGTTAGAGTCCCCACAGCCGCTATCAGTCGAACGTCGACAGAGCCTCGATAACGAGCCCGATTATGCGAAGTTCGGTTATTTATCATAATATCTGCATGATATTCCCCTATGACATACTCCCGCCCGGAGATACGACTGGGAAATTAGTTTACCTCCGGAATTCTTTATCTCTTTATCTCAGAAGGTACCATCGTGACTTATCTCCGTGTCAGTCCGGTCCATATAAGCCATGTATCCGAACCTTAATCGAAAATTTCTCCCGACGATATTCCAGAATGTACAGCGTGACGGGGTGGTATCACACCTTGGGACCGACTACCACCTAAACTAAACTTTTTCCGAACCTGTCCACCAGTCAAGCTCCGAAAGATGGCGCGGGATTTCTCCTAACCATTTCACGGAGCCTATGGAATGATCGGGTGGTATTTCACCGACGACAGGGCGTTGGGACCCTATAGCGTTTGGGATGATAGTGAATAACGTGTGATTCGAACTGACGCTATGGCAGTTAGAATCACCAAAAATTGAACCAATGCGTAACACATCAGGCTACTGGCCGTGTTTAGAATTCGATTTTTAAACTCAAGTATATTCCACTGATGTGAATTGTTATGCTATCGCTATCGTATACGGCTCTGATGCATTTTCTTATTCGATTTACGTTACCCCACCTAAGACTCGGCCTATAGTCGCCTCCTACGATAAGCCGACAGCCTAGCTGTGAGTATGTTCTAGCGCCCTACTCGCAGGGCTCTATATAATTATTAGTCTAAACGTAAAGGCTTCCGACTTTCTCATTTATACATCGAATAGTCGTTGAGTAAATCCTAAAACTGTGGAACAAACTTATTGCGAACATTTTTGGGGGTGTAGTCTGACACGAAAGATCCATAGCGAGTGTCAATGGATTCGTGTAAAAATCGGCGTTTATCTTAATACAACAAATTGGGATTAAATTTAAAATTTATGAGAGAATTTTTCACTGAAATTTCAGAATTTCAGTCCCACAAATCTTGATCATCGTATTGAGATTGGTCAGAAAATTCCATTCGTCATAGCCAAACATTTTGTCATTTGAAATATTACAAAAGTTAGTCATCTCAGCGCATTCTAATGATTCTATTTGCAAGTTGAGTTCATGGAGTTTATTGCGATTATATGGTAGAATTTCCTAGAAATGCCACTGCCATCAGTATTATAGCACATTATAGATAACTGGGATTGTAGATTACTTTATAATATAACGCAATCCATATTCCATGTAGAAGGAACTAAACCGGTCAAATTAGCACATTTTTTCTTTACACCGCTCCCACATGAAATTTCTTTCAGAAATGTTTCTACAGATAAATATTTTATTAAATATATATCCTATTACGTTGTTGTTGTAATAGTCTAACCGACAAAAACTTGGTCGAGCATTTCGCGCCAGTTTCCCGAAAATTCAATCCTTCAGCATTGAAACATGCAATGAAGAATTCGGCATTGGCCACCAGCATCGATGCGACGCACAATCGTCGTAGTGTGGGTATGCTAACAGCCAATACCCCAAGTCGTCCTACGGACGGACAAACCACGATTCAGATGCAGCTGCATCCTATTATGGCTTCTTTTACATTTCATTTTCGTCGATTTTTGTTGCTACGGTCAGGCAACAAGAAATATCACGTGCCCCTGCCGTGATCGAATCAGAGACCTCCTCTCTGATTGGTCACCGCGCGAACGACGTTACGTTGTTATTGCGTTGTTTGAAAACCCACCCTTAGTGAGTGGTGCACGTCCACGAATTGGTTTTTAAGAAAGTCGTTATTCAACTACGGTCGAGAGGAGTCGTTTAACAGTCACGTCGCGTGCGCAGTCGTACTTTTTATCGAGTGGATCGGTTCACAAAGCAGCGAGTGGCAGTATAGCGTTAGAAATAATAGTGAAGAAGAACGTGTGATTCGAACTGACGCTATGACAGTTTGAATCACCAAAAATTGAACTAAGCGTTACCCATCAGGCTACTGACCGTGTTTTAGAATTTGATTGTTTTAAATTCGACTATACTCCACTGATGTGAATTGTTATGTTATCGCTTGGTATACGGCTCTGATGTATTTTCTTATTCGATTTTTCGTTCGGTGCTCTTCAGTATTTTGCTTGTGAATTGTGTGTGTATCTGTTAGAGTCGCCACAGCAGCACACACCGAAAGGGGGAGTAGTGCCACCGAACTTGCCAACATATTGTCCGCATTGCGATGGGGTCCGAATGAGTCGAAGTAAACGGTTCCGCGAGTTGATCAAAGTGTAATTTTGCGTTTATTGGTCACACCTTTGTAGATATCTTTACTTTGTATTATTAATTCAGTTACAACGAACAAGAACCAGTAACTATTTAAGTTGAATTCTATATAGCCGAGTATTTGTGATCATCGATTACGTTAGTGATTACGGATTCTGCTACGATGAACAGTGTGTTTAGTGACTTTTAATTTTCAATTCTATGTATCCGAAATTTGTGTCTGATCATTATAATAAGATCACTAATGAATTCTTGTATATACCAACTCGAGCTCAGTAGACCTTCATTCAGTAATAATTAATTCTGCCACAGTGAGCAACGAATTTTGTGACTTTTAATTGAATCCCTATGTACCCGAATTTTTGTGTTTGTCCCTTACAATAAGACAACTAAATAAGTTTGAATTTGTTAACCTTAATTCTATACACCAACCTCTAGTGATTATTAATTCAGTTATAACGAAGAATGTATTTAGTGCCCTTTTATCCTGCTTCAATATATCCTACGATTGTGAATTTTACCGCAGATATTTATATTAATAAAGCTATGAAAAGGGCCAGGGCAAGAGTTTTCTTTTATTTTTTCTAATCCCTACTGAAGGCTTAGGAAACAACGGCACGTGCGGACATTCGACGAAGAGTGAAGTGTTGGGGGGTAGAAGTAGGTGAACCAGTGCCCCTGCCTGGCACACTAAACACCTAAACACATACAAACCACACACCAAAGCACTAGAAGAACCCCCCACAGACCTTCTTGGGCTTAATGTACTTTACACGTTTGTTGTAGCTGTCAATCTAAAAATTGAAATATTGTTCATTCGCATTTGTATAGTTTGTTCGAGAAGAACGAAGAGAAGTTCTTCACAATTGTGTGTTGTTCGAGGTGTTTTGTTTAAAAATAAAAGTTGGGGTTTGTGTTGTTGTGCTACCGTTTGTCATTGATTTTAGTAAACCTTCGTTTTCTTTCGGTAACTCGTTATTGTCGCTGATTTTCATATTGTTCGCTCGTCTTTCGTTTTTAGATATCACTGGGTAAAACAACCCAATCGCAAGAGGTAGTACTTTGATTTCCCTATTGAGAAAAAACAAAATCAGTTGCACTTATGGTATTTCCAACTATTGAAAGGATATGCGGGAACGCGCAGCTGCGAGGTCACCGCACCTTTACTTGAAATAGTCATCTTTGGTTTCTAGGTTTCCTTTTGTGCTTGTAATCCATTCAAAGAGAATTTGCGTTATGATCATTTTGTTAACAAAGCATAATTCCTCATTTATTATGTCGTTGAAAGTTTATTTACACTCGCATGCTAGTTCGGATAGATGGCATCGTATGAGAATCCCACAACCCTGCAACAGGCGGAGCATGCTTATGCTGTCGAACCCTGATCTTCATTGTATTTGCACACCCTAATTCCACACACAAAATATTTGCAGTTCTAAGAATGCATATTTCACGGTCACAATTAGAGCTCTCAAGTCCAAGAGAATGGTAACGAAGGTGAGATTCTTCCACCAAAGGAAGATAGACCCACACCATGACACCTGATATAGAAACATGGGTGAAAAGAGAACATGGCGAGCTGAATTACCATTTGACTCAGCTAATATCAGGACATGGATGCTCTCGGCAATACTTGCACAAGTATAAGCATGTGAATGTCCTATACTGCTTGTATTGTGAAGGCAAAATAGAAAATGCGGAACACCTACTCAGAGTGCGTGAGATTCGAGACCGCACGAACGATTTTGGAGAGACATATGAGACGGACAGTTACTCCGCCAGGAGTAATAGTATACATGCCGAGTTCAAAACAGGCATGGTCCGTAACAAATGGTATGTGGGGTTCTCTATACCACATGGGGAACCAACCCAGAATGTCAACCAATTTTGACCGCTAACAGCGCGTCACCCTGCCTAACCTGTAACCCATTTCCCAACATGCAAAAACACATCCCAATATGCAACAGCATCCGTCCCCCAAATCCGCAATTGCATACATCACCATACTTACCAAGAATCCATTTCCCGAGCTGTAATAAATGCATATTCTAATTTACAACGGAATATTAATCATCTCCCTCAATTACATCACCCCACATATAATTTTTCCCAAAACCGCTTCAGTCAATTCTCTATCTAAGTTATATTCCTTCCTTGCGGCCAAGCAATCTTAATTTCCCCGGAAATTCATATGCTGTAATAAAGCGCATATTCAAACCTACAACGGAATATTAATCATCACCACCAACTATACCGAACCGCATACATTTCTTCGTAAAAACCACCTCGGTTAACTTCCTATTTAAATTATATCCACGCTTGCAACCAAGCAATTCCAATTTCCACCGAAAACCATTTCGGTTCCTATTCTACCTAAAAGATGTAAAACCACATCAATTCCCTACAATCAAACCGCATGCATTTTCCCCAAAAACCATATATATACTTCTCGCTTGCAACCAGGCGGCAGCTAATTTTCCGCGAAACAACCATCGCAACGACCAAGACCCACATCCCGTTGTCTACCCGACAACTCATGCCCATATTCGGTCGCATTTCCAAACAAATTTCCTCGTATACATAGCGCCAGACGAACCCAACTCAGCTTATAACGGCGATGATTCTCCGGAACTAAATTCCCTACACAGGCATAGCAAACCTTTCGAGTTCCTAGTAACTGGCAGTGAGTTTATTTCAGCTATGACTCAACCGCCACGACACGATGAATAGATTCTTTCCTTTATTAGCCAGTCGTCATTCAACAACCAACGCGCGCACATCAGGTCGAGGTTCAGCGCCCCGTAACGTGTGCTCGGGGGCGCGCAAAGCCCCGAGTGTGTAACCCAGCTCGCCATGTCTAACGATTTTGATGTGCGAAATGAAGAACGTGGAAAACCACCAAAAAAGTTTGAAGACGCCAAATTGCAAGCAATATTGGATCAAGATGACACTTTAAGTCAAAAACAAATGGCACAAATGTTAAATGTTGCACAACAAACAATTTCTGACCGTTTAAAAGTATGGAAACTGGGTGCCACATGAATTGAATGACAGGCAGATGGAAAAGCGAAACACCACATGTTAAACGTTGCTTCTACGACACGAAAGGAAGTCGGTATTGCATCGAATTGTGACTGGTGTTGAAAAATGGATTTATTTTAAAAATCCTAAACGAAAAAAATCATGGGTACATCCATGAGAAGCGTCAACATCCACTGCAAAGCCTGATCGGTTCGGAAAAAAAAGACAATACTCTGTGTTTGGTGAGACCAGAAGGGGGTGGTGTATCATGAACTTCTAAAACCTGGCGAAATGGTTGATGCGCAACGCTACCGACAACAAATGATCAATTTGAACCATGTATTGATCGAAAAACGACCAGAATGGGTCACAAGACACGGAAAGGTAATTTTGTTCCATGATGATTCTCCGAATCATACAACAAAACGCGCCAAAGAAACAATAAAAGCTCTCGGCTGGGAAGTGTTACCCCATCCGTCGTATTCACCAGACTTGACTCCTTCCGACTACCATTTGTTTTCATCGATGGGACACGCATTGGCTGAGCAGGATATCAATTCCTACGAAGAAGTCGAAAATTGGGTCTCCGAATGGTTTGCCTCAAAAGACGACCGATTTTATTGGCGTGGTATCCACAAATTGCCAGAAAGGTGGTCGAAATGTGTAGAAAGCAATGGCCAATACTTCGAATAAAATGCTTTTACTTTAAAACAAAAAAAAAAAGCTCACTTCATGCCGGTACACGTGGTAATTCCAAGTGCCGCAATCAATCAGTGACGGTAGCGATTCCTATGAACAGCAGAACAAGTGTCAGCGGCTTAAGTTGTGGCTCGTGGTACCATTTCAGATTCTATGGATGTATCTATCCGGTTACAATCTACATTAGTTCCACAGTCACAGAGAATGGTGAAGCCCTTCTGCATTTAATCAGTGTGTTAGCGACTGCTTTTTTTATTCATAGATACGATCAATTTAAGGACATATCTATCGTTACTCCTGCTATTAATTTTGTCATTTATTCAATCATGAGACAATATACTACTGTAGGTGATTCAAGTAAAATGGTTCCTGCACGCCCTTTCGCGCAAATTCTACCGTTGTGGCTGACATACATACAGGATTGCTATACGACACACAACCGTCGAGCCACCAGCTTACAATTCTTGCTTTCTGGATAGCTCTACGACCTGCGACAACGGTCGAGCCACACGCCTACACATCTTACATTCTGGATTACTCAGTAGTGCTCTAAGAAGCCGTACCATTTCCCTCCCACATACACATTACCCACTTACAAAATTCCCATCCAATGTCATCCATTAATATCCCTAAATCAACGTTCGATTCAATGTCAAGCAAATTGAACCAAACGTTCAATTCTTGAACATTGATTTCAATTACTTAAAATTCAAAGAGCCCAACGCATATCTTTACATGTATGGTATGTGTAATTATCACTTCCTAAAACCTAAAATAAACACGTGTTTAAACAAACCCATGTCCATTTGATCCGCCGATAGAAAATTCAGACAATATAAACATCACAATGCATATCTCCATATGCCAAATGTTTTATGATATGCAAATAGGACCCAGATTCCCAACTAATTTCTCATCCAATTCCCACGGACTTTGTGTTACCCATCTGAAGTGCATGCAAACTCTTGTTTGCATTAGCCAGGTGGATAACACAAACAAACCCCAAAAGGATCGGTGATAAGTGGCGATGCGTCCGGACTTCGAAAGGATACAGAGTTGAAGTTGGAGAGTGAAGAGGCAGTTGCATAGCAAGAGTAGATTAGTTAAGTTGCCGTGGTATAGTCACGGTTCTTAGACTTAAGAGTCAGTTAGTATGATGTGCAACAAGGAGAGGATCCTCCAAAATAAAGTAAACAGTAAAATAAATTAGTCTTCTAAAATAAATCAGTTTTTGCTTTTGACTGTGATTCAAGGTCTTGTGTCGCTGCGTTGGTTTCCCGTGACGTTCAAGTGCATCGCGAATTGGTCGGTTCCCTCCGGCTCGTCCTTTGTATATCACTGCGTTCTTTGTATTATTTTCGGTGTAATATATTATCGTGTTATTCACTTGTTCACGGATGGCGCATTCTTTGGATTATCTGGAAGGATTAAAGACACAAGTATCCATCAGAATATATACGGTAGCCTACTCTTCCCGGAGGTCCCGGAAGCACGGTGGTGCACCAGTAATATTATAACTCTACAAGCTACAACAACGGTCGAACCATACGCCCACACATCCTACTTTCTGGATTGCTCTACGACCTACGACAACGTTAGAGCCATACACCTACCCATCTTATTTTCTGGATTGATCTACGACCTACGACAACGGTCGAGCCATCACCTTCCATCTCTGATGAACGGGATACAGCCTGGCCTATGACAATGGTCTTCATTCTTATATTTTGGTTAACAACACCAGTCACGCTTCCCCATCCTACTTTTTCTCACGCTTCCTGGGTCGTGCTGACTGATGGTCTTATCTTTCTCAAGACGAATTGCTTCACTCGCCTCACCATATCCATTACCAATCAATAACTCCTTGTTGTTACAGAGTTTATATTCAGATGCAACAGCACTCCTCATCTGCACCCCAATCATCAACATAAGAACCAGTGTCTCAGCCTGCATCACTCAAAAGATTAAGCACCAATAGATTGCACATTAGCAACCGCAAAAAAGAACATAGCACAAAAGAGAAAACACACAGCTAAAAAAGAAATCGTCAGAGCTATATAATACCAGAGCGTTAAACGTGAAAATTCGCAGCTTTAGACACGGGTTGAAACACTTGCGTGTACACGCAGCTGTGATCTGTGTTGATATTTTGGCTCTAACGTTTTTATACCGTGGGTTCGAAGCGCATTCTTCACTTCGTCGCAAACCGCTGTAGGGATTTTCTGGTAAACTTACCACAGAATTAATTCCCTATCCAATGGTTAGCATATACACAAAATCAAATCCGGATGACACTACCCCATTTCTTTCTATCCATTTTTCTTACGTTTTCTAGCCTCCCCTTCTTGCGTATATGTTCTCTACTTTCATGAATGCCCTGTATCTTTTGACATATATTCGGTGTGCGCAATATGAATATGAATATTTCAGATGTACTGATGAACATATAGGATCCATTTTCAGCCGCACTATACGAGCGCCACACAACTGTTTCCTTACGACTTCAATAATGAGATACTTAAGAACTTTTAATGTCCATCTGTACTACCTTCCCTTATTTGTACTGTCAGCTGGACATACTGTTCATTGTCATAAAACAATATAATCTTGATTTCAATTAACGTACTTACCTTACTTTGGTGTGTAAGCCGATTTTGGAGATGGGCGACTTTTGCACAGAACTATGTTGACACGCACAATAACCTTCGATTCTTTGTTAGTTTGTTTTTTATCCTTCAACGTTTTATTTCACAAATAATAGAAAATTGACTCGATGGTGGTCCGTTTCTGAAAAATGCAAAGAAAAATACCAAAATCAGTTAAATATGCATTATTTAAAGTCAAAGCAGTTAAATTTCTTGGGTTACTGTACTAACGCAGTGCGGTACAGTCATGTCAAGGTTCATCCCCCTTTTCATTTTATTTTTTCAATAAATGGTTGGGACACAATTGAAATATAGAACTGTGATAACATTAAAATAAAACAAAAAGAGATTTGTAACGTAACATAAAATAAATAGTTTTTACTAAGTATGAAGAAAAACAGAATTTGTAACGTAACATAAAATAAATATTTTTTACTAAGTATGAAGAAAAACACAATCTAGGTAAAGCAATAATAACAGAATGAATTTTTAAAATAGAAAGATTTATTATATATCCGGATTTAGTCGAAGTTTTTGGGGTAAAATATCTGCATTTATTCTGCTTTATAATTGTATCCCATTGAAGTATTTCGAATAAACGATTTCTTTTCCGAGTGAACAGTATGTTGGGTTGTACCACATGAAGTATCCGATTTTCACTCAGTCGAAAATAAGAAGTTCTTGAGTGAACATCTGTGCCAGAACGTTAAATTTTCTTTTTTTTTTATATAAAGTAAAGTGGTGCGTGTGCTTAACGTGTGAGAATTTTATGGCAGGGCATAATGCGTCATTGGCAATGAAAAACATTAATGACACATATGTGGATGTAGCGGTAAACGAACGCACTATACGACGCTGTTTTGGAAAGTTCCGTTCGGGAGATTTCAACGTCGAAAATGAACCACGTGGGAAGCCGGAAACGTTAGTTGACGACGATGTTTTAAGAGCAACGGTGGACGCGGACCCAATGAGATCGATGCAGGAGATTGCACAAAGCACGTGAGTATTCTCAATAACAATAAGTCGGCACCTTTCTCTCATAGGAAACTCGATAAGTGGGTACCCTATGAACTGAACGAACCCCAAAACCACGGCACCTGGAAATCTGCACAACGATTAGATTAAGAAACCAAACTGAACCGTGATGAAAAGTGGATTCTGTATGATAACCGTAAAAGACCTGGGCAGTGGGTGGATGCAGGTGAAAACCCAAACCCACCGCCAATCACAGTCTTCACCCACAAAAAGGTTATGGTGACAATCTGGTGGACATTGAAAGGACCAATCCACTTTTCATTTCTTCAACCAAGAGAAACGATAAACGCTATCAAATATTGTGAGCAAATCGACATATTGCATGCCAAATTGGCTGAAAAGCAACCTGCGTTGGTCAATATGCACAGCCCGATCCTTTTGCATGACGGTGCAAAATCTGTTGCAGTTGGGATTTGAAATTCTTCCGCATCCACCGTACTTTCCTGACATTTCCCCAACGGACTACTACCTTTTCCGCAATCTGGATTCATTTCGCCGTTAGAAGATCTGTGGAACCACCAACAATTCCATCCCAACTCCCTTTGCAAACCTGCAAACATTTCCTTCATCAAGAGCATTTAATGCCCCTAGTGCAATTCCTAAAATTCCCTGCAAAGAATTCTTGCCATTCATGCATCCAATGCATTTTCAAAATTCCCTGAAAAAAATTCTTTACAGGCACATGCATCATTAAAGCAGAAAACCTTATCGGCACCCCTGTTTGCCAAGCAATTCTGCTGCACACCACATTTTCTTGGCATTTCTATGGCTTCGGCAGCCTTTTGTCCGAGCGACAAAAGCAAATACACGCATCTAGCGTCTAGTGGCCATAAATCGAATTTTTCAGCATACAAACATGCAAACAAGAAGCTGACCCTTGCCGCCAGCAAGATTCGGTGCACATCACCATTGTGTACCGAAATTCCTTTTAGCACCATTTTCCTAATAACAATGCAGACTATGTACGCAGCTGCATCTATGACATTAATAATGTCCTTTGTTCATCTTCTCTTTTCTCAATTTCGTTTTCCCATGATCTTCGTTGCATGGGTACACAATGGATCTATTAGCACACTTGCTAAGATCTCCACGGAGAGATCCTTTCCAATTCACCACCACAAAGAGAGACTTCACGTTTCCCTCATAGAAAAGAAAACTCACGCTTAGCTGGCAGAGTATTCACCATGGGTCGGATTTCAACCACCAACGAACGCACATCGTTGAGTCGAAATCCAACCACCAATCAGGGCGAGTCGTCTTCCATTCCCTGTAGCGTACGCACGGGAGTGCGTACATCCCGATTCAAAGTAAGTCGCTGCGCGAGTGCAAAGTTTCTCCTTGCTTGTTAAATCCTTAATTCTACATAAGTCTTCTGTTAAATGTGTATCAAATAGAACCTTCATAAATCGATAAACAGCGCCGTCTCGAGTAATACGCTAGCTCTGTGTCCGTGGTGTAAGATATCTTTTGCCTCAATGTACAGTAACGTCACCGGTTACTAAATAAGCAAATCCAAAAATAAAGTGTTAAATATGATATGCTTACGAACGTGAAGTTTTAGCCAAGAGAAATTAAATACTGGATTGAAGCAGAGCCAACATTGTGGCAGAAAGTGATACGTAATATCACCTCGTGGGAAGAACAGAGCCGCTATTAGTTATAAGCCGGTAGAGTGAAATCGGAAATATCTGAATCAGTTATTACCTGGGTTTCGCTTATGCAAGGGTTGTCGGGTTCTGGTAAGAAACTTGGGCAGACACAAAGGAATAATTGCATCTTATGTCGCGAATATTACAAAGATCGACGCGAAATTTAAGTTCCATTGAAATACGCCTATACAGAAAGTTAGGACCAGCAATAGATGAGCGAAAGCAACTACTAAAAATGCTTTGTCCTTGTAGTAGGTGCCCCACTAGGTCTGTGCCGAAATCCAGGTCACTTCCTTTCGATGACAAATATCACGCCACTCAAACACAAAAAACCCACCGAAGATTGTAAACCAATCGAGATATCGTTGCTTCAGAACCGTAACAGTGATGTGAAAGAGGAAAAACCATCACAAGGGAAGGAAAGTGCAGGAAATTTTCCCGCACTACATTCCCGTATATATTTTCGCAGTTTCATCTGCATTACGACGCACTCGGAGATCCGTTTGTTTACTTCGGCTCACACTCAGCAATTGTTGTCAAATAATTGAAACTATTAATAAAGCAATAAACAATATCGTGAACAAACAAAAGTTACAGTGTGTTTCATTTCTTGTTGTGCAGCTCGTATGTGGAGTACTTCAAATCGGGACAAGTAAGTAAAAAGGGCATCTCCCACGCAGCTAATCTGATTTGGTATTCAAGAACGTGTTGGGAATATAGTGAACCACCAGTGCATTTTATTTTACTCTGTTCTTGGAGCGTGGATGTTTTCTTGCACATGTGTTCGGCGGAACTTTTGATTGATGGGGATAGGAGTGAACCAGTTCCCCTGGCGGCACACCTATTTCCTATCCCCACAAGTCTTCCGGAACCGAGCAGAGGTCATAAAATCCTTTGAAGATTTCTTTGCCTCAAAAAAAAAAAAAAAAGAAGGAATATTTGACCTTGTATCATGTTGGAAGAATGTCATAGATGCCAACAGATTCTATATTGATTGAATAAAAATATACGGAAAATAATATTGGCTTTTAAATTTTTACTATAAAATCAGACATTTCATGTGGTACAAACCCAATAAAAAAAAATCGCTGACAAAAACATTAGAATAGGAAAGGTTCTGTCAAAAGCTATACTTTGATATTTAATTTCCTTTTATGGGAGCGCTTCGCGTAAAATGAAAAAGCAAGCTTTTTCGAAGGACGCTATCATAAAGTCTCCACCATGCTCACTATTAAGAAGCGTTAACATTTTCTAGTTTCGCAGGTAAATAATATAATCTTTTCGTGTTGGTTAGCACTTAGCCGATACACATTTTGTTCAATTCAGTTTCATTTCTTTATTCATTATATTACGACTCTTTAATTTTGTCGCTGATTACCACTCAATAAAATACACAGATAAAATTTCGCCTCAAATATGTAGTGATGTCTGTGCTAATATTGTGTTTTGCGTGCGTCAACATTTACCAACACTTATGAATAGTTGCCATTTAACAATATTACGATGAGTAAAATATGCAATGAATCATTTTAAAGGAGCAGTGAAATGTGAATAGAGTTTAATGGTATATATGAAAGAAAAAAAAATCCCAAAATTTTGTAGTCTAAATTTTCTTTGTCTCAATAAATAACTAATAAAGATATTAATAGGTAGAAAAGGAATAAAGCTGAAAGGCAATAATCTATCACAGTAGTCGCCTTATATTTAGCTTATAGTGCCCGCTTGGGACCAGTAAGTTAAGATTTAATATAAACAAGTCAGCATTTTTTAAGCATTTTGTATCTAGAAAAAATTAAATAAAAAATGTACGTGAAGTGAGAATGAAAAAAGCGACCAGATCATGGAAATTGCATCACGATAATACGCGGCCGCATGTGGCGCACGTTTTCAATTCGCTTTGGAGGCGAAACTTTACAGTACTTACTTATTGGGCTAGAATGTTCGTGCTATCGTCGCCAAAACTTATATGCTTAAAGAACATCTGCCCTCTCCGGCGCATGTCACAAGATGGCGCTAATGGTACGTATTCTCCTACAACGACAATAGTATCAACCTAAATGGCCACCCTTCATGATTTTCTGACACCAACATTTATACGAGTGCAGTCTGATAAGTGACTTTTTGAATTTTCCGCACAGTAACTTTAAATTCAATACTGCTCCCATCAACTGCTATCTATAAATAGACTACAAAGTTTGAGCAAGCTGCATCATTTAGTTGGTGTTCAAAAACAGCCATTGAAAGCAGACAAGCTGGTGAATTTTAACGAAAATAGAAAAAAGTGAATTTCGTGTGCTGATTAAGCATCATCTAGCAAAATCCATAAAGTGGGCTACGAACTGCTATCCGATCCAACATATTGTCGAGATTTAGTCCCCTGCGACTACTTCCAAACTTGTAGAAGTAGCCGGGCGGTAAGAGATTTGGGTCGAATGACGAGATTATCACAGTAACTAACGCCTAATTTGAGGGGCTTGGAAAACCTATTATTTGGAAGTAATAAAAAATTGGAAAAACGTTGGACTAAATGTACCAAACTAAAAGGAGACTATGTCGAGAAAGAAAATGCTAATTTGCCGAAAAAAATATCTTTTATTCAAGAATCTTAAACAAGGACTTATTAATAAAAATTCTTCAATTGAATGGAATAGTCATACGGCGAGAGCAGGTGGACCACAAGGAACACATATAAACGTCAGAGGCAAGATATTTGAAAAAGCTAAAGAGTTTAAATGCCAGTAACTAAATGTCGAAGGAAATTAACAAATGACTACACTCCGGTAACGCTAGTTGGCACACAGTCAGTAAACTGCTATCACGTAACATAAAGCTCCATGTCTATAGAACCATAATCATGCCGATTGCTCTATACGGATGCGAAACATGGGTTCTCACAAAACGGGAAGAAAACAAATTCCGCGTATTTAAGAATAAAGTTTTAATGGGTATCTTTGGAGGTAAATATGACGAGAGGAGGCAGGACAATGGAGGAAACTCCACAACCATGAACTGGAAGAGCTATACCGCAAACCTACAATAGTGAGAGTAATCAAGTCGCGAAGATTAAGATGGGCCGGACACGTAGTGCGAATGGGCAACGATAGGACCGTGCGTAGAATTCTTGACAGTAGACCAATGGAAAAGAGACCGACAGGGCGATCGCGACGGAGATGGGAGGACAATGTTAGGTTTGACCTTGAGGGGATTGGGTCGGCTGGTCAAGCGCGGAAGGAGGGTGTGCAGGATAGGGAACGATGACGGAGTCGAGTCGGTGAGATCATGAGCTTCCGGGTTCCTACAGGCGAGTAAATAGTAAGTAGGACAGAAGAGTCATAGGTCAGAGGTGAGTACAAGGCTGATTACACTTTTTTTTATTAGACTTCTCTCGGGAGAGGCGAACCTATAGCGCCGATTGGGCGGCCCGAGATGCCATCAAATAACTGTTGCAGGTTGTAACGCTCAGTGAACACTCGCGTGGGAAGGGAATTCCACAGCTTCCCCGCTCTGTAACGGAACGAGTTCTGATGCAGGGATGTTGGCGCCGTCGGGAGATGAACTACAAACGGGTGCGATCAGTGGGATTGTCTTGTGGAGCGCACATAAGCCGAATTGTGTGGAGCAATATCGAGAATCTCCGAAGAACAGTACCCGTGATAATATCTGTAAAACAGACAGAGCTCGGCCACGCGCCTTCTATGTAATAGCGACTGTAGTCCCGACGTCAGCGCCGAGTCCCCGATCGGGCGGATCGCTCGTCTCTGTATGCTCTCAAGTAGGTCGAGGGCATGTTTAGGAGCCGAGCTCCAAACATGAGAGCAATATTCGAGCGCGGGTCTAATTTGGGATTTATATAGGAGAAGAAGTTGGGCCGGAGTAAAATATTTCTTGGCTCTAAAAAGATAGCTCGGTTTCCTGAGGCTGACCTGGTGATACTCGACGCGCGTTTATGCCATGATACATTCCCACAGACCGTGACGCCGAGCAATCTCAAACTTTCCCCAGCTTCGAGGGGCCCGCCATTCATCATCAGCTGTGGAACCGCTGGTCCACTTTTCTTTGTGAATGTTGTATTTTGTGTCTTCGCTGCATTGAAGTCGACGAGATTGGCCTATCCCCACTGCAGGACCCAATCAAGATCCTGATTCAGAGTCAATCTGTCTACATCTCAGCTGATGTGACGCAGATGCACCAATCGGCCGAACACTCGAAAAGGAGGAAACAAGCATAATATCATCCGCAAAACTGAATACTTTGTTATCCGTTGTCCCCAACAAATCATTTATGTGAAGCAAGAACAAGGTTGGAGCCAAAATAGAACCCTGGGGCACCACCGAATTAACAGGATACAGATCCGAACACTCGCCGTCCACAACAACCCGGATCGATCAATTCTCGAGGAAGCTCTTCGTCCAGTCGCACAGCTGCTGGGAAACTCCATATGAACGAAGTTTGCTCAGCAATGCCCCGTGCCAGACGCGGTCAAAACCTCGGATATATCCAATGCGACCACCCTTGACTCACCATGCCGTTCAGTCGCAGACGTCCATACATAGGTTATAAGTGTCAAAAGGTCTCCCGTGGACCGCCTGCCACGGAATCCGTATTGACAATCATTCAGAAGTCCGTTGCACTCCAAATACTTAACTAACTCAGTATTGATGACTTTTTCCATTACCTTAGATAAAATAGACAGTAATGCTATCGGACGGTAATTTCGTGGGAAATACTTTTTTCCCGTCTTTGGGATTGGCTTAACTTGAGCGATTTTCCAGCAGGTAGGAAACGTCCTCCGTGCATAAGATAAGCGGAAGAGTCTGCCAAGAACCGGCGATAGTTCTGGAGTACAGTTCTTAAGGACTATTGCTGGCATTCCGTTCGGGCCCGATGCCTTCCTACAATCCAGTTCACGTAGAATGCGTTGAATAGTGGGCGGACGAAATCTCACATCCCGCATCGAAGACCGTACCGGCGAGATCACAGGTGGCTTCAAAATACCAGCATCGAGGTTTGAATTCGCAGAAAAAAATTCGCGAACACATTAGTTTTATCCTTTGAGTTTGTGATTAGTGTCCCGCTGCCCGTCACTAATGGAGGAAAAGAGGAGGAAGCGAAGTTACTGCTGACAGACCTTGCCATTGACCAGAAGGTACGCGAACCAGTCGGTCACTCTGTCGTTGTAGGTCTTCTTCGCAGTATCAATCGCCTGGTTGCATGCGTTTCGGATTCTAACAAAATTCGTTCTGTTGACCTCGGTGGGATCGGAGCGCCATTGCTTAAAAGTTCTATATTTTGCTCCTGTAATCTGCCCACCTTTTTTATCAAACCAAGGTTTATCAGATGAATGTCGTTTGATGGAAAGCGGAATGTAAATCATCGAACCAAGGTTTATCAGATGAATTTCGTTTGATGGAAAGCGGACTGTAAATCATTGAACCAAGGTTTATCAGATGAATTTCTTTCGATGGAATGCGGAATGTAGATCTCCATCCCGAGAAGACTAATCTCTGTGAGCGACTCCGCGCATGGGTTAACATCGGGGTCTTCAAAGCCCACCTCCGACCACAGAAAGGAGTTTCACAGTAGCGCAGCAACCTCCACGGCATAAATGCTCGGCTCGGATGGACAAAAACAGATCCAAGGTGTTCGCATAATCACCTTGGGTATCCGGCACACACGTAAGATTCCTCCACGAGTTGAGTCAAAGAGCGGCTAACAGCGAACATCTCCGCCAGCCTCCCAACCTAATCGGTTCTGTTAGAATGCACCAACCAGCTGAAATTGTGTACATTAAAATCGCCAAGGACGACAATTTCAGAAGCCGGGTGGTTGATCTGTATCCAGTCGACGGTACGTGAAAGATGTTCGAAAAATGTCACTGGTCGATCGTCATTCGGGGAGCAATAGAGACAACACAGAAATTTAACAGAATTTTGTGGGAGACACTTTTTTTCCCTCTTTGGGATTAGTTGAACTCGAGCGATTTCCCAGCAGGTAGGAAATGTCATCCGTGCATAAGACAAGCGAAAAAGTATGGTGTCCATGTTATTGGGTTCCAACGCCTCCATGCTCTGGCAAGCCAGATCGGACCGCGTGAAGAGGAGATTCCACCCTTAAAAGGGAATTTTAAAAGTTTCCTTAACAAACCCCTTACAATCTAAAAAAGAAAATCGTAAAACAATATATATTATAGATATACTTATAGTAGAACTTTTATTTGAGTAGAGTGATTTAAATACGTTTTTTCTAGAAATTGTTTTTTTTCAACTTGTGTGAATTTCCTTCAAAAGGTACTTGATCGATTTTAAAAAACCAAAAAGCAATTAATTTCTTTTCAAGAGTTCTGACACTGGACCTTTAAAAGTTCATATTATAGCCCCTTATTTTATTTATACAGATATTGTCTCCTTCGATATCGGAAATGTTAACAGAACAGAGTCCAATTTTAGTAAAGAAGGGTTTTCTGGCGATGTTGTTTTGAGAGGATTGTTACACCTCGCTACGCATCCCCTCTTAAACAAAACAATTAATACTTCAAGCATCCTCACACCATCCACCAGCTCATCCAAACAATATGGGATAAGGAAGTCACTCCGGAAGAATGGAAAACCTCAATAGTCATCCCCATTTTCAAAAAAGGCGACAGATCTGACTGTGAAAACTACAGAGGAATATCATTGCTCCCAACCGCATACAAAATATTAACAAATGTCATTCTGGCGAGAATCACACCTTACGCAGAAGAGATACTGGGAGACTACCAATGTGGATTCCGTAGGAACCGGTCAACAAGCGACCAAATGTTCACAATAAGACAACTACTGGAAAAGAAGTGGGAATACGGAGAGACGGTTCACCAACTGTTCGTTGACTTCAAAAAAGCCTACGACTCATTCGCAAGGCAGAGACTCTACCATATTCTAGTTGAGCTGGGAGTCCCAAAAAAATATGCCGCGCTCATTCAAATTTGCATGAACGAAAACAAAGGGCGAGTTAGAATAGAAAACCACCTCTCAGAACCATTTGAAATCCGGGACGGACTAAAGCAGGGAGATGGTCTATCACCGTGTCTCTTTAACCTTGTGCTCGAGTATGTCATCAGAAAGGTACAAGACGACAACATGGCCGGATCATCCCTGAACGGGGTCACACAAGTGCTCGCATATGCGGATGACATCGCCGTTCTGGGCGATAATCTAGAGACTGTTAGTAAAAACTGTGAAATCATCATGCAAGCGGCAGAAGAGGTGGGCCTAGAAATAAATGAAGACAAAACAAAATACATGATTACGGCGAGAGCAGGTGGGTCTCAGAGAACACATATAAACGTCAGAGGTAAGATCTTTGAAAAAGTTAAAGAATTTAAATATCTGGGAACGATACTGACGGCCAGTAACGAAATGTCGAAGGAAATTAACAAGAGACTGCATTCCGGCAACGCGAGTTGGCACGCAGTCAGTAAACTGCTGAAATCCAGACTGCTATCACGTAACATAAAGCTCCGTGTCTATAGAACCATAATCATGCCAATTGTTCTATATGGATGCGAAACATGGGCTCTCATACAACGGGAAGAAAACAAATTCCGTCTATTCGAGAATAAAGTTTTGAGAGGCATCCTTGGAGGTAAATATGACGAGGAGGCAGGACAATGGAGGAGACTCCATAACCACGAATTGGAAGAACTATATCGCAAACCTACAATAGTGAGAGTAATCAAGTCGCGAAGATTAAGATGGGCCGGACACGTGGCGCGAATGGGGAACGATAGGACCGTGCATAGAATTCTTGACGGTAGACCAACGGGAAAGAGACCGGTAGGACGGCCGCGACGGAGATGGGAGGACAATGTTAGGTTTGACCTTGAGGAGATCGGATCGAATGGTGAAGCGTGGAAGGAGAGTGCCCAGGACAGGGAAGGATGGCGAAGCCGAGTCGGTGAGGTCATGAACTTCCGGGTTCCTACAGGCCAATAAATAATAATAATAATCCTCACACCATCCCAGAAATCTTCTCAAACAACCGTCCTCAAATAATAAATCTTCATAGAAATCCAATCATCAATTCATATAAATATTAATCAAAGTATTCTGCATACGATGCAATACTCGCGTTCATTCAGAAGCAAAGCCTTCTCCACGAACAATTAATTCATATCGCATATCTTGCGATAATTATCCATCCATGCCAAAGCATATATCCGTCGTGCACTTGACCTTGCATTCTGCTTCGCATTACGAAACTCCAACAAGCACCTGTCCACAGACCTACACGGTCTCATGTTACTAGTACACATGTTTACAGGTGTAATACATGATATGCGAGCACAAGCGGCAATATCAAGGACCACCGGCGACGACATAATCGAGCGTCGGAAAACTGCTGAGTTCGCACGAATGTGGCGCATACAGCAGTGAGGCGTAATAAATCGTATGATACGATTGGTACATGCGGGCAATGGCCTATAATTGGTTCGCCGCATTGAAAGCAATTGAATAATTGCACAAGTCATTACCGATGCATTTTTGGCAAGGAAAACGATTATGGAATTGTTTAATTCTCTGTCGCAGCAGTTTTTGCAGAACAATTGAACGATTGGATTATACCGGGCGAATAACCTCGGAATAGGTTACATGTTCGGTGTGGAAAAATGTATCATCTGCACATTTAGCAGATTAAAATGGTATATAAAGTGGTTGCAAATGAGTTGAAGTAGCAGTTGCAGTTACAGTGTGCAGTGTGTTAGCAGTGCAGTGTAAAACTAATCGATCAAACAAAACGTCGCGGCCTTGGCGTGTGTACAGCGGGCCTTTTGTCTTTATCAGGTTAGAGTAGTAGGCGAATAAAAGTAAATCTGGCTATCCCAATAAAAGTAAACAAGTAAAAGTAAACCTAGTTAAACAAATAAAAGTGTTCAAATGAAAGCAAACCTAGAGACAAGTGTTTTAGTTTTCTCATTGAAACCTGCCGAAGCCAACAACCTACAGTTAAAGAAGCCGCATTAGACGAAGAAGAAGCCTGCCCTCCACGAAAAGTCCTGTTTAACTAATAAACAAAACGGACAAAGGACCAACTCAACCAGGTAAAGATACTTTTCAGCTAACGATGTTACATTGGCTCCCAAGCAGGGAAGGACTCCAAGGACCCTGTCCACCTAACTCTACTTCATTTCCGATTACAAAATATTATATTACGCTCAGGTGTTACATTTTAATAATTAAATAATAAATGTTAATATCTGGGGTTACGCTCAGGTATTACATTGTAATAACAATAAAATATTAATGACTAATATAACATCTTGGCGAATAAGCCATCTGATAACCAAATATTAAATGTTAATATCAGAGTTCAAACTCTGGTGTTATAGGATCTTCTGGCAGTTACTTATGCCAACCGCCGTACACGAATCAGTAGTTATTTACTTTTGACATAACTGCCTTCTTTTAGTTTACCGGAATAAACAAACCCTTTGCAGAACACTTAAAATTTGACACTGATGCGAATGAAATCTTTTTTAATAAACCGCACAGAACACCAAACCCTACAAGACACTGACGCGAATAAAAAGTTTTTTTTATAAATCGTACAGGACCCCAAACCAAACCATCCTCTGTTAGTCATCGAAATTAACTGACTCGTACCGGGAGAACAACAACAAAAACCGAAGTCATTGATATTTCTAAATGATTGATGTGACTATGCCGTTATTTTATCTCACATCCGTACTTTACTCCTGTACGAGGGTTGCCTTTTATATTTCGGGATTCGAGAACAAAAACAAATATTGATCATCGAAAATCACTTTATAATTTTTCAAAATATTCCCCATGAAGATCTATACACTTTTGCATGCGTTTGAACCAACTTTTGCCACTCTGATTGAGGTATTTCCAACACATGCATTCTGAATGCAGCAACCGCTTCTTCAGGTGTCGAAAAACGTTGACCTCGCAGTTTGTTTTTTTCGTACGGGAATAAAAAGAAGTCATTCGGTGCCAAGTCAGGACTATACGGCGGATGGCCCATCAAATCGATGTTTTGGGTGCTTAAAAATGCAGTTGTCGCAGCCGATGTGTGAGAGCTCGCATTGTCGTGGTGAAGAGTGATCCGTCTTCGGCGGTTGGTTTTCCTGATTTCTTGGAAGACAACTGGCAAACAAATGGTTGTGTATCACTCAGAATTGACTGTTCTGCGTTGTTCTAGTGGTACGGTTGCGACATGTCCAGTTTTTCCGAAAAAAACAGGCGACCATTTGCTTGGAAGTGCTTCGTGCGCGGACAACTTTTGTTGGATTTGGCTCATCTTGAAACACCCAGACAGTCGACTGCTGTTTACTTTCGGGCTCATACGCGTAAATCCACGATTCATCACCTGTCACGATGTCATAGACGTGTTTCGAAGCACCGCGACCGTATTTTTTGAGCATTTCTTTCGACCAATTGACACGAGCCTTTTTTTGGGCGATTGACAAATTGTGTGGGATCCAACGCGAACACATTTTTTTAACAGTCAAATGTTTATGCAATATTGAATGTATGCTGGTCCCACTAACGCCTAAGGTTATCTCAATCTCACGATAGGTCACATGACGATCTACCAATATCAGTTCGCGCACAGCATCAATGGTTTTCGGAACAACAACTGATTTTGGACGACCTTCACGAAATTCATCTTGGAGTGAACTACGACCACGATTGAATTCACCATACCATCGATAAACACTGGTCCTTGATGGAGCTTCATCGCCAAAAATTGAATTAAGTTCATCCATGCACTGTTGCTGAGTTAATCCACGCCGAAAGTTGTAAAAAATAATCGCACGAAAATGTTGACGATTTAATTCCATTTTTGGGCCGAGATGAATCTTTTAAGTTACTGTAAACAACACAAATAGCGCTCGTATGTCAAAATGTTCTGAGTGCGTATAACCTCAGAAATGTCCAACTTTACGACAGAGCTGTCAATTGCCGGATTGCAACGCTAGGGTTGCCAAATCCCGAAACATAAGAGGTAACCCTCGTATAGGTCGGTAATAGCATCTTCAACGGATGGGTGATCGTAGTTGAACGAACGGTGGCCTACGTAGTCGTTGATGAGGCGAAAATTAGCTTTATGGAAATCGCAGGCGTAGTGATTGTGTGTGCGGGGGGGGGGGGGGGGGGGCGAGTGGGTTCGGAAGAAGATCACGAGACGGGGAGTGGGGGTGGTGGTGGTCTATAGTGAAGTGGAAATGCCATGCGGGACTGTGGATTTGTTACTATCCAATTCTTTAACTGCTCTGTAAAAATACAACTTGAACAATAGATTATGGTGTATTGTTGGAGAGTAAATTAAGGCAGACTCAATGAGTTATCAGGTGGTGTTGAGTTGGCTACGAAAGGTGCAGCAAATAAATCCGCTTTTTCTATTGCGATGATGTCGTGACCTACAACTGAACGAATGCAGACGGAAACAGAGTTATTCATTTAATCACAAATGCCTAAAAATGCCCACTACGAGGGTTGCCTTTTATATTTCGGGATTAGAGAACAAAAACAAATATTGATCATCGAAAATCACTTTGTTTTTCAAAATATTCCCCATGAAGATCTATACACTTTTGCATGCGTTTGAACCAACTTTTGCCACTCTGATTGAGGTATTTCCAACACATGCATTCTGAATGCAGCAACCGCTTCTTCAGGTGTCGAAAAACGTTGACCTCGCAGTTTGTTTTTTTCGTACGGGAATAAAAAGAAGTCATTCGGTGCCAAGTCAGGACTATACGGCGGATGGCCCATCAAATCGATGTTTTGGGTGCTTAAAAATGCAGTTGTCGCAGCCGATGTGTGAGAGCTCGCATTGTCGTGGTGAAGAGTGATCCGTCTTCGGCGGTTGGTTTTCCTGATTTCTTGGAAGACAACTGGCAAACAAATGGTTGTGTATCACTCAGAATTGACTGTTCTGCGTTGTTCTAGTGGTACGGTTGCGACATGTCCAGTTTTTCCGAAAAAAACATGCGACCATTTGCTTGGAAGTGCTTCGTGCGCGAACAACTTTTGTTGGATTTGGCTCATCTTAAAACACCCAGACAGTCGACTGCTGTTTACTTTCGGGCTCATACGCGTAAATCCACGATTCATCACCTGTCACGATGTCATAGACGTGTTTCGAAGCACCGCGACCGTATTTTTTGACCATTTCTTTCGACCAATTGACACGAGCCTTTTTTTGGGCGATTGACAAATTGTGTGGGACCCAACGCGAACAAATTTTTTTGAGTCAAATGTTTATGCAATATTGAATGTATGCTGGTCCCACTAACGCCTAAGGTTGTCACATGACGATCTTCCAATATCAGTTCGCGCACAGCATCAATGGTGTTCGGAACAACCTTCACGAAATTCATCTTGGAGTGAACTACGACCACGATTGAATTCACCATACCATCGATAAACACTGGTCCTTGATGGAGCTTCATCGCCAAAAATTGAATTAAGTTCATCCATGCACTGTTACTGAGTTAATCCACGCCGAAAGTTGTAAAAAATAATCGCACGAAAATGTTGACGATTTAATTCCATTTTTGGGCCGAGATGAATCTTTTAAGTTACTGAAAACAACACAAATAGCGCTCGTATGTCAAAACGTTCTGAGTGCGTATAACCTCAAAAATGTCCAACTTTACGACAGAGCTGTCAATTGCCGGATTGCAACGCTAGGGTTGCCAAATCCCGAAACATAAAAGGCAACCCTTATATTACATACCAAAATCCATTATGCGGGTTGGGTTTGTGGTTAAATTGTGGGAATGCACTTGCATTGTTCATAAACTTTCCGCGTGAGTTACGTATTCTAACTTGCTCGAATGTATTACATAACCCGACTCTTCATTCGGTTATAATTTCTAGACACTCCCGTAGACCTGGTGGATTTTTTGGAACAAAAACAAAAATTGACACCATCGACATTTCTAGAAAGTTCTAAATTGACGTGAGGTGGTTATTATTGTTTTCGCTTATTGGCCCAGTTTATTCATAAATGTTCATAACTTGACGAGAAGCTACGAGTGGCAGCGTTCAGAGACTACTCTACGGGTTTACAGTGATGACAAATTAATGCATAGTAATTTGAATTTTACATTTGGCCTAATTTTGTGCCGCCATAGCCCGATATTTTGATGTTACTGCTTGAGGTTAAATTTGTTTTCATTTACAATGAACATGTCAATGACTATCAACTCAACAAAGAAAGAAAGTTTCATTAAAGCAACATTCAAACGCCTTACTGTCACTACAATTTGTACCTCGTCTATTGAACATCCACGATATTTGCTTTAATATTTTTAAACGTATTAAGTAATATTGTATGATTTAATATTGTTTAAACATATTGCCATATTTTAAGCTTTAATAGTGTTTAAACATATTAAAGTCACATTCAAAGTGAGCAGTAGGGCTTGATTAGAAAAGTCTATCTTCTTTATTAAATTTAGGAATCAACAATTAATAACAAGAAGCAGTGGAAATGGCAACACGGACCCATAACTGAATCTTGTGAAATGGTTTTTTCTGGGATATTATTGAAAAACTTCATTTCTTTGAGTATGTTTTCGAACTGTATTCTCTTGTTTAAAAGAAAATTCGATAACAGAATGTATTACATAACCTGACTTTTCATTCAGTTGTAATTGTGGGCACTCACCTAGACCCGATTGATCTGGACTCTATATTTGTGTTTTGACTGTCTGTATTACTCTTGTTTAAAACAAAATACGATTACAGAATGTAATTACAAAACCTGTCTTTTCATTCAGTTGCAATTGGGGGCATTCACCTAGACCCGATTGATCTGGACTGCACATTTGTGTTTTGATTATCTTCATATTGCGCACAGTGCCCCTTCATACAGTGGAACATTTACACCCTGTTAATGCGGCTAAAGTACAATATGAAAACAAACTCTAATCAAGCACTGTTGAGTTTCCATCAAAATCAGGATGGCCCATCACTGGCAGTAAAGCACCAATCTTATACAAATACAAGAGAAAAAAATTGTTAAAGTAACTGAACAAACGTATCGTTGACACAACATGCTTTTAACACTCATGGTGCGAACTTGCATCGAAATTCGGCATAATTATGAATATCATGAAAATTACGACGGAAATATAGAAAAACTAATTATATAATTTCGCAAATCCACAATCTGCGGAAATGTGCCGCCAATTATATATTCAACAAACCTTACAATTCGACAAATCTATGTGACCTAGAAGGGTTCATCTGTTCTGATTTGGAAACTATACTCACACCAAGATCAATACCATATTTGAATTATTCTATGGGACACCTAGTGATTTCTTCTTTTGTCTTTATTTAAGAGAGAAAGTTTGTTGTAGCTTTCAAAACGGTATTAGCAACTACTTCGATCGCAAGTAAGCTAGACGTTGAAAACGATTGCATTCGAGATACTCATTCTATTTAATATGTGCATATGTTCCCTGCTACTTTAATTATTTATACCGAATTAATATTGAAACTGATGATCATTGACTTTGGGTACGCATTGAATTTTCTAACTAATTAATTAGGAAAAAAGGAAAGCAGATGCGTAGTACATGGTGTTTTCAACCAATAAGGGTCATTTCGCAGGATTTATATATTAGATTTAAAAAAAAGGTAAAACCAGTAATATTTTCTTGGTACATACAGTGCTAAAGGCCGCACACGGGTTGGTTGTATATTGGATATAAACCTACAACGTCTGAGCTGATTAGTGTTTAGCTCCTCGATAGTATAGTGGTTAGTATACCCGCCTGTCACGCGGCGGACCGGGGTTCGATTCCCCGTCGGGGAGCGTCTGGCGCAAGACTAATGACCTTGCCCGGAAAAAACAAATCATTATGGAAAATTTAACAGTCCTCAGGACTTGCTAAATAAGGCCAAGACCGGTTCCCGGTTGTAGTGCCGATGATGATGATGACATAAAGTGCTGTGAAAAATTATAGACTCAAACGTAAATTTTCACTTTTCTTGGGATGAGTAACAAATATTTATGACTAGTTTTTTGACAAAATATTGTCAACCGGCACCAACTCAGAGAAAACCCTTTAATGCTTAATTGCTTTTTTACCAGGAATGGTAATTCATTTTTTCAAAAGACCCAAATTTCTACTGTGAAAAAGTATAAACTCAAGCCTTTTTTCGATCCCAGGCTTAGTTGTAACGCATAGCTTGGTATAACAAAAGTTCTTAAAAAACAGTGCAGTGGAGTGTAAATAAACAGATTTTTGTTAAATTTTTTAAAAGTTCTAAATCTGCCACGTAGAAATCAATTAACGGACATTGAAAAACAAAGAATAGTCCATTTATAAAATAGTGGAGTGACGCAAAGACAAATTGCCAATGAAATAAATCGCTCTCAAGGTCCAGTGAAGAATTTTCTACAGGCCGGTATAGAAAAGTACGGAAGGAATAAGCGATCTGGGCGACCAACAACATTTTCGCCGATGGTAAAACGAGCCGTTCTACCTAAGATGTCCAAAACAGGAGCTTCCTCATCCCAAATGTTTCGACGGTTTAATTTGGATGGCGATTCTAGCCTTATTAGATAATGGGTATTAGCCCCAAGCAACTTGAACTATCGAAAGTTCTTGTCCAAGCCAGCACTCAAGACTTAGTTTAGTTTAGTTGGCTACCGCCCCATTTATTGGATTAATTCAAGCATCATAATTACCAACAACTAAAGTATTGTTGCGAGCTTAAGGTTCGCGGGATTAATTATTTTTAATAAATAAGAGCCGTTAAATCGATTTTGAATTAATATAACACTTTATTAGTCCGTTAATAACAACCGTTACTTTTACCGTACACTTAACGATTTCTTGACTTATTGCTTCCGTACTTATCGCGTCTTTGACTGCTTACTTCTTACTTCTTTCTTTCCGATCTGCGTGCGACGTATTTATACCGTTTTTCCTCATTCTGATTTGGTGTTTCGTTTCTGTCCGTTCCGTAGCCTCGAATTTTCTATTGCTCCTAGTTTCCAGTTTTCCAGTACTTTCTAGAGTATTCTAGTACTTTGTTTCGGACTTTCTAGAATATACTAGTACTGATTGGCATATGCGTCACAGTATATATAAGTTACAAACTAGAGAACTTAAGAACTATCGTAACTAGGCTTAATCTAAGGTAACCAGGACAAATTAAGAAGGCAGAAGTAGTGGCGATGGGTGGGGGCAGATTGTAGTAAAGTGTAGAACCGCCGCTTAAGATTGGTGGTGAGAATGGATTAGAAGGCGGTGCTTGAGAGTATGGGTAGAGAAGTCGAAGTCAAACATGGTGAAACTGGAGTTGACATTTCTCAGTATCCGCGAAAGGGGTTCCTTGAGACCATAAGAGCTCCGGTGAAGGGGAATGTAAAGAAGGCGGAGATTACGCGCATTTCGAGGCTTTGTGCTCAGAGAAATTAAGTTAAGGAGGTAGGCCCAGTCGACCGAGCCGGAGAGGACCCGATGAATGAACATTATACCTGCCACGGCCCTGCGCTCCTCAAGTGTTCTGAGGTTGATAAATTTGAGGCGGTTAATGTACGGGGGAAGGATTAAGGGGTTCTCCCATCCTAGCCCTCGGATAGCGAACCGAAGGAAGCGACGTTGAATACTTTCGATTGTACGGATATGGATTTTGTGATAAGGAGACCATCCCTGACTAGCATAATCAAGCAGTGGACGGACGAGGGTAGGGTAAAGGGATCGAGTAACGAAAAAGTCTGAGGATTCATTAGATCATTGTTTCACGAATCCGAGGGCAGAATTGGCTTTCCGGATCGTCTCATAAATGAGAGGGAAAGTTAAGCTCCCTGTCGCAAGGGATCCCAAGATCTCGAATACATTGTCAGGGATTGGTCAGGGATTGAATATGAAGGGTATAGGGATGCGAGGATGAGTGACTACGCTTACGGGAAAAGGTTATGGATTGGCATTTGGTGATGTTAAGTACAAAGTAATTTTTGCCACATCAAGTCGAGAAGCTGTCTCGGTCTGATTGCAACAGTGCAGAATCAAGAGGTGAGTCGATGACATGTGCAACCAGGCGATTGATACCACGAAGAAAGCTCACAACGACAGGGTGATCGATAAGCTCCTTCGGTGCCCGACCGGTTCGCGCTCCTTCTGATCAATGGCAAAAGCTGTCAGCAGTAACTTCGGAAAAAGTCATCAATACTGAGTTAGTTAAGTATTTTGAGTGCAACGGACTTCTGAATGATCGTCAATACGGATTCCGTGGCAGGCGGTCCAGAATAAAGCTATCCTTTAGATAGGAAGAAATCCATTTCAACAATCCAGGTCCGAAGCCGAGGGCGGATAATTTTAAGAGGATTAGATTGTAGGAGAATTCGTCGAATGTTTTACTGAGCTCGGTCGAGACCATATCGACCTCGTTGCCGTGCTCTAGTGCTGAGAGTGTAAAGGAAGTGAACTCAACAAGTTTGGTTGTAGTTGATCGGCCATTGAGAAAACCTTCTTGCCTTGATGAAATAAAAGATTTGGAACGAAAACAAAGAGATTCGTATAGAATGCTTTCGAGTATCTTGGGTAAGTGCGACAGTTTGGCGATGTTACTTCGCGACATCGTTTTTGGGACCCTTGTGGATGGGTTGAAAAAGGTTTTCCAAATGTGGAGGAATACTCCTTGAGAATGTGAGAGATTGAAGATCAGTGAGAGGGGAGCAGAGAGAATAGATGAGGATTTCTTGAGGAGGACTGCAGGGATACCATCAGGGCCCGATGTAAACTCGTCTTTGAGTTGCAGTAGCTTGGATTCAATTAAGGTCGGATAAAAGGAGTTGTGGGGAAGGGTCCGAGGGATAAGTTAGGCAGATAGTTGAAGTATGACGGGTCAGGAACAAAGGAGTCATAAGTGAATGAGTGATTGAAGTGAGTGGCTAAGGAGTTAGCAATATTAACTGGATCAGATGAGGTATGAGAGTTTAAGGTAAACGATATGGGATATCCGTCGGATCTACGTTTATGATTGACGAACTGGAAGAAGGTTTGGGGTCATTTTTGAGATTGGTCTGAGTTTTGGTAAAATAGTTGCGATAAAGGGTGTTAAAAAGTTCTGTGACTTGGAGATAACAGCCAACAAAGTTGGAGTAGTCAGGTATAGTTCGATTCCGAAAGAAGATGACCCATAACTTATCCCTTTTGTTACGCAGGGAGTGGAGCTTGTGATTGTACCACGGAGGGGAAGAGGTTGATGTTCTTTGTCTAGAGTGGGGGGAACGAACAGGGAAATCGAGTAAAGGATTTCGGTATATAAGTGGGTGATGGCATCTTCAACGGATAGGTGATCGTAGTTGAACGAAATGCGGCTTTGGTAGTCGTTGATGAAGCGAAAATTAGCTTTATGGAAATCGTAGGTGTAGCGATAGTGATCGGGGACGGACGGTGGCGAGTGGACTCGGAAGAAGGTCCCGACAAGAGGGGGGTGGTAGTGGTCTAGAGATGTAAGGACGAAGGGGCTGGATGAGACAGATGTATTTATAGTGTCTGTTGTAAAGATGAGGTCAAGCTGCCTACCCAAAAGTTTTCGAACGTTGCTGATCTGACAGAGACAAGAATCATCTAGTCGATCGATGAAGAGTCATTCCTTGGCCGAGGTGGAGTGGGAGGGGAAGTGTGAATGATCGTCAGATAAAGCCCAATTGAGTTGTGGAAGTTTAAAATCTCCGAAGATGATGATGTCGCCCTCGCAATTACTCAGCTCAATTATATGGTCGATAGCATTGTTGTATTCCAGAATACTACCCTTATTAGATTTAACACTGAATCTCATTACTTTTCTAACACATCTTTGAAACTACCTCTGTTCATATCTAATTCTCACTTAATACATAACATTAATAAACGTTCACAATATTCTATTTCAAGCCTGTTACAGCACATTTCATAACATGCCCCTTTTCATAACATGCACCTTTTTTTCATTCAAAACATAGCACTTTGATTTTCGTTCAAAGTTTATTCAAAATTAAAAGTCACAGAGACAAAAGGAATACTTTGAGAAAATTTGTTTTGTTCACATTATAATTTCCAATCAATTAGAACAGTAAGTAGCATAAGAAGAGAGAAATTTTAATAGTAAAATCAGTTTTTAGTTTTGAATTCGGAGAAAGTAGACTTTGAGTTTTAATTTGAATTTGAGAGTTGTTAGTTAGTTAGTTTGAGTTCAGTTTGAGTTGTGAGTTTGGAAAGTTGAGTTAAGAGCCCCTAAGTTGATATAAATATATTAAATATATTGATAATATATGAGTTTTAATATCATCTAAAACCCTTTAAGAGCCGTTGAATTTTATAAAGGGTTTTCTTGTTAATGGCGCCTCAGCCAGTTGTAACTGGACTTTCACCAAAGGAAGGTCCGCCTGGGACGCGGATCATAATACGGGGAGAATTCTTAGGAACCAGAGCGAGTGGCCTAATTGGTTTAACTATTTGCGGATGTGACTGCCTTCTATCAGCAGAGTGGAAAAGTTCTAATAAGATTGTTGCGCGTACAGGACCCGCAAAAGAAGTAAAGGAAAAATAAAAGGTCCACGCTCTTCCCTCATCAGAGGAAGCACGGCGCCGGACCATAACAGCATTAAGGTTCCAAGGAACAGGACCGCGATGAGTGGCTAGAATTATATGGGGCGGTAGACAGTTGGGTATAGCTGGGAGGGTGAAAGGACATGAAAAATGACTGATGTGATGGGTTAATAGTTAATAATGGCGCAAGGTTAATAACCTTGCCCGGAAAAACAAATTATTATGGACAATTTAACAAGCCCCAGACATGTTAAGTAACGCCAAGTCATCCCGGTTGTAGGCCCGATGTTGATGATGATGATGGGTTGATAGAATGGGCTTTGATGAATTTTGATATTTGATGTTATTGAAGTGAGTGTTGCTATGGGATGAGCAGGCAGAGTGTGGGTTAAGGGCTTTGAGGCGTTGGAAAGAGTGAGAATAGGATTAAAAAAAACTCTATTAGAGGGAAGTTTGAAGGAGAACTTCTTTTTACGAGAGAGGTTGCGGTTATCAGTTTTCCGTTTATTGGGGGAATCAGAGTTGTCTTGATTATGTCGGGAAGAGGCTAGTGTGGATTTGGGGCAGGCAACGAAGAGTGCCATCTAGATTGGGGGTATGCATAGGGCGGTTGATCGATTTAGGGGTGGGACTGGGGTGGGGCGTGCTGGTTTGAAGGATCGGCCGGGGCGTAGTAAAAATCTATGTTGGTGAGAAGTGATGGGTGGGGATCATGTTAAATTATCGTGAGAGAGTTTTACGAATGGGGCTATTTTGTTGTATCGTTTTTGAAAACGGAAAATTTACCCAGTTTAAGAGCGTCACCCGTCGGGTGATGGAATAGCCATTCATAGGGAGAGGAGTTATAAAAACTAAACGAGTTGGAGGCCTGGTTTAGGAACTTGTTGACGTTAATGATGCTAATTGCGTAGTTTTTTAGGAAGAGGTTAGATACTCAGGAAACATCAGCGTTAATGGGGATGCCGGTGATACTAAAAGCAGAGACATTTTTTCATTTCAATACTCTCCCACACAACTAAGTGATTGTGATCAAGAATAATCAGTCATGGAGGTGGATTCATTCACAATGATCAAATTGATGATCGTTTATCTAAACTTTAATAATTTCTGAATTTGATATTTATTTCGACATTATAACTATCAGCTCGAGTCTTCGCCCGTTTTATTCTACAAGAGGAAAAAGAAGTAATGAATACATTCATTTTTAATTAGATGGTCCTTAATTATATCACACTAGTTCGCTTTTCATTGTATTATCTTTTGTTTTATAAGATTTGTGGTGAATATTTGTCGTTTGAGACTCTTTTAGCGTTGTATTAACTACCTTTACTCGCATAAACTGAAGAAGTAATTGATTTGCCGATTTCGAAAGGTCTCTAATAAAAAACGTTATGGGGAAATACTGAAATGTATTTAATTATAAGGTCGTAGATCATAATTTAAGAGATAAGTTAAAATAGGTCACTTGGGATCCAAAGAGTGGATGTTACATTTCGTTTTTTTTTTTATTGTATAGCAATCATTGCATTGCTCTCACCTATTTGCAGTTAGGTAACCAATAAAAAAATCTTTCAAATTTTCGGAGATAACTTCATGGGTCAATATCATTCGCATTACCTGCGATTCATTCATCAGTCTCGCATGGACAAATCGAATGCAGTACTTTTGCTTTACTGGAGCGTTAACGATCATTTGAAAACATATTGTCTGCCTCTTCCACGCCTTTCGCTTTTCGCCCATCAAGTATATGTCGGTATAATAACCATGACAACAATAAAAAATACTTATTTATAAAAGGAAAATGCCGTAAACTATACTGCGTGAACTCGAGAAATATCATAAGAAAATATAACTAATAAAAGGTGTATTAAAATGAAGTAGGAGGTGAATGTATACTCCGATCAATCGTAGAAGCATTGTGTGATCTACGGCAAGTGATCCGAGTTCAATTATTTTTGCCACTCGGTCGTAGCAGTAATGTGCTCTGACTTCTTCATGCCACTGTGTACATTAGAGAAAAATTTCCGCATGTAACGATGCTTTCACACAGAAGAAATTACGTGCTCTTTTCGCTTCTCTGAATAGAATGAACAAATTCAATTACTTCGCAGTAATATCTGGCCGACCGATTAGTTGTTAAATACCTTCGTGATCTATTATTGAAGGTTTAACTTTTGTACATTCAATCATTTCCGTTTGTTTCAAAGCCTTGTTCATTTTTCATCCATCTGCATTTAAGTATATTGCACCGTTTGCTACTCGTAATAATAGAAAATACTCTACCATCTACGTTCTTCAGCTATACCATAAATCGGTTAAGAAAAGAAAGTTCCATTGGACTTATTTTGGTTACAAGTCGAGAGAGTCCAATTTATAGGAAGCAAGCGCTTTGCCATTAACTTACAACCTCCACAAAACCAAAAGTTAAATCACTAACTCGTCACGACACCCACAACAACACCATACACTAGATATTCTTCTAAGGGGGTTTTAATTATTTCAGATGGCATTTAGAATGCATTATAAACAGCGAATGTTGCTTGTTTTCGCTTTCTATTTTATTTAGAAAAGTTTCCAATACCATTAATAATGGAAAATGATTCACTGATTTATCAGAGGATTATTTAAATTTGTAGAAAATTATTTCATGGCCGTTTAGGTCAGCGATTGTGCCTGACAGAAACAAAAGCTGCAGCGCAATAAGTAGTCGTTCGGTATCAACTGACATTAATTATAGTTGCCCCAAATTGAGTTGCAAATTCATTGAAAATTTGGGCAGAGAAAGATTTAATTTTAATATGTAGCCTATCATTAACGAGATTATAATCAAAACATAATAGAACCGTCTACTGAAATTAATTCCAGTTTCCGTAGCTCGCCACAGTTTTATGGGAATGAATAGGTATTTTTCTACTCACCGGCCACGGCAGCACTAGTTCTCACTTGAACGTACGTACGATGAAGGAATGTTCCGTCTTAAGAATTGTGGCAAAACTTTATGCTTCTTTCATTGTTATTGCATATTATTATTGTTTTATTTTGCTGTGATTTTTGCACCCTATTTACTGTCTCTGCCATTGAGTCACGTAAGTGTAATCTCTCACGAAAACAAAAAAGAATGCGATTAATTTTAAGACCGGAATTTAAATTTTGAGAGCATACTTTAAACCAATTATAATTCTCAGTAAAATCGGTGAAACATGTTTGCTACTACTGTGACAATAGGACTGGATGTCGCTTGAATTTGAAATTGACTAAACTAACAATTCTGTGCTATTGTAACAATTGGGCAATGGATTTTAGTTGTATTTCGTACAAGTGTTATGGATAAACGTGAAGACCTATAAAAATCGTGCCCAGGATAACTCATTCCTACACAAACAATAGTTAGCATTTGAATTATCGACATTAAAGCCACTAAAATTTTAAGTTTTTCATTGCTTTCAGCCGGAGTACAATCGCAGGAATTTAACTCTCCTTTATATTATAAAAAAAAAATAAAAAAAAAGAGGGGTGGGGGGAGAGAGAATTATTTACAGATGAAAACGATAAGAACCGCAGGTGTAACAACCCTAAAGAGCGACTTTGTTACTGGCTCCTAAAGTTCAGTCGGCCGGTGAGCTTCTATCACGTCACTTTAGAGATACTGTGAAATAGTCGAAAGATTTTCCTTACCATCTTCTGGAGCGCGATTAATGGATGGGTTCAAAAAGTTCGATTATGTGACCAGTTGGGTTTCAATCTCAGTGAGTAGGGCGTTAGAATATACTCACTGCTAGGCCGGCTTGTCGTAAGAGGCGACTAAAGGCCGAGTGGTAGCCGTGGTCCCAACGCCCTGTGCGCCAGGTGAAATACCACCCCATTAAGCTTTAGGCTCCGTGAAATGGTCGGGAGAAATACCTGGCCATCTTTCGGAGCTTGGCTGATGGACCGGTTCGAGAAAATGTTGGTCAGGTGTAGTCGGTCACAAGGTGAGATACCACCCCGTCACGCTGTACATTCCGCGATATCGCCGAGAGAAATCTTCGACGGTGTTTCGGATGTGCGGCTGATGGCCCGGACTGACACGAGATAAGTCCTGATGGTACCTTCTGATATAAAGAATTCCGGAGGTAAACTAGTCTCCCATTCGGATCTCCGGGGGGGACTATATCAGGGGGAACATCATGCAGATATCATGATAAATAATGGAACTTTGAAAGGTACATCATCGCATAACCGGGCTCGCTCTCGAGGCTCTGCCCACGCTCGACTGGTTACGGCATTTTGTATCATTAGGGGCATCGGTTTCACCAATACGAATGTAAACTCCGGCCACCAATATTTATAAACAACGAAACCTGATATCCTTGCCCTAACAGAGACTCAGTTCGATTCGTCAACTGATTCGACATATCTTCGTTGCTCAGGATACGACTTAGATTCGAGATTACGTTTTAAGGGCGGAGTCTGCTTCTTCGCGCGGTCCGATCTTGCTTGCCAGAGGAGGGAGGCGTTGAAAGCCAATAATATGGACATCATATGGTTGAGGGTCGTACTGAGGAATTCCGATAAATTTTTTTGTTTTACCGCTCCCCGAATGACGATCGACGGGCGATATTTTTCGAACATCTTTCACATACCGTCGACTGGATGCAGATCAACCACCCAGCTTCTGAAATTGTTGTCCATGGTGATTTTAATGTGCACAATTCCGGCTGGTTGTTACATTCTAACAGAACCGACGAGACTGGGAGGCATTAGAGATTATCCTTCTGGGGATGGAGATGTATATCCCACATTCCATCAAATGAAGTTCGTCTGATAAACCTTGGTTTGATAAAAAATGCGAGCTGATCACAGCGGCAAAAAATAGAGCTTTTAAGCAATGGCGGTCCAATCCCACCGATGTTAACAGAACGAATTTTGTTAGAATCAGAAACGCGTGCAACCAGGCGATTGATACCGCGAAGAAGGCTCACAACGACAGGGTGATCAATAAGCTCCTTCGGTGCCCAACTGGTTCGCGCTCCTTCTGGTCAATGGCAAAAGCTATCAGCGGTAACTTCACATCCTCCTCTTTCCCTCCGTTGGTGACAGACAGCGGGATCTTAGTCACGAATTCAAAGGATAAAGCTAATGTGTTCGCGAATTTATTTTCCGCGAATTTAAACCTCGATGCTGGTATTTTGAAGCCACCTGTGATCTCGCCGGTACGGTCTTCGATGTGGGATGTGAGATTTCGTCCGCGCACTATTCAACGCATTCTACGTGAACTGGATTGTAGGAAGGCATCGGGCCCGGACGGAATACCAGCAATAGTCCTTAAGAACTGTACTCCAGAATTATCGCCGGTTCTTGGCAGACTCTTCCGCTTATCTTATGCACGGAGGACGTTTCCTACCTGCTGGAAAATCGCTCGAGTTAAGCCAATACCAAAGACGGGAAAAAAGTGTTTCCCACGAAATTACCGTCCGATAGCATTACTGTCTATTTTATCTAAGGTAATGGAAAAAGTCATCAATACTGAGTTAGTTAAGTATTTGGAGTGCAACGGACTTCTGAATGATTGTCAATACGGATTCCGTGGCAGGCGGTCCACGGGAGACCTTTTGACACTTATAACCGATGTATGGACGTCTGCGACTGAACGGCATGGTGAGTCAAGGGTGGTCGCATTGGATATATCCGAGGTTTTGACCGCGTCTGGCACGGGGCATTGCTGAGTAAACTTCGTTCGTATGGACTTTCCCAACAGCTTTGCGACTGGACGAGGAGCTTCCTCGAGAATCGATCGATCCGGGTTGTTGTGGACGGCGAGTGTTCGGATCTGTATCCTGTTAATACGGGGGTGCCCCAAGGTTCTATTTTGGCTCCGACCTTGTTCTTCCTTCACATAAATGATTTGTTGGGGACAACGGATAACAAAGTATTCAGTTTTGCGGATGATATTATGCTTGTTTCCTCCTTTTCGAGTGTTCGGCCGATTGGTGCATCTGCGCCGCATCAGCTGAGATGTAGACAGATGGACTCTCTAAATCAGGATCTAGATAGGGTCCAGCAGTGGGGAAGGGCCAGTCTCGTCAACTTCAATGCAGTGAAGACACAAAATACAACATTTACAAAGAAAAGTGGATCAGCGGTTCCACAGCTGATGATGAATGGCGGGGCCGTCGAAGCTGGGGAAAGTTTGAGATTGCTCGGCGTCACGGTCTGTGGGAATGTATCATGGCATAAACACATGTCGAGTATCGCCAGATCAGCCTCAGGAAAACTGAGCTATCTTTTTAGAGCCAAGAAATATTTTACTCCGGCCCAACTTCTTCTCCTATATAAATCCCAAATTAGCCCCGCGCTCGAATATTGCTCTCATGTTTGGAGCTCGGCTCCTAAACATACCCTCGACCTACTTGAGAGCATACAGAGACGAGCGATCCGCCTGATCGGGGACTCGCCGCTGACGTCGGGACTACAGTCGCTATCACATCGAAGGAGCGCAGCCGACTTCTGTCTATTTTACAGATATTATCACGGATACTGTTCTTCGGAGATTCTTGGTATTGTTCCACGCAATTCGGCTTATATGCGCTTCACAAGACAATCCGACGGATCCCACCCGTTGTGGTTCATCTCCCGACGGCGCGAACATTCCTGCATCAGAACTCGTTCCGTTACAGAGCGGGAAAGCTGTGGAACTCCCTTCCCACGCGAGTGTTCCCGGAGCGTTACAACCTGTAACTGTTCAAAAAGAACGGCAACAGTTATTTGATGGCATCTCGGGCCGCCGACTCGGCGCTATCGGTTCGCTTCTCCCGAGAGAAGTCTAATAAAAATAAATAAAAAAAAGTACCCGGTGACTCTTCCCCCGAAACCATTCATGCACTGAAACGAATGTAACATTTGCAAGGAGATAGACCTGATATTTTGGCCCTACACGAGACACAGATTGACTATTCAATCCAATTCCATTTACACTTGTGATCCCGATTTAAAGGTGGCATCTGCGTCTTCATTCAGCAAGGAAGAGAAGAAGCATTCGATTACAACTACTTGAATTCTATTTTGACTATATATCGTTTTACGAGGGTTCGTCAAATTCCCGACCAACATCTGAGATTATCCTTCCAGGCGGCTTTAACCTTCAAAACTTGAACTAGCTACAACATGCGAAAATGGGGACAACCTTAGAAACATTCGCTATTAGTCGAAATCTGACTCAGGCAGTAAAACAACGTTCCCGAATTCTAGATAACTGACGTGGTTTTTCCATCACCTTAAGGAGAGGTTCTCATCTAGGGCCCCAAATATGACGTGAAATGAAATGAAGCGTCAAATTGTACAGCAACAAGGGAAATCGTGGTATCAGCAGGGATTTCAAATGTGGACAAAAAACTAAGGACTAGTCACCGTGTGTTAGCTGAAGCGAAACATCTTCAAAGAAAGCCTTTGAAAAGAAAACCCGCTCTCCACAACGTCATCGAGATTTCCGTTTGATATTTGCCAGAAATCATTTAAGATGGAAGGAGAACTGTCATCTTCACATATGGGAAACACGTTTGCCTTGATGGACTTAACGCGTTTCGTCATTTTTTCTCTCATGGATAGAAAAGACGCATTGTTTTTTAAGACGACGACAACAAGGAGGAAGTGGATTCATGGTTTGGGCAGGATTGTCATACCAAAATAAGACCAATATCCGCTTCGTAAACGGCAGGGTGAATAGTGACGACTACCTTAATTAAGATCGTATATGAAGAGATCGCATCATATCCAAGAAAAATGTCAACTGGCAACAAGATGATGCAGCAATCCACACAGTCGAGAAGGTAAAAGAGTAGTTCAAGTGTGACGACGTTTCTGGTCCTCACTGGCGAGTATTGTCTCCAGACTTCAACATAATTGAGAATGCAAGGGGGCATCTCTCCACAGCTGTATACCCAGGTGGGCGACAATTCAATAACGTAAGAGGCCTTAAAGGAAGGTTATCATCTAGAGACCCAATACATTTTTTTCTCAAAGACGGAAGTAAATATCAATGTCAAAATTTGTACACATATTTATTAAGTATTTAGATACACATGAACATTTTTTGTAATAAAAAAATATTAAAAACTGTCAATTTAATAGATGGCGGAGTGTGACGATTCGAAAAAAGGTACCCAGTATGTGTTCATCGTATCGCTGTTTGCAATCGTTTTAATCATACAACAAAACGTTTTTTTGAAATTATATAAAATTTGCGGAAGTCTGAATTCTATTTTGTAGAAGAAAAAAAATCGAAAATAAACAAAATGGCGGACATGCAAACTTTCACTACCTAGCCTAACCTGTAATCCATTTCAAAACATGCCAAACATCCCAATCTGCGAGCGCATCCATCCCGAACTTGCAAGAATCCATCTCCCAATCTGCAATGAAAGGCATTTCCCAAAACAGCCAACAGAACACAATTCAATAGAATACATTCTAAATAATCTCCCTCAATTACATCACCCCACATATAATGTTTCCCAAAACCGTTTCGGTCAATTCTCTATTTAAGTCATATTCCTTCCTTGCGATCAAGCAATCTTAATTTCCCCGGAAATTTATATGCTGCAATAAAACGCATATTCAAACCTACAACGGAATACTAATCATCACCACGAACTACACCGAGCCGCATACATTTCCCCGAAATTGCTTCGGTTAATTCTCTATCCAAATTATATCCCTCGCTTGCACCCAAGCAATTCCAATTCCCCCCGAAAACTCATGTCCATACTTGCTCGTGTTCCCAAAACCGATTTCTCGGTACACATAGCAACCGACGAATCTAGCCCAGCCAGTACGACAGGAATTCCCGGAAACAAACTCCCTATACAGGCATAGCAACTCTTTTCGAAGTTCCTAGTAAATGGCGGCGAGTTGATTTTAGCTATGACTCAACCGCCACGACACGATGAATAGACTCTTTCCTTTATTAGTCAGTCGTCATCCAACTTCCAACGCGCGCACATCAGGTCGAGGTTCAGCCCCCCGTAAGGTGCGGCGGTTATCATTAAGTGTAAAGGTAGCGTACAACACGAACAATAAGCGGCGTCGCGGAAGGCGGGCAACTAAACTCCTCGTAAATAAGACTAAGTGAACAATTAAAGCAACTCTCCTTGTAAATAAAACTAAGTGAACAAGTAAAGCAACTCGTAAACCAACTACACCTGTGTTTTGTTCCCGCGGTTTCGCTTCCTCGCCGTGCAGCAGCGTCCTGGGCGTTTGCCCCCTCCATTCCCTTCGTTTTGGACAGGTACGGTGGCAGAGCGATAGGGACCGGAGCGAACCCTGTGCCGTACGCCGGCACCACTTCTCCCGCCCCCATAAGACCAACGTGAAAGACATGGTTTCGAGAAAAATGCGTTGAAAGTTCCAAAATGCCATACAGGGTGGGGTGAAAAGTATAGATGGCACCAGCAGGTCTAGATACTATGTATTATACAGGTCTATAGTACTATATCTCATTGGCTTGTATATACATTTTCAGATCGATTGCTCTGTTAGTATACATTTGAAAGCCTACAGAACAAGACGCCTCGAAGTGAAAAATAAACGACCTTACTTAACCTCGTTGTGCTGTAACTTTTTTATAGAATTATTTTCGCAAAAAAAGTTTAGGGGTCTTATTCTACACACTATAAGCTATCAAAAAATAGAAAAAATTGATTTTTTTAAAACTGCTTGATGAGAACCCCGCCTTAAGTTCCTTTTTGATTTCAGCCATGCATCAGTAAAAAGTAAAAAGAAATACATTATTTTTGTATGAAATTGAAGGCTTTATTTAGCATAGTTAGAATGATCCAATTTAGACAAAATATGTTGTTGTTGCTCGATAATTTTTTGCCATTATGAGGGTGATTTCATTATGCTTTCCTCATAGAAACTGTGTGCCCTAATGGTATAAAATGGGACAGTCTATTCGCGCAAGCTTCTCTTGAGGCGAATTTTTTACCAGCAAAATCATTCGTCATACACAGGAACAGGTGGTAATAACTTGGTGCCATTTCCGGATTATAAGGTGGATGCATATGTACCTCACAACCAAGCTCTCATTGCTTCTGATGTTCACTATCGATGTGTAACCTGGCGTTGTCCTGATAGAACACAATTCCTCTCCTATTGCCCATCGCTGGCTACTTCTGGGCGATTGCTTTCTTCAGACGGTCCAATTGCTGACAGTACATATCCGAATTAAGAGTTTGCCCGTAGGCAGTACAAAATTGACCATCGACCGATGAATCGAAAAATGCCGCCGGTCGATCGTCATTCGGGGAGCGGTAAACACAACAAAGAAATGTAAGAAAATTCCTCAGCACGACCTTCAACCAGATGATGTCCACGTTATTGGGTTCCAACGCCTCCATCCTCTGGCAAGCCAGATCGGACCGCGTGAAGACGCAGACCACGCCTTAAAACGGAATCTCGAATGTAAGTCGTGTCCTGAGCAACGACGATATGTCGATTCAGTTGACGAATGGTCCTGGGTCTCAGTCAGGGCAAGGATATCAGGTTTCGCAGTTTGCAAATATTGGTGGACGGCGTTTGGTGACACCGATGCCCCTGATGTTACAAAATACCGTTATCAGTCAAACGTCGACAGAGCCTCGAGAACGAGCTGGAATATGGGATGACGAATTTCTTAAAGTTCGGTTATTTATCATATTTGCATGGTGTTCCCCCTGGCGTAGTCCACCCCGGAGATGCGAATGGGGAACTAGTTTACTTCCGGTATTCTTTCTCTCAGAGGGCACCATCATGACTTATCTCCGTGTCAGTCCGGACCATATAAGCCATACATCCGAAACTTAGGACCACGGAAACGAAAATGGCTAAACGATTTGAGAATTTTCTCATGGAACGTCCGCTCACTATACAGAGCTCGAGCTGCACAGCAGCTAGCCGATGCCCTGTCCGAATATAAGGTTGACATAACAGCAAGACTAATGACCTTGCCCGGAAAAAAAACAAATCTTTATGGAAAATTTAACAAGCCTCAGGACTTGCTAAATAAGGCCAAGACCGGTTCCCGGTTGTAGTGCCGATGATGATGATAACAGTATTACAAGAAATAAGATGGACGGGGAGTAGAGTTATTCAAAGAAACGAGTATGACATTTATTACAGCTGTCATGCAAAACACCATGTGCTCGGGGTAGGATTTCTAGTCAGCCAAAAACTGAAGCCTGCCACCATCTGAAAGGCTATGCACTCTTCGCCTGCGAGGCAAGTTTAAGAACATAAGCCTTATAAACGTTCACGGACCTACAGAGGAGTCCCCTGGCGAGGAAAAAGAAGAATACTACGAGAACCTTGAACGGACCCTCAATGCCTGCCCAAAATACGATGTGAAAATCGTTCTTGGTGATTTGAATGCGAAAATAGTTGGGAGCCGGTTTTCAGACACTACGCAGGTCGCATACTTTGCATGAGAACACTAATGACAATGGACTACGAGTCATCGAACTGGCAGCATCAAAGAACTTGGTCATTGCGAGTACCAAGTTTCCGCGTAAAGATATCCACAAAGCTACCTGGGTATCACCTGATGGAACCACTCGCAACCAAATTGACCACGTGTTGGCAGTTCGCCGCCACTCCTCGAGGCTGATGACGGTACGAACGTACCGAGGTGCCAACGTCACCTCGGATCATTATCTTCTTGGTATAGTTTTTCGAGCACGGATTGCCTTACGGAGACGTATTGCATCCGCGGATCAGATTCGAATCAACACGGCTGCCTTACGCATTGAGAACACCAGCAATTCCTTTGTTCATGTGTTAAGACTCGCCGTCGAAGAGCTCGACGGAGGGAGTGTAAGTCCTGGGGACAGAATGCCGGGCGTAGAAGAAAAATGGACCAACGTCGACTCGGATCACTATCTTGTTGATACAGTTTTCCGAGCGCGGATTGCCTTACGGAGACGTATTGGATCCGCGGATCAGGTTCGAATCAACCCGGCTGCCTTACGCATTGAGAAAACCTGTAGCAGCTTTGGTCATGCGCTAGGAATCGCCCTCGAAAGGAGAGTAACTCCTGGGGCCAGAATGTCGGGCGTAGAAGAGAAATGGACACGCCTTAAGAATACTGTCATTAGCACTGCCAATTCCATCTTAGGTAGTAGTCGTAGAGATCGCAGCGACTGGTTTGATGATGAGTGCAAACTACCGACTGAACGTAAGAATGTTGCATACCGGGCAATACAACAGTCTCATAGGATGCGGGTACGCGAGGAGAAATACAAAGAGCTCAGAAGATTTGAAAAAAGGCTTCACAGACAAAAGAAAAGTGACTGGGAAAAAACCTTGTCTGTGAAATAGAGAAAAGTAGAAAAGTGCGAGGTCCGCACCAAACGCGGAAGTTCTACCAAATAATCCGCAGTATGACGCGGTACGCACCACGCTGCACTTACTGCAAGGATAAAGAGGGTCATCTGATCAACGATCCTGAAGGTATTCTGGAGCGATGGGAAGTGCGCTTCACTGAATTGCTAAATCGTCAGCTCACAGAAGAATTGGAGGCTCCACCAATGCAAGATCAAGACCAAATACTGCCGCCACCAAGCATTCAGGAAACATTAAAAGCCAAAGACAGCTCAAATCAAATAAGGCCCCCGGAGCTGATGGCATACCAGCTGAGCTGATCAAACAAGGAGGGACAGCGTTACATCACGCAATTCACGAGATCGTGGTGCACGTGTGGGAGCAAGAGGAGATATCGGAAGATTGGTGTCGTGGTATAATTTGCCCCATACATAAGGGAGATATCACACTGTGCAGCAACTATATAGGGGTATAACATTGCTGACTACCACCTATAAGATACTCTCCTCTATCCTACAAGATTGGATAGCCCCATACGCTAAAGCCATCATTGGTCAATATCAGTGTGGCTTCATCCCAGGTAAATCAGCAATTCATCAGATATTCACCCTTAGACAGGCGATGGAAAAACGTCTGGAATTTAAGATTCCATTATATCGTCTATTTATAGACTTTAAGGCCACCTACGACAGCCTAGGCAGAGTAGAACTATATAATGCCATGAGAGAGTTCGGCATTCCAAACAAATTGATACGACTTTGTAGGTTGACCGTGACCAACGTAACTAGTCAAGTAAAAATACTGGGATTGCTGTGAACCGAGCGAGCAACTTTTCAGTGCTGCTGGCTTACTTTATGACCCTTCAAGAAATCGACACTCTGGTGATAAAGCTGCAAAATTGCTTTTTGTTAAGTATAACACACACGGGAGACGAGCAAAAAGTTCGACACTGATAAACTAAAAAACCTGCGCAAAAGGGCTGAATATCAAGGCGAACTAACGAATAGAATTAGCATCCTAGAAAATGGGAGTAGTGCATAGCCAGGGTAGAACTATATAATGCCATGAGAGAAATCGGCATTCCAAACAAATTGATAGACTTTGTAGGTTGACCATGAACAACGTAACTAGTCAATTAAAAATTGTGGGATTGCTGTCCAAACCAAGAAACATCTTTAATGGACTCCGACAAGGGGACGGCCTGGCCTGTCTTCTCTTCAACCCGGCGTTGGAGAAAACAATCCGTGACTCTGGCGTCGCAACTAGAGGGACTGTTATCAACAAATCCAGCCAGATACTCGCCTACGCAGATGACATCGACATCATCGGTAGAACTGAATCAGCTGTACAGGACTTCACCCAGATCGAGCAGACGGCACAAAAACTGGTACTGCACATTAATGAGGGGAAAATGAACTACATGGTGGCAACTTCTGCGAAGAGAAGACCTAACGTTGGTCAAACTATCAGAGTAGTGGAGCACGAATTTGAAGTAGTGCAATCCTTTAACTACCTTGGGTCAATCATATCAGCCGATAACAATATGGAAGAAGAAATACGCGGACGGCTGATCAAATCAAACAAAGCATACTATGGTCTATCAAGTGTCTTTAAATCCCGAAATTTATCCAGAACATCCAAACTACTACTGTACAAGACCATGGTCGTACCAGTACTCATGTATGGATCCGAGACCTGGATGCTCAGTAAAAGGCATTCTGAACTCTTAGCCGCGTTCGAGAGGAAGGTCTTAAGGAGAATTGTTGGCCCCGTATGTGAGGGAGCACGATTCCGGAGACGTTACACGATCTCCCTTGAAGTTAATGTTGTAAGAAAAATCAAGCTCGGTAGACTCCGGTGGGCGGGACACCTAGCTCGAATGAGCGAAGAGGAGCCTGCCCAGAAAGTCCTTTGTGGCAGGATGTATGGAAGGAGACAGCGCGGCAGACCTTGTCTGCGATGGAGGGGTGGCGTAGACCAGGACGTCCAGAGCCCGGGAGTACCAAACTGGACGACAACGGCTCGAAATCGGGACCGGTGGAGAGATTTGTTAAATAAGACCAAGACTGGATCCCGGTTGTAGTGCCGATGATGATGATGAATAGTCGCTGGGGGCCAAGTTCGGAGAATATGGTGGGTGAGCAACCAATTCAAATTGTAATTTGGCCAACGGTTTCAAAGACATGTGTGACGCTGCGTCATCATGATGGCACAGAATTCTTTTCTTCGCCAAATGGGACCGTTTTTTTTTTTTATTTCGTCGTTTAGTTTGTCTAATAACGTTGCCTATACTGAGACTGTTCTTCCCTTTTGTAGGTAATCGAAAAAGATTATGCTATGCGCATCCCAAAAACGGAAGACATAACCTTCCCGGTCGAACGTTGGTCTTTTGGGCACTAAGGTTGGCTTTCGTGGCTTTCCAGCTACTCTGCAGACGGTCTTTTAGACTCAGGAGTATGGTAATAGGCCCACGTTTCACCCATCGTCACAAAACGTCGAAAAAATGCGCTCTAATACGCTGCAACAACACCAAACCGGTCGTCGAATCATCAACACGCTGCTGATTTTGATTTCCTATCAAAAAAACAATGTTCGATCAAGATGTAATATCTCTATGTTGCGGATTCGCAATTACATGCAGCGGGGAGAATCTATCTATGTTCAATTATCAAGGGACAGAAAGTCTGTGAGGCTTACAGGAGCACCGGTGGAATTGGTTCTGGCTGCTGTGTCCTTCGTCCTACCACCAAAAGGTAATTTGCTATATCAAGTTTAACACTTTGGCACTGATAAACTGAAAGACTTGCGCAAAAGGGCTGAATATCAAGACGAACTAACGAATAGATTTAGCATTCTAGAGAACAGGAGCAGTGAGGAAGAGGAAACTAATAGTGTGGACACTAAATGGACATCGATCAGAGACACAATCAAACAAACATCCCAAAAGTTATTAGGACTTAAGAAAACAATTGAGTCCAAACCTTGGTTTAGCGATAAGTGAAGGGCGAAGATCGAAGAATGTAAACGCCTCAGAATGATCCACTTAGAATCATATAATGAAGTCAACGCAGAAAGACACGCGACGATTCGGAAGGAGACAATGAGACCCTTCAAACGCAAAAAACGCGAATGGGAGAAGACTCGGATCGAAAAAATCCTAGAGCAAAGAACATCAGAGGTATGTATGCCGGCATAAATTCAATTAGAAATGGCTACCGAGGAAGAGTCAAAATAATTCGAGACACAAACGGCTATCTGGTCACAGAAACAAACAATATCGTGACAAGATGGAAGCAGTACTTTGAAAACCTGCTCAATGTACGCACCCATCAACCACAAATAAAAGCACCAAGCGTACATACAGCCGAGCCTCAGATCCCAGAGTCCTCTCTTAACGAAGTTGTAGACGCAATAAATCGATTGAAAAACAACAAAGCTCCCAGAGTCGACTGCATACCGGCAGGGCTTGTGAAGCATGGAGGAGAGGCAACCGCTCGAAAGATCCACCGGCTCAAAAAAAAAAAAAAAAAAAACTAGTAAAACTAGTAAAAAACTAGCTCATCCAAACAATATGGTATAAGGAAGTCACTCCGGAAGAATGGAAAACCTCAATAAGTCGTTCCTATTTTCAAAAAAGGCGACAGATCTGACTGTGATAACCACAGAGGAATATCATTGCTCCCAACCACATACGAAATATTAACAAATGTCAGTCTGGCGAGAATCACACCGTACGCAGAAAAGATACTGGGAAACTACCAATGTGGATTCCGTAGGAACCGGTCAACAAGCGACCAAATGTTCACAATAAGACAACTGCTGGAAAAGAAGTGGGAATACGGAGAGACGGTTCCCCAACTGTTCGTTGACTTCAAAAAGCCTACGTCTCAGTTGCAAGGCAAAGACTCTACCATATTGTGGTTGGGCTGGGAATCCCGAAAAAAATATGCCGCCTTCATTCAAATCTGTATGAACGAAAACGAAGGGCGAGTTAGAATAGAAAACCACCTCTCAGAACCATTTGAAATCCGGGACAGACTAAAGCAGGGAAATGGTCTATCACCGTGTCTTTTTAACCATGTGCTCGAGTATGTCATCAGAAGGGTACAAGACGACAACATGGCCGGATCATCCCTGAACGGGGTCACACAAGTGCTCGCATATGCGGATGACATCGCCGTTTTGGGCGATAATCTAGAAACTGTAAATAAAAACTGTGAAATCATCATGCAAGCGGCAGAAGAGGTGGGCCTAGAAATAAATGAAGACAAAACAAAATATATGATTACGGCGAGAGCAGGTGGACCCCAGGGAACACATATAAACGTCAGAGGCAAGATATTTGAAAAAGTTAAAGAATTTAAATATCTGGGTATTACTGACGGCCAGTAACGAAATGTCGAAGGAAATTAACAAAAGACTGCATTCCGGCAACACTAGTTGGCACACAGCCAGTAAACTGTTGAAATCCAGACTGTTATCACGTAACATAAAACTCCGTGTCTATAGAACCATCATGCTGATTGTTCTATATGGATGCGAAACATGAGCTCTCCTAAACCAAGAAAACAAATTCCGCGTATTCGAGAATAAAGTTTTAAGGGGTATCTTTGGAGGTAAAAATGACGGAGGTAGGATAATGGAGGAACCTCCATAACCACGAATTGGAAGAGCTATACCATAAACCTACAATAGTGAGAATAATCAACTCGCGAAGATTAAGATGGGCGGGACACGTGGTGCGGATGGGCAACGATAGGACCGTGCGTAGAATTCTTGACGGTAGACCTACGGGAAAAAGACCGGTAGGATGGCCGCGACGTAGATGGGAGGACAATGTTAGGTTTGACCTTGGGGAGATCGGATCAGATGGTCGGGCGTGGAAGGAGAGTGTGCAGGACACGGAACGATGGCGGAGTCGAGTCGGATTGGTCATGAACTTCCGAGTTCCTACAGGCCAATAATAAATAATAAATGCATGGGGTTCCTTAAGAGATGCAAAAGATACTTCACTTCATCCAACCTGGCAACTATTTACAAGGCGTATATTCGTCCCAAAACGGAGTTTAACTCCCACATTTGGTCAGGCGGATGCAAAAACGAGCGGTGAAACTTATTGGGGACTCGGCCGTAAGTCGCTCAATTCCGTCGTTAGAACACAGCGCAACGTATCATGCCTATCTCTTTTCTATAGGTATTATCACGGTCGGCGCAACTGAACTTGCTGAATGTGTTCCGTCTCCTCAGACATTTTCCCGCGATTTGTGAGAGCCCAAAACGGGAAGAAAACAAATTCCGCGTATTCGAGAATAAGGTTTTGAGGGGTATCTTTGGAGATGAATCTGACGAGGAGGCAGGACAATGGAAACTCCATAACCACGAATTGGAAGAGCTGTATCGCAAACCTACAATAGTGAGAGTAATCAAGTCGCGAAGATTAAGAAGGGCTTGACATGTGGCAAGAATGGGCAACGATAGGACCGTGGGTCGAATTTTTGACGGTAGACCAACTGGAAAGAGACCGACAGGACGGCCACGACGGAGATGGGAGGACAATGTTAGGTTTGACCTTGAGGAAATCGGATCAGATGGTCAAGCGTGGAATGAGAGTGCACAGTACAGGGAACGATGGCGGAGTCGAGTCGGTGAGGTCATGAACTTCCGGGTTCCTACAGGCCAATAAATAATAATAACAAGTTTAACACGTTAGTTCACTTTAGACCAGGGGACCGAGGGACAGCCGAGAAGAAGTGCTGCCAAATCTTCCCCGGCGCCATCCCCCTGGTCGTCGGAGCTCACTCACTTCATGTTGTCCGCTCGATTGCCAACATAATACTCTATTTTCCATTTTTTTTTAAAGAAGGCACCCAAACGACTGTAGCTTGTAAACGAATGGACGAAATGTTACGAAACTTCATACATAAAATAGTGACAGATTCATCATCATCATGGGCACCACAATCGGGATCCGGACTTGGCCTTATTTAGAAAGTCTCTCCACTGGTATCCGGCCCACACCCGAGACTTGTTAAATTGTCCATAATAATTCGTTTTTCCAACTCGTTCCGTTACCGAGCGGGGAAGCTGTGGAACTCCCTTCCCACGCGAGTGTTCCCGGAGCGTTACAACCTGCAACTGTTCAAAAAGAACTGCAACAGTTATTTGATGGCATCTCAGGGCGCCCACTCGACGCTATGGGTTCGCCTCTCCCGAGAGAAGTCTAATTTAAAAAAAAAAAAAAAAAAAAAAAAAGGTTATTAGCCTTGCGCTAAGTGATTTAGCCTCTAATAGATTAGCCTCTCGAAATGAGTTATGTTCATTTTCTAGTGGCGCCGCCTATTGAAAAATCCCAGAATTGTTAAGCCCATGTAGTAATAACGATTACTTCAAGCATATTCTATTTTATACTTTTCATATGTCGTTAAATAAAAAGATACATCTGCAATAATACAGTCTACATCGTTTACTTGAATTTATAATTAAACAGGAATTTTAGAAAACCGTATATATAGCGTTTTCTCATTTTTATCAACTTCCTTTTTTATGGAGTTAAGGGGGAACCTCATGTGAAATGAAATTTTTTAGCCATCTTTTGTTTTTGCCTAAATTGATAGGAAATTTCCTCAAAAATACCAGAAAAAAGTTAGAAAGGGATCCGAGACCTCCTTGTACTTTATTTTCAAAAGAAAGTAAACAGTCTAATTGGGCGGAGCACTCAAATAGTCGAGCGCTCGTCGGACGCTCGGCCTTTCGGTTCAGACCAGAACAGTTTGAAGAAGAGGAAGGTCTACTCTATGGCCCTGGAATCGCAGATTAGCAAAAAATGCGGTAAGTTAGAACGAATTTTTTCCGGATTTTTCTTTTACTCAAATTTTTTTTTTTGGAAACGCAAAATTTCGCACGCCGTGCAACGTAACTCAAAAACTAATCATTCGATCTTTATGAAGTTTGGTATAGAAATTCTATAGATATTTGGCCTCAGCTTATCCTTATATTATATGTATATTTATTTTTTTATTTGAAACAATGTTATTAAAATTGTTTATAAAAGAAAATCCTTTGTTTCTCAAAACTTCGCCATTATTGCAAATTTTAATAAAAGGGGAACGTCATGCTGAGCGTTTTTGCATAAACTAAAGAACCCATTTTGTATTTTTGTTTCAGATCATTTTTGTGACCTTTATGCTGCATGGCGCATTTTCAAGCCGCCATTGCACCGTTTTATTGTTAACGATTAGTCTTAAAAAAATATTTTCTTTATATATTATAACGTAAATAAATTGTGCCTTAATTGCAAATTAATCTACGCATTACATTTTTAAAAAAAAATTCCTGAATAACAGGCTATTTACATGAGGTTCCCCCCTAATTCGATTTCGGTTTTGAGGTAAACTAATGTCTTTGTCTGCTGACAACACACTGGTTGACAAACAGTGTTCAAATTCAACATCAAAATAGATGACAATTGTATCAACAAAGGAAGTCAGTTTTGTAAGATACCATTAACGCGAGCTATATAAACAACTCAATCGCGGTTATAATTTGACGGAATGTACTCTCGAAATGATGCGTTAACTCCAAAACGTCACAGGAAACTGCGTACATACATCGATATTTCATTTCCTTTTCTTCTTCCGCTGCCCCTTCTGTGAAACAAATTTTAGGACACCTGACAATTCCTTCTTTGCATGCGTTCTGCTCAAAAATAGTTATTTATGTGCTTTGACAATATAGGGCGTTAACAAAGTTTTTTGAATAGACGTGTTAAACGATAAAAATGTCTGAAGTTTTGCGTGTGAGTCAAGTTCCTTAGCTATTACTGAATAATCTTTGATATTTAGACTAATAAACTTACTATTTAGTAGGAACTAGACATATGGACTGTAATCTAATTGATTTTTGTTATAGTACAAAACTTATTTTAAGGAAGAATTAACTTGTTTTTTCGTCTTCATTTTTTTCTGTTTTTTATAACATTCAAAATTGTGCTTGAGTACGGTTATTTATTTTATTTTACTGTCACAAAGACTCTTTCATAAAGACCGATATTTATTTTTTATTTCATAATCAACTAATTTTGATCAATTAATTAAACTACACAATACACTAGGATCAAAGGAGTCACGTGGAACACAAATTTTTACACACACACACAAATGAACTCAAAATAAAAAAAAAATAGAAACACTAAACAAAGGTACGTTCAGGGCATTCACATTATATTAATGTGAGTAATATTTGCAACTATGTTTTGTAAAACCGCACAACGGACGAAAAAGGAAAGAAATTATAAATACTATATTTGCTTGAAAAACGTGAACTTGGTATGCACGAAAGGACATCTCCACAAACAGGCACAGTAACACTTGGGTGCTTACCGTCGCGCAATTTATCACATTGCCTCCTCTGCAACCTTACTAGTTCCCGATGTTCTATTCCTCTCTGCGCTTTATTGATTTTTTGAAAAATCATTTGACCGACGCAAGGATGAGTGTATGCAGGAGCACAGGCAGGAAATTTGTTGTCAAATAACCTTGGAAACGAAAATGAACTCGACCTTGACAATTGCGAGGAGCAGACAACTCCCCTATTAGAGGACATCATAAGTAAGAGGGAGAGAAGCAGGTGTGACTTACACACACCGAATCACATATGTTCCTTTCCATTCATTTCCCCTGCATGAAAGCCAATTCAGAGCCCTTGTGAGAAGTTAAAAACTGTCTTTAAAAGAAACCGATAATAAAAACAGCCCATTGTGACAAAAGCATTAAAAGGGGAAGAACAAGTTCCCGAATAAACTTTCTTATTCATTTGTCTACTGTAAAGCATTTTGGGTCATCTGTTGTGGTGGCTTCCTTTGGGTTTTTTCCTTCTTTCTTTTTAGAGAACTTGTTTTACCCGATCTCCGAAAATTGAATTGTAAAACCGAATCAGAATTGTATACATCAGTCACTCAGGGAGCATTTTATTTCCAAGGTATAAAGGAAATTCGACAATCGATATTTCAACCCTGAAAGCACTCCCAACGTTATTATAATATGTACAACTTTTATTAAGCTCAACGAATCAACTGATTTTTATGGAGCAACCAAAAGGATTTCGCCTGTTACAAACCCGGTAGCAGTAAAGCAGACTGAAATAAAGTTGAATTTAAAACTACTCAGTGATGCAAAAGGTGCGTGACGCGAAATAGTAATGATCACTTAAATCGAGCTGAACCAGTTAAAATGAACATTTACATTTAATCGCAGGTAATTCAGAATGTCTTGAATTTTCATCAGGCAAGTGAAATCTGTTGCAGACAAATGATTTATAATTAATTCATCTCACCGCAATAGGGTCCGTTATTAAAAGAACTGGTTAAGTTAACGAGGCAACTAAATTGACAAATCCTTTAACCACATAGATACATATCAGAAGCATGTGTATACCTCTTAAAAGCCTATACTTTCCGCATTAAACAAACTAATCACTGTTCTGACCTTCGAAATTATCAGGCACGAATGGAAGCGTATTGTTGCTCTGAAAAGTACGTGAGCAGGAAAACAGTCAGAAAGTAGAAGCCAATGCTTATCACAAAATCTGAAAACAAAGACCCATTAACAATTGAAACCATCATGAGAATGCTATAGTTAAAATTAAAAGAAACGTACCTTCGTTAATGAATATGCATCCGTCATATTACTTGCGCAACCAGAGATAAGTTAGATAAACTTACTAAGATGAATGAAACGGTCAGCTGATGAATTTATGAGGTGTTTCTGATTCTTCTTGACTTGTTTTTGGACGTTGAAATTACATCAAATACATAAATTTAATAGTCTTTGTTTATGATTTTTTTTGTCAGGTTTTTGAAGGATAATTCTATGACAACATTTTAAAATAGTTTCCAACACGTTGAGTAGCTCTAGTGAACAGCAGAACACCCAGTTTTTTTCGTTTTCCAATTCGGGATCCCGTTTTCAAGTCGTATATGATGCCGCATTTAATTTAACGAAATTCTTCACACTAAACAAGTGTTTTCTCAAATGATTCTTATTACATTTCTCAAGGATTGCTATCACTTAGATCACGACAATTTTGATTACTGGCATAGACGTGGTTCGCGCCTTCCGATGGCACAATTCGGCATGTCATCGAAAAACTTGAAACCCAATTTTCGTTATTGGATAATGGATCAATGGAAACCCAATTTTCGTTATTCGATATGGATCGTGAGGAAGACATAGCGGTTGTAGCTGAGTGAACGATGAATCGTTTCGACACCTTTCTCCCTTACTGGATGTGTCGTATGCAATAACTTGGCATATTCTACAGAAGAATCTTGGTTTAAAGCATATAAACTCCGGTCGTAAACTGATACATAAAGCATATAAAATGCAAATCAATTGAAGCCGAGCGAGCTTCTAATTGGTCATCGACCGATTCAGCCTTTGAGCTCTAGAATCTTGGTTTAAAAGCATATCAAATTCATATCATGCATGAATTGAAGCCGACCGACCTTCTGAACGGCCATCGACTATTTCAGCCCTTGGGCTCTAGAAAAGCTTGAATATCCATTGTTTTCGGTCGAACTTTTGTTCAGCGATGAAGCTAATTTCTAACTTAATGGCCAAATTAATAACCAAAATTGCCGTATTTTTTTTATTTTTTTATTAGACTTCTCTCAGGAGAGGCGAATTTATAGCGCCGAGTGGGCGGCCCGAGATGCCATCAAATAACGGCTGCAGGTCTTTTTGACCAGTTGCAGGTTGTAACGCTCCGGGAACACTCGCGTGGGAAGGGAGTTCCACAGCTTCCGCGCTCTGTTACGAAACGAGTTCTGATGCAGGGCTGTTCGCGCCGTCGGGAGATGAACCACAAACGGGTGGGATCCGTCGGATTCTCTTGTGAAGCGCATATAAGCCGAATTGCGTGGAACAATACCAAGAATCTCCGAAGAACAGTACCCGTGATAATATCTGTAAAATAGACAGAGGTCGGCTAAGCTCCTTCGATGTGATAGCGACTGTAGTCCCCGATCAGGCGGATCACTCGTCTCTGTATGCTCTCAAGTAGGTCGAGGGTATGTTTAGGAGCCGAGCTGCGTGTACAGATCACGTCGTAGTCACCAATTATAGCGTCTGAAATAATAGTGAAGAAGAACGTGTGATTCGAACTGACGCTATGATAGTTTGAATCACCAAAAATTGAACCTCAGCGTTACCCATCAGGCTACTGGCCGATTTTAGAATTTGATTTTTAAAGTCGACTATACTCCACAGATGTGAATTGTTATGTTATCGCTATGGTATACGGCTCTAATGTATTTTCTTATTCGATTTTCGTTCGGTGTTCTTCACTATTTTGCTTGTGAATTGTGTGTGTATCTGTTAGAGACGCCACAGAACCGATGATCCACTTTTCTTTGTGAATGTTGTATATTGTGTCTTCGCTGCATTAAAGTCGACGAGATTGGCCTATCCCCACTGCAGGACCCTATCTAGATCCTGATTCAGAGAGTCAATTTGTGTACATCTCAGCTGATGCGACGCAGATGCATCAATCGGCCAAACACTCGAAAAGGAAGAAACAAGCGTACTATCATCCGCAAAACTGAACACTTTGTTATCCCTTGTCTCCAACAAATCATTTATGTGAAGCAAGAACAAGGTTGGAGCCAAAATAGAACCTTGGGGCACCCCCGAATTGACAGGATACAGATCCGAACACTCGCCGTCCACAACAACCCGGATCGATCGATTTTCGAGGAAGCTCTTCGTCCAGTCGCACAGCTGCTGGGAAACTCCATATGAATGAAGTTTGCTCAGCAATGCTCCGTGCTGGACGTGGCCAAAAGCCTTGGATATATCCAATGCGTCCGCCCTTGACTCACCATGCCGTTCAATCGCAGATGTCCATATATCGGTTATAAGTGTCAAAAGGTCTCCCGTGGACCGCCTGCCACGGAATCCGTATTGACGATCATTCAGAAGTCCGTTTCACTCAAAATACTTAACTAACTCAGTATTGATGACTTTTTCCATTACCTTAGATAAAATAGACAGTAATGCTATCGGACGGTAATTTTGTGGAAGACACTTTTTCTCCGTCTTTGGGATTGGCTGAACTCGAGCGATTTTCCAGCAGGCAGGAAAGTTCCTCCGTGCATAAGATAAGCGTAAGAGTCTGCCAAGAACCGGCGATAGTTCTGGAGCACAATTCTTAAGGACTATTGCTGGTATTCCGTTCGGGCCGGTTGCCTTCCTACAATCCAGTTCACGTAGAATGCGTTGAATAGTGCGCGGACGAAATCTCACATCCCGCATCGAAGACCGTACCGGCGAGATCACAGGTGGCTCCAAAAGGCCGGGATCGAAGTTTGAATTCGCGGAAAATAAATTTGCGAACACATAGCTTTATCCTTTGAATTCGTGACTAACGTCCCGCTGTCTGTCACCAACGGAGGGAAAGAGGAGGATTTGAAGTTACCGCTGACAGCTTTTGCCATTGACCAGGAGCGCGAACCAGTTGGGCACCGAAGGAGCTTATTGATCACCCTGTCGTTGTGAGCCTTCTTCGCGGTATCAATCGCCTGGTTGCACGCGTTTCTGATTCTAACAAAATTCGTTCTGTTAACATCGGTGGGATTGGAGCGCCATTGCTTAAAAGCTTTATTTTTTGCCGCTGTAATCAGCTTGCATTTTTTATCAACCCAAGGTTTATTAGACGAACTTCGTTTGATGGAATGGGGAATATACATCTCCATCCCCAGAAGAATAATCTCTGATACCGACTCCGCGCAAGCGTTGACATCGGAGTTTCCGAAGCACACCTCGGACCATGAAAAGGATGCGAAGCAATTTCGCAAATCGTCCCAGTTAACAGCCCCATACTTCCATACATGGTGAAGCTGCCTAGGCCGGTTATTCGCTTGATATGCAAGTGCTTGCGCGACAGATACCAAGCAGTGATCTGAGTTTCCCAGTGGCGCAGAAACCTCTACGGTATAAATACTCGGTTCGGATGACAAAAACAGATCCAGTGTGTTCGCATAATCGCCTCGGGCATCCGGCGCTCGCGTTGGCTCCCCCACGAGTTGAGTCAAGTTGTGGCTTACAGCAAACATCTCCGCCAGCGTCCCAGCCCCATCGGTTCTGTTAGAATGTAACAACCAGCCGGAATTGTGCACATTAAAATCGCCAAGGACAACAATTTCAGAAGCTGGGTGGTTGATCTGTATCCAGTCGACGGTATGTGAAAGATGTTCGAAAAATGTCGCCGTCCAATCGTCATTCGGGGAGCGGACAACAAAGAAAGTTAACAGAATTCCTCAGCACGACCCTCAACCATATGATGTCCATATTATTGGGTTCCATTGCCTCCATCCTCTGGCAAGCCAGATTGGACCACGCGAAAGCGCAAACTCCGCCTTTAAAACGGAATCTCGAATGTTAGTCGTATCCTGAGCAACGAAGATATGTCGAATCAGTTGACAAATCGACCTGGGTCTCAATTAGGGCAAGGATATCAGGTTTCGTTGTTTGCAAATATTGGTGGACGGCGTTTACATTCATATTGGTGAAACCGATGCGCCTGATGTTACAAAATGCCGTCACCAGTCGAGCATGGGCAGAGCCTCGAGAGCGAGCGCGGTTATGCGATGACGAACCTCTTAAAGTTCCATTATTTATCATGATATCTGCATGATGTTCCCCCTGACATAATCCCCCGCGAGATCTTTATATCAGACCATCATGACTTACCATATGCAGCACACATATGTTTTGTTCACTGAATCTCAGCCACCTGCCACCTTTGCTGTTCAGAGCAGCCATCGTAAGCATGCCTCCCCAAGAAGCATCTTCAAGGGATACACATGCTGGATTCAACCCATCGCTGGGTGCTTACATTCAAAGCTATAGATCTCCATGCTCCCATTTACATTTAATTTTATGGATCATCTGATTCTTCTAAGATTCAGTAGACATACATCGGATCGATAACACGTATATCGAAGATACTTCTGGAATCAGCAAAATGGGACAATCAATGAAAAGAATTACATTGACTGTGATTTGGGGTAATTGCATTGTGTGCGTTACTTAGTTATCGAGTTGTGGGGTTTATGTAGCGGAACGCAACACAGTGTAGTATCTAAGAAAAACTCTCCTTCGCTTTCTCAATTCAAAAACGTCCAGTCTGACTTTTATCGGTGTTTAAGTATTAATTGGAACCTTTCCGTCATATCAAAGCCAGAGATAAATTTCCTCAATAGTGAACTGAACAGTGCAATGCACCAGTCTGATAGAACGCGGGTGTGCGAGGAGAAATACAAAGAGCTCAGAAGATTTGAGAAAAGGCTGCACAGACAAAAGAAAAGTGCCTGGAAAAAAACCTTGTCTGTGAAATAGAGAAAAGTAGAGAGCGAGGTCCGCACCAAACGCGGAAGTTCTACCAAATAATCCGCAGTACGACGCGGTACACACCACGCTGCACTTACTGCAAGGATAAAGAGGGTCATCTGATCACCGATCCTGAAGGTATTCTGGAGCGATGGAAAGTGCGCTTCACTGAATTGCTAAATCGTCAGCTCACAGAAGAATTGGAGGCTCCACCAATGCAAGATCAAGACCAAATACTGCCGCCACCAAGCATTCAGGAAACATTAAAAGCCATAAGACAGCTCAAATCAAATAAGGCCCCCGGAGCTGATGGCATACCAGCTGAGCTGATCAAACAAGGAGGGACAGCGTTACATCACGCAATTCACGAGATCGTGGTGCACGTGTGGGAGCAAGAGGAGATATCGGAAGATTGGTGTCGTGGTATAATTTGCCCCATACATAAGGGAGATATCACACTGTGCAGCAACTATATAGGGGTATAACATTGCTGACTACCACCTATAAGATACTCTCCTCTATCCTACAAAATTGGATAGCCCCATACGCTAAAGCCATCATTGGTCAATATCAGTGTGGCTTCATCCCAGGTAAATCAGCAATTCATCAGATATTCACCCTTAGACAGGCGATGGAAAAACGTCTGGAATTTAAGATTCCATTATATCGTCTATTTATAGACTTTAAGGCCACCTACGACAGGATAGCCAGAGTAGAACTATATAATGCCACGAGAGAGTTCGGGATTCCAAACAAATTGATACGACTTTGTAGGTTGACCATGACCAACGTAACTAGTCATGTAAAAATAGCGGGATTGCTGTCCAAACCAATAAACATCTTTAATGGACTTCGACAAGGGGACGGTCTGGCCTGCCTCCTCTTTAACCTGGCGTTGGAGAAAGCAATCCATGACTCTGCTGTTACAACTAGAGGGACTGTTATCACCAAGTCCACCCAGATACTTGCCTACCCAGATGACATCGACATCATCGGTAGAACCGAATCGGCTGTACAGGACTCATTCGCCCAGATCGAGCAGGCGGCACAAAAACTGGGACTGCACATTAATGAGGGGAAAACTAAGTACATGGTGGCAACTTCTGCGAAGAGATGACCTAACGTTGGTCAAACTATCAGGGTAGTGGAGCACGAATTTGAAGTAGTGCAATCCTTTAACTACCTTGTATCAATAGTATCAGCCGATAACAATATGGAAGAAGAAATACGCGAACGGCTGATCAAATCTAACAAAGCCTACTATGGTCTATCAAGGCTCTTTAAATCCCGAAATTTATCCAGAACATACAAGCTACTACTGCATAAGACCATGGTCGTACCAGTACTCATGTATGGACCCGAAACCTGGGTGCTCAATAAAAGGCACTCTGAACTCTTAGCCGCGTTCGAGAAGAAGGTCTTAAGAAGAATTGTTGGCCCCGTATGTGAGGGAGGACGATTCCGGAGACGCTACAAGCATGAGTTGTACTCAATCTGCCTTGAAGCTAATGTTGTTAGAAAAATCAAGCTCGGTAGACTCCGGTGGGCGGGACAGCTAACTCGAATGAGCGAAGAGGAGCCTATCCGGAAAGTCCTTTGTGGCAGAATGTATGGAAGGAGACAGCGCGGCAGACCTTGTCTGTGATGGAGGGATGGCGTAGAGCAGGACGCCCAGAGCCTGGGAGTGCCAAACCGGATAACATGGCTCGAAATGGGGACCGGAGGAGAGATTTGTTAAATAAGGCCAAGACCGGATCCCGGTTGTAGTGCCGATGATGATGATGATTCTTATACCACATTATGAATATTTTATTTATAATACAGTATACAGCGGCATGATGGAATCTTGCAACTGAAAACTTAATAACAGAAACCCCAACTGGTTCGCAGAAGAATTCAGCGTTGCGGCCGAGGAAATATATTAGGATGAGCAACCGAAATTCATGGATGGTCATAACGCAATTAAATCAGATTTCTCGGGACCATCATCAGTCTCTGCAGCACTTCCGGCCACCATTGACACCAATCGCGACTCATTTCGCAAATTGCCTCGAATGCAGCTACCTACGTTCTAGAACAAATACGCTGATTGAGGCCCTTTAAGGATCTGTTCCAAGTGATATTGATGGATTTCCTGGATCTTACCGATATGGAGCATCTATACGAGGACAGTTTCATAAGTCTGACTTTTTGTATTTCCCGCGCAGTAACTTTAAATGCAACACTGCACACTGCACCCATCGACTGCTATCTATAAATAGACTACTGTCAAAATCTGAGCAAGCTGCGTCATTTAGTTTGCGTTTGACAACCATTGAAAGCAGACAACCTCGTGAATTTGAATGAAAATGGAAAAAAGTGCGTTTAAGCAAAATCCATAAATTGGGCTATGAACTGCTACCCCATCCAGCATATTCTCCAAATTTAGCCCCCTGCGACTATGTCCTGTTTCCAAACCCGAAGATATGGCTGCCCGGTAACAGTTTTGGGTCGAATAGAGAGGTCATCACAGAAACTAACGTCAATTTTGAGGGTCTTGAAGAAACCTTTTATTTGGAAGGTATAATAAAATTGGAAAAACGCTGGAGTAAATGTGTCGAGCTAAAAGGAGAGACTATGTAATAAAATAAAATACTTATTTGCCGAAAAAAAAAAATCTTTTATTCGAAAAGTCACTGACTTAACAAACTTCCCTCGTATTACTTTTAATGTAGTCTCCATGACGATATTGCGAAGACCATCAAGAATATTCTGGTCGCGAAGGAAAACTATAAGCGGGCTCGGGGCTGACTAGTATATACACGTGCTATTGTTCATTCTTCACTTAGCGCTCTTTTTCAGATTCCTGCAGTAATAAGCAGTCTGTCGTTGGCTTACATCAGCTATACGACGCTACAAATAACGCAGTCGAGATTTTAGAAGCCCTTGGTCTATCCGTGAAGGACTGAGACAGCATACCCGTACAGTTGACTAGTATGCGGCTCGCTCATTGTGCTGGACGTGTTTGGCAAACATCACTGGAGAATACTACTCAACCCCCTAAATGCAAGCAGCTCGAAACCTTGTTGAAGATTCGTGTCGAGGCACTCGAGTTCATCGAACTGCCCAAAGTTGCCGTTAAGCAAGATCTAGGGACCCAGAGGAAGAATACCAGCTATGTCCCCAACTAGAAGTCGCTTGCAGCCGTTTTTCGCATCTTGGGATTGTGAAAGGAAATGCTGATGCACATTGGTCTTGCATGCCTGGAAATTGCGAAGGAACACGGCCTGGAGGAGCATTCTATATTCTTATAGTTCAACTGAAAAATGATTCTGTATTTGCCCGTTTGTTTTGCACTTAACTGGGAAGCAGTACGTACGCTCGGACTGGTGACTTTTGTGAGCGAATACTTGGAAAAGAAAAACGTAACTACAGAGTTTACTAGAGCATTTTTGTAGTATTATCTACTGGATAGGCACGTACGAAATTCGTTCATTATAATGACAAAATTGAGCGGGAGTAATATATGTAGCAGATAAGAGAAAAACTGGGTGGCTGAACTACGAGCAATACACATAACTTTAGCAAACAAAGATCATCATCAGTAAACAAGAACAAAAACTGTGCCACAGAATCAGAAGGAGCAGCATGTGCCACTTGAGCAAGCATAGACTAAAGGTATGATACTGTGTCACCAACCAAGGAATGACGATCGGAGCCAAACTGCTGGGTTATAAATATGCATCAACAAAACACCCGATAAAGAGGAGTTTGCGGACCAGTCATCCACACAGAGTGATCGCAGTAAAACGGTGGAACATGTTATCGATTGCTTCGAATAATTTATTTTCAAACGTCTCTCCAATGACGTTCGTTTTATTAATGCGATAACCGGCATCAATCCCGTTGTGTATGATTGGACCCATGATGCGATCAGTAACACACATTTTTAAACATTCTCATCCTACTAAATACCCTCTTGTTTTGTCTTCCGTGTCGGACAGTTTTACTTTGTGTTTATCAGTTTTACCATTATTGTAAATGATAGATCTTAATGTCAGTTCCCTCTATACATATTTTGTCAAAAAAGTACCGGGAATTAATCACCGCTTAAAGGTAACATTCAAAAAATCAGACAATTATTGCTTGGAAATCGTCGTTTCAGTCTTAGAGAGTTGAACATTGACAAAGTAACTGCATGCAAATTTAATAAATATTTTAGGATTAAGAAACGTCGCCGCTCGACTGGTTCCGAAAGAGCTGAACGACTTGGAAAAATGACTATGGAAAACAGGTTTATGAAGACATGGTTTTTCGAGGAGTCGCAACATAACATATGACGACACTAACGAAAATCCGCACAATAACTGATGATGAAACATGGGTCTATGAATGCGCCAAATTAACGAGCGCACAATAGATCGAATGGCGCTTGGAAAACGAGCCAAGCCCGAAAACTGGTCGAAAGAGAAGATGCTACTGACTGTTTTTTTTGACTGCCGTGATGTGGTACACTTCGAATTCCTTCCTAGGGGACAAATAGTGAATAACGAGTATTATTTCAATGCCTTGAGGCGTTTGTGCAAGCATTTTTGCAGTAAGAGACCATATTTGTGGACGGAGAATCCGTGGACTTTGCACGATAGTAATTTTCATAGAGCAACAATTGCCACCGAGTAAAGCCCCAAAAACTCAATAAATGCAATCGACCATCCACCCATTCCCCGAATTTAGAACCATGAAAGTTCTTCCCATTTCCAAAATTTAAATTGCCACTGTGTGGAATTCGTTTGGACCCGACATGAAACGAAATTCGCAACACACTTACGGCGACAAGAATGTTCAGCTATGAAAAGTCTTTGGAAGAGTGGATTCGGCGTCATCAAAGTTGTATCGCAAAAAATGAGGATTACTTTGAATGCAAGGAAGTAAATTTTAATGAATAAACTCACAGCCCAGTTTTTTAAGCGATTCCGACTTGTTTTATACAAAAGGTATGTAGTATTCGAAGTTTCAACCAGAATGTCATAAAGTCGGGTTTTATCACCGTTTCTTTTTCCATTCAATTGAAACTGTCCCAATTCGTGTGAATATAATCGGAAATACAAGGTGGATCATCTTTTATGTCGGTATGTACATATTGAATAACTTTTGACATTTACCAATCGATTGACTTGAGTAGACCTGTTTTTGAAACGTCAATTCAGTACAATTTTAACCAATTTGAAATAACGCGCCACAATAGTGACGCTGTACATTGATAATAGTCGTTCAGTTGTGTTTTCTCAACGTGCATATCGTCGAAAATATCGTGGCCAACAAACACCGTCTGGCAACACTTTTCGTCGTTTGGTGTCGAATTTTTTTTTTTTTTTTACACTAACGAGCGCACAAAAGGGGATTTTGGAGTACCCTTAAATGTCAGAGCACAGTGCGAACGGAAGGAGAGGAAGTGGATAAGGAGAGGAGGTATCGACGTACATTGGTCTTAAAAGCCTGGACATTACAATGACGAGGAAACACATGATCAGGTAAAGAATTCCACATTCGTGTGGTTCAGCTAAAGAATTACTCTCTATGTCTGTTTGTGCGCCTGAAGTTGACTTTCAACGTGAACTGGTGCGCGTTCACAGATTGGCGGATATCACGGGAAAATGTCTGAGGAGGCGGAACACATTCAGCAAGTTCAGTTGAGCAACGACCGTGATAATACGTGTAGAAAAGAGATAGGCATGATACGTTGCGCCTATGTTCTAACGATGGAATTGAGCGACACACGGCCGAGTCCCCAATAAGTTTCACCGCTCGTTTTTGCATCCGCCTGACCAAATATGGGAGTTAAACTCCATTTTGGGACGAATATACGTCTTGTAAATAGTTGCCAGGTTGGATGGAGTGAAGTATCTTTTGCATCTCTTAAGGAACCCCATGCATTCGGCTGCACTTTTCGCAGCTCCAAATATATGGTCATTCCAATTAAGTTTAGAATTAATGCGAGTGGCGAGGATTAATAGTTGCTTGGCTTCGTCGATGCAAGTGCCGTTCATCGATAGTATATTTACTTTGGGGTTCGCCTTTGATGGCAAGAGACAGCGCTGAGCTTTTAAGGCATTGAACTCTACTCGGTTAGATAATCCGCATTGATATATCTTGTTGAGGTTGGAATTCAGTGAATTAAGCATAACCTGCTGATTGGTATTGGGATTCGAAGAGTTTGGCCGGGAATGTTCGTATGAGTGTGAGAAGCTTAATGTACTATCATCGGTAAACGAGTGGATTGTGTTGTGGCTAATGGACAAGAGATCATTTATAAAGATAAGGAAGAGAGTGGGTGAGAGTACTGAATCTTGAGGAATACCTGCATTAATTTGATGGGAGGCAGATTTGACACCATCAAGAACCACTTGGATTGAACGGCCAGAAAGATAGTCTCTTATCTATTGGATCAAGGAATTGTCCACTCCATATGAATGTAATTTTGATAAAAGCGCTGGATGCCGAACTCTGTCGAAGACCTTCGAGATATCCAGTGCAACAACCTTGCTTTCTCCGTAGTGGATGGAATGGCTCCACTTTTCGGTAAGGTACACCATCAAATCTCCTGTGGACCTGTTGCTACGAAAACCATATTGGCGGCCGAGCACGGGACAGTGGAAGATCGTCGACATGCAATTCATCAACGCCTAAGACGTTCCAATGAAGTAGTTGAAGCGGTAAGAGGAGTGTTGCGGAGAACCCGCATATGGCGCATCGTCACCGCGCTCAGCATTTGATGTCAATGCAACCACCTTGAGGGGCGTTTTGAAGGATGATTTGACTTTGTTTCCATACACAGTGCAATAGACTCGGAGAATATTGCCGACAAACGTCCACGTCGTTTGGAATACGACAAAACCGTCGCTCGAATGGATTACACTCAAGCTGATTTTTTGAAGCAACTATTGATGACCGACAAAGCCCATTTCACACTCTCTGGCACCGTTAACAAGCAAAATTGTCGAATTTGGGGAACGGAGAATCCACGAAACACTATTGCATGACCATAAAGTGACTGCTTGGACCGGCGTTTGCGCTAAAATCATCATTGGACCATCTTTCTCCAGAGGAAACGAAACAGGTGATGGGAATCCATAGCGGTGGATGTTGGCCTATAGCCTTATGTCTGGCCACAAATGTGTGGAAACGGTCTGTACGGTTACTGGTTTCAACAAGACGGTGCGCTATGCCATACTGCAAAAGAAATAATCCAGTTTCGGCTATGAAAATTCTCTGGACGTGTGTTGTCAAAAAATGGCGACAATGATTGGCCACCCGGTTCTCCAAAAAAAATATCGCTATTGCCATCCATTTCAAAACGGTTGAAGGAAATACTCCTCAAGCGACTCAAGCCACTCATCAATATTCCAGACATTCAATTTGGCTTTAGGGATAAACACTCAACTATTGTACAGGTTCACCGTGTGACCACAGCAATAGAAAAGGCTTTCGAGGAAAAGAAATATTGCCCAGCTGTCTTTCTTGATGTCTCCAAAGCATGAAGGTCTTATATATTAAATGAGTAAACTGTTTCCAGCAAACTGTTGCCAACTACTCGAATCATACTTGTCTGATAGAACGTTCAAAGTAACACACGAAGGAGCTCACTCCAGTTTCTATCCAATGAAGCAGGCGTACCACAAGTAAGTGTCCTGGGACCTTTTCTCTACTTACTATACACAGCAGACATCCCAACAACCAAGAACACATTCATAGGCACCTTTGCAGACGATACAGTTATAATATCAGCTGACGATAATCAAAGAAAAAAAAAACCTATACCACAATTGCAACAGGCACTCAACGAAATTAGCCAATGGACCACTGATTGGAAAATTAAACTCAACGAGATGAAATCTATTCACGTAACATTTACATTACGACGATCAGATAACAATATTTCTACATATCTCAACGGCGAAATATCACGGTATATACCTGGAGAGCAGACTAAACTGGAGATATGTGAAACAAAAAGCTGAAACGTAGACAGATGTATTGGTGAATTGTGCATCACTCTCAAATGAACCTCTATTGCAAAAGATTGATCTATCAATCTATCATCAAGCCGATCTGGATATACAGAATTCAATTACTGTTCAAAGCAATGCAATCCCAATTCTGAGAGTGCATGACATCGGCTCGAAACCGGGACCGGTGGAGAGACTTGCTAAATAAGGCCAAGACCGGATTCCGGTTGTAGTGCCGATGATTATGATGATATATATATATTGTTTCAATGACGTTTTCCACGGCTAATGTTGAAACTTATTATTGCTTTGTTAAGAAGTCAATGAGTTGATTTTTTTTTATTTTGTTGATATACTTCTCCCGGGAGAGGCGAACCTATAGCCTCAATTTGGCATTTATACAGGAGAAGAAGTTGAGCCGGAGTAAAATATTTCTTGGGTTTAAAACGATAGCATAGTTTTCTAGAGGCGGGTCTGGCGATGTTCGACACGTGGTTATCCACAGACATTCCCACAGACCATGACGCCGAGCAATTTCATGCTTTCCCCAGATTCGAGGACCCGGCCATTTATCATCAGCTGTGGAACCGATGATCCACTTTTCATTGTGAATATTGTATACTGTGTCTTCGTTACATTGAGGTCGACGAGATTGGCCTCTCCCCACTGCAGAACATTGTCCAGATCCCGAATCAGAGCCGATCTGGTTACATCTCTGCTGGTGCGACATTGATGCACTCATCGGCCGAAAAAGAGGAAACAAACGTACTATCATCCGCGAAACTGAACCCTTTGTTATCCGTCGGCTCCAACAAATCATTCATGTGAACCAAAAATAAGGGTGGATCCAAAACAGAACCTTGAGGCACCCCGAAATTAACAGGATACAGATCCGAACACTCGCCGTCCACAACAACCCGGATCGATCGATTTTCGAGGAAGCTCTTCGTCCAATCGCAAGACTGCTGGGAAAGTCCATCACTTTAGATAACATAAACAATACTGCTATCGCCCAGTAATTATGTGGGAGATACTTTTTTCTCCTCTTTGGGATTGGCTGAACTCTAGCAATCTTCCAGCAACCAGGAAAGGTCCTTCGTTCATAAGATAAGCGAAAGTCTACCAAGAATCGGCGACAGTTCTGGAACACAGTTCTTAAGGACTATTGCTGGTATTCCGTCCGGGCCTGTTGCGTTCCTAGAGTCCAGTCCACGTAGAATGCGCTGAATAGTACGCGGGCGGAACCGCACACCGAAGACCGTACCGGTGCGATCACAAGTGGCTTGAAAAGACCAGCATCGAAGTTTGAATTCGCAAACACATTAGCTTTATAATTTGAATTTGTAACTAATGTCCCCGGGCAACGCGACGGGAGAAGGGAAGTTACTACTGACAGACCTTGCCATTGACCAGAAGGTACGCAAACCAGTTGCGCACTGAAGGAGTTTATTAGTCACTCTGTCCTTTGTACGCCCTCTTCTCGGTATCAATAGTCTGGTTGCACGCGTTTCTGACTCCAACAAAATTCGTTCTGTTGACCTCGGTGGAATTGGAGCACCATTGCTTAAAAGCTTTATATTTTTCCCCTGTAATCGGCCCACATTTTTTTATCAAATCAAAGTTTATCAGATGAAATTAGTTTGATGGAAAGCGCAATGTAAATCATCGAACCAAGGTTTATCAGATGAATTTCTTTTGATGCAATACAGAATGTAGATCTCCATCCCGAGAAGACTAATCTCTCTGGCCGACTCGGCGCATGGGTTAACATCGGGGCTTCCAAAGCATACCTCCGACCACAGAAAGGATGCGGAGAAATCTCGCAAATCGTCCCAGTTAGCATCTCCATACACTTGGCGAAGCTGGTTAAGTCGGTTATTCGCTTGAAATGAAAGTGGTTGCGCGACCGACACCATACGATTATCTGAGTTTCCCAGTGGCACAGCAACCCCTACGGTCGGGTGTCAAAAACAGATCCAGAGTGTTCGCATAATCGCCTCGGACATCCGGCACTCACGTAGGTTCCTCCACGAGTTGAGTCAAATTGCGGCTAACAGCGAACATATCCGCCAGCCTCCGACCCCCGTTGGTTCTGTTAGAATGTACCCACAAGCCGGAATTGTACACATTAAAATTGACAAGGACGACAATTTCAGAAGATGAGTGGTTGATCTGTATCCAATCGACGGTACATGAAAGATGTTCGAAAAATGTCGCCAATCGATCGTCATTCGGGTAGCGGTAAAGACAAAAAAAAAATTTAACAAAATTCCACAGCACGACCCTCAACAACATGATGACCATGTTATTGGGTTCCAACGCCTCCATCCTCTGGCAAGCCAGATCGGACCGCGTCAAGACACAGAATGTAAGTCGTATCCTGAGCAACAAAGATATGTCGAATCGAGCTGGGTCTCAGTTCGGACAAGGATATCAGGTTTCGCTGTTTGCAAATATTGGCGTTTATATTCGTATTGGTGAAACCTATGCCCCTGATGTTACAAAATGCCGTTATCAGTCGAAAGTCGACAAAGCCTCGAGAGCGAGTCCGATTATGCGATTACGAATTTCTTAAAGTTCGGTTATTTATCATAATATCTGCATGATGTTCCCCCTGACATAGTCCCCCCGGAGGTACGAATGGGAAATTAGTTTACTTCCGGAATTCTTTATCTCAGAAGGTGCTACCATGATTTGTCTCCGTGTCAGTCCGGGCCATCAGCCATACATCCGAAGCATAGTCGAAGATTTCTCTCGACGATATCGCGGAATGTAAAGCGTGACGGGGTGGTATCTCAGCTTGGAACCGACTACCACCTAACCTTTTCTTGAACCAGTCCATCAGCCAAGGTCTGAAAGATGGCCAGGGATTTCTCCCAATAATTACTAGTTGTAAAATATAAATGTACCATATTATCTACCTAATAAAAATTGAATTGAATTGAATATTTCTACATATCTCAACGGAATTCCAGTTCCCAAAGCAGATTCAGCGAAATATCTCGGTATACATTTGGATAGCAGAATAAACTGGAGACATCATGTGAAACAAAAAGCTGAACAAATAAAGCTGAAACGTAGACAGATGTATTGGCTAATCGGGAATCACTCTCAACTCAATCTCTATTGTAAAAGATTGCTTTATCAATCTATCATCAAGCCGATCTGGATATATGGAATCCAATTATGGGGCTGTACAAAGCAATCCAATAGGGATATAATTCAACGAAGCCAGAATAAATTCCTTCGCATTATTACGAATAATGGCTAATAACCTTGCCCAGAAAAACAAATTATTATGGAAAATTTAACAAGCCTCATACTTGGTAAATAAGACCAAGACCGGATCCCGGTTGTAGTGCCGATGATGATGATGATGATTATTACGAATACCTACCTTTTTGTGACAAATCAGGAAATTCACGATGACCTAGAGATCAAATGGATTTATGAAGTTATCCAAGAATATGCTGTCAAACATGAAAGACGCCTACATAATCATACCAACGTAGAGGCTATTCAGCTCTTGGATATTACCCACGAATTGAGACGGCTAAAACGGACGAAACCTCATGAATTAACATGTTAAAATCTAACATACTAAAATCGAGTTGGGAGCTGAACACTGGTCCAGTAAACCCTTAGACGTTTTCCTTAATTAAACTAAATTATGTACAATTTAAACCTAGTATTAAATTAAATTGTTAAGATTGTACTATTCATATCCAATAAGGATGTTATAATAACAAAAAAAAAATCTTAATATGGATATTTTCCATGCATGACCTTGAAATTGAACTAGAAAGCCAGGAAATGCCAGAACTTTTAGGGTGAAGTTTTATCATGGTCGAAATTTAATAGTGATCACAACTGCTATATCCTCATCAGAAATTGCATTCCCATAGTATATTAAAATGAAACAAAAAACAATAATAATAAGTGCACATATTTAAGGGCCAACAAGGAATATTCAAAATTCCAAGGATAAAATCAATTTATCTACTCTTTCCTGTCAACTGCACCCTATTACACGTAGAATCTGCGCACCCACAAAAACGTAAGGAAAAACTTGTACTCCGTTACAATATTGATCTGAATTCCATTATTCTCCGGCAGGCAACTTTAGTGAATAAATACGAAAAAGGGCTACAAGTTTGAATTAAAATTTGGGGCTTAATAGGTTGAACCCAAAAAAAGGAAAGCGAAAAACACAAATGTGACCTTCAAAGGTTACAGAGGGTCGTTGGCTGCTTGTTTGTAATCCGTCCCAAATAATGCGAATACGCTGGGCAAAAAGGACGACATACACTCTTTGTTCTGTTGACTAAAATTAAAACCAAATAGCTTTTCGTAGACGCTTTAATGCCATGCATTGTCTTAGCCAATCCCATTCCTATGATTCCCATTACATTATGGAGGCTCCCGCTGAGATATTATCAATCAGTGTGTTCCACGGGCTGGCTGTTGTGTAACGCATGCAATCAAATCCTAACTTAATCAACAAGAAGTGTTCCTCAAAATTGCACAAGGAATTTCAAAACCACGAATACATAGTTTCTTCAAATTGGCACACTACACGTCTCCGCTTGAAGGAATATTGCTTATATTCTTTTGTGGCATAAAACCCAGTTTAGCTAAAACAATTTCTAGAACATGACCACGAGGCAATACTTTATCATCCACTTCATCACACGAAACAGATATATTCCAGTTAACCGTAATTTGGAAGAAAAAAAACAACTTTTGCCAAATAATTAGAACACATTTGTTTGATCTCTCTAAGACCGACAGCCACGTAAAAACTGAAATCATAACGTAAAACGAAAAAAAAACAAAACAAAACACTAATTAACCTAAGAAGTATACATTTTATTGTTTTCTTTACCTCATTTATGATAACTCATTTTGCTGTGCCAAAGTTTTTGATGAAATCGAACTATCCTATCACTCCGCGAAACTGACCGACACAAATGATTTTCCTTCTCTCCTGATTACAAGACACAATGAACTATGGCAAGTCACGGGAGGAATGTGATCAGGAATATCTGACAGCTGCAATAAAGGGGACGCCACAATATAATAGTTAAAGCTGTAAACCTAGTAGATTGTATTTCTTTTACTGGATTTGTTGTCCATCTTCTTAAATTGTAAAATATACAGGGTGGCGCTAAATTAATCACCCAATTTTGTTTTTAAATTATTTTTTTTCTAAATAAAAAAGAAATGATTTTGATGAGTGATGGACATCTTTATTTGGTGCTGTACAATTTTTTATAGTTCACAAATGTCAAATATGATTGACGTACGACGCCATTTGCAAAAATTATAACTTCTTCCGATAAGGTGATTCATTTTGCGCCACCCTGTATTACCATTGAGTGTTGTGGTTTTGAAATTTAATTGATCTGTATTACCTACAACCACAAAACTGAATATGCACTCCCAATCACTAGGATGAGGCCACGAATTTTGCAATTGATGTTCTCGCTTTTGTACCTGTTGGAAATTTTGTACCCGGAAACATATACTATCCGTGAATAGGTATGTATTTTCCCAAAAGAAATTCATAAAATTAAAGAAACGACCGTTGGAATTTCCCAAGATCAAATAATAAACTACTTAAAAAGGTGTTACGTGCGGTTTCCACCGCCCCCATCATTTAATTATTTTTAATATAATTTTGTTTTAATATAGTTTGATGGAAGAATTGCACGATCCACATGTGAGTGTTCGAACACACCCCGATTCGAGTGTGGATCGTGTACAAGTTCGAATTCTGTTTTCGAAGTGGGTCGTGATGGGGAGAGAGAGAGAGGCGGCAGGTTTTTGCAATTCCGTTTGTTCTTTTTTTTGCCTGCTCGGGACTGTTTTTGAGTGCTGTTAGACAGAGTTCAGTTTTTCGACAAGTGGAGGAAAAGCAAGAAAGAAAAAAGTGTTCCCGTTTTTTTTGTTCTTTGTTTTTTTTTTTTTGGAGACGTAAAAAATTGTAAAAAAGTTAAAATGTTGGACTCGAAATAAAAATTATAAAACACTAAAAAGTGTTCGTGAAAGTAAAGTTTTTGTTATTTAATATAAAAGTAAAAGGGCAAGTGTTTAAAGATCTAACTGGCCAGTCGCAGCCATATCGCAGGCATAAAACGTAGAGGAAGAAACAGATTAAAGTTCCTACAAAATCACCATCTGGCTGTGGCCGCCCTGTTCGTGGTAAGGAAGACGAACCCGGATTGAGTCGGATGAAAGCTGCTGCACCGACCTCCAACTCTCCCCGGCAAAGTAGCAGAAAACGGCGGAAAAACCTAGGTAACCAATTTTATATTTCATTAATCAAATTTTGGGTGGCTTTATATGCCACAAAGGGTGTAAAAAAGTGCGTCACTAGGATGAGGCCACATGCAAAATTTTAGAAAAGAAGGAAAAATTAATGAAATGTTTACATTTTATGGTTTTAAAAAAATTTCTTTATAACGTTTTTCTACATTAATAATGAGTATGTCAAACTTTTTTGGATATGACCTCTATAAGACGGTTTCGAATAGAATCATCGAGTTTTTTTTAAATAGTCTAGGGAAATTTGGTCCCAGGAATCCCGAATGGCCTCGATTAAGGTGTCCTTGTCTTCAAATTGTCTATCGCCTTCATAAACTTTACAAGATAGCCATGACCAAACGTTTTCGATTGTGTTTAAGTCCGGCGAATAGGGCGGCCATAGCAAAAGTTCCACGTCTTCTGATTGAATCCAACTTCTGGAAAACATTGTGATTGTGTGATAAATTCAGACTGTTCTTCTAAGAACACAAAATCCAAGAGCATGAAAAGTGCATGTGGAATATAATAATATGTGCAATAGTGGCCGTATTGTTTTTATTTCCTATAAAATCAAATGCATTTAAGTTTTTACATTAAACGTGACAAATACAATCATTTTAAAACGTAATAATGGGCTTTCCAGTAGGGACTTGACAACTTTTTTTCGGTAGTAAATTATTATAATTTCCAGACGTTGTTCGTTCGTGTACTTAACCATGATGAAAATGTTGAGTTTACTGAATAAATTGACAGTGACAGTTCGATGATTAGTGAAAGGATGCGTTCACAAATTAAATTCAAAGTTGTATATAATGTAACGGGATACAACCGTTAGGATGAAGGCTGCGTCCACCGATGGGTGATAATGGTGATTCTCGCGAAACACTGTCGTGAGTGTGATGCAATTCAATTACGCCAGTGAATGCGTATTTCAATTCGGTTGGTCTTTGCACGAACAAGGCAGATGGAAGAAGAAAACGACTCGAGGAATTTACCTTTTAAAGAGATTGAATTCGTTTATTGACCATTCTAAGTTATGTTAACAACAACGACGATGAATAACCTCTTATTCCGTTTTACTCGTGATGACGATGCTTGCTCCGATGTAACGAGCCCGTTGAAGGTTGGTTGGAGACTGAGGTTAGGTAAATGACGCCGAATAACCGCCAATTCAAAAAGGGACGCTGCTGACCTCATTGTTGGTGACAATCGGCCAACTGATCCGCAACAGCTGCCGCGCAACTGGTATACACTGCGAATGTATTAGATTTCTCCAGTACATCCCAGCACATCCAACTGCCAATCCGCAACAATAAATATATATAAGAAAAATAGATGACATGTAAACAACCTCATCAGACGCCACTCTCATGTTCTTATATAATTAAAGACAAAAAAAAAACAGAATTGAAATTCTCTAATAATACAAATATCGGTTTTTAGAGTGGAGTAACTATTAAAAATGGAGAGAAAAAATTATTCTGTACATTTAAAAACTTGAACAGGCGAAGCAAAACTATGTATTAGTACAATATGTTAAAAAGGTTAAAGTAAATAAAAGCATACAAATAACGATAACCAGAAATACGGAAATACGGAAATCTAAAGAAGCATAACCCTGGCTGAAGGGCCACTCTTCCACAGATTCTAAGAAAATACCAGGTCTTGCTAGCACCCTAACTGATATAGAGAGTCCATTAAAGAAGCGGCATGGCAAGACAATAAAGAAATCTAGATAGCCAGTGGGTGCGGAATTTTACTATAGACAATATATTTAAATAATTTTTCCTAAAGTTATAATCAGAGATTAAAGGAAAATTAAGATTTCCAGATTAAAAAAAAAAAGTATCTTTTTCACTTTAAAACAACACAAAGGTCTTATGGGAACAACAAGAAAGTATGACCGACCGTACATACTCTCTAGTAATGTCAATAAACAGGGCTGCCGTAAATTTGTTACCACTAAGGTGTAATATTATTTGCGAAAATAATTCCTTAGTCGATTTACCTATAAGAAAATCAAGTTTAAATCAAATCAATAATGCTTCCACAGTAATTGGGGCTATTCTACGCATTATACGGAATTTTTAATTTTATAGCGCTCTACGTATTTTAACCCTATGCACTCCGCTGTCCCCTCTCAGGGGACATCGTAATACTAACATATCACTCATATGTTACGCATTTAATCGTTTTGTTTTAAATGTCTGCTTGTTAAAAAAAAATTATTTATACATATATATATTTTTTTAACAAGCATACATTTAAAACAAAACGATTAAATATGTAACATCTGAGTGATATTGTAACGTTTGGGTTACAATAAGTATTTGTTTTACAATTTTTGTTTTAAATGGTTGTGCCAATCGTAACATTTATTTTTCCTAAGCTCAACAATTGTAGCTTTGCCCCCTGGCAATCTTATTTCTCCAGATCAAACTTAGGCATTTTTACGGTGGGTCTCACCTGAGGGCCGATGGCTCGGCTGAGGAATTCCCCTCGGGTTACTTCTGGCGATCGCGTCTAGCCGGTTGATGGCCAACTCTGGTGATGGCTGCTCGTGATCCCAGTGATCGTGTATAGCCTGATGATGGCCAACTCTAGTGATGGCTGCTCGTGATGCCGGTGATCGTGTATAGCCTGCTGATGGCCAACTTTGGTGATAGCTGCCCGTGATGCCGGTGATCGTGTATAGTCTGTTGCTTGCCAACTGCAAGTGAATCTGTTATTACGTGGTTAATGGCAATTATACCTTATTTAATTCTCGCAGGTCCCCTTGAGTTCCGTGCAAGGGCGGCCCTCGCTGTTGCCGACGCTTATCCTAGCAGCACCGAAATCATAGGCCCTCCGGGTCGATTAGCCCTCACCGCCGGATACACCATCAAATTCACAGGAAATAATTCAAGCTTGTCTTTGATTTCACTAGTACATTTATTCAGTAATATCAAACAAACATGCCGGGAAACAATTTTCACGTTTGTCTTTGATTTCATTAGTGCATTTAGTCAGTAATATCAAACAAAACATGCCGGGAACAATTTTCACGCACGCCTCACCGCAACCTTTTTTCTTCTTCCTTTTTATTTTTCCAACCAAAAACTTCGTCTCTATTTGAAAAATAACAACAACAAAAAAACGACATATAGGGCAAGCCACTGATTGCTTTTAACCGGGCGAAGGCCAAGCAGATCCTTGTCCCTGTTCAATCCAAGCTGACATGCAGTCTCCACTTGACACCCCTGGATAGCCACTTTTGCACCCACCAAGTAGTGAACCAATGCATGTAGCGACATCCTGAGAAAGGTTGGCGCAAGGCTAATAACCTTGCCGGGGAACACAAATTATTATGGAATATTTAACAAGCGACCACGTAATCCAAAATAGCTAAACGATTTGAGAATTTTCTCATGGAAAGTTCGCTCACTATACAGAGTTGGAGTTGCACAGCAGCTAGCCGATGCCCTGTCCGAATATAAGGCTGATGTAACAGCATTACAAGAAATAGGATGGACGGGGAGTTGTGTTATTCAAAGAAACGAGTATTACATTTATTATAGCTGTCATGCAAAACACCATGTCCTCGAGGTAGGCTTTCTAGTTAGCCAAAAACTGGACCCTACATTATCGGCTTTAATGCAATAGACTAGAGGCTATGCATTCTTCGCGTGCGAGGCAAGCTTAAGAACATACGCCTCATAAACGTTCACAGACCTACAGAGGAGTCCCCTGACGACAAAAAAGAAGAATTCTACGAGAACGTCGAACGGGCCCTCAATGCCTGCCCAAGATACGATGTGAAAATCTTTCTTGGTGATTTCAGGCACTACGCAGATTCCCATAGTTTGCATGAGAACACTAATGACAATGGACTACGAGTCATCGAACTGGCAGCATCTAAGAACTTGGTCGTTGCGAGTACCAAGTTTCCGCGTAAAGATATCCACAAAGCTACCTGGGTATCACCTGATGGAGCCACTCGCAACCAAATTGACCACGTGTTGATAGATCGCCACCACTCCTCGAGCCTGATGTCGGTACGAACGTACCGAGGTGCCAACGTCGACTCGGATCATTATCTTGTTGGTATAGTTTTTCGAGCACGGATTGCCTTACGGAGACGTATTGCATCCGCGGATCAGATTCGGACCAACACGGCTGCCGTACACAATGAGAACAACAGCAACAGTTTTGGGCATGCGTTAAGACTCGTCCTCGAAGAGCTCGACGGAGGGATAGTAATTCCTGGGGGCAGAATGCCGGGTATAGAAGAGAAATGGACACGGCTTAAAATACTGTCATTAGTACTGCCAAATCCATCTGAGGCAGTAGTCGTAGAAATCGGAGCGACTGGTTTGATGATGAGTCCAAACTAGCATACCGAGCAATGCAGCAGTCTCATACGATGCGGATACGCTAGGAGAAATACAAAGAACTCAGAAGATCTGAAAAAAAAAGTCCACAGACAAAAGAAAAGTGTCTGGGAAAAAAACGGGTCTGTGAAATAGAGAAAAGTAGAGAGCGAGGTCCGCACCAGTCGCGGAAGTTCTACCAAATAATCCGCAGTATGACACCACGCTGCACCTACTGCAAGGATAAAGAGGGAAATCTGATCTGAAGGCATTCTGGAGCAATGGGAACTGCACTTCCATGAATTCCTAAATGGTCAGATCACAGAAGAATTGGAAAATCAAAATTTGGCAAAATCAAGACCAAATGCTGCCGCTACCAAGAATTGAGAAAACATTTAAAGCCATAAGAAACCTCAAATCAAATAAAGCCCCGGGAGCTGATGGCATACCAGCTGATCTGATCAAACAAGGAGGGACAGCTTTACATCACGCAATTCATGAGATCGTGGTGCATGTATGGGACCAAGAAGAGATGCCGCAAGATTGGCGTCGTGGAGTCATTTTCTCCATACATAAGAAGGGAGATATCACAGTGTGCAGCAACTATAGGGGTATAACATTCCTGAGTACCGCCTATAAGATACTCTCCTCTATCCTACAAGATCGGAAAACGACCCTTGCATTGTTGGGCTTTTATTCCTGTTGGTCCAACACGAAATTAAAGTCGCAACTTGATATGAATTTATTTAACACTCTTTCTTAAATTTACTTAGATATCTAACCAATTTGGCGTGATGATATTTAGTGGAACAGTGTTGTTGATTTAAATATTGTTAACGATTTTGAACAGTTTTTGCCTTTTTTATTTAACACATTATTCACATTGAGTATACTACTATCTATTGGTTTTCAGGTACGATTTCTGAATACATTTAAATGTATACACTTAATCGGGAATTATTTAAGGTTGTTGAAACTTATGGGTTACACGAGGGTGGCCTGAAAAGTTCCCGACCTAACAAAGATACAAGACATTTTTTTTTTTATTTATTTTTATTTTTCGACATAGTCTCCTTGTAACTCTACACACTTCTCCCGGCGATGCTCCCATCTCTCTAACCCGTCCAAATCGTACTCGGCGTGACTCTCTGCAAAATAACTGATCACGAAGGTGATTGCCTCCTCATTTGACGAAAATCTCTGTCCTCCGTGAGCAATTTTTAGATTAGGGAACAAAAAGAAGTCGCTTGGGGCTAGATCTGGTGAGTAAGGCGGATGGTCAAGTCGTTCACACCGTAATTCGTTGATTTTCGCCATGACAACCACTGAGGTGTGAGACGGCGCGTTGTCTTGGTGAAACAGGATTTTCTTTTTCTGCAAATGTGGCCGTTTTTCCGCAATTTCTGCATTCAGTTGGTCAAGTAATGATGCGTAGTATGCTCCTGTAATCGTTTTTCCTTTTTGAAAATAATTCATTACGATAATCCATGTCTATCCCCAAAAACAGTCGTCATCACTTTCCCAGCCGAAAGATCAGTTTTTGCATTTTTTTGGAGCCAATTCTCCCCTTGTAGTCTACTCTTTTGATTGTATTTTTGTTTCGGGCGTGTAATGGTGTATCCAAGTTTCATCGACAGTAATAAACTCGGATTTATTGCACCTAAACTGCGCCAACAGAGCATCGGAAATATCCGTTTGAACACGTTTTTGGTTCAACGTGAGCAAACGCGGCACCCAACGCGTGGACAGCTTTCTCATGCCTAAATCTTGATTTAATACGTGACAAACCGGTTTTTGGACATTTTCATAGCCTCTGCTATCTTTCTCACTTTAATTCGGCGGTCGTCTAGCACCATTTGGTGAACTTTAGCGAAGTCATCGTCAGTTGTTACAGTTTTTGGACGTCCCCAACGTTCATCGTCTCCCAAGCTCTCACGGCCACGTTTAAATTCAGCTGCCCAAAATTTCACAGTGGTAAATGATGGTGCACAGTCTCCATACACAGAGTCCAACTCATCTTTGATTTTCGTAGGCGTATTGCCTTTCATAAACAAAAATGTAATGACAGCTCGATACTCAATTTTGTCCATTTTCACAAAAACACTCACATCGACTCACTCAAACGTCTGTCAAATACAAACGCCGCACCCAAAATGACTGAAATTTTGGCGAGTAACGACATAGTCCTGGCGAGTACTAACATTGATGATAATCTTCAGCTATTAGAACGCGTTCTTCAGTGTATATCAGAAAACTGTTTAGAGCTTAAATTGTCCAAGTGCCGTTTCGGATATGCTACGATAGAATACTTGGGTATAAAGTAACTGAATACGGTACCCAACCGAGTGACTATCATGTTAAAGCTATACTTAACTACCCGGTGCCAAAAAATGCTAAAGAAGTGCATTCGTTCCTTGGCTTAAGTTCTTATTTCAGACGGTTTGTTTGTTCGTTCTATCGAATAGGTAGGCCTTTATATAATCTCCTAAAAAAAGACGCCCCGTTTAATTTCACCACTGAATGCGTAACCGCCTTTGAATGGTTGAATGGTTCTTTGGTTTCGTCTCCGGTGGTAGCTATTTATAGCCCAGATCGGGAGACAGAACTTCATTGTGATGCTAGCGCACTTGGTTATGGCGCTGTCCTCCTGCAGCAGCAGGTTGACAATAAGTTCCATGCCGTGGCCTACTATTCGAAAACCACCACACCACAGGAATCACGGTACCACAGCTTCGCACTCGAGACGCTGACAATAGTTTCTGCTTCGACGTTTTCGCGTTTATCTTGAAGGAATCCCGTTTTGCTGTGGTTACTGATTGTAGCTCTCTTACCCTTACACTTAACAAGAAAACCGTTAATCAAAGAATCGGGAGGTGGGCGTTAGAATTAAAGAACTACAACTATAAAGCCAAACATCGTAGTGGAGTTAACATGAGTCACGCAGATGCGTTAAGTAGATGTTTTATGGTTTCCGCAGTAAATTCCGAAGACGTAGACTTCTAATTGAGAGCAGCCCAAAATCGTGATCGGATTATCTAATCTCTAAGGGATAAACTAGGTGAGGAGGATTCTACATCGTTCGCCCTGCATGATGGTGTTGTGTCCCAAAGGGATAAGTCTGGTAGACTCCTCTTTTATGTCCAAAGCAACCGATCCCCTTTCATACTTTACATTTAGATTACTTCGGATCTTTACCTGCTGTTCAGTCAAAGAGGAAGCATATTCTTCTGGTAGTTGATGCGTTCAAAAAATTTGTCCAGCTGTACCCCGTCATATCGACGAGTACGAAGGAGGTGTACGCTGCCCTCTGTAAATACTTCGAGTACTACAGCAGGCCCTTCAGAGTAATCACGGACAGAGGCACTTGTTTTACTTCGCTGCAATTCAATTCATTTTTATTGGATAAGAATATAACGCACGTTAGGGTGGCAGTTCAGCCGTCACAAGCGAACGGACAGGTAGAAAGAGTGAACCGGCTGTTGACGAGTATGTTAGGAAAGGTAAGCGATGCAATCGATCACGGTGATTGGGTTCAAAAGTTATCTCTCGTAGAGTATGCTTTAAACAATACCATGCACAGGTCTATCCATAATACACCTAGCAGGCTTCTGTTTGGGGTTGATCAACGCGGTCCTAACATTGATAAACTGGCATAGTGCCTTGAAGAAAAGCAGGTGACACGCCTGTATCGGAATCTGACTGAAGACAGGGAAAAAGCGTCTAAAGCTATATCTGAAGCCCAGGAGAATAACCCGAGGAAGTTTGAAGAGCATCATCGTCCCGCATCAGGGAGATTACGTCGTCATCAGGAATATTGGCACTACTAGTGGTACCAATAAGAAATTAATTCCGAAATATAAAGGCCCCTATGTGGTCCATAAAGTATTACCACATGGCAGATATGTGATTAGAGACATCGAAAATTGTCAAATTACACAGTTGTCATATAATGGTGTCGTCGAGGTTAAAAACATCCGCCTTTGGAGGACTAGTGCTAGCTGATTGAATTGAATGTTTTCTTAGGAACGCTTGCCACTATGTTATTGAGTTAAGCAGGGAAATTGTTGTTAAATCATGTAAGATCGTGGTCGATCTAAATGTCAGGTTAACCGAGATGTAGTAAAAAAATAAAAAATTGTCCACATAACTTATCGCTAGACCTTACACTGTAAGCCCATCATTAATGTAAACCCATTGTGACTGATCTAGTACAATAGGACGATAATGGATGGACTTCCGGTCCCTTGCCTTCTTCTTGTTCGAGCAGTCGTAAGAAAGGAATTAAAATTGTGAATCCCGATAATTTAAATAAAAATAGAATTCTTAAATCTTAGAGATGTCTGATACCATTACAAAGGATTCGGTTATTTGCACCCCGGACGACAATCTTATTTATTTCAGGGGTTTGCAATTCATTTCTAAACTGCATGTACATCTCTATATCGAAATTGGTTTTGTTACAGAACAAGAAACGTGTAAACTTTCCAGCATGAGTACTTCAGCGTTACAATTTGCAACTGTTCGAAAACAAGGCCAAAGCTCAACGCTATAGGTTTGACTTTCCTAAGAGAATCACTTTAAAAAAAATTATATACATTTAATTTTAATAGGAATTTCGTCATTAAAAGTTGTCTAAACTACTTTCATAATATCATGTTACTTTTCAATAAGTAGTCAGTAGTGCTCAGTTTCTCGAAAGTCATTCTGTCGATTTTTTAAAAGAAACTATGGTTTTAATAACCTAAAATTCATTTAATTGAAGGTACGATTTCATTTCTTGCAAGAGTTCTTAATACAACAGCAACTTAAACATCTTACCTATATGGGCAGAAAGGTTTTTGTTAACCCATTTGGAAAGCGACCTTGGACGGTGAACAATAATGCTGCTGCCCCAGCTGGAGGACAGAGCTCAGGAGTAAAAGGGGTAATAGCTGGCGGTATAACTGGTGGCATTGAAATTTGTATCACATACCCCACTGAATTTGTGAAAACTCAGTTGCAGCTTGACGAGAAAGGACAAAATAAGCGTTATAACGGAATCGTTGACTGTATTAAAAAAACTATCAAGAATAATGGATTTTTCGGATTGTACCGGGGCTTAAGTGTTCTACTTTTAGGAAGTATTCCAAAATCAGCTGCTAGATTTGGGGCTTTTGAAACCCTAAAATCCTATGCCATCGACGAGAGAGGACAATTAAATACTGCAAGAAAATTTCTTTGTGGAATGGGAGCTGGCTGTTGTGAAGCTATTCTAGCTGTTACTCCGATGGAAACAATCAAAGTGAAATTTATCAACGACCAAAGAAGTGCCAACCCTAAGTTTAAGGGGCTTGCTCATGGTGTGAAGACTATTATCCAAATGGAAGGCATATCGGGGATTTATAAAGGTCTTGTAGCAACTATCCTGAAGCAAAGCTCAAATCAAGCAATTCGTTTTTATGTTGTCGAAACTTTAAGAGAATTGTACAAAGGCGAGGATCCCAATAAGAAGGTGCCAAAACCTTTGGTTGGGGTCTTTGGTGCAACTGCTGGTGCTGCATCTGTATTTGGTAATACTCCGCTGGATGTTGTCAAAACACGAATGCAGGGTTTGGAATCGTCTAAGTATAAGAATACATTAGATTGTTTTCTTCAGATATGGAAAAATGAAGGAGTGTCTGCCTTTTACAAAGGAACCGTTCCTAGATTAGGTCGAGTCTGTTTAGATGTCGGCATCACTTTTATGATCTACGATTCATTTATGCAGCTATTCAACCAGATATGGAAATAAATTTACTGCCGATTAATTTTTGATTGCCAGGAAAGCAATCACTTCGAGAAGAAAGGCGAGTACCTTCTAATTAAAATGTCCTAACTCTTATTTTGGTGGAAACAAAGTGGATAAGGGAGTTTTATAACGTCATTGATGTAATTGTCTAATATATGAAAGAAAAAAAAATGAATACTGTAGTGAGCTTAGGGTTCGCTGGATTAATTATTTTAATAAATAAGAGCCGTTAAATGGATTCTCTTTGCAAACACTTTATTAGTCTGTTAATAACAACCGTTTCTTGATACTTCGCTTCTTTACTTATCGCTTCCTTACTGCTTACTTCTTACTTACTGCTTGATCAGCGTGCGACGTATTTATACCGTTTCCTCATTCTGATTCGGCGTTTCGTTTCCGTCCGTTCCATAGCCTCGAATTTCCTACTGTCCATCGTCTCCAGTTTTCCAGTACTTTCTAGAATATTCTAGTAATTTGTTTTGGACTTTCTAAAATATCCTAGTACTGATTGTCATATGCGTCACAATACTTATTTTGAATTGCGGCAACTTTTCTTTTAAATGGATGAATATAACCTTCATTGCTTCGGAGTTGACAATATTGGCATTTTTTGATTGTAGGGTTTTATCCAGATCTAGTATAAAAGGGTTTTTGATTTTTTGTGTTATTTATCTAGATTAGGTTTGTTAAAACATCGCGTATGGGTTGCTCCAACACAAAACCTTCCACCCAGGCCCGAAAGAGGTTTTTAACTTACTTACCATAGGAAATTATCTGTAAATGTAAAATAAACATCAGAGATGGCATTGAATATTGAACCCAATACAAAGAGTAATCAAATTATTGGTCTCTGGATCATTAAACAACAAACAGAAAGAAATCGAGTTAATTTATTTGTTGACTGTCGTAAAAAAGCGAACCGAGTGCGAATTAAAGATAAACATTGGGCCGAAGGATTGTTGCGGCGAAACCAACAAACGGCGTCATAGGCACTCCCCCGATTAACCAACGATCGAACGGCGTCTGTCTCAAACTCGTCAGTTGACTTAGGGGCAACTGTGTATGTGGTTGGGGCAACTCCATAATATCATTGTTTGAATTGCTGGAGTAATGTAGAGTACAAACAGCTTACTGGTTAAGTATCTGAAAATCAGGCACGTGTGCAGTGGCGGAATGTCATGAACTCTGTCCATAGGAAAGCAAACACACTGATCTTGTAAACACCAACACTGTATACAGGGTGAGTGGCAAAACACAATCCCATCACCCTAATCAAAGAAGAATGTGTTAACAGCTCGTTCACTAGTACTCCCTTACATTCCTGTAGTGGCCTACAAAGCCCTACCATTTCCCTCCCCAACACATTGTAATAGCAAATCTTAGGGAGCGCGTCTACTTGTCTTTAAAAGGACAAGGGGCTCTTTGTTAGGTCACTCCCTAGTTCCTCGTTGCTGTCGCCACCGTGCTTCCGGGAACTCCGGGAAGAATGGTGACCGATTGTTGAATATGGGCCTGGGAATGGGCCGACATCACTTAAAAGCTCTATATTTGTTTTGTATATTTTAGGTATTATATTTTTTACTTTGTATTAAGCTGCCCTGTTACTATTTTGATTTATTAATTTATTGGCGTCCTTGCCCCTCGAATGCCTGCTGAGGCTGATCCTGCAATAAAAAAAAAATGGGTTGGCGAGAGGGCCAAATTTAGCGAGACAAGGATAGATGTGTCTTTCATCTTGTCTCTGGCTTCTGGTCATCTTGCGATAACCAGAATCACCCGGATCCGTGAGGATGTTGGGCTCTGTCTCGAGATATCTGAAAAGAAAAGAAAAAAGGGGGCTATCCAAGGATAGTGTGGATAGTGTTAGTTTAGATGTTCTCTAACTACTTGGATGGAGGGATGGTGGGAAAGAAATCATACAAGACCAGTAGGTCTTGAGTGCGGTAGTAAACGCAGATCACGCCTTTGGCGTCTGATGATGTGCGCTTTGGTCGGTGTGTGTGTATGTTTGTGCCGCCTTGTACTGTGCGTCCGTGTGTGTGTGGTTTGTTAACAGTAGACCCTATGGGATGGATCCAGGAACCGTCTATTATAGAGGGGAATGTTGTTGGGAAATGTGCTTTCTTCAGTTTTATACTGAAGAAGAAATTGTGGTGGTCTGATCCGAAGAGATAGAGAGACAGAAGGGTCAAGAACGCAAGACTCCCGTTCAAGTGGGTTCTCGCTGTTCTGAATGCTTTCGATGTACTTGTATGATAATTGTAGCAAGTACTCGTCGATAGGGATAATGAAGGCACCTTCGTATAGGTGAGAGTTCGGGGTATGGCGACCGTCGGGCCTTCTTAAGTGGTTGATGCATATCTTGAGGAGTTTCCTTTCGAAAACTCGATGTCTTTCCATTTGGGCCGAAAATATGCAGGACCACATGGGTAAGGCGTATGATATTCCAAATCGGATTAGCTGCTTATAGCAGAGAAGCTTAACTTTGGTGTCAACTTTGTTGCTCCACTTGAAAATGTTGTGCTGTTGCTTAGACCGACCGAGATATTAAATAATATGGGGCCTAGAATGGAGCCGTGTGGCATGCCTGCAGCGGCGTTGAAAGTTCGGGACAGCTTTCTATTCACTCGAACTTGGAAGGTTCTGTTTAAAACGAACTGGTAGATGATACTACACAGCGTTTTACTGAGGCCAGTATTCAGTAATTTATAAACGAGGCCGATCCAGGTTGTGTCAAAAGCCTTTTAAATGCCCAAGCTCACCGCAATGGCGGGTTCCTTATTAAAGAGGCGCGCGCAAACGCGGTTTTGAAATATGTTGAGAAACTGATCCTGGAATCAAAAATTCCACGCCCTTTTATACAAATCTTTATTGAGATTTGTATGTGAGAAAAGTATGGGAATTTTAATCTATTTTTAGAGAATACACATCTGGCTACAATGCGTATAGGGATAAGGATTGTAGGGATTTTGACCTATTTATAGAAAGAAAGAAATTGTGTGTATACGAACCAAAGGAACATTTGGATCGTTAGACACGTGTTTGATTTGGTTGGGTTATGGATATTTTGTGTGCGTGAGTCATAAATGGACATGAAATGCATATGAAGATATGCGTTGTGATGTCTGGATTATAAGGGATTTCTGGGAATTTATAATTGAACATTTGGGTCAATTTGTCTAATATTGGATTAAATGTTAGTTTGAGGATTTAAATGTCCATTTGGTTCGCATACGCACAATTTCGAAATTCCTGCAATCCTTATCTCCATATGCATCGTAACTAGATATTTATTTTCTTAAAATAGACTCAAATTCCCTGTATCCCACTAATCTCAATGAAGATTTGTAAAAAAGGACGATGGATTTCTGATTCGAGGATCAGTCTCGATTGGCGTCCGAGGTATAAGAACGCCAATAAACTAAATCCATTTAATTAATTAATGTAAATTTAAACAGTTCATTCTGTTTTTCAAGGGCTTTCAGGGTCACAAGGTCGCCAATCTCTCATTTATCAAACTAAATAAAACCGAATTCCATGCCCTTTTCTATTCAGCAATCTGTCGCCGCTCTTCCCTCTGTCTAGAGGAAGCACGGTAGTTCGACCGCAACGAGCAACTACGGAGCGGTCTAACAAAAGTCTCCTTTTAAAGACGAGGGGAAGCGTTTCTTAAGAACTGCTCCAACATTCCTGGGGTAAACTCTTTTTCTAAGTATTGGTGATTCCGTCTTCCAGCAAGTAATGTTCCTTGCTTCTATAACATACTGTTTGCTATAAAAACAACTAAGTATGTTATTGTGTGATAACTGATTAGTCATCGACCATGGACAGAACAGTATCGGCTGCGATAGTGTAGCGTTTAGTGTTAGGTTACTTTTTCCGCTTTCATATTTAACAATGTACTTGGACGAGCATGAGCTGTAGTTGCAAATAAACAGATCATCCGAATATTTAGTACCAACATTATTTTATGTAATTTAATCTGAGTTTTGTAGTATTACTGTGGCATTTAATTTGTAAATACGATAATTGCAGAATTTGAAACAAGAAAATGGAAAAGGTGTTCAAAATCCGAACTCAAATCTGACCGGACTCATGTATGCGATGTAAAATAATACATCTTTAGGTTCTTCGAGCCGGAATCGAGTACAAATTGGTGATGGATGGATTCAACGGTTCGACTTACATACCCTGTTGCGGGTTCGCAAATAAATATAGCGGGTAGAATCTAGTACGTTCACTGTCTAGTATACTCCCCGACCAGCATATTCACCACACGCCTGTCAGGCGCCAGCTGACAATGCGTCATCGCCTATTGTCGCCATCGGGCTGTCACCCCTTTCAAATGTGACCAACGGCTCTTTAGTTTCTGCCAGCTCTTCGTCGTGAGTGCACCGCTCGCTAGTCGACAGGTAGTGTTTTCTCGCAGCAAACAGCGTCACGGTATTATATCGAAACAAACTCCCTAAAATAGGATGAATTTATTTGCTTTACTATGTTAAATACTGAAAATAAAAGTTAGACATTTTTGGTTGCAGTGTAGCTAGTTTGCTTGCATGTCCGTGAGTTCATAATTAAAAGATCGCATCCTAAAACATACCCCGTTTTTTTTTAATTTTTTTTTACTTCTCCCAAGAAAGGCGAACCTATAGCGCTGAGTCAGCATCCTGAGTTGCTATTTTTTTTCTTGACCAGGTCCATCAGCCAAGCTCCGAAAGATACTCAAGGATTTCTCCCAACTATTTCAGGAAGCTTAAGGGGGTGGTATTTCGCCAGGCGCCTTCGCTTTGGACCCCACCAATAAGCAATTGTGCCGAACTGCACAATACCAAGAGTCGTCAGTTGAACTTACGTTTGCACAATCAAATGCAAGACAGAACCTCCTTGCCAACTCAGCCATTGAGGTGGGTATTACGTTAATTCATTTTGTTTGTATTGTGTTTATGTGCGGCTGTTAGAAATACATAAGCGTCTCACGTAGGGGGAAGGCGAAAAAATCATCGAGGAATTTCCATTAACGACGACTGAAAAGAGAAGGAGTGGAAGAGCTTGCGGGGGGTGTTGATATGTACCAGACATGGGCACTAGATCCTCTCAACTCCCCAACACACCGTTTGTTTCACTGCAAAATGAAAAGGCACGAACGTTATTTAGTTGATTAAGTGTTCTTTATTTTATTTATATTATGGCATCGGCACATGCGCATAGAACTGGAAGTTAACAATATAGGGTGTTTACTGGCTTTGAAAAATGATTCACTACAAAACTCCAGGAAGTCTTAAGCTATTCTAATGTTCACTAGCTCAGAACTGTTCACAACTAAGTGCGCATAATCCTTTGGTGATGAACGCCTGCAACTCCTTCAGGATCGCCAAAAGTATCGTACCAATTTCACTTTAAAAAGAAAACAAACGGATTTATCGACTCAATAACTAAAAACACTAGGCGCTAATTCGCACTCTGAACTCGTGTATCTTGATCGCGGTTAAAAACTGACTCCTTGTAACGCGGCAAGGGGTGAAAATTAACGTTAAAAGGCGCGACCTTCCGCTATGAGGATTGAAATCTGACTCTCTGGTGATGTTGTACGGAACCTACCACCACTCGAAACCGGGGGTGGATTTCCACCGATGTGTGGGGAGTAAATCCGATCTTTTCTTTGGTGACGACCAATGAACGATCGATGTGAGTTTTGTTAGAAGAATTTCCCTGTTGACCGTACAGGTCTGGTTGAAAACCAATTCGCTGGAAGCCAGGACAAACGACAATGCGAAGGGTGCACAAAAAACAATCCAAATACGCAGTTGATCAAATAGATGATCGTGTACGGAGGCTGGCTGTATTGCCGTCGTAAACGATAGAGGGTAGATTTTTCTTCGCCCACGATGGCAAAGGACCAGGATTGATGATGCATGTTTGTTTTAGAGACACGGCCGTTGATTTGATTGTTTGGATAGCAATTATGGGCATGTCCAGCTCGATGATTAGTTATCGGCTTAAGCGACCGATCATCGGAAATTTGGATTGCAGATGTGCAAGCAAGCAAGTTGCCCGACGTGTCTTTTTGGGCCAACGGATTGTTGGAACAAGAAGACACAGGAGGATTGGTGTATGTTTGATTGACATGTTGCCGCCCAGAGGAACCGACCAGATTCCTAAATGATTCATGTAAGATGAAACGAAGTGGTTCGGTCGGTATGTATTGGTTGATGCCGTGGCAAGATAATGATCTCGCCGTGGGCTTATTTTTCAGATGAGAAATGATTGGGGAAGAGCTTTGGATTGTTCATATGCAGGTAAGAGGCTACGGTAGGTAATGACATTGCGGTTGGGAAAGGGGAGTTGGGTTAGGACGATGGGTGGTTCTTCGGGCGATCCTTAAAGAACCCACACAAGCTCAAGGTCGCTGCCTCGAGCTAGTTGTAGTGGAGAGTTCTGTGTGAGTGATTATATGCTGGCCAGCAACTGATCGAGGTACCATTGGCGTAGGTCATCTCACCGAGTTCGAGACCTGAAAGGGATCAGTTGAGAACTTGATTTCGCAACCTTACAGGGCACTCGGAAGGAAGGACCAGTGGCGTAGGTCGCCATCACCGATTCCGCAACCTGACAGGGTCAATCGGGAGGAACAACACAGATTGATAGTAGCGACTTCAGGTCGAGAGAACTCGAGGGCAGAGGCTAGCGATGTGAGTTCGGCTAAGTAAACAAGCTGTATCTCATTGGGTGCTAATGGATTTCTGTTTGCTCATGCCGCGAGCTCATGAGAAACGGATCCAGAAATATCGAAAGGCATAGGGATCTTGTAGATCATTGTTTAATGATGTGCATTGCAGCTGTATAGATAGACCGCAATGCATCGTGGAAATGGTGCTAATTGAGGTTTTGGCATACTCACTGGGAATTGGATGTTTATGGCATCGCTGCCAAGGGTAAGAACACTATTCTTATTTATTATTATTATTTACTGCCCTGTGGGAACCCGGAAGTTCTTATTTGCTTTTGCTTATGCCATAGGATTTGGTTTATGACACTAGACGCAAGATGCGTGTGTTTGCTTTTGTCCCTTGGACGATGGGTCTGCTAGATATGTGCATGTGGGAAGATTAGGGTGCACGTGAGGGACGAAATTGCTTGGCAAACAATGGTGCCGGAATAGTTTTCCTGCGAATTCTAATGATGCATTGGATTATGAATGCTTTGAATTCTTTGTTGGGAACATTTTTGCCGATGCGTTGATACATGGAAAAATGTCCTTGTTGGTGAAATTTTTTTCAGGAATTTCTAGGTAATGCATTGGGAGCATTGATTATCCTTGGACAGGGAAAGGTTTTTAGGTGCTAATGCAATTGAATTAGCGGAAAACGATGGAGTTTGAGGAGCTTCAGCACAGGAAGCTTGGGGGTAATTGGGCAAGTAGACAGTGGCGTTTGGCGGAACCGCCACAATACTCTCCTAGGCCTTGTTCAAAAGTGTCCTATAGTGAACCCACGGTCCGTTAATCGAGTTTGGCTTGAGAGGTATGCATCTTGCTGATCCTTCCGACGTCGGGGAATATAAATTGATAGCAACTTAAGGTTTGTTTGGCTATTAAAATCATGATTGACATGCACACAATATAACATTTTTTCCTTATTATTATTATTATCTCTTTCATGAATTCATTTAATGACCCGTGGGGACTCTTGTGTATCACGTCATATCGGTCGTAAATGTTTCTGGCATTATTGCGGATGAAGATTGATTCGTTATCCGTCGTGAGATATCTTGGGGCATGGTATGTAGAAACTTGAGATAGGAGTTCGTCTAGGGCTAAGTGAGTATTTAAACTATTTGGAGTGTGGCGTAGGTGTAGGAATTTAGAGTATCTGTCGATGGAGCGATGTAGATTTCGTTGTTCATATAAAATGTCTATTTGCAAATATTGTGAAACTTTGCTTGGCATTGGCATTGTGCCGATGATATGGTTGTTGGGTTTACGGTCGTATTTCGTGGTCATACAGATCTTGCAGTTGGTTGCGTATTTCTTGCAATCTTTATCTATATTAGGCCAATAGTATTTTTCAGAAATCTCTAGTTTATTATTTCTATGATTTCGATGAGCTCTTTCGTCGATAGTTTTGATTATTTGAAGCTATTCGTTAGGTTCGGTTATGTCTTTTAAGAATGTTTGTGTGAGAACAATTTTGTAATTACTGAATGTTTCCTTTATCTTGTCTCCGTATTGGAAAATTGTTTCCTCGTCAATTTTTACTGCATTAATTACATTGGGGTTTAATATTTTCGTTAGGTTAGAAATCAAGTTTTCTTCGTTTTTGAAATTAATTATGTGTGTTGAGTTTTTAAAGATAGTATGTGATCGTAGGTCATTAGATGATGTTTAGTTAGAATTATTTGATTTTTATATTTGTTGAGTGGTTGTGGGCTTCTTTCAAATTGATCAATAGGTGAACTTACTGTGGAATGATTTGAACATGAGGTTGAGCTTATTTGTTGATTTTTGCTCCAAACTCTCCGATGAAATTGTGTTCGAGTTTTTCTCTGAGGTTGTAAATGTTAGTGATTGATGGTCGGTATTGATAGTTAAATTAGTTATTCCACATAGTCGATTTCTTAATTTCTGAAGTGCCCATACGATAGCCAACAATTCTTTTTCATTGGTTGAGTAGTTCTCTTCGGTAGACGTTAATCTTTTTGATATTGTGACGCATATGACAATCAGTACTAGAATATTCTAGAAAGTCCGAAACAAAGTACTAGAATATTCTAGAAAGTACTGGAAAACTGGAGACTATGAACAGTAGAAAATTTGAGGCTATGGAACGGACGGAAACGAAACACCAAATCAGAATGAGGAAAAACGGTATAAATACGTCGCAGGCAGATCGGGAAGATAAGTAAGAAGTAAGAAGTAAGAAGTATGCAGTAAAAGACGCGATAAGTACGGAAGCGATAAGTTAAGAAATCGTTATGTGTACGGTAAAAGTAACGGTTGTTATTAACGGACTAATAAAGTGTTGCATTAACGCTACAATTGGTGTCAGAAGTGGGATTAATTATTGCTGAAGTAAATAAGTCTGTGAAAGTGTGTTGTGGCTATGTCAGATCGACATTTGGAGGATCTTCGCGTTCCTGAGTTGAAGAAGGAACTTCAGGACCGGAATCTGGATAGCAGAGGACAGAAGAAAATTCTTCGAGAGCGTCTGCAGCAGCATTGGAGGAAGAGGGTATTAATGTCGACACATATGTTTTTACGATTGTGCCAGACTGTACGGATGAAGAAGAAACAGCGAGTCAAGATGGTGCCAATGTAACGGAGAAAAGTTAGCCACAGTTGGATATTTCGGAGATGTTCAGGATGATGATGACAAAAATGGACGCACAAGCTGCAGATGTTAATGCAAAGTTGGATGCCCAAAATTCAAAATTCGACGCACAACCTGCAGATCTGAATGCGAAACTGGATGCCCAAACGCAGTGGATGAAATGTAATTTCAGAAGAAATTCGAAACGAAGTAGAAAATCCCGAACTAAATGTCACTGATGAAATAAAGCGAATCGAAAAGAGACTTGAGTGTATCCAGAGAAATAAGACGTCGCCTAGCAATCAACATGACTACAAAGATACAAGGATGCAACCGCCAACCTTCGATGGAACGGGAGCCTTCTCCGTATTTATACGTCAATTTGACGCCACGGCCAATTATAATAAGTGGTCGGATGAGCAAGGGTCAACATCACTAATCGTGTCACTCCGCGTGGCGGCTGTAGAATTGCTACAAACAATGCCAGCAGAGAAGCAAACAGATTTCCAAGCGGTAAGATACGGCCCTGAAGCTAGGTATGGAGGCAACCACATGCAGCAGGTCTACCGCAGAAATGGAGAAAATTTTCAACAGTTGCAGGCAGACATTGAACGATGGGCATACTTGTTTTATTCAAATATTACTAAGGAACGAGGTAGCAATGGATGCGTTTATAAACGCACTCCAAGATCGGGACTTGCGACAAGCCGTTCGTTTAGCGGGAAAGAAGACGACTAATGAAATACTGGCGTTCGCATTGGCATATGAATCTGCTAAACTGGCTACCAGGAATACATATAGAGTCCGAGAAACGGCCGTCCAGGAATGTTCCTGCCAAAGAATCGGGCATGTACAACGGTGAACCCCGAGAAGGGGTTGATATGAAGTGTTGGACATGCGGCGAAGTCGGCCACATCTTTGTTGACTGTAGGAAACGTCGACGAATGAATGAAACATCAATTGAGAATTGTTATTCATGCGTTAATCACAAGAGAAGACTTCAGCGTGATTCAGACTTGGACAGAACCACGACTGAATATAAATCCTTGCATCAACAGATAATTGCTCTTAAGACCAGCCGAGAAAAGGTCATTGTGGAGAACAATCGCTTATCAACTGATCTAGCAGAGAGGCAAGCTGAAATTTTGACCCTAAAGCGACGCCTTCAGGATTCGGAAGTAGAAATTGATCGTTTAATACAAGAGGCGTACGACCTCTGAAAGGTACAAGTAGAAGTACTAGATGGCTGAAAGAGTGATGCTATACGCGCAGCTCAATTTCAGGATAAAGAAATGTCGCTAATCCTGGAACACAAAGAAAAGAACGAGCGGCCAACTTGGAACAATATTTCCGAGAAGAGTGGAACATTTAAGGCATATTGGGCACAATGGAATTTCTTGCTGGTGGAAGATGGAATTCTAAAGCGTAAATGCGAAGCCGGGGACGGAAAATCCCATCGAATGCAGATTCTAATCCCACCAACAAAACTGAAGGATGTACTAACAGAAATGCACGACGGGGCCTCCGGTGGACATCTGGGAGTTAATAAGACACTTTCAAAATTACGATCTCGATTCTACTGGCTTTACATGAGAGATGGCCGAGTCTTGGTGTAGAAAATGCACGACTTGCACTCCGACCAAAGGACCAACAGCAAAACCAAGGTGCGCTATGAAGCAGTACAATGTGGGTGCCCTTTTAGAGCGAATTGTGGTTGATATCTCAGGACCATTCCCAAAAACAAACGACAACAACAAATACATGTTGGTTATCATGGATTACTTCAGCAAGTGGGTGGAAGTCCTTCCAATCCCAAACCAAGAAGCCACAATCGTCATTGAGTAGCTTATCAATAATTGGATCAGCAGATATGGAGTTCCCTGTGAGCTTCATTCCGATCAAGGCCGAAACTTCGAATCACACATATTTCAAGGCATCTGTACGGCACTGGGCGTAAGGGAAACCAGGACCACACCCTTACATCCGCAGTCAGACGGAATGGTCGAAAGGTTCAACGAACAATAAAAGAGCATTTATCGAAGGTCGTTAGTGATCACCAACGAGATTGGGACAAATATGTACAAACCTTTCCGATGAGTTATAGATCGGCTAATCACGATACGACAGGCCATTCTCCAGCAAGAATTATATTTGGACGGGAGATATGTAGGGGCGAAGTCGTGGCACCGACATGGGCGCTGGGTTCCACTTCGTTCTCACAAAAAAAAAAAAAAACAAGTTCCGCCGCGGCGAACTGTGCACAAGAAAAATAAGTAGACGCTGTAAGTCCGAGAATTTAAAACACACTGTGGTAACTACATTTTCTTTTATTTTACTTTAATGTTACACTGTTCGTTGACGGTGACACAAATACACAATTTAAAAAAAAAAAACGATTTGATGTAACTTTAAATAATATTTGAAAGGTGAAACACTGAATACATTTTGTGGTTGCCCTCACGCGACTCTCGACTCACGCGATTATCGCTCCCCTGTGCGCACCAGGGTAGCGATAGGAGACACGACCCGTTCGGGTTGAAGGATGGAATTTGACTCAAACGATATCCTCCCCAATAAGGATATCGTTTTTTACCTACCACCAGGGAAACGTAAAGTCTCTCTTGGTGGTATAGGAAACCAGATCTTGTAATAAAGGTCATGGTGGTATGTGTGGGATCGTTTAGATCAATGCTATTCACACGTGCAGTGGAACAACGAAACAGGCAGGCGGCAAGGACAAAAGAAAAGGCGACCAAATGGTTCGCTCTTTAATGAGGGTCATGTTTATACGATGCCTCGTCGCTATTTTCGACGTTAGGAGAAAAAGGTGCTAAAAGCAAATTGGATGTTTATGGCATCTCTGGCTGCAATAGAAACCGGGTTCATATTTGCATTAGGAAATGCTGGAGAATTTGGTTTCAGCGTCTATTGCGCTAATTATATGCAGCTGCTTGGGTTGTTTGTTGGTAAGACAAACAAAAAAGGTTGCCAGGCAATGTGTATGAAAAGGTATATGACGCGGCTGGGAAAATAGACGGCGCGATATTTATGGTCCCGGTCATGACGGTTACATTGAATGCAATCCGAATTATTTTGTTTACTGGAATTTGTCTGGTACCGAATTGGTTCAGAATACCAAATAAGCAAACAAAGAAATCTTACGGAAAATTGTATGCGACGGGATGCATGAAGGTAAGTTTTCTTTATAGGGATTTTATGATTACAGATGGTGATCTATATAATGCGTGAAGCATTTACAGGTACTAATACCGTTGCATTAGCAAACTTAAGGGAGTTGGGTAGTAGTTATGGGGGTTTTTCAGGTAAGTAGACCGTAGGGTTTGGCGGAAACGCTACAGTACTCCCCCCCCCCCCCAGTGACGTAGTCACGAAAAATAGGTAGGGTTGTAGGGGTGCTCGAATGCATGGTGCTATGATAGGCGGAGGGCTGAACACTTGACGAACAAGGTGGCCCTGCGCACTTCGGTAGGCGCTGTAATTAAATTGGGGGAACTGTCATGGTGACTAGTTCCAGGTATGTATGAGCCTCTGTCGATAAGGTGGACACAGTTGTTACCGCTTGATGCCATCAAGGGCAAAGGTGTGCGGCGTGGTCAAAAGACCTGTTATGGGTCACTTGGGCTTATCGTCCGAATAGGTCGGAACCTATCGGAAATCTGCTCGCGTCCGCAGTCACGAAGTAGCATGTGCGGGAAGATGCAGATACAGGCACTGAGGGTATTGATCTGGTGTTGGCGGTATCTGCCAACAGGTTATACCTATCTAATAGGTATAATTTCATTAGGAGCTCGCCGCCATCGTGGTAATGGTGCCAGGAGATGGGACCTATTGGTAACTCACTGACATCGTGCTACGACGTGTCAGTGGATAAATTTAAGCAGACCAAGTCCAGAGTCGGTGCCTTTCGTCCATACGTTTGTATGATGAATTGTTTGCCGCTGGGACTGGTGAAAGAGGGCGGGCACTCCAGTTGCGCGGCTTACCGATCGAAGGAGGTGCGATACATCTGCTCCGGTGTCGACCCCGGAGCTTGATGAACGGCAGCCGCGACCTCGACCAAGCGGCGCTTTGTTGGGAGGGCCGGCCAGTCGCGCTCGGTTAAGTTGGGCGGCTTAGGTTATGGGGCTCCTGGGGTATGGTTGGTTTTGTCTAACCACAAGGCGGCCTAGAGTAACTGCTGCACTCTCCGAAGTATTATGCACCTAGGTATTTGAGACGGCGTAGAGGGGCGTGTATAGCCTTTAGTTGCCGCTAAAGGTGAGCCATGGTAGCTAAAGATTGGGGAACCAGGTATAATGTCTCAGTCCGGTGGTATCGGCTTGATTTGTGGACCGGTGTTGCTGAGACATTTGGGAGACGTTAAGGGATCTAAGGACGAAGGTCCTGAAGTTTAAATAAAGAGGCAAAACCAGGTGTCCTACTGGGTGCTGCTACGCGTAGTAGCTGTGTTACGAGGGAAGCTGGCTTGCTGAAATCGGGTAGAAAAGTCGAGCATTGATGAACGGTTTCGCGTGATAATTGTCTTTGGCGTGCATGGGCGCCAATATTTGAACAGGGGCATAACAAGTTGTTAGCGGTCAAGGAAAGTCGAGAAGGGAAGCATGGGGTTGCGTGAAGGCTATGGTTGGTGAGCGTGAGCGCCAACCTTCAGAAAAGAGACAGAAAAGGGTGAGGGTGTTTCACGCGAGACAAAACCGGGCGTCCTATAAATTATATACTACACGTAGTAGCTGTTGTTACTTAAGGGGCCGGTTTGCAGAAAATGGGTGTTGGTAATGGCGAGCGTGTGCGCCAATATTGGTAAAAGGGCCTTGAAAAGAAAAAAGGTGGGCAGAGGTGAATTTTGCCTGTATTAAGGAAGACCAGAAAGGGGTCGAAATGTTCGAGCGAGACGAAACCAGACGTCCTATTGATTATGTGCTGCGCGGAACAGCTAATGTTACATAAGGAGCCGGTTTGAAGGAGTTAAATTGAGAGGGTTGCGAAGAGACGAGGAAAAGCGAGCTGGGTCGCGTGGAGTCAAATGGTGGCGTTGTGAGCCAATAGTAAGAGAAAAGCCGGACGGGTGTTGAAATGGGTCGAGTGGGTGAAAAATGCTGAAACAGTTGTATGGAGTCTAAGGTGAAGTCGGGTGTTTGTGATGGCTTATGCGCCAATATCTTGGGAAGACTGTAGAAATGGAGTCTAAAAAGGGTCGCATAATGTTGGGCGATGTCGACGGAGTCGAAAAGGTTGGAAGTGTCCCAGGGAGTCAAGTGGAGTTGAGTGTGGCGTGTAGCCGAAAAACGTCGAAAAGGAGGAGTCGAATAATGGAGTTGAGCGGAGTCAAAAGACGTCAAACGTGGGTGACGTCAAGTCATGTGAAGTCGAAAAAGAGTCGAGAAAAGTAGTAAGCGGAGTCGTGTGTAGTCGAATAGTGTTGGAAAGGGTTGCACTTAATCAAAACCCTGAAGGGGCTTACAATCGTGTTTATATTAATAATCTTACAGGTTCTTAAAATAATTATTATTCGGTCATGCGTATATTCGATGTTTTGCGATTGTATAATTATCATTATGTAATATTTCTCTGTGGCTTATGTTTTACTAGCTTTTGTTTTTTATAATTTAAACAATATTATCCATATTTGTTTTGATATTGTCTCTTTGGAAAGTATTTCTGTTTTTGAACTTAAACAATGTTGTACATATTTTGTTTTGCTATAATCGAACTAAACGGATTTGTTAATTGCGTAAATTCCATACTTGAAAAGATGATATTTTTTATTGTCAGTAAATACAAAATGATATAATGGAATAGAGATTAGAAATTATGTAATTTATATATTAGATTGTTATTTACTTTCCCTCTAAAATATTTATGTGTTTTTTGCTATTTGTATTCGCCTTGAAATGATTGAAGGTTCATTAATTTTCAACAAGCACCCATTAATATGTTTTCTGAGGGAAGTGAATATCTTGCGAATACCACCGAAAAGAGGTACGTGTGAATCTGTACCCAGAAGGGGTTTACAAATGTTATTCATGTATTGCTATTATTTTGGAAGGTCGTCAATTTATGTGTATATCATAATAAAATATATTTTATTTAAAAGTGTTCGAAGTAAGCGAGTAACAACAGTAGTTTATTTTTTATATGTAAAAAGAGACTCATACTAGGAATAACTAATAGATTTGAAGAGAGGCAGTAATATCTTAAAGATGTAATAAAAATGAATCGGGAATAATTTTAATTAAAAGGCTGTTGTGACTTGTAGTGTTACATGTATTTTAATTTTGCAATTTTTAATCAATTTCTGCTTTTAAGAGGATTACCCTCTGTTGCTATTTTTTAATTGTTTGGTTCAATCTAAAATTTATATCTTCTGTTATTTACAATCGATTACTATATGTGCCCTCGTTAATTTCTATTGTACATGCTAGTTGGGCTATAATTCTCCGTTAAAAGTGTAAACTTTTATTGTAATTTAACATTAATAGAGAACATGTGCATAATCGGAAATATTTAATAATGTGTCGTTTTAGTTTATAAATTTCAAAAGAAATAAAAGAAACGCACTCACACAAATGAACATATTTCCGGACATATATCCATCCTTATGAATGTCGATATCCTTTATTACTTTTAATAGTCAAGCCAATGATACAGTTTTCCTAGCCTGGCAGGACAACTGTTTCGAACCACTTGTCTACCCTTACCATGAAAATCGTTTAATTAGGACCGTGTGTGGTAATTTGCACTTTAAATCACTAATTAATTCCTGTTAAAAATACAAGCTGAATAATTGATCCTATTAATTCCATGTATCTGTATATGTTTATGTATTAATAGGAAAAACTAAGAGATTTTAAGGCGTGCAATGTAATGACAATTAAAGTCAACACTTAACTTTGTAGGAATATATCGTATAACTTTCTGTTTTTGTCGTTAGGCAGAGAAAAAAAAAGGAAAACACCGGTTGCTAATTGAGCTTTTTTATCGTTACACCAGTTATACTCTTTCCTTAAACTGGAAATCGTTTTACAAATGAGAACCGTGTATGTAAAACACAAGCTTAATACTTAGTTCTATGATTGCATGATTGGCTATGACCTACTAATTAATTGAAAATTTGAGTTCGAAAATATTTTGCTTTTTTGGTGGTTGTAAGTCAATATGACTCAGAAGGAGCTTACAATAAAAATGAAACATTTATAAAAAAAAAAAAAAAAAAAAAAAAAAAGGTGAAACAAAAGAGCAAACCTGCGATGTTGTTGATGTTGTTGGATGAAGTGTTGAGTCAGTTGGTGTCGCTGGGACGTTGGAGCGATGCTTTCCGGTTCATTGTCGTCTACATTTGTTGCTCCGTTTTTCAGTTCCAGTCATTTGGTAAGACAGACAAATGTACCTAGTTTCGCTCCTGCGCTTAAAAATTTTGTTCCAGCTGCTAGTAATGCGCCTTTTGATTTGTTTCTAGCCATCCGTTAATATCAAGCTTGTAGCCCTCTTCGAGGGAGCTGTTGGCATTAAATTCCATACAGGTGGTACGTCCGATGTCTCTACGGACTATTTAGTGATTTTTTAAATTGCCTGGTGATGTCGTGTCGCCTGGTGTTGTTGGCTGCATTGGGGCGATGATTTGCCCATCGATTATTTTCCGGCAATTGCCGCCACAATTGCTCACTGTTGTCACTGGAACGAAAAACACCAAGAAACGCAAGTTCGTGCTTCACAAAAAACGCGCACTGTTTTCGCCGACTGTTTATTTTCCCTAAGGCGCGATTGTTCCAACTCGGAGTCACCAATGTGGGGAGGAAGTATGTGCCAGACACGGACACTCGGTTCACTTCCTCCTCCATCCAATTGTCACTAATTGTTCCGTCAAACACCGAAAAGAAACTGCAGCACAGGAGAACAAAACGCAAGGGATTGTTGATGGTGATAGTTTTTATTGTTTTTCTATTATTTAATTTTAATGAAACTATCACGCACTGCAACACAACCGATTAAAAATAAGATGTTAAAACCTTAGCACACACTTGACACCGAGGTTTATCGCTGATTATCGCTCCCCTGTGCGCACCAGGGTAGCGATGGGGACACGACCTGGTCCGGTCGAAGGATGGAATTTGACTCAAACGATATCCTCTCCAATAAGGATATCGTTTTTTACCTACCACCAGGGAAACGTAAAGTCTCTCTTGGTGGTATAGGAAACCAGATCTTGTAATAAAGGTCATGGTGGTATGTGTGGGATCGTTTAGATCAGTGGTTCTTAACCGGTGGTGCACGCACCCCTTAGGGGTGCGAGCTTGAATATTTTGGGGTGCGAAATTGTAATTTTACAAATTCACGTGTAGCTAGCAAAATAAAAAACTAATCTTAAAAATTCATTTTGGTTAGTAAATTTTTTATTCCCTAAACATTTTTTAAATATGTTTGTAAATTATAAACCATCGAGACAAATTAATTTTTGTATTTTTTCTACAATTACAAAAATTCAAATGCGTTTCTAGTTTCTATACTAATTTTTATATTTCCTCGAAATTTCAGTTGATTGTTGCGATTATTCTTAGAAATATAAATACTGTTGATGCGCACATTACATTGAATAAAAATTTAAAAATAATTGAATTTTAGTGTCGACTATTACAAGTTTGAATTTTCGTGTTGAATATTAAAAGTTAAATATTAATAATAAAATAATTAATACAAGTTAATTTTACAAGTTTAGTTGAATATTTATATTCTAATTATTAGAATATAATTTGGTACATTAAAGTCAAATTCAAAAGGCGCCATGTCAAAGAAACGATGTTGGAATGACGATTATGTTCGTTATGGTTTTACATTTACAACGGAGAAGGATGGAACGCAGCGACCACAATGTATTCTGTGCTGCAATAAATTTTCAAACGCCAATCTCAAGCCGTCGAAACTAAATGAGCATTTTACCAAACAGCATGGTGGTGTTTTCAAAAATAATTGAGGAAAAGCAACAACAAAAAAGCCATTAATAAAAACTTTGATAATTTATAATTGATTATTTCAGCTAACAATTAAAATTTATAAAAAATTTGTTACGCACATAAAATTAATAAAAAATATGTTTTGCATAATGTTTGTTTTTTAATTTATATAACTCAATAATTTCTAGTAAGGGGTGCGAGAATATTGTTTGAAAATTTTAGGGGTGCCGGTAGCTAAAAAGGTTAAGAACCACTGGTTTAGATCAATGCTATTCACACGTGCCGTGGAACAACGAAACAGGCAGGCGGCAAGGACAAAAGAAAAGGCGACCAAATGGTTCGCTCTTTAATGAGGGTCATGTTTATACGATGCCTCGTCGCTATTTTCGACGTTAGGAGAAAAAGGTGCTAAAAGCAAATTGGATGTTTATGGCATCTCTGGCTGCAATAGAAACCGGGTTCATATTTGCATTAGGAAATGCTGGAGAATTTGGTTTCAGCGTCTATTGCGCTAATTATATGCAGCTGCTTGGGTTGTTTGTTGGTAAGACAAACAAAAAAGGTTGCCAGGCAATGTGTATGAAAAGGTATATGACGCGGCTGGGAAAATAGACGGCGCGATATTTATGGTCCCGGTCATGACGGTTACATTGAATGCAATCCGAATTATTTTGTTTACTGGAATTTGTCTGGTACCGAATTGGTTCAGAATACCAAATAAGCAAACAAAGAAATCTTACGGAAAATTGTATGCGAAGGGATGCATGAAGGTAAGTTTTCTTTATAGGGATTTTATGATTACAGATGGTGATCTATATAATGCGTGAAGAATTTACAGGTACTAATACCGTTTCATTAGCAAACTTAAGGGAGTTGGGTAGTAGTTATGGGGGCTTTTCAGGTAAGTAGACCGTAGGGTTTGGCGGAAACGCTACAGATACGATTACCAGCCGATCTGCGATTCGGAATACCTCTAGATGACATGGATAAGACTGAAGACTACGTAGCCGAATGGAGCAATCGCCTCGATGAGATTCATCATTTGGTTCGAAAGCAAATCAAGGTATCCAGTAATAGGTTGAAAACAAGCTACGACGTTCGAGCCAACGCATCCGGATTTAATGCAGGCGATAACGTGTGGCTTTATAATACTCATCGGCAAAAAGGAAGGTCTCCGAAGTTGCAGCAACATTGGGAAGGACCGTATAAGATTTTCACAAGAATTAACGACGTTGTCTATAGGATTCAGCGAAGACCGAACGCCAAGATGAAAGTGGTACATCGTGACCGACCGGTGACTTTTGTTAACCCAGGGACCAGTGAACTTAGTTCGGGACAAAAAAATCTAGGCGAAGGGTATTGTGGCGCATATGACAATCAGTACTAGAATATTCTAGAAAGTCCGAAACAAAGTACTAGAATATTTCAGAAAGTATTGGAAAACTGGAGACTAGGAGTAATAGAAAATTCGAGGCTATGAAACGGACGGAAACGAAACACGAAATCAGAATGAGGAAAAACGGCATAAATACGTCGCACGCACGGTCCAAAAACATTTGAATTCTTCTATTTCCCGCCTTGGTGGAACGTAACAACAGTAGAAACGAAGCCCTCTAATCTTAGCATAGGCGGATCCTTCTTGCCCCTGGTCAAATCCATTTCCGGGGAGTTTCCAGTTGTGCAGATGTCCGCTGTTCCGCTGCTCCATATTCCTTAACCGTTTAGGGAAGAAAACCTTGTGCGGATCCACAATAGTTTTGGTTAATTTGAATGCACTTAAGCCTGTCCATTTTTCTTCAGGAGATTGGCCATCGCGCTTTAAATGCTCGACACTTGTAAATCCCTGCTGACTGTTCATTGCCACATTCGCACTCTGTTTTAGGATGTGATCCTGATTGTGAGGCGACCAGAGCAAATCACAGACTTTCAAATATAAGCTCACGGACATGCAAGCAAACTAGCTACTCTGCAACCAAAAATGTCTAACCTTTATTGTCAGTATTTAACTTAATAAAGCAAATAAATTAATCCTATTTTAGGGAGTTGTTTCGATTTAATACCGTAACGCTGTTTGTTGCGAGAAAACACGACCTGTTGACTAGCGAGCGGTGCACTCGCGACGAAGAGCTGGCAGAAACTAAAAAAACCGTTGCTCACATTTGAAAGTGGTGACAGTCCGATGGCGTCCCTAGGCGATGACGCATTGTCAGCTGGCAGCTGACAGGCGTGTGGTGAGTATGCTGGTCGGGGAGTGCACTAGACAGTGAACGTACTACACTCTGATTCGCAGAACATGGATTTGGGTTGTGCTTGATAGCTCATCGCTTTGTGCCTTTTTCCTCCGCATATCAGACAAATGTCCGAACGACTTTCTTCAAATTTGCAGGATTTCGCTACATCCCCATATTGGCACCATCTCAGCATCTGAAGCATCCTGTGCCACTGTATTGTGTATTATCTGATATATTGAGAGACTTGGGGGTACCCTATCAGTAAAGATTTTGAGGGCCTCTTGTGACTGCAACCCTTCGCCGTAGAGTCTCATGACATTGTTTTCTCATGTGTTGTTGATGGCATTCAACTGGGCATCAGGCAAGTTTGGCTGTGTAAAATATTTTAAAAAAGCCTGTCATTGATGGCAATGTGACCAATCTGCCTGACGATAGGTGAGATTTACAATCGCTCGATTCACCAAACGGTAAATGTCTTATCGGAGTGATGTGTGGTGACGAATAAAAACTGTTTATCTTCAGTGTGACTTGATTTTGTTGATTTTAAATGTAACATATGGTTCTAGTAGGATGGTGCAACATCTCACACGTCTAACATATCCATAAACTATATTAAAGAATAAAACGGGATCTAAAAGGCCACAAAACCGTATGCTGTTTATAGGCTACCCCCTACCGTTTGCTAGAGAAAAGTTCCCTGGAAAAAGCATGTGTCGACGGGTGACATAATTTGGCCTTTATGCAGCCTTGACTTGTCACCAATGGCCTTTTCTCTTGGGGCTACTTAAAATCCAAGCTATACAGAACAAGCCTCGTTCTCTAGATCAATTGAAGCAAATATTAGGAGACGATGATGGAGGGCAATAAATGCTCAAGAATCGTCTTTTCATCATCATTCACTAAATCTGTCCACTTTTTTATAAAAAAAAAACTTTCGAAAACTTTGTTTAATTAATTAGTTAATTAAACTAAAATGTGTGTAATTATTTCCAGTTAAACAAGTAAAGAATGAATGAAATAAGCGAGGCAACTACTTACGAAAATACACACTTAGCAAGTAATTTTCTGTCGAGATTGCGCTGAATTCAAACTAAGAACAAAATTTTTCAAATCATACTCATAACAAAAAACTATTTGAATTAGAAAAATCGTTTACGTATTTGCATTGTTGTCTCGTTTTCGATTAAAGTAGATATTTGAAGAAGGATTTTAAGGGATTTCAAAATGAATGTTGAGTACCTTCGGGAAGGCCTCGAATGTTTATTATACGTGGGCCAGATTTTGTCACCAGAGGAACTTATGTTAATTAAGAATTCGCTAATTATTCTCCAAACTGAGAACAAATTCCGCAATGTATTCTTCTGGGGTCGAATTCAAGGAATCGAACGAGACTACTTTATATCTTATGGCTACACTAAGGACTGCCTCCGAGAAAGAAAATTTTTCTATAGCCAAGACTGTTTTCAGTGGCTTTTGTTATCACCATGTAGTGTGGATTTTTGTGATGTTTCTGTAATATGCCGGACAAAATTTCAAGGTGATCCATATCATGTCACATGTGTTGAAAAGGTATACTATATAAAATCCTTTGTTATTTATAATAACGGAAATACATAGTAGTAACTATTAAAATAAAATCTTCGTTCTTAAAGAATAATAACAATTTATTATTAATATATACTTTTTAGGATCCACAATTTACCATAGATGAGAATCAAATTATTCGAGCTACAGAGCCTGTATTTGTACGCTTGAAAGAAGAGGATCGTCTTGCGTACATTGTAAAATTAATAACTGAAGAATCTGCAGTTGTTCCAAAAGGATCCCTTTATAGGATGACTGACATGAGCGTCATATATAATCCAATATTTTATGGATTGGATGAGTTGCATGCAAATTTAAAAAGCTCCTATCAGATTTATCGAGTACCTAGGAATAACGTGGAAACAAATGTCATCAAAGCAAGTGATTACAATTACACCATCGATTTTTTGGATACCATAGATGACATGATTCCAAAAGATGTTTCGTTCATTTTAAACTCCGAACGCAATGGACGTTTGATATTAATTAGGTCATGTGTATGGCCGGGCATGACATTTTTCCATAAACTAAATTCTCGACGTCACGGTTTTGTATATTTTGGAGATGGCAAACGAAATTTTGACTTATTGTTTATGCTTTAATTTGGCAAACATATAAATACATTTACATTTTTTCTTATTAAATATTTTTCGTTATATTGTTAGCTTGGCAATGCCAGTATCCTAGCGCGTAAAATAACAGGCGAAGCCAAAGACCACCTTATCGACGATATAGTTTTGCTTTCAAATCATAATTGTAACTTAGAAATTTGGTTCGCTTGGTGTTTCTCTGAGGCGTTAAGTACTAAATTTTAGTGTTTGAGTTTGCTTTTGGTTGGTGTTCGAGGGATTGATTATAACATAAACAGTCATGAGTGCAACGGAAAACGACAGTAATGGTATATCAAGTAGTTGTACTGAAGAGCCTAGTGTAACCATGGTGGATGTACTTGAACAGGAAAAAGAGATGGAGGAGGAGTACGCAGCTGTTCTGGGTGCTTCTGACGATAAAAATTGCACTTATTCCAAGGTGAGTATACAACCACTGCTGTGAATACGATATTCTTCCTCGTTTGTCCTTAAAATAACAACTTAATTATAGGGCACCATTAAACGACAAGCACTTTATGCATGCCTGACTTGCAATCCTGAATCACGATATGATTTGCAACAGTGTGCTGGCATTTGTCTGGCCTGTTCGCTTCATTGTCACGAGAACCATGAAATGATTGAGTTGTACACGAAACGCAACTTTCGATGTGACTGCCCTACGGAAAAGATGCCTCACGTTCAATGCTCACTGAATACAGTTTGCGACGACGGCAAAAAAATGCCAGCCAACGAATTGAATATTTATAATCATAACTTTCAGGGCGTTTATTGTACTTGCAAGCGACCATACCCGGATCCCGATAATCCAGGCGAGGAGGCAATGTTACAATGCACGACATGCGAGGACTGGTACCATATGAACCATTTAGATATCACAGTAAACAAACTACGGGAAGATTATCATGAAATGATCTGTCACCATTGCATGCGTAAATATGACTTCATCAAGGATTACTGTGGATACGCATTGAAAAGATTGGAGCATGTTGAGGAAGATGTGAACGTGGATGACGAGCCGGATAAAAAGTTGAGGTCAGAATTGGATAAGAGTATATCAGAGATTATGAATATTAATAAGGACAACGGAGTATCTAGTACTTCAGACGGTACTGTGGACAAGGAAATATCTAAGAATTCAAATGATGCTCCTACAAGCGCAACTGAAAATGGAGAACCCCCGACAAAAAAGACGCGGACTGATTCAGATCACTGTCGGCGACCAAAGATTCCTGTTACATGGACTAAAGGTAAGTTATCATTTTATGTAGTATATTGGCCTTTGACTTTGTAACCCATTGAAAGACGATATGGAGTTAGTCTCAACCTTTTCGAGATGGCGAAGTTGTGGGGTATTCGTAGTCGGTGTGCCGACATGGGCAATGATTCTACTACAGAGTTACCAATAAAGAGTTAATTTCGTTACACTAGGTACCGGTATTTCCGTTGCCAAAAACAGGAGCCGGTTTCGGTTCTGTTTTTTAATAAACGTAACTAGTGTTCACTATTTAAATCTGGACTCCATTCAAAGTTTAGTAATATTTAAGATATATACAATGCTATTTTCTTTACACTTAGATAAACGTAACTAGTGTTCACTTTTCAAATACTTAGGCAGCTTCATTACTCCGTTTGAGTTCCTCTCATTTTGGATTAAAAATACATCACAAGTTATTCCGTCAGGCAATAACGGTTCAGCATAAACAACGACAACTTAAAATGCCGCTCTCGTTCGACTCCCACGAGGGATGAAATATGAATATTCTCCCTCGTCCAGTGACCAATGGGAGAAGATCTCCGACACATTGGTCCCAGCGAGGGTGTGGCCACACGCGCGATGATCACCTCGGGTGTGTGTATATTTACACTATAGAGAACTCGGTTTCCTTTGGTGGCCAGTCGCGAGCCGCGCTATGCCCGTCGGTCGGACGATCGACCGACGTGCATGCAGATAAAACAAGGGAATATGCCTTGCACGTGTGCGGCAAAATACATTGGGGGACAGGAGCACCGTCAAGTTTCCAGTTTTATGTCGGTTACTTGGCGCTGTAACCGAACTGTTTTTCGGGAACATGGAGCGACGCATGCAACCATGTCCTTGGGGAAATGTTGATGCTAATGCAATTGCATCAGCGAATGATAACGGTTTAGGTGCTTTTTGAGGGTATTTTGGGGTAATTGAAAAAAAGGTAAGGGGTGGCGTTTAGTGGAACCGCCACAAAGTGCCAATTTTTGATTGGCAATCTAATTGGACTGTTTTCTTATGTTAATTTGTTCCAGTAACCAAAAGTATAGATACAAATGTGTTTAACACTCTCTTTGCAAAGTTGTCTTGGAAAGTTCGAAATACGTTATCTTGTCCACACAACTAGTCAAGTGTTGAACAAATTGCGGTGAACGAAATTGCTTACTTAATGAACGCTACGGAACCGGTCTACAGTAGGCGCCTATGCCATTATGCCCTATCGTGAGGCGAAGTTTTGTTATTTTTTGGCTTTAGAGATCACCGAACATAAAAGTAATTTAATTTTATTTTAATATAATTTCTTCGGTAGTCGGCAGTCGGTTTTGAACTTGTCACCTCGGACGAAATTCAACATCGAATCAGGTAGCGATTTAATAGGAATAAAAGAGTCATCAATGAGGGATTGTTTGAAAAAGGAGGCAAGATTTTGCAATGACATGCGGATCCGATGAGGTTTCCGAGTTAAAGGAAAGGAATGTTTGATAGCCATCGGATTTACGTTTGTGATTAATAAATTGAAAAAACCCTTCGGGTTATTTATTAGGTTGGCTTGATGATGATGTGTTTTCGTTAGGTAGTTTTGGTAGTGGAACTTGTAAACTTTAAAGAAGGCCGGAGATAGGAACCTAGATAATTGGAACAGTCACAGACAGAGCGACTACGAGGGAAAATAGCCCACTGCTTATTCCTTTTATTACGTAACGTGGAAAGCTTTCGATTACACCAAGGAGGTGAGGTTGAAATTTTATGCCTAGAATAGGGAATGTAAAGGGAAATGAGTTTGAAGGTTTCTATGTAGAATTGGGAAATATCGTCTTTTATAGTTAGGTTGTAACGTTTCTACAAACCGCACAACTAACTATAGGTTGAGATGTCCTTTCAGCCAAGGATCATACTTACCTGTATCCATTACACGTGCCCACAGACACGTGTCCCAAAAGTCCTTACTCCCACCTGAAACGGAAGGTAACATTTCACACACCTACATTGAATTCAATAGTAGAAATCAATCGAACTAAACGTTGAATTGAAATCTCTAATATTGAATTCAACGCATTCAATTCGAAGCGTCAATTCAACGCACCCAAGCCAACGCACCCACTCAAGGCATCAATACGTTGTACCCATTAAACGCAGTTTTCGGTAAACAAACCGATCAACGCATATCTCCTCTTGTAGCTAATAGCAATTAGCACCTCTAATTCCTTGCAAGATCGCAAAACCGAAAAGCGCACGTGTCCAAACAAAGCCATTGCGGAGAAACAACAATTGACTAAAACGCTGTTCTCATAGGAAAAAGCAAATATAATTATCACAACCGAAGATAATTATTGTGGCCAAGAAGGGATCGTTAGGAATAATAAACCACACCAAAGATACACCGATCGATTCGACAGAAGGTGTGAACTCCGGGTTCCCAGGAGGATTTTCGGCCACACAGGCAGCAATATACGCGTCTGTGTGTGCGGGTGCAACCGCACATCTGGCCTATGACGAAACAGGAAACCGCAGGACAAAGGATAGTCTAGGAAAGTTATTCGAACCGGAAGGTCTCTATCGAAACGTCTAGAAGGAAAGATTCGATTTAAGTGTAACCAACGGAACCGACCAAAAATAGAAAATCTTCGCGTCGTATTATCTATTATATGCATAACCGGTGGTGCAAGAACAATCCGTGAAGTGTGTGCAAGTTCCGCGTTGCTTATATATATATACCGAACCGAACATTCTTATTGTAATCGTGTCACAGACACTCCGCGTTGTCAATTAGGCATAGTTTGTGAAATAAAACAAGATCGAAGTAAAAAAAATAAAAACAGATTTTACATAAAAACATTTTTGGTGTCTCATTTTCTTCGCTGTGTTCGCTCCGTGGTGTTTCTCTCGCGTGGACAGTGTTCGGCGGAACACTCGCACAACTAATAGACCAACATTCAAATACGCCACAGTGTCTATCTACAACGAACTTCCGGTAAAAGGTGATCAAAACAGAATGAAATTCTGATAAGATAATAACTAATAAGGCGAAAATTTGATGTGGAAATCCTATGAGTTGGGGTGGACTGCAGAGGAGATTTGTGAAAAAAGAACTATAATGATGTAGTGCTCCACGAAGCCCTACCATTTCCCCCCCAGATTTATATTTTTTACCCCATATATCAAACATTCAAATCTTCATATAACTAAAATGCATATGCTATCAAATAAACTTCAACACGTGGAGAAGGAACCAAATGGACATTTGGGTCGCATACACGCAAAATTCCCCACATCCAAAAATCAAACTAAATGTGCGAACCAGATGCTCCTTCCTCAAATAAATTTTGCTCTCTCTCTCTCTCTCTCTCTCTCTCTCTCTCTCTCTCTCTTTACTGGACTGTAGGAACCCGAAAGTTCATGACGTCACCTACTCGACTCCGCCATTGTTCCCTGTCCCGTGCGCTCTCCTTCCACGTTCGACCATCCGATCCGATCTCCTCGAGGTCCAACCTAACATTATCCTCACATCTCCGTCGCGGCCGTCTTACCGGTCTCTTTCCCGTTGGTCTACCGTCAAGAATTCTACGCACGGTCGTATCGTTGCCCATCCGCGCCACGTGTCTCGCCCATCTTAATCTTCGCGACTTGATTACTCTTACTATTGTAGGTTTGCTGCGGTATAGCTCTTCCAATTCGTGGTTTCCTCCATTGTCCTGCCTCCTCGTCATATTTACCTCCGAAGATACCCCTTAAAACTTTATTCTCGAATACCCGGAAATTGTTTTCTTCCCGTTTTGTGAGAGCCCATGTTTCGCATTCGTATAGAACAATCGGGGTGATTATGGTTCTATGGACACGGAGCTTTATATTCTGTGATAGCAGTTTGGATTTCAGCAGTTTACTGACTGCGTGCCAGCTAGCGTTGCCGGAGTGTAGTCTTTTGTTAATTTCCTTCGACATTTTGTTACTGGCCGTCAGTATCGTTCCCCGATACTTAAATTTCTTACCTTTTTCAAATATCTTTCCTCTGACGTTTATGTGTTCCCTGAGGTCCACCTGCTCTCGCCATAATCATGTATTTCGTTTTGTCTTCATTTATTTCTAAGTCCACCTCTTCTGCCGCCTGCATGATGATTTCACTGTTTTTACTTATAGTTTTAGATTATCGCCCAAAACGGCGATGTCATCCGCATATGCGGGCACTTGTGTGACCCCGTTCAGGGACGATCCGGCCATGTTGTCGTCTTGTACCTTACTGATGACATACTCGAGGACAAGGTTAAAGAGACATGGTGAGAGGCCACCCCCCTGTTTTAGTCCGTCCCGGATTTCAAATGATTCTGAGAGGTGGTTTTCTATTCTAACTCGCTCTTTGTTTTCGTTCATGCACATTTGAATGAGGGCGGCATATTTTTTGGGGATACCAGCTCAACTACAATATGGTAGAGTCTTTGCCTTGCGACTGAGTCGCAGGCTTTTTTGAAGTCAACGAACAGTTGGTGAACCGTCTCTCCGTATTCCCACTTCTTTTCCAGTAGTTGCCTTATTGTGAACATTTGGTCGCTCGTTGACCGATTCCTACGGAATCCGCATTGGTAGTCTCGCAATATGTCTTCTGCATACGGTGTGATTCTCGCCAGTATGACATTTGTTAGTATTTTGTATGTTGTTGGGAGCAATGATATTCCTCTGTAATTTTCGCAGTCAGATCTGTCACCTTTTTTGAAAATGGGGACGACTATTGAGGTTTTCCATTCTTCCGGAATGACTTCCTTATCCCATATTATTTTAATCAGTTGGAGGATCTTTCGAGCGGTTGCCTCTCCTCCATGCTTCACAAGCTCTGCCGGTATGCAGTCGACCCCGGGAGCCTTGTTGTTTTTCAATCGGTTTATTGCGTCTACAACTTCGCCGAAAGAGGACTATGGGATCTGAGGCTCGGCTGTATGTACGTCTGGTGCGTTTATTTGTGGTTGATGGATACGCACATTGGGCAGGTTTTCAAAGTACTGCTTCCATCTTGTCACGATATTATTTGTTTCTGTGACCAGACAGCCGTTTGTGTCTCGGATTATTTAGGCTCTCCCTCGGTAGCCATTTCTAATTGAATTTATGCCGGCATACATACCTCTGATATTCTTTGCTCTGGCATTTTCTAAGATTTTTTCGATTCTAGTTGTTGCGGATTTGCCTTGGACACAACAGGCGAATTCGCAATTGAATGCTACCTGTGGCACCACCCTAACCAATGTCAGCAATCAACTGACATTTTAAAATGAAATTCTGTTGGTTGTCAAACGACAACCATTTTCCCATTTCTTCTGCGTTAATCTGTTCAAACGACACGGTTCTTATTTTAATCAAAGGAAATAAAGCCCATCAAAATATTAAAGAGTATTTTTATTATTACAAACCAACCCAAATTGCTGTTTCTTCTGTGTGGGAAAGGTATTATTGGAAGGTGTCTGCCACAATTCAGGAGAACTACATTTTTGACCGATACCATCCCACGAGGTATTCTTTTGTTATTTTCACGAGTTAACTTTCTCAGTATTTCAGAACCATCAGTGCACGCCAGGAGACACCATCGTGTTCCTGACGCAAGCACCCAGCCCACAACACAACAAGAACCCGGTGTTAGTGGAAGGTGTGTTCAACACTTGTTTGAACATACATAGTCTTCTCCCATTCGCGTTTTTTGCGTTTGAAAAGTCTCGTTGTCTCTTTCCGAATTGTCGCGTATCTTTCTGCGTTGACTTCATTATATCTTTCTAAGTGAATCACTCTGAGGCGCTTACGTTGTTCGATCTTCGCCCTGCACTCATCGTCAAACCAAGGTTTGGACTTAATTGTTTTCTTAAATCCTTATACCTTTTAGGCTGTTTGTTTGATTGTGTCTCTGATTGATGACCATTTAGTGCCCAGATTATTGGTTTCCTCTTCCACACTACTCCCATTCTCTAGGATGCTAAAGTTATTCGTTAATTCGTGTAGTCAGTCCTTTTGCGTAGGTCTTTTAGTTTATCAATGTCGAACTTATTGCTTGTCTCCCGTGATTGCCCATGTGGGTTTGTGGGGGTTCCTTAAAGCTGCGCAAGCAACCACCCACAATTCCACCCACAATTCTGACCACAACCCCAGCCCGTTCACCAGACATCATATCAAATTCCCTGAAAAGAATTCATCAATTCATGCATTTAATGCATCACCAGGTTTGGAGTCAATTGTTTTCTTATCTCCAAATCCCTTTGTGTTGTTTGTTTGATTGTGTCTCTGATCGATGCCCCTTTAGTGTCCACATTATTGGTTTCCTCTTCTTCACTACTCCCATTCTCTAGGATGTTAAAACGATTCGTTAGTTCGTCTTGATATTCACTCCCACATGTTTGCTGCGAGCCGACTTCTAATTTTGCCCATCACTAGAAGATGATCGGAGTCGCAATCTGCTCCTCTATATGATCATACGTCAAGGATATTCGAGTGGTGTCTTTTGTCTATGAGGAAGTCGTCTATTTGGTTACGCGTTACGCCGTCGGGTGATATCCATGTGGCTTTATGGATTTGCTTGTGCTTAAACATCGTGCTTTGCACTACCAGATCTTTTGGCGCTGCGAACGTGATAATTCGAATTCCATTATCATTTGAAACGTCATGTAGGCTCTCTTTACCTATAGTTGGTTGGAAGATGTCTTCCTTTCCAATTTTCGCATTGAGATCGCCGAGGAGGATTTTAATATCGAATGATGAAATCCCATCGAATACTTCCTCTAGCGTCTCGTAGAATGTGTCCGTTTCTTCGTCCGTAAATTCTGTTGGGGCGTGTACGTTTATAAATACATAATTGTACCATGGTCCCTGTATTTTTAGCACCGACTTTCGATCATTAATAAATCCCACGTCTTTTACATAGGGTATAATCTTATTGCTTATGATGAAGCCGTTTCCGAGGTTAGGTGTATCGGTACCTCCACACACCAGTGTAAACCCGTTGGCTTCGATTACTTGATGTGGGAGTCGAACTTCCTGAAGCGCGACGATGTCCATTTTATATTGTTTCGCGTTCTCTACGACCGTCTGTATCGCACCTGATTTACATAACGTTCGAACATTCCACGTGCCGACGCGTATATCCCGCTTTTTCCGTTTTTCCCTACGTCTTCATTTTGTCGAGTCGGTGTTTTGCTGATGATTTGTTTCCTTATGATAGTGTCGGCTCATCACACCTACCCCTACCCGGTTTTTCTTAGGGTTGTTTTGTGTATATTGGTCATTCATTTTTGTTCCCACAAGTCTTGGGGTTTCAAATAGTCCGCACATATTAGAGCCCCGTTTTGATATGGGAAGGTCTGCTTACTGCTCTGATTCGACCCGGTGTCAGAAAGGTGCCGTTATAATACAGCTGGTATACCCCTGGCTGCAAACCATCTAATGGGCACAGTGACCCGTAACACCCTAGATTATGGGTGGCAGATCTTTGTATTACTCCTCCCTAGCCTGTTTGACATGGATGCCCTACTGGAAGCGTATGCTTCCGTCAGCATAGCCTGAGTGATTCATTATAATTTAAGCCCCACACCACTTCAAGGTTTCTACTAAGCGGGGGAAGCACAACCAATAAAATTGTTTTTTTTTTTTGTAAATCGCATTCCAGTTTTTTCTCAATGTAGTTTCTCGAATTATAAAACATGTTCCTTAAAAAAAAGTAGACTGTAGAATAACAAATAATAGAGTGCTGCCATTTGCAAAATTGTATGGTCCATCCTATACAACTCCGCTTGCACTGTGGTTTGACATTTAAGGGTACTTCAAAATTCCCTTTTGTGCGCGCGTTAGTGTGAAAAAAAACTACCATAAAACCCAACATATACAAAAGCATGATTCTGTCAATCATGGTTACAGCTGACGAAAGGAACCCAGTCAACCCTCATTAGAAGTCTCCAGAAAGGGTTTCTAGGGATGAGGGGATCAGTATCCGACGATTGACTAAACAAGCTGGGCCGCCATCTTAGCCGTGGTAATCAAAGAGTCCGTTTAACATGGAACCGTGTATTTGGACATGGCCTTGAATGGCAGTTCAATGGGCAGGACATAACTTATACAAAGACGATTATGATAGGTGTCGCATAATCGCTTTTCTCTGCTTATCTATTGTGGGTGATGGAGCTAGTTTCAAATGTTTGTTAGTCCTAGTTACAATAGACTGACTAATTGTCCCTATTTTTATTTAGATTATTGTTTTCAAACCGTTCTTAGAACCTTGGTTGTTTGGGAAGTTGTAAGATGTTGCGAATGTGTCAAGCGGGTTTACCCGTGCGCTTTGGGCCAATTCTTTTTTATTCTCATACACTTCCGATAAGTTATGGAACTTTTAAGTGATTGCACATGCTCTAGGTGAATTGCAATGATATGTTTTCATAAATTACTTTTATTGTTTGCATTTAAATCAACTTTTAAAGAAATACTGTTCACTTTAATATTTTTTCAGGAGCAACATTTTGGCCAGACAATTGGCGTTCAGCTCTTTGTAATTGCAGCAATTGCCTCGCAATGTACAATACACATGGATTATCGTTCCTTTTGGATCCAGAAGACTCAGCTGCTTCCTATGAAGAGTTAGGAAGGGTAAGAACAAACGAAACATGTTATGAACAGGGAATGCGGGCACTTAACACAATTGAACGAACAAAACAAATTGATGCTATCACCGAATACAACCGCATGAAGGATCGGTTGAAGGACTATTTGCAGACGTTTGTTGCCAACAAGAAAGTCGTCACTGAGGCTGATATCAATATATTTTTTGACCAGATGAAAAACGAAAAAACTCAAGGCGTTGGACCTTCTTTCTTTTGTCGTTAATGTATCTATAATTCAATCATTATCTATTAAATTCATTCCTTGAACGCATATAATTTTTAAACGTTTCACGAATACGTTATTCATTTTATTTAAAAGTTATTATTATAATTACAGTTCAAATAAAGTACTCATGAAGAAAAACAACCATTTCTGTCCATTTTTTTAAATATGCACATGGTACAGGCAATTTTAATACCCTTTAGGATACAAAAACAGTGTAGACAGGAGTGTGACGATGGGATAATGCATGTAGGAAAAATAGCATGAAGGGATAGAAAGAAAGAAACGATGCGGTATGGAGGAAACATTTCTCATTATTACATATACTGTTACAAATGAAACCAATTTTCATATTCAGATTATTATTCACAAATCATTTACAGGAATACAAAATAGTAACAAAACAAATAATGACTAAAGCTGTTCCGGGCTGTGTAGATTGCTGCATCATCTTGTTGCAGGATGAAGTTTTCGCCAAATTTTTCTTGGTTATGATTAAAGACTAAATATTGAAGGGAAATGTCTAGCAGAATTAGCATTCAATACTATGCCAGCGACTGGCATATTAACCCTTAACGGACCAATGCCGTCATATAAGTGGGATGGGACTTTTACTTACTGAGCTCAAATGCCGCGTATATGGCGGCAAAAACCATTTTATTATTTTTTTCACTGTTATTGTTGTTAAATAGCCGTTAGTGTTTTTAAAGCTGTTTTTCACAGACGAATTGGTAGATAGCATAATAAAGATGAGAAACAATTATGTTAAGCAAAAAATAAGCGTTGGAACCTTTGTCAAAGGAATCCATTTGGAAAACATGAAAGAATGTAGGACGCAAAGAATTGTTGCCCTTTCTTTGAGTGATTTTCAATATGGGAACAATGCTTTTAGCCAATATAAAAGATTATTGATCAACCAGGAACAATAGTAAGATACCTTTTTTCAAATACATTTTCGAGAAATAGATTTTTGCAAACAATTTGGATGCTCCACTTAAAAGAAAACCTTTCTGATTGATAATCAGAACATTGAACTCGTATTCAAAAAGTCTGCAATTTTCTAGAATATATTGCCTCAAAGTTCCTACAGTATATAAAGATATTTCCGTTGATGAGTCTGTTGGGAAATTTAAAGCGAGAGTCGATTTTATTACCTGCAATCCCAAAAAACCAACAAAGTGCGATATAAGAATATATGTACTTGGTGTTTCAAACACAAGGTACATTTCTACAATTCTCCCTTATTACGGCAGTATAATATCAGACAATCTTCCTAGATCAGATTTGCCCGTAACTCTCGAATTCCTTTGCATTTAATTAAGAAACTTTTTGATAACGTTGGCTCTGCAAAAGGATACCATATGTATACAGAGCGCAATTATACCAGTATACCTTTGGCAAACGAAATATTGAAAATGGAATGCCACCTAACTGGTACATTATCAACAAGTAGAAAAGGTATAACGCCTATAATAAGGAAACCTAAATGTTCAAAAGCAAACATAGTTACCTGCAGAAAAAATAATACTTGATTTCTGTCATGGAAGGACAAGAGGATTGTAACACTTTTTAGTACTTGGGATGTATCAGAAATAATGTGTATCCAATGAATATTACGACATGGCAATATATGTTACAATCCCGAAGTCTCAAGAAGTATTGAAATATACCGAAAATATAAGTGGTGTTGATCGGGGTGATCACTGTATAGAAAACTACTGTTTCTTAAGAGAAACCCTTAAACGGTGTTGTGGGGGTTCTTAAAGCTCACCTGAAGAACCCACCATATTCGCAACCCATATTTGCACCTCAATCTCCCCACATCAAAGCATTTCCTTTCACAAGGGCATTCTCCATGCATGAACGCATCTGCAGAAAATTTCCTAAAAGGATTCTCAGGCATTCATAATTCATATGCATTTTCCTAGAAGAATTCCTTAAAGGTCAAGCATTATGCCTGAAAGAAAACAATTCGGTTACTGTACCATGTAACCATTATAATCAGGGATGATTATTTTTGCGTCACCTATTCCCAGCCTCACCATGTGTACAACAATGTTACCCACATACACATTGGCTGGCGATTCTTTTGTCCAACGACAAAGCAACTCCAAGAAGCTTATTGGCGCAGCTGCAGACAATTAGCGCAATAGCCGCTAAAACCAAATTCTTCAGCACACATCATGTGCAAACAAAAGAATTCTGTTCTACCGCAGGCATTCTGGCGATACGATAAACAATCCAAATTGTTTGAAGTATCCCAAATGCATTTCACATCTAATGAGTTGCTGCTTATTTATTTAGCTGACCCTAATTACAGACCGATGCCTTAGGTCGCTTGTCCCATTGTTCTTTTTTCCTCGTTGTAGGTTTCGTTTACCCTTTGCTGAAATGCATCGATAAACACGGTGATGTGTACGATCATACATACACACCACCCTATAAAGAGATCGCCCTCCATTGGTCACACCCAGTAAGGGAAGATTGCATTCCCTTGGTGGCCACACCCTAAAGAGAAAATTTTCTCTTTCTCCTCCGAACCTCACCCTTTACTGAGGATTGAATACAGGTCGGAGTTCTTTCCTCGAGGAGTCTTTTACCATCACCCGACCGAGACGGTCGGGTCTCCAACTTCGCCCCCGTAGCGCTGCGGGACGCGAAATTCCACCGCGGGATGTATAATAAACGTATATTACCTAATCGTGAATCGTATACGTTGGAAAGATTCCAAGTGACTTAATTCCTCTTTTTCAATTAAGTAATCAATAAAGTAACCTTTTAATTAATAAGCAATATGAGAACGCTTAGGTTAAGATATGTGAAAGATTCCAAGTGACTTTAATTCATGTTTTTTCAATTAATTAATCAATAAATTAACTTTTTGATTAATAAACAGCAATAACAGTGTGTTTCGATTAATTGCTCCTGTGTGTGATGTTTTTTCTTGGCGAACATTTTGCCGCGGTGTTCGGTGTTCGACCGTCGGATACTGTTGACTATTTACAGCGGTATTATGATGGAGGAAGAAGGGAACCCGGTGCAGTCCCCCTGCACATCATACTTCTTCCCCACACTGTCTCTTCTTCTGCGGCCTTGAAGTATGTGTTACTAATTCCTAGATTCTATACAAATCCGTTTAAAAAGAAAAGAACGATAAAGCAGTTTCACATTACGTATTTATAAAACAATTGGTTGATCAGTTAGTAGATGACTTTCATATGTTGGAAAAACCTCGAGGACACGCTAATCTGAACAAGGTTTGCAGCGTCTAGAGGGAAAGCTCCACATCACTCGCAGCGGAACTAAAAAAAGGCTGCATAGTATGCTCGGATCGAAAGGTTCCAGCGGAAAACAAGAAACGAGATTTTATTGTGATAATTGCATCCACAAAGCAGGGATAAATATCAGAGAGTGCTTCAAAAAGTAGCATACTCTAAAAGAATGTAAAGTTGAAATCATATTGTAATCGTATACTCTGAATATGTATTAATAAATTTTCACTAAAATATATATATTTTCTTTTCTATACTTGATTTAAAAATGTTTACTACACGGTTTCTCTTCGTATGAAAAACAGCTTGGACCTGTCGAAAAATAAACTTGAAATACTGCCGGAGCATTAAGGGTTAAGATGTATCCAGGTCTTCCCAGTCAATTAAAGAAAGAGAAATCAAGCAATTATATTTAGAACACGTTATATACACGGATATACGCGTCGGCACGTGGAATGTTCGAACGTTATGTAAATCAGGTGCGATACAGAAGGTCGTAGAGAACGCGAAACAATATAAATCGTCGCGCTTCAGGAAGTTCGACTCCCACATTAAGTAATCCGATACACCTAACCTCGGAAACGGCTTCATCATAAGCAATACGATTACACCCCATGTAAAAGATGTGAGATTTATTAATGACCGAATGTCGGTGCTAAAAATACAGGGCCCATGGTACAATTATGTACTTTTAAACGTACATGCCCCAACAGAGTCTACAGACGAAGAGACGAACTACACGTTTTACGATACTCTAGAGGAAGCAATTGATAGGATCTCATTATTCGATGTTAAAATCCTCCCCGGGGATCAACGCAAAAATTGGAAAGGGGGATATCTTTCAATCAACTATAGGAAAAGGAAACCTACGCGACGTTTCAAATGATAGTGGAATTCGAATCATCACATTCGCAGTGTCAAAAGATCTGGTAGTGCAAAAAACGATGTTTAACCACAAGTAAATCCATAAAGCCACATGGATATCACCCGATGGCGTAACGCGTAACCAACAAACCACTTCCTCATAGACAAAAGACACCACTCACACATCCTTGACGTTAGATCATATAGCAGATTGCGACTCCGATCATCTCCTAGTGATGGGCAAAATTAGCAGTAGGCTTGTAGCAAACCTGTAGCGGTGCTGGGAACCGCACAAACGACCGTGGCGTTAAATACCTTTCTCCTGGCTAAAGGGGACACACATGCATTGTTTTTGTTTTTGTTTTATATACACATTTATTTAACAAATTAATTACACATTTTACTTAAGACTAAATGTTAATTTCTATTTTACAAATATCATTCTTACATTAACATACTGGCTCTTCGCAAGCACTCTAAATTATACATTATCATTTTTCTTATGCCTTTCGGCGTACACACACATGCCGTGTCCTCAACCCCACGTGCCCACTGACACGTGGGCCCGATTTACCTTTCCGCACAGCTAAAGGGGACATGCATACGGGCGTCCTCGACCCCACGTATCCACAGACACGTGGACCTAATGTCTCGACCGATTCCTCATGCCTGCACGGTTATTGAAGGACACTATCCAGAAAAGAAACTGTTTGATGACCCATTAGCTGGGCAAACACAAGTGGCCAGATGCCGACAGCCAGAAAAATCTCAGGCGATAAATGTATGGCCTAGGAATGAACAAATGTATGACCTTCCCTTGAGCCAACCGCAATTTGGTTTTCCCTATCGAAATGACTATTGTGGGAACAAAGGTTAAACACTAAACCAAACAACCGACGCCGTTCCTACAAGGAAATAAAAACCATGTAAATATCTGTTGAGAATTGATCAATTGACAGCTGGTCTCACCCAACACAACCGTTAGCCTGTGCGAACTTCACACAATTCTGTTTGCTCTTAGACTTGAAGTTGGCACTGATCCTATCTTCCAATCAACTGCCAGATTCAAACGACTGAAGATCGAATGGAAAAAGGAAAACGTGCCTCGAAATATAATCTGAATTTTTACAAGTATTCCTTATCAATCAGCAAATCGCTTAACGACCAATTCACTTATCCAAACCAGTGCTATTTAACAGTGTGGAAGAATTCCCGTCTTTTGTTTCTTTTACAATAAATTAATAATATCAATCACTGCTAACTCTGGACTTTTATGCATTGAAGATCAACGAGCACGAGTCACCTATAGACCAACAATATCGCATTCGAAGATAATGACATCGGCCGAGGAAATCACCAGGGCCATAAACCACACCCGGGTAATGTACACAAAGGGATACCGCAGATGTGTGAAAATCCTGACGATCCTCGGCATGTCTCCGGCCACACGGACAGCAACGTTCGCGTCTGCGTGTGGGATGCATCCACCCAGTATCTACGAACAATACGAAATCGTAGAACAAGTGAGGGTGTGATCTCCTGGATAGGAGAAATCCCTTGGTAAAGAGAGGACACCAAGAGATAAGAGAACGGAAGAGAAAGCTAGAACAACCGGGTGAGTTTCTCATCCCTGGAGAAAAATTCGTTTCACCAGTCAAGTTACCACGATCGAGGTAGAAAGATTCTCAAGAGAACGAAAACGAGGACGAGTGTGTCAGCGCGCGTATCGTTTTAAAAGTGTCGAAAAAAAAGGGAAAAAAAACTAAGAGTATGTCGCCGCGAATCCCCTTTTCAATTTAATAATAAATAAAGGCATATCATCAGATAAAAAAAGGTGACTTTTATTCCCAAGCAGTGTTCGGCGGAACACCTGCATCGTTAAATAAAAATCCGCCAGAACCCCACACGGGCAGTCACAGGAGACGAGGAAAAAGCTCGACCCTGAATAATTTAAAGACCTGCGCAAATGGGGTGAATATCAAGACGAACTAACGAATTGTTTTAACATCCTAGAGAATGGTAGCAGTGAAGAAGAGGAAACCAATAATGTGGACACTAAATGGGGATCGATCAGAGACACAAACAAACAACACAAAGGGATTTGGAGATAAGAAAACAATTGACTCCAAACCTGGTGATGCATTAAATGCATGAATTGATGAATTCTTTTCAGGGAATTTGATATGATGTCTGGTGAACGGGCTGGGGTTGTGGTCAGAATTGTGGGTGGTTGCTTGCGCAGCTTTAAGGAACCCACACAAACCCACATGGGCAATCACGGGAGACAAGCAAAAAGTTCGACATTGATAAACTAAAAGACTTACGCAAAAGGGCTGAATATGAAGAGGAACTAACGAACAGATTTAGCATCCTAGAGAATGGGAGTAGTGAGGAAGAAGAAACCAATAATATGGGCACTAAATGGGCATCGATCAGAGACACAATCAAACAAACAACCCAAAGGGTATTAGGGTTTAAGAAAACAATTAACTCCAAACCTTGGTTTGCCCATCAGTGCCGGGCGAAAGTCGAACAACGTAAACACCTCAGAGTGATCCACTTAGAAAGATATGATGAAGTCAACGCAGAAAGATACGGGACAATTCGGAAAGAGATCACGAGACTTTTCAAACGCAAAAAAACGCGAATGGGAGAAGACTCGGATCGAAAAAATCCTAGAAAATTCGAGAGCAAAAAATATCAGAAGTATGTATGCCGGCATAAATTTAATTAGAAACGGCTACCTAGTGGAGCCAAAATAATTCGAGACGTAAACGGCTGTCTGGTCACAGAAACAAACAATATCGTGACAGGATTCAAGCAGTACTTTAAAAAACCTGCTCAATGTGCGCACCCATCAACCCCAAATAAACGCATTAGATGTACATACAGCCGGGCATCAGATCCCAGAGCCATCTTTCAACGAAGTTGTAGACGCAATAAATCGATTGTAAAACAACAAGACTCCCGGAGTCCACTGCATACCGACAGAGCTTATGAAGCATGGAGGAGAGGCAACCGCTCGAAAGATCCACCAACTGATTAAAGCAATCTGGGATAAGGAAGCCACTCCGGAAGAATGGAAAACCTTAATTGTCGTCCCCATCTTAAAAAAGGGCGACAGATCTGACTACGGAAACTACAGAGGAATATCATTGCTCCCAACCACATACAAAATATTGTAGCGAGCTTAGGGTTCGCTGGATTAATTATTTTTAGTAAATAAATAAGAGCCGTTAAATCGATTTTGAATTAATATAACACTTTATTAGTCCGTAATACAACCGTTACTTATACCGTACACTTAACGATTTCTTTACTTATCGCTTCCGTACTTATCGCTTCCACACTTATTACTTCTTACTCATTACTTATCGCTTGCGTGACCTTCTACTTCTTACTCATCTCAATAGTCTGTGTGCGACGTATTTATACCGTTTGCTTATTCTGATTCGGCGTTTCGTTTCCGTCCGTTCCATAGTCTTGAATGTTCTATTGTCCACGGTCTCTAGTTTTCCATTACTTTATAGAATATTCTAGTACTCTGTTTCGGACTCTCTAGAATATTCTAGTACTGATTGTCATATGCGTCACAATATTATTGGTTTGTACCACACGAAATGTCCGATTTTATAGTAAACATTTTAAAACCAATATCATATTTCCGTAAATTTTTATTCAATCAAGATAGGATCCGTTGGCATCTATGACATTCTTCCAACGTGATACAAAGTTAAATATTCCTTTTTCGTAGAAGTGCTGACTTTTTGAGGCAATGATCCGATGGGGAAATGCCAAGAGAGTACGGTGGATGCGGAAGAATTTCAAATCCCAACTGCAACCGTTTTTGCACCGTTACTTGTGAGGTATGGGTTCTAGTATTGTCATGCAAAAGGATCGGGCCGTGTCTATTGACCACCTCAGGTTGCTTCTCCGCCAATTTGGCATGCAATATGCCGATTTCCTCACAATATTTGATAGCGTTTATCGTTTCCGTAGGAACTGCTCAACGAGCGACCAAGTGTTCACAGTAAGGGAATTGCTGGAAAAGAAGTGGGAATACGGAGAGACGGTTCAGCAACTTGTCGTTAACTTCAAAAAAGCCTACGACTAAGTCGCAAGGCTAAGACTTTACTATATTGTAGTTGAGCTGGCAGTCCCGAAAAAAAATATGCCGCTCTCATTCAAATCTGCATGAACGCAAATAAATAGTGAGTTAGAATAGAATACTACCTCTCAGAACCATTTGATATCCGCGACGGACTAAAACAGGGGGATGGCCTCTCACCGTGTTTTTTTTAACCTTGTTCTCAAGTATGTCATCAGAAAGGTACAAGACGACAACATGGCCAGATCATCCCTGAACGGGGTCCCACAAGTGCCCGCATATGCGGATGACATCGCCGTTTTTGGCGATAATCTAAAAACTGTAAAAAAAAACAGTAAAATCGTCATGCTAGTGGCAGAAGAAATGGGCCTAGAAATAAATGAAGACAAAACAAAATATATGGTTACGGGGAGAGCAGGCGGACATCAGAGAACACAAATAAACATCAGGGGCAAGATATTTGAAGATGTAAAAAAATTTAAATATCTGGGAACAATACTGACGGCCAGTAACGAAATGTTAAAGGAAATTAACAAAAGACTACACTCCGGCAACGCTAGTTGGCACACAGTCAGTAAACTGCTGAAATTCAAACTGCTATTACGTAATATAAAGCTCCGTGTCTATAGAACCATAATCATCCCGATTGTTCTATACGGATGTGAAACATGGGCTCTCACAAAACGGGACGAAAACAAATTCCGCGTATTCGAGAATAAAGCTCTAAGGGGTATCTTTGGCGGCAAATATGACGAGAAGGCAGGATAATGGAGGAAACTCCATAACTACGAATTGGAAGAGCTATACCGCAAACCTTTAATATTGAGAGTAATAAGGTCGCGAAGATTAAGATGGGGGGGACATGTGGCGAGATGGGCAACGATAGGACCGTGCGTAGAATTCTTGATGGAAGACCAACGGGAAGAGACTGATAGGACGGCCGCGCCGGAGATTCCAAGTCCTGTAATTTGCCATATTGTTAGACTAACAAATAACTGAAATGCAATACCAGTACCACTATCATGATTTACCATACATTATCTATAACTTGTTTCTTAACATAGTATAAACTTAGCTATTGTATAAAATGCAATAATAAATCCTGACTTCTATGTCTATTTATTGGCCTGTAGGAACCCGGAAGTTCATGACCTCACAGACTCGACTCCGCCATTGTTCCCTGTCCCGTGCGCTCTCCTTCCACGGTAGACCATCCGATCCGATCTCCTCGAGGTCCAACATAACATTGTCCTCCCATCTCCGTCGCGGCTGTCTTACCGGTCTCTTTCCCGTTGGTATACCGCCAAGAATTCTATGCACGGTCCTATCGTTGCCCATTCGCGCCACGTGTCCGACCCATACTAATCTTCGCGACTTGATTACTTTCACTATTGTAAGTTTGCGGTATAGCTCTTCCAATTCGTGGTTGTGTAGTTTCCTCCATTGACCTGCCTCCTCGTCGTATTTGCCGGCAAAGATAACCGCCCACCTGATGATGTGGATGTTAAGGGGGACCTGGACGCGAGGTAGGTCCGTAACAAACTGTTCCCCCCCTCCTTCAACGTTTTTTGCGACGACGATGTTCATCGTTCCTGTCCTGACTCCCCCTGCCGAGGCGTGCTGCTTGCCATCCAAAACGGACTAACATCTTCTCTTATCACCATCTATTCTTCTCCCAACCTCGACACTGCTTCTACATACCGCCTTCGCAAGATATCGAGTCATAAGAACTCGCAATTGCTGCAATCAACCGCTCAACTGAGCTGAGTTCTTCCCAAGACGACATTGTACTCCTTGGCGATTTTAGCTTCCCCCATCTCCAATGGACGCTGTCCGAGGATAAGTCCCACTACATCTCAAACCCCACTACTACCAAGAGCCTCTTTGTAGACAGCCTCACCGACTCTAGCCATTGCCAACTAAGCAGTGTCCTAAACCATCTGGGCAGACAGCTTGACCTTATATGTTCACGACAGACCCCTTTAATTCCTCAGTTGCCTTTAGTCCTCACACCCTCTCAACTATTGACAACTACCATCTCCCGCTTCTCTTATCCTTATACCACGACTGCTCAGCCCACTTCACACATTCCTCCTACCAATTTTCTTACAACTTCCAAAAAGCCAATTTCCGCCTCATAAATGAGTACTTCAACAATATCACATGCCGCTTAAACGATATATGTATAGAGGTCGCTGCAGCCTCGCTCTACACAGAAATCTACAACGCCATATCCCTATATGTCCTATATTCCCAACACAAGTTATCGGCCCCTTGTTATAACCGCAAACTCCACACCCTTCGTAACAAGAGGAATAAGCGGTGAAACGCTTTCCTAAGTACGCGTTCTCCCCTGGACTACTCCAACTATCTCGGCTACTTTTATCAATTCACCGAGCTTTACAGCCCCCATTACCACAATTACCTCACTAAAGCTCAATTCAACTTGATCAACGACCCCAAATCTTTCTTCCACTTTATCAAGTACAAACGCAAATCGGATGCCTATCCCAACTCTCTTTTCTACGGCTCAACTACTACAACTGACTCCCATACCATAGCCAATCTTTTCGCGTCCTTCTTCAAATTATCCTTCACGGACGACTCTTTCGAGCCTAACCCCTCTTACTCCACTGGCGTGCCTGAATTCGCCTTCGGCTCTCTCATCCCACTACAACAATACCAAGTTATAGAAAAACTTGAACAACTGAATGACGATTTCAGTCCCGGCCAAGACGGACTCCCTGCTATCCTCTTAAAAAATGTCCCTGTTCTCTCTCTCTCCCGCTCGTTTCAATCTCCAATCTATCCGCTGCACAAGGTCTATTCCCCGGCATTTGGAAATCCTCTTACATAACCCCCATACATAAAAAGGGGTCAAAAAACGATATATTCAATTATCGTCGCATTGCTATGCTTTCGCACATTCCTAAACTGTTCGAAGGCCTTCTATATGGTGCGTTATATTTTCGCTGCACGCCCATCATCTCTCCCAACCAGCACGGCAGGTCCACTACTACCAACCTTGTTGAACTGACATCCCACACACTCCTTGCCCTAGAAAACGGCGATGAAGTCGATGTAATCACTACCGATTTTAGTAAGGCCTTCGACCAAATTTTCCGACAACTTCATTCTCTTTAAGTTATCTTCCCTCGGTTTTGAACTCCTGCTGATTAAGTGGATCTCATTCTATCTCAATTATTGAACCTGTCGCGTGCGATTTAGATCCATCCTCTCCGATCCTTTTTTTCCAACCTCAGGTGTCCCCCAGCGCAGTCATCCCGGCCCCCTCCTATTTATCCTAACCATTAACGACATAGGCAGATGACACCAACATTTTCAAGACAATCCGCTCTCCCCTAGACTCCTCATTTCTCCAATCGTTTTTTTTTCATTCATCATCTCGAGCTTGTCTGTGACGGTGTTTCTCAACGCTATTAGGTTAACGGATGCCTTCTTAGATGTTTGGCCACAACATCCTTATATTCGTTCTGGACACACCACATCTTCTGGACGCAGCTATAATGGTTTTGCCTCATCATCCTGAACGCCACGTGGACACTACCTACTCGTTTACCCTCATCCTCTGGATGCTGTTCCATCGGCTCTCCCTCATCATCTTGGAAGCTATAACATAGTATGTATCCCAATTTATTCGGTTTGTATTTTTAACTTACTTATGGATGGTTATTTGCAAGGCAACTCTCGAGTAAGTGTTAAATTTATGAACTGGAGCTCTTTAAGCTGAGTTGGCTATATAGTCTGTATTTTCATTACCGCCAGTGGAAACATGGCTGGGTGTCCACATTCGTTTTTTTTTTTTGGATATTAAATGATGTTTTCGGCGCAAGGCTAATAACCTTGCCCGTAAAAATAAATTATTATGGACAATTTAACTAGCCTCGACACTTGCTAAATAAGGCCAAGATCGTATCCCGGTTGTAGTGCCGATGATGATGATTAAATGATATTATTTCGAATAATTGAAATGATATCGTCGGTGTTGTTGATGTTCATTATTGTGTTGAGTACCGATAAGCTGTCTGGTTCTAATATGTGTTCGGGCAAAACAAATTATTGCACGCCGAAGGGCAAAATAAAACAAAAGACATTGTACAATTTAGAGCAGGGATGAGCAAAACGCGGACCGCGGGCCGCTTGCGGCCCGTTAAACATGTTTATGCGGCCCGCTGAGCATTTCTAAAATTGAATTTATTTTAGCGACTTTTCCCATCAATATATTATTATAAAATTAATTATAATAAAATGGTAGTACATGCTAAACAGAAGCAATATTTTGTGACGAGTTACATACTTGTCAGCGACTTGTTCAAACATGCAATACGAACGCGCCGCGTCTGTGCTTGTTGTGTTTGCTTCTATCACACAATCAGTCAGACTGGTAAGCTGTTAACTAGCCATTTTAGCAATTCTTGTGATTCTTGAAAGACGTGAGTGCATATTATTGTCAAAAAGGTAATATTGGAGTTTTTTCATTAAAAATTATGTTTTACTACATTTTTTTTAATTTTCAAGTTTTTAACCCATACTAGCATGTCGGAAAAGCAAACAAAAAAACGAAAGGTTGCGGCTGAGCACACAGGCATTTCCAAGAAAAGTGGAAATTTGATTATTTTTTCATTTTCTTTAGAGATAAAGCTGTATGCTTAATATGCTCAGAGACTGTGTCGACATTAAAAGAATATAACATAAAAAGGCATTACGATACAAAACATGAACAACAATATAAAAACTTAACAGGACAACTATGGATAGATAAGTTTAATCAAATGGAAAAAACCGTGGGAAAACAACAGGCTATTTTTAAAAATCAAGCTATTTCATTAAATACGACAGTAAAAGCTAGTTTTTTTGTCAGTCAAATACTAACAAAAACAATGAAACCCTTTGCGGATGGAGAGATGGTAAAGGATTGTCTGACTGCTGTTGCAGAAATTGCATTTCCTGATAAAATAAATATTATTTCAAACATTAGTTTATCAAGATTCACCATTGCAAGGAGAATTGAAGACTTGTCCGAGAGCATAGCAACAACGCTTCGTGAATGCATTGCAGAATTCGAATACTGTTCTTTGGCACTTGAAGAGAGTTGTGATATTAGCGATACAGCACAACTGGCTATATTTGTACGTGGTATTGACACTAAATTTAATTTTTAATTTAATTTATCACCGAAGAATTGTGTTCACTAATTCCAATGCAAGGGACTACAACCGGCAAAGGCCTGTACGATGAACTGAAGCCTGTATTGGAAACATTTTCAATTTTATTAGAAAAGATTATTAGTATATCGACAGATGGAGCACGAGCAATGTCAAGCATGGAGGTAGGAGTATCGGGAGGGCTATTTCAAGACATTAAGAAGGTCACCAGAAGGGAAATATTTGTTAACGACTGCATAATTCACCAGGAAAATTTGTGTACGAAAAGATTGAGTTTGCCAAATGTCACAGTACCAATAATTATACTAATCAATTTTATAAAGTCGCGCGCGTTAAATCACCGTGAATTTAAAGAATTTCTGAAAGATTTAGAAACTTAATATGGAGTCGTGGTTTTTAATACCGAAGTACGTTGGCTTAGTAGAGGTGCAATGCTAAAAAGAGTATACAACTTAAAAAGCGAACTATAATTGTTCCTGGATATGAAGGGATATGCCTTTCCTAATTTTGGTAATAAAGAATGGATGAGTGATTTTGGGTTTCTTATCGACATAACTCAAGAGACAAGGACAGATGTGTCCTTCATCTTGTCTCTGGCTTCTGGTCATCTTGCGATAACCAGAATCACCCACATCAGTGAGGATGTTGGGCTCGGTCTCGAGATATCTGAAAAAGAAAAAAAAAGAAGGGGGGGGGGGGGGGTATCTAAGGATAGTGTGGACAGGGTAAGTTCGTTTGTTCTCTAACTACTTGGATGGAGGGATGCTGGGAAAGAAATCGTACAAGACCGGTAGGTCTTGAGTGCGGTAGTAAACGCAGATCACGTCTTTGGCGTCTGATAATCTGCGCTTTGGTCGGTGTGTGTGTGTGTGCGTGTGCTGTCTTGTACTGTGCGTACCATGGGATGGGTCCAGGAATCCTCTATTATAGAGGAGAATGTTGTTGGGAAGGTTGCTTTCTTCAGTTTTGTACTGAAAAAGAAATTGTGGTGGTCTGATCCGAAGAGACTGAGAGAGAGAAGGGTCAAGAACGCAAGATTCCCGTAAAAGTGGGTTCTCGCTGTCCTGAATGCTTTCGAGGTACTTATATGCTAATTCTAGCAGGTACTCGTCGATAGGGATAATGGAGGCACCTTCGTATAGGTGAGAGTTCGGGTAGTGGCAGCCGTCAGGCCTTCTGTAGTGGTTGGTGCATCTTCTGAGGAGTTTTCTTTCGAAAACTTACAGTCTTTCCATTTGGGCTGAAGATATGCAGGACCACATGGGAAAGGCGTACGATATTCCAGATCGGATTAGCTGCTTATAGCAGAAACTTAACTTTGGTGTCAACTTTGTTGCTCCACTTCAAGATGTTGTGCAGTTGCTTAGACCGACCTAGTCCCCTTTGAAGAATGTGGGTCACATGTTTGATGAAATTCATTTTTGGCGTATAGATGACCCCAAGATATTTCATCCTGTCCTGTGGTCTAATCGTAGTACCTCCTATTTGTATTCGGATATTCTGTGAATATCGAGAAGTAGGTTGGGAGTGTTTACTACTCAGAATTATAGCTACTGCTTTAGATGGGTTAAGTCGAATTTTCCATTAACTATAATACTGATACAGTTCGTCCAGATGACGGTTGAGTCGGTTTGTTGCGAGTTTTGGGCTTTTAGATGACGTGTACACTAGGACGTCATCCTCATAGCAAATCTGGTTTACTCTACCATCCACAGGGCGAGGAATATCTGAGGTGTAGATATTAAATAAGATGGGGCCTAGAATGGAGCCCTGTGGTATGCCTGCAGCGGCGTTGAAAGTTCGGGAGAGCTTTCCATTCACTCGAATTTGGAAGGTTCTGTTTAAAACGAACTGGTAGATGATACTACACAGCGTTTTACTGAGGCCAGTATTCAGTAATTTAAAAACGAGGCCTTCGATCCAGGTTGTGTCAAAAGCCTTTTCAATGTCCAAGCTCACCGCAATGGTGGGTTCCTTATTAAAGAGGCGCACACAGACGTGGTTTTGGAATGTGTTGAGAGCCATAGTGGTGCTGTGCGCTCTTCTAAATCCAAATTAGAAGTCAGGTATTAGGTTCCTGACACTGATAAATTTATTTAGCTTCTCGCGTATGACCTGTTCATATATTTTGCTGATGCAGGTGAGGAGCGAAATAGGACGAATGCTTGAGAGGTGATAATTTGGTTTCCCAACTTTTGCTATTGGGCAGACAATAGCATGCTTCCAAGCTTAGGGAAAATACCCCATGTTGTAGGCATGGTTGTGCAGAACGGAGAGCTTTATAAAGAATAAAGCAGAAAGCCTTCGCAACGAGTCGTAGGACATATTGTCGATACCGGGTGACTTGTTGGGGTTTCGAGTTTAACTAGGTTCTGTAGAGTATTTGGTGTGACGAAGCCGTGACTATTGTCACGTGTGTCGTCGAAGTATGCACTGTTAGCTGAGTTAAAGACAACTATTGGCTCCTTAAAGTTGTCTAATTTATTGTGAACCTCTGAACTAATTATTGCATTCGTTTCCGGGTCGCCATCCTCGAGAGTGAGCTCGTGATTATTTTCAAAGGTCTCTCCGATGAAGTTTGCTTTATTGGTGTCATTATTGACAACAAGACCGTTGTGCATGATTGGTTCAGTGATACGAGAGGTGCCACATATCTTTTTAACATTTTTATAAATGCTCTGGTCCATCTGAATACCCTTCAGTTTGTCTTCCAATTGTCGGGTGCGATTGTTTTGGATTCTTTGTTTTATCAGCGTGCCAATATTGTGAATAATGGCTCGCAATAATGGCTCCCTTTGCGTAAAGCGGTGACGATATCTCATTCTGCAGAGCTTTTTACGCTCCCGGATGAGACGAAGAGTGAGGTCGTCAAGGGGAATCTGATAAGTCTTTTCAAGTTTGTACTTCGGGACATGAGTCTCAGAAGTTTCAACTAGAATCTCGTGAAGTCGAGTTGCAGCGTTATTTATCTCAACCGTCGTTAGGTTCCTGTCAGTGGGGAGAGAGAGTTGGTGGAGTTTTCCATTCAATGTAATATTGAAGTTGTCTCAATTTGTGCACCCATAATCGGGTATGTATCTGACATGTGCCCGGGATGCTCGATAGCCGCGGATGAACATGGTCACAGCGTTGTGGTCAGATACACCCGGGGATACTTGGGGAGGAGTGATTTGGGGAAGTAAGTCTTTGGACACAATAAAGATGTCCAGGATGGAGTTGCTTCGGGTACCACCCGTAGGTGCGGCTATTTCGAAGTTGAGGGCATGACAGTTTTCGGTGTACCATTGGAACAACTTTGTGCCGTTTGGGCAAGAGATTGAGTTGTTCCAGTGGGGATGCCTGGAGTTGAAATCGCCGCCTATGATGAAGGGTGTATGCCCCGAGGACCTAATTAACATAACTGGCCGATATCTTCGGGATTAATGGGGCCATTATTGCTTTTATGTGAGTGGTATACGGGGTATATATTCACTCTACCGTTATTAGCTAAATGCAGTTCAACCCCGGAGACCTCTATGGACTCGAAATGTGGGAGGTCAATAGCTTCATGGCGAAGTTTGCTAGTAACTAGTATACAGTTGCCACCTCAGTTGATGCTGGGACCGCCAGTGGGGGTTCGATCTCTTCGAATCATTGAGTATGGATGCAACCTAGTTTCGGTTACAAGAGCCACGTCCGCCCGGTTATCCTTTATGAAGTCAGAGACTATCGCAGGCTTTGATAGCGAAACAAGGGAGTTGACATTTATAAGGATAACTATAATTTTGGGATCCATTGTTAGTTTTTCATATCGGGGTCGAATATCCTCAATCACGCGAGAGAGACTAAGTAGTTTCTCCAGCATTGAGGGTTGCCCCTTTGGAGGCTTTTGTGCGGCCGCTTGGATTTGTGGCATTGTGTTGGCCCGTATAGCGGGTTGCTTAGGAAGTTAAATATGTTTTTGGAGGAGAGGTGATGGGGTTTTCATATTCTTTGTTTGGTTCCCTTTAACCTTATCAGCGAATGTAAATCCATTTTGGATGAAATTTTGTGTGGCCTGTTTTCCGAAGTTTGACTTGGCTACTTATTTAGCTCGAGTCTCCTTGATTCTGTGGACTATCTCTGTATATTTGGGACAGTTCCTGTAGCTGGCCGGATATCCTTTCTTACCGCAGTTGCAGCAAGTTGGCAACGTAATTTCATCCTGCACATTTGTTGTGGGATTGTATTTTGCTGACGGGAGTTCCCACTTGCTAATGTCGTGGGATTTTCCACAACGGACGCAACGGCGATCCATGTTGCAGTTCCGGGAGACATGCCCGAAACGTTGGCAACGTCGTCATTGAGGTATTTCATTGTTATGAAATACTTCGAAGACAACTTGTTGATGGAGAGTTGGAAGCGACTTTGTCCGTATAATGGGGTCTATGTCGGTTCCTGGGGCAAGGTAAAGCTGCCATATGTTCACCTTGCTGTATTTTTGCGGTCTGATGGTCACAAACCGTTGTGTCGGTGGGTGTGGGGTGGGGGGGGGGGGGGGGGACTTTTTTAACGTCAGTGAATTTGACGTGGGGGAATGTTGCTTCAAGGGCAGTTACGATGTCGTCCTTTTCCCAGCATGCAGCGACTCGTTTTAAGAGGATAGTCCTCGACTTTTCGTCGGCCGGGGTGAATGTGTAACAATTCACCTCCTTGGCCTTCAGGGTATTGTAGCGATTCTAACAGATACACACGATTCACAAGCGAAATAGTGAAGAACACGAACGAAAAATCGAATAAGAAAAATACATCAGAACCGTATACCAAGCGATAAATAACAAAAAAATAATTCACACCAGTGCAATATACTCGAGTTTGGAAATCAAATTCTAAACACGGTCAGCAGCCTGGTGTGTAACGCTTAGGTACGATTTTTTTCGTGATTCGAGCTGTCATAGCGTCAGTTCGAATCACACGATCTTCTTCACTATTATTTAAAACGCCATAGTATCGTTAACCTTGGAGAACGTTTGTCGATCGTAGGTTACGATTTTATTGAGACTTGGACTCAAGGTCTTTGCCTTAAAGTTGGATATTCCTTGTCGGTTCATATCACCGACGAACTCCCTAAGGTTCTTTTTTAAAGCAGGTACGTCTGCCCCGACCGATCATTGGTTGGCCTTTTGAGTTGGAGTGGTCTTTGGTTTCGGGGTTGTGGAGGATGGTACCTTCGGTGTGCACGATTTTTCCAACGGAGTGACTTTTTGTGCAGTGGGGTGTACCGAGAGGTTTGCCACGATTTCATTAGTCGAAGCTGGGGATATTATTGGCGTACAACCGGTGGCAACACGTTTACTGGGGGGACCTCCCTCGCAGTTCAGCTTGGGTTGAGGTGTTTTCCGCTTTTCCGCGCGGAGGGAGGTGGGCGTGGAGCGGCAAATATTAGGAGTAGGGACATGGAGACCACTCTCATCGGCAGAGACATCAAAGTCGCTGTCGAGGCTTATCATTTCAGGTTCGATGTGTGTGTTGTATTCCAGAATACTACCCTTATTAAATTTAACACTGAATCTCCTAACACATCCTTAAAAACTTCACTTAACATATATTACATTCTCACTTAATACATACCATTCATAAACATTCACAATATTACCAGTTACAGCACACTTAATAACCTGCACCTTTTTATTTATTGAAAACATAGCAACTTGGATTTTCGTCCGAATTGAATGTGAAAAGTCAGAGAGAAAAAAATAGAATAGAAAAAAGTTCAGTTGATATTTGTCAGCCGTAAAGAAAGGTTGAGAATGATTTGTTATGGAGCAGCTAGCGTCGCAATAACATATTAAGTTTATTAATTATTAACTTTAAATAATTGTTTGTTATTGTTGTTTAAATAATAATTAGCGCTAAAGCAGATTTCGGCTTGATTGACTTTGTAAATAAACAGAATAGTCGCAATTGGGAAATCTTAAAAGCCAGTTGTACGTGAATTATAAGTGAGTTGTTTTTGGAAAATCATAACAGTCAATCAAAAAAATAATAAGTCCACGCTCTTCCCTCATACCGAGGAAGCACGGCGTCCGGACGACAACACTGGTGGCAGCGGTGGGATACAACCAAAGGATCCCAAATAAAAAGAAGAAAATAAGAAGAAAAAAAAAAACAAGAAAAAAAAATTTTTTAAACAAAACAAAATTTAAAACAACAAAAAAAAATGTTTATAAGAAGAAGAAAAAAGTAAACATAAAACAACGAAAAACAAAGTAAACAAAAATTTAAAACAACAAAAAAAAAAATTGCTTATAAGAAGAAAAGTGAACACAAGAGAAATAACCAAATAAGAAGAAGAAAAAAAATTTTCAAGAAGAAAAGAGAGAAAAAAAAACAGGAGAAATAACCAAACCAAAATAAGAAGAAAAAAAAAAACCTCGACATAAAACAACGAAATAAAAAGAAAAAAAAAGGAAAGCAGCAAAGACCAGGATGAGCAATCAACTTTAGGACGTGAAGTCTGCCTGGCGTCAAAGAAAAAAAAAAAATCTAAAAAGAAAAAGAATCACACAAAGGAAACAACCAAGGAAAACTGAAGAAAAAAAAAACAAAACAGCAACACTCAAGACTGCTATCAACAGTACAACGACAACATTTAGTAGAGTAAGAATTTTTTTTAGCGACTTTTCTCTCTATTTTTTTTAGGAATATTTTCTACTTGGAAGCTCTCCTTATCCCAATAGAATATTTTTTGGATAGAAGACATTTCCGTTTTTTTTCTTTCTTTCTCGTCGAATTTTCTTTCTTTTCAGTTTTGGGACCAATTTATTTTTCTTTCCTATATATATATATATATATTGAATAACCAAAAGAAAGGCCAATTTTTCCATAACCATATTTTTAAGTTAACCATATTTTAAGAATTGAATTTTCGCCATACATTATTTTAAACTTTCACTATTACGAGTCCATATTACACGAGACAGGCGGCTAGGCAGGGGGAAGAACAAATCCACTATCAACCGATACACATTAAACCCCCTGAAATGGCTCTTTCTGTCGGAATTTCTGATGTTTTCAGAATCGTCCCTACCTTTGACGGGAAACCCTGCGACTTAGGTAAATTTATTTCCGGGGGAGACGTTTTATTTAGATCCATAAAGAAGGCAGACCCGGATATATACGAGACGTTTTTAGAGCTAGTCAAAAATAGACTAGAGGGTCATGCTTACGATCTGATTAGGTATAGCCAAATCGCTAAGTGGGAGGATTTAAAAGATAAACTCGAATCGGAATATAAAGAGGAGCAATCTCGGTCGACGGCACACAATGAGTTGATTTCTCTGAAACAACGCTACAGAGAAACCGTCCGGGAATACGGCGATAGAGTCGCGAATGCTCTAAGGACTCTAAACTCTGCCACGTGTGAAATAACAGCAGACGCGGTGGTTAGGGAATTCTTAATGGAAGAAAACAAAAAATTGGCCGTACAAACATTTGAAGATGGACTAATGAACGAACAGCTAAAGATACTAGCTAAAGTCCATGGGGGAAATAATTTAAAACAGTCGATTGCACATGTAGTATCACATGGGGCTCGAATGGACAATTCTCCCAGGTCATATCAATACAAGGAAAAACCTACATTCAATCGCATAGTCTGCCAAACCTGTGGTAAGTCAGGGCATACACAGGACACATGTTATCGAAACATGCAGTCCACTTTTCCGAATAGACAACCCATAAAAAGGGAATATAACATATTATGCAATTTCTGTGGTCGGAATAATCACACAGAGAATGAGTGTAGATACAAGATATCTAGGAATGGATCGTCTTCAACAAATTACCAACATGGTACAACAACGCGTAACCCATTCCGAAATAATCCTACAAACTCTGAAAATCGTTTTGGTGAAAATTCTAGGACCACCAATAGACAAAACGATAGACAAAATGTTCACTTTTCTCGGGTGCAAGAGTCGGAAAACGAGGCCTGACGCCAACCAAAATTGATGGAAGACAGACCAAATTTTTCTGTTTACAGCATTAGATCTTTGGAAATAGATAACGACCATTTTAATGAAGCTCCTAGCCAAATTTACCCTGAGCCCACATACTCCTATAAACCAAGCCATATAAACGAAGATAACCCTGTCCCTAATATAAAGACTCCGATTCATACTCCCATTCTGGAAAACAATTCAGCAACACAGACTGAAAATCCGAAATTTTCAGCAGTATTAAAGACTGAAATCGCTAATATCTCAGATATCCCTATTGACAACGCAGACACTTCAGCAACCAAGACTGAAAACTCAGCAGTATTAAAGACTGAAAATTCGGATCCTGCAGAAAATATACAAACAGAAACCCCTAATATCCCGGCTATCCCAATAGACAACCACGGCACTTCAGCAACAAAGACTGAAAATTCAGCAGTGTTAAAGACTGAAGACCCAATAGTTGCAATAAAATTCGAAACCCAAGTCAGTTCAGCAGCTAATACTGATGAACAAATCTTTTCAGCAGCAAAGACTGACGGATTAAATGTTTCTACAGCAGATATAACTGAAGAAATAGTTCAAACAGGAAATAGGACTGGGAACCAAGATGTTCTAACAGCTAATAAGCCTGAAGAACTATACGAATCAGTAAATGAGACTGAGAAACTAAACGATCCATCAGCAGTGAGTAAGACTGAAAAGGTAGACGTTCCGACAGCAGTTAAAGCTATGGACAATGACAACACTAAGCCGAAAACAATAAATATTTTAAACAACGAAAACAAACACAAACACTTACTCAAACACGAAATAATAAAAAATCAAAATAATAATTTAACTAAAATAGGTATTGTAAAGAGTAACTATATAAATACATTACAAGTCTTTTTTTTCAACAATAAAAATTTATTCCAATGCAAAATACAAAAAAATAAAAGGTTACACCGTCATTTAAATTATTTAAGATCATTTTTCAAGAAGATTTTTGGTAATAATCATCTTTATTCAATCATCATAGTAATAGGCCCAGAAAGGTTTTGGAAACTTTTCCATAAATTTAAGGAAAAGATAAACACATAACAAATGGCCTTTGTTTTATTATTCAATATATATGAAATAATCTAACAATTGTAGGAAATGACGGAAATGAAAAAAAAAAAAAAAAAAAAAAAAAGTTAATGAGGGGGACGAAAGAAAGAAAATTTTAGAGGTAATATATATTGGAAATTTTAGAATTTATATATATTCGAACGGAAAAGGAAAGAAAGGAAATTTTAGAGGTAATATATGTATTGGAAATTTTGGAATTAATATATATATTCGAACGGAAATGAGAATTTTGAAACAATAATATTAATATTATATAATTAATATAATAAGTAATAATAACTTTTGGATAAGAAAACAAAAGGTTCCAAGGATAAATATTTAAATTTAGTTAGGTAATATGTAATGTAAATAGACTATTTTGACTATTTTTCTAGTGTTAAGAACTTTTTGATTATTGAAAAAATTTAGTTAATATATAATGTAAATAGATTATTTTTCTAGTATTAAGAACTTTTTGATTATTGTAACCTTTGATGAAAGATTAATTTTGAAAACCTTTGTAATGTAATTGAACGAAAATCCAAGTCTTTAATTAATCTTAAGCTAACATATAGTTACTAGAAAATTATTCTCTTCAAGGATAATTTTCTTTCTCGAAGAAGGGTGGGATGTTGTATTCCAGAATACTACCCTTATTAAATTTAACACTGAATCTCCTAACACATCCTTAAAAACTTCACTTAACATATATTACATTCTCACTTAATACATACCATTCATAAACATTCACAATATTACCAGTTACAGCACACTTAATAACCTGCACCTTTTTATTTATTGAAAACATAGCAACTTGGATTTTCGTCCGAATTGAATGTGAAAAGTCAGAGAGAAAAAAATAGAATAGAAAAAAGTTCAGTTGATATTTGTCAGCCGTAAAGAAAGGTTGAGAATGATTTGTTATGGAGCAGCTAGCGTCGCAATAACATATTAAGTTTATTAATTATTAACTTTAAATAATTGTTTGTTATTGTTGTTTAAATAATAATTAGCGCTAAAGCAGATTTCGGCTTGATTGACTTTGTAAATAAACAGAATAGTCGCAATTGGGAAATCTTAAAAGCCAGTTGTACGTGAATTATAAGTGAGTTGTTTTTGGAAAATCATAACAGTCAATCAAAAAAATAATAAGTCCACGCTCTTCCCTCATACCGAGGAAGCACGGCGTCCGGACGACAACATGTGAATGACGGGTTTCGAGGTTTTTGTTGGAGGGGGTCGGGGGTGGTGTAGCTTTCAATGCTGCGTTCTCCCTCTCGAGAGCAGCGATCCTGGCTACCGCGGTCGAGAGTTCGCTTCTCAATCTCTCAAGAAGAGTCATCAAATCCTGATTGGGTTGATGCCCCAAGCTCTGAGGAGAAGAGAGGTCCATTTTGCGAAGGATAAATGAAAGAAAAGTGATGGACACGGGAAATCACAAAGCGCGAGAAACAGCCCGATAAGACTAAATGAATAAAACAAGTAGGAATGCAGAAAAACAACGGAAAGAAGATAGGAAAAAGAAAACAGCCCGACGGAACCTAAATTAAACACAGGTCCGAAATATAAATAGTTGCTATATAAATTATAAAAGTTATGTTAGAGAAAGAAAGATTTTTGACAATATAAATAAGAAAAATGAGATTTCAGTGAGAAGAAAAGAAAATGAAATTTAAACGAAAAGAAAATAATATGAAATGTAATGAAATTGAGATGAAATTTTTTTTTTTTTTGTATTCAATTCAATTCAATTTTATTTGGTAGATAATTACATTTATGGTATATTTTACAAGTAGTACTTAAGAGATTTAGGATAGCAATTCCTGTACAACTATAATCTTAAATCTATATAACGACAATAAGATGAAATTTAAATGTAAATGAAGGAAAAGTAGAATATAATTTAAATCAAGGAAAAGTAGAATATAATTTAAATCAAGGAAAAGTAGAATATAATTTAAATCAAAGAAAAGTAGAATATAATTTAAATCAAGGAAAAGTAGAATATAATTTAAATCAAAGAAAAGTAGAATATAATTTAAATCAAGGAAAAGTATAATATAATTTAAATTATAACAAATACTCCTTATCTTCTTGGGTTTTATCCTGATTGTTTTTTTTATGATTGCTAGAGAAAAAACACTGATGTGCACACGGTTTGGTTTCCCCGTATTGTTTATGTTGAAATATTTCTTTCTTTTATTTATTTATTTATTTTTTTTTCACCACTGTACATTTGCTTGCGTACGCAACAACGTTTCAAGCAACACTGGCTTCAAGGCAAAGGACAGTTTATTAACTATTTGTATGATAAAATTCAGGGCTTTGAGCGCAAATTAAAATTGTGGAAACAAAATCTTTTGCAGAATAATGTGTCTCACTTTCCATATTTAGAAAAAGAAAACGTTACTACTTCTCAAAAATACGCACAATATATGGACATTTTAATCAACGAATTTCAATTACGATTCCAAATGTTCAAAGCTGAGAAGACAGCGGTTTCCATGAAATTGTTTTCCTCGCCATTTAATATCGATGTGGATACAGCTCCCGTAGGCTTTCAAATGGAAGTGATTGACATGCAGAATAATACCGAATTAAAAAATGTATTTTTCTCAGTAAACATCGAACATTTTTATAAATCGTATGGGAGCCCTGAGAAATTTCTGCTTTTGACGAAAACTGCAAACCAAATGATGTCTCTTCGGAAGTACATATGTTTGCAAACAATTATGTTCAACCATGAAATTAATCAAGAATGTTCACCGATCAAGACTGGGTGATGCACGATTAGAAAGCTGCGTGCGCGTAGCTACCTCATAGATTCTAGCTGATATTGATCAGCTTGTATCGAAAAAACTGCCAAATTTCTCATTAAACATTTCAAGTAAATTCGTTTTTCTGTTCTTTTCTTGTTTGTTTTTATTTTCATTAAAATTTGTATATGAAATCTTTACTATTTTGTAAATTTTATATATTTTTATTTTAATGTTCATTGTAAATAAAGTTTTGTAAATTATTAATAAGTGTTATTTTATGTGCGGCCCGACAAAAACAATTTACAATTTAAATTGGCTCGTTGATTAAAAAGGTTGATCACCCATAATTTAGAGTACTTGTGAAGAGCCGGGTAAGGTAATATAAGAAGAATAAATGTACATAGGATTTGGCATTTAGTTTTAAGTAAAAACCTTAATATTTTTTAATCCTAAATAATTAGACAACATGTAATTTGAACAAAGAAATAAATGCGATTTTAAAGTAAAAAAGTAAAGTAAAGGCAACCGAATGCTTTCGTAGCGGAGCAATTCTAAGAGGCCAACTCTCTTTGAGTGGACAACCACGGACGAAACGTTGGACGCATCAAACGGTTTATTTATTTATTAGCGCTTTTATGACATAAATGGATTATGAAATATAAATAAAACCTTAAATGCTATATTTAATTTAATAAGAAATGTTCTCAATAGAAATGACTTACTCTTCGTGAGTACTTATGTTCATTTTATTTTTATTAGCAATGCACAAAGTGGTAGTTCTTAGCAGTCAAGCTTATAGGAACAAGAAAGCTTTTCGGTTTAACTGTCAGTTTTTATTAGAGAATTCCACCTTCAGAAATGCTTTCGAACTTTAAGATATACGACAGCTTACATTATCCCCCCGAACAAAAATGCTAAATTTATAAGTTGTTACTGTTTTAGTTAAATAAAAAATTGCATATTTACATATCAATATTTTGATACATTCGTAGATGCAAAATTTCATTTTTCAGATTGTTTTTATTCTTCTTCATTGAAAATAAACGGTTCGCGGACACCAATCATTAAGTTAGGACACCCGCCCTCACAATATGTGCTTTAGCGGTAACACAAACCAACACTTTTTATCCAATATAATTCACAAGTGCGAAGACCTGGTAAGTCGCTTATATACTATTTCATAAACATGAAACAGCGGAAGTGTGTGTCCTCTGTTTGTGATGGCACGATGCTGAACATTGATCGCTAGAACCGTTTTCAGTGTTTGCAGATCTTGCTCAGTGGCTTTGACGTGTCACACTTTGCTCTCTCAGTAATTGTTTCTGGTAGATTTCTCAATTGAAGGTGTTCGTGGGACTCCCGTTTGCATGACCGGGTGGGTCAACGCACGGTCGCGCTTGTCGAGGTTGTTCATATGCCAAGGCAAGTGCATGAGATCTACGGCGCCTTCAAGATCTGCCATTCCTCAAAATTTCTTGGTTAAGTAATTTGTAGCTTAGCTTCGGATTTTCCGTAAATTTGCTGTTCAGAACACTTCCATAACCGTGGCATTGCCGAGCAATTTGCCCATTTTTTTATATTTTTTTCGTGTTCTATTTTGATATTACAAATAAAATGAATAGGTGCGAAATGAATTTGAAACTGCCGTCGTATTGTTATTATGTGTATATTTTTACTATTAAGATATTGTTATTAAGAAGTGCAATTTGTTATTAAGATGTGTATATTGTTATTAAGATGTGTATATTGTTATTAAGTTGTTTATATTCTTATTAAGAAGTGTATATTTTTATTATTAAGATGTGTATATTGTTATTAAGAAGTGCAATTTGTTATTAAGATGTGTATATTGTTATTAAGTTGCGTATATTGTTATTAAGTTGTGTATATTGTTATTAAGATGTGTATATTGTTATTAAGTTGTGTATATTGTTATTAAGATGTGTATATTGTTATTAAGTTGTGAATATTGTTATTAAGTTGTGTATATTGTTATTAAGATGTGTATATTGTTATTAAGTTGTGTATATTGTTATTAAGTTGCGTATATTGTTATTAAGTTGTGTATATTGTTATTAAGAAGTGCAATTTGTTATTAAGATGTGTATATTGTTATTAAGTTGCGTATATTGTTATTAAGATGTGTATATTGTTATTAAGATGTGTATATTGTTATTAAGATGTGTATATTGTTATTAAGATGTGTATATTGTTATTAAGATGTGTATATTGTTATTAAGTTGTGTATATTGTTATTAAGTTGTGTATATTGTTATTAAGTTGTGTGTATTGTTATTAAGATGTGTATATTGTTATTAAGTTGTGTATATTGTTATTAAGATGTGTATATTGTTATTAAGATGTGTATATTGTTATTAAGATGTGTATATTGTTATTAAGTTGTGCATATTGTTATTAAGATGTGTATATTGTTATTAAGTTGTGTGTATTGTTATTAGGTTGTGTATATTGTTATTAAGATGTGTATATTGTTATTAAGTTGTGTATATTGTTATTAAGTTGCGTATATTGTTATTAAGATGTGTATATTGTTATTAAGATGTGTATATTGTTATTAAGATGTGCATATTGTTATTAAGTTGTGCATATTGTTATTAAGATGTGTATATTGTTATTAAGTTGTGTATATTGTTATTAAGATGTGTATATTGTTATTAAGTTGTGTATATTGTTATTAAGTTGTGTATATTGTTATTAAGTTGTGTATATTGTTATTAAGATGTGTATATTGTTATTAAGATGTGCATATTGTTATTAAGTTGTGCATATTGTTATTAAGATGTGCATATTGTTATTAAGTTGTGCATATTGTTATTAAGATGTGTATATTGTTATTAAGTTGTGTATATTGTTATTAAGATGTGTATATTGTTATTAAGTTGTGTATATTGTTATTAAGTTGTGTATATTGTTATTAAGATGTGTATATTGTTATTAAGTTGTGTGTATTGTTATTAAGATGTGTATATTGTTATTAAGTTGTGTATATTGTTATTAAGTTGTGTATATTGTTATTAAGATGTGCATATTGTTATTAAGTTGTGCATATTGTTATTAAGATGTGCATATTGTTATTAAGTTGTGCATATTGTTATTAAGATGTGTATATTGTTATTAAGTTGTGCATATTGTTATTAAGTTGTGCATATTGTTATTAAGATGTGTATATTGTTATTAAGATGTGTATATTGTTATTAAGATGTGCATATTGTTATTAAGTTGTGTATATTGTTATTAAGTTGTGCATATTGTTATTAAGATGTGTATATTGTTATTAAGATGTGTATATTGTTATTAAGTTGCGTATATTGTTGTTAAGATGTGTATATTGTTATTAAGATGTGTATATTGTTATTAAGATGTGCATATTGTTATTAAGTTGTGCATATTGTTATTAAGATGTGTATATTGTTATTAAGTTGTGCATATTGTTATTAAGTTGTGCATATTGTTATTAAGATGTGTATATTGTTATTAAGATGTGTATATTGTTATTAAGATGTGCATATTGTTATTAAGTTGTGCATATTGTTATTAAGATGTGTATATTCTTATTAAGAAGTGTATATTTTTATTATTAAGCATTATTCTCTGGCGCAAGACTAATGATCTTGCCCTGAAAAAACAAATCATTATGAAAAAATTTAACAAGCCTCAGGACTTGCTAAATAACGCCAAGAGCGGTTCCCGGTTGTAGTACCGATGAGGATGATGATGATGATAGTATTATTATTAAGGTGGACATATTGTCGTTAAGATGTGTATATTTTTGTTATTAAGATATTGTAGCGAGCCTAGGGTTCGCTGGATTAATTAATTTTAATAAATAAGAGCCGTTAAATCGATTTTGAATTTTACAACCGGGGACCGGTCTTGGCCTTATTTTAGCAAGTCCTGAGGCTTGTTAAATTTTTTCATAATGATTTTTTTTTTCCGGGCAAGGTCATTAGTCTTGCGCCATAGGCTCCCCGACGGGGAATCGAAATCCCGGTCTCCCGCGTGACAGGCGGGTATACTAACCACTATACTATCGAGGAGCCTATTTTGAATTAATCTAACACTTTATTAGTCCGTTTGTTACGGACCGACCTTGAGTCCAGGTCCCCCAACATCCACTAATCCCCTTTCGTTAGGTTCCCCTCTGTACCTTTAAACGGAGAACAACTCGCCAAGTAGTTAATTTGCATAAACTACTTTATGCAAATTCTACTTGGCAGAGAAAATAATAAAAACTGGCGTTGGCGTCGAATAATAAAATAAAACGTCAACGGCGAAAAAAATAAATAAGTAATTCGACGTTAAACTACGCACGAGGACAAATTAAAAAGGAGACATAAGTCTGGAATAATAATTATCTATACAAAGCATAGCATCAAGAAGAATTATCAGATAAGATAATAATTGCGAACAGGAGGTGAGCACAACTACGGACGAACAGGGGAGCAATCAATCAACGCCCTCTGCAACCAGTCGCCGAAGAACCAACAGCTGACAAACAGCTTCTCCAGCGACCGCTTAACGGTCAAACTCACGTAAGTCACCCAACTTACCATATTAAATACCCTTAAATAATAAACATAGCTATATTCTTATATTGTTAAAACCACATAACAATTTTGGCGCAGCCGGTTACCACCAGCTGAGGTTGTATCAAATCCGTCGGCGATACAATCCAGTGGTGGGAAGAGCCCCGAGGCTCTAACGTCCCTACGCCGACTAGCGGAACTAGTGGCTAGGAAAGATAAAAATAAGCCGTTATGACAGAAATAAAAACATAAATAAAAACATTGTTTCTCTTTTTCCACGTTTCGTTTTTCAATTACAGGAAAGAGGAAGAACTCAACGTTGGGAAGGAAAGATAGAGAAATATATTATCCAAATATTTTCTGTAGTTTTAGTGTTCTCGTTTCAGACTTTTATCTTGTCTCTCATCAGTTTAGCTAAAAAGATTTAATTCCTCATCGTTGGATTATTGTTCCGCTATTGTATTTTTGTTCGCTACAATTAAAAGCGAACAACGGGTGGAATAATCCGGGTAGCCCTCCATACGCAATTAATTAAACGCGAGTAAGCATTACCGTTGATGCAGACGAGGAGCCACACAAGGCATCTATCCGCGGAAATTATATCGGTAGAACCCGTCGCCGCTACGTTGGGTGCGGAGAAAATTCTGGACTTAGTCCAAGCTAACGTGGAAGTATATAGTGGCCAGAAAGGGCCTATCAGCAGCGAGGGGACTACACAGTTTCCTCGAAAGCTGTGACAGAACACTGGACTGCTTATCGGAGGAGGAGGAAACATTTTTCCTGCGGTGGTTGGCCATGAAATTAACTGGGAAAGCTCGCCGCATGTTCAAAGAACAACTCCCAACGACTTTCAAGGAGTTTGAACAGCGACTCCGAAACACAATACTACCACACGTGTCATACGAAGAGTTACACTCGAAACTCTCTCGTATGCGACAATCCCGCGAAGAGGATGTCGCCGAATTCACCCACCGCATAACGCAAGCAGTAAAGGACTGCAATGAAGCGGTAACACGTAAGTATGGGACTACAAATAGTATAGGATTCACCTTCCAGACCGAGAGATTAGCTAAATCGGTTCTGACGGTAGGAATCAGAAACGACCAACTGAGGCATCTGATAGTACAATCAGAAAAGGACCCATTGGATAGGATTATTGCTAGGGTTCTCGAGTTAGAGAAAACCGAGAATGAGATGAGGAGCGAGAGTGGATGGTACGAAATACCAACGAGGTATCATGACCAGTCACCTTCACCTGAAAGGAATGACACCTACCATGCCCCCATCTCACCAAATAGCCAGCGAATATTAAAGAATAATCCATTCTACTATTGGGAGGATGAACAAGATTCCCCAGAGGAAAGAAATAGGGTTTTATATAGAACCTACGGGGATACTCGACCAAACCCCCAGGAATCGAGACAAAGGCAGAATAGACCTAGACACGATGCGTCTCGGGTAGTAGAGACACAGATTAGGAACTCTAACACTAAATTCCCAGGACGATCTCACCCCGTTACACGCCCACAACCTGGGAAAACCCCGTTTAGGTCAGATACACCACCACACACTTCTAGTAGAAGACTAACAGGGTCTAAAACAAAGAAACCCGAGGTACCACGACACCTTCAAAGAGGCGGAGGTGACTATCTTAGTGACTCCTCTAGTCAAGGTAGAGATAAGCGTACACCAAACCCACGGGTTACACGCATGACTTGCAGCTTCTGCAATAGGAAAGGGCATGTATACGACGAATGTTGTTCTGCTGTTGTGGGGGTTGTTCCTCAGGAAGCGCGTTTTCTTGTTCTGAAAAGGACGTTCGATCTCTTTGTTGAATGTTCCTGACACAACACCCTCCAGCAGCAAGGGGTCGTTGCCGTGCTTCCTCTGATCCAGAGGGAAGAGTAACGTCCTGATTTTCGTAGGACGTAACTTAGGGGATAACGTCCTTGTATACCGACCTCAGTACTGGTTCCTGTACCAATTTTCGGCGTCGTCCTCGTGCACAACAGAAAAGAATCGTCCAGCGTTGGTGACAACACACAATTTCCAAAGAAAGATAGCGTTAATTTTGGTTAAGTTTTATTTGGATTATATGTTAAAGTATTACAACAGAATTTGAAAAATCTCTGCTCTGTGGCATGAGGATTTAGATACTGCGGCCTCGAGATCGTTTTGCTATCCCTTTATAAAAGAAAAGGAATTGAAAATTGTATTCCAAAGATACACATTTTCGTGCAACAATCGCGATCTTTCGAGTGAGATGTTGTGTTTACTTTAGATAAGATTCAGTTTTCTGAATCTTCATCAATTTATTTGTATATGAGAATTGGAAATGGTATTTTGGGTACTGTTTGCTGTGGCAAATTCGAACATCTGGTGTGATTTGCCATCGATTTGGTTTGTTTAATTTTCTAGGGAAATTACCAGATTGAAATGTATTTCTGGATTTTGAATTGAGATTATGCCATGGGGCAAATGCAAAGCTATAAACGAATATTTGATTCGTTTATTGCGAATTTTGATTTTAGTTTAGGTTTTTTGATTAAATTATGCCGTGGGGGCAAATGCAAAGCGATGAACGAATATTTTGATTCGTTTATTGCGAATTTTGGGTCATGTTTGGGTTTTTGTGGGTTTTGATAGGTTTTTTGGTTTTGGTTTAAGATAGCTAGGATTTGGATGTAGGAATGGGGGAAAAAGGTAGTAGGGCTTTTTGGAGCACTACAAAGCCTTCGACGCCGAAACACTCCAAAGTGTACAAAGTGTGATCGATATGGGCACGATGTCCAGGATTGTCGGACACTTAGTACACAAAGGAAGCCGGATAATCTTGTACCTACACAAATAAGGTCGCAGAACCAAAGGAAGTCACCTGTGAATACCTCAAATCAAGGGCAGGAACGACCATCCACATCGAAACAAGCAACGGCATCGAATAGTAGAGTGTACAGCATTCGATGTTGTTGTGAGTTTTGTGGCCGAAAGGGTCACACGGGGGACGAGTGTCGTATCAAGGCAAAATGGATAAAACCACAAAAGCCAACAGACACACCCAATGTGGTTAAGTCTGTACTTAGCGACCACACCCCACCGACCTGTACGGTCAATACAGAATGGCAAAAAGTCCAAAAAGGAAAACTTTCAAAGGACAACAAACAGTCACGCAACAAAGGTGGTAAACAGACTCGAGCCAAGAGTAGTATTAGTACGAGCAGTACTGAACACTCGGATGCTCGAAAAATAAAACAACGTCAACACCGATTACAACGCCGTCGACCCGAATTGAACCGGTACGGACGCGTCAGAGACGCCAAAAAGGGGCATAGGCGACAGAAGAACGTAGAATGGTGCACATTTTGCAAGCGACACAACCACATGGCGACAGTGTGTCGACAAAAAGCAAAATGGGAGAAGTCGGAAAACTCCCAGAGGTCGGGCCGGAATTCCCCAACCCGACCGAATTAAAGCCACCAAATAAAGAAAACTGTCCTCAACCGCCAACAAAAGTTCCAATAGTCCAGCTCCGATTAGAAATCGGATGTAGAAACACTACATGTCTAATAGTGGAGACAGGTGCGGAGATCAGCCTTCTTAAGCTGAAGGCACTCCAAAATGGAATAGCATTGGATACCAAAAAATGGTTGTCTGGGCGCAAGGCGCTCGGACATTATATTCGTGACAACGTATCCTAAATATGTAACATTGAATATACAAGTTCTTAAATCAAAATTAAAGTGTTGGAAGAGGCAGTGCTAGTACCTAAACAAATGCAATCAGGGATTTTCATATCCAACTGTATTGTAGGGAAAGCGAAGAGTGCCCATGTAGAGGTACTCAATATCGCAAACTACCTCCAAACCATAGACCGAATCATGGTGGAGTTACATCCAATGAAGGACTTTTCCACCTTTCCGCTGGAAAATGAGGACAACCGTTCTACGGAATACAATGCGGATAAAAAACCTTCGGAGGGAGAAAACCTCCAGTATATCCGACATTTATTCTCAGAGGAGGAATTACCAAAAGATCCAAGGTTGACACAATTACACGAGGAACTCCATTTAGGCAAAAACCTAAGTCTTCAAGAGTGTCAATCCATAGTGGAAATATGTGAGGAGTTCAACGATATTTTCCACCTTAAAGGTGACCTCCTAACATATACTAGTGCAATAACGCATGAGATACCGGTGATACAGGATCAAGCACCGATAAATCAACGAATGTACCGTCTGCCTGAGTGCAAGAAAGAGGTGATCAACGAGCAAGTACGGGATATGCTGGAGAATGATATCATTCAACCAAGCAAAAGTCCGTGGAACTCACCACTCTTGGTAGTGCCTAAGAAAGCGGGCCCCGATGGAAAAACCCGATGGAGGGTTGTGGTCGATTTCAGAACACTGAACGACAAAACCATCGGCGATGCGTACCTTCTCCCTCGAATAGAGTACATTTTAGACCAGCTCGGTCACTCACGCAATTTTTCCACGCTCGATTTAGCCAGCGGCTACCACCAAGTCTTAGTAGATTCGAAGGATCAAAGTAAGACAGCGTTCAGCACAAATTACGGGCACTATGAGTTCAAACGTATGCCATTTGGTCTGAAGGGAGTACCAGCTACGTTTCAGAGACTCATGAACCATGTCCTAACCGGGTTGCAAGGAATCGAATGCTTTGTTTATCTGGATGACGTGGTCATATATGGGAAAAACCTAGAACACCTAGAAACCTAAAACACCATAATGACAAACTCCGGAAAGTATTCGATCAAATTAGATACCACAACGTCAAGTTGCAACCGCAGAAATGCAAGTTCCTCCAGAAGGAAGTAGTATATCTGGGACATGTTTGTTCCGAAAAGGGGGCAATGCCAAATCCAGACACGACAGCTAGTGTCAGGGATTTCCCCACTCCCAAAACGGTAAAGCACGTCCAATCGTTTCTAGGCTTGGCGAACTACTATCGAAAATTTGTTGAAAATTTTTCGAAGATAGTACGCCCCTTAACAAATTTGTTAAGGAAGGACGTCAAATTCACCTGGTCAGACAAATGCCAACAAGCATTTGATAACATAAAGGAGTTATTGGTCTCGCCGCCACTGTTAATCTATCCAGATTTTACCAAACCCTTTAATCTGACCACGGATGCGAGCAACGAAGCACTGGGCGCCGTGCTGTCGCAAGGCGAAATCGGTAAGGACCAGCCAGTCGCATATGCCAGTCGAACCTTGAATAAGGCGGAAAAGAACTACTCTACAATCGAGAAAGAGTTACTAGCCATTGTTTTGTTACGGACCGACCTTGAGTCCAGGTCCCCCAACATCCACGAATCCCTTTTCGTTAGGTACCCCTCTTTACCTTTAAACGGAGAACAACTCGCCAAGTAGTTAATTTGCATAAACTACTTTATGCAAATTCTACTTGGCAGAGAAAATAATAAAAATCGGCGTTGGCGTCGAATAATAAAATAAAACGTCAACGGCGAAAAAAATAAATAAGTAATTCGACGTTAAACTACGCACGAGGACAAATTAAAAAGGAGACATAAGTCTGGAATAATAATTATCTATACAAAGCATAGCATCAAGAAGAATTATCGGATAAGATAATAATTGCGAACAGGAGGTGAGCACAACTACGGACGAACAGGGGAGCAACCAATCAACGCCCCCTGCAACCAGTCGCCGAAGAACCAACAGCTGACAAACAGCTTCTCCAGCGACCGCTCAACGGTCAAACTCACGTAAGTCACCCAACTTACCATATTAAATACCCTTAAATAATAAACATACCTATATTCTTATATTGTTAAAACCACATAACACGTTAATAACAACCGTTACTTTAACCGTACACTTAACGATTTCTTTACTTATCGCTTCCGTACTTATCGCGTCTTTTACTGCTTACTTCTTCCTTCCTACTTTCTACTTGTCTCCATGATCTGTGTGCGACGTATTTATACCGTTTCCTCACATTCTGATTCGGTGTTTCGTTTCCGCCCGTTCCATCATTTCAATTCATGAGCGCAAAAGTTCAACTCGAGTCCGAATCGATGGAAAAGTATTGACCAGCTCATCAATATGAGGCGTTTGTAAACTAAAGCCGATGATCGGTAATAGGGACAATTAAAATCCAAATTGCTGATTGTAAATCGAGTGGTGTTAACCCCGGAGGTAAACTGAAAACGTTAACCCCGAAAGATGATGACGGAGTAGGAGGTTTCTTGGGGCAATGGGTAAGGTAATGACGGCAGTCAATAATTGAAAGTCGGTGGTCGGAGATCATTTTTAGGGGGTCTAGTATTTGTATTGGGCGAAGGATGTGTATTACGGAAAGTTAAGTGGAAAAGATCAAATAGTTCCTCTCAGCGGTTATTGTGGTATCTTGTGGACTCATGTTAAGTTATAAATAAAAATAAAAAAAAAAAATCGATGGACTAGAAGTAAAGAATTGAACGCTACCAAAGTAAAGACAAATTGTGAACTAAGTATTAAGAAGATAATAATAAGAAGAATAAATGAAGTACAGAAGCGAACGCTGATCAGAATAAGACAAGTTGTGAATTAAGAGTTAAGAAGATAATACTAAGAAGAATAAGTGAAGTACAGAAGCGAACGCTATCCAGAATAAGATAAATTGTGTAACAAAAATCAATAACTCAAAAATAAGTAAAAGAAGTGAAATAGAGTGTAGTATGCTAATAAGAAAAAACATATGGTAGACTACGAACTAACAATTAGTAAGTCAGAATTAAGACAATTAAATGAAATAAGGCATTTAAAGCTATTAGAGATAATCTGAATATTGGACTAAGGTTCCATACGTTAAAACCAAGAAGCGAAAAGGCAAAAACGGAAGGAATAAAACGATGAACATTTTTAGAGATAAGTTTGTTATATAAATCACAAAAAAAAAAACAATAAATGTGAAATAATAAAATAAAAAGAAAATCAAGGAAAGGCTCTGTTGTTTGGAATTACGGTGTAATGGAGAAAATTGGTCGCTATTCCTTTGAGGTTATAACTTTTGATGTGTAGCATTCCCCAAAAACTATAACTCACGTTCTTCACTATCAATCCCAAACGCTATAGATGTGTATATTCTTATTAAGAACTGTATATTTTTATTATTAAGTGTGTATGGTATTATTATTAAGATGGACTTATTTTTATTAAGATGTGTATATTTTTGTTATTAAGATATTGTGACGCATATGACAATCAGTACTAGAATATTCTCGAAAGTCCGAAACAAAGTACTAGAACATTCTAGAAAATACTGGAAAACGGGAGACTAGAAACAATAGAATATTCGAGATTATGGAGCGGACGGAAACGAAACGCCGAATCACAATGAGGAAACGGTATAAATACGTCGCACCTAGATCATGGAGAGGAGTAATAAGTAGAAAGTGAAGCAAGCGATAAGTAGAAAGTAATAACTAAGAAGTAAGCAGTGAAATACGCGATAAGTACGGAAGCGATAAGTCAAGAAATCGTTAAGTGTACGGTAAAAAGTAACGGTTGTTATTAACAGACTAATAAAGTGTTACATTAATTCAAAATCGATCTAATGGCTCTTATTTATTAAAAATAATTAATCCAGCGAATCCGAAGCTCGCTACAATTGGTGTCAGAAGTGGGATTAATTATTAGTGAAGTGAATAAGTCTGTGAAAGTGTGTTGTGGCGATGTAAGATCGACATTTGGAGGATGTTCGCGTTCCTGAGTTGAAGAAGGAACTTGAGGACCGGAATCTGGATAGCAGAGGACAGAAGCAAATTCTTCGACAGCGTCTGCAAACAGCAATGGAGGAAGAGGGTATTGATGTCGACACATATGTTTTTACGATTGTGCCAAACTGTTCGGATGGAGAAGAAACACCGAGTCAAGATGGTGCCAATGTAACGGAGAAGAGTTCGCCACAGTTGGACATTTCGGAGATGCTCAGGATGATGATGATACAATTGGAAGCACAAGCTACAGACATTAACACAAAATTGGACGCGCAAGCTGCAGATGTTAATGCAAAATTGGATGTCCAAAATTCAAAATTCGACGCACAAGCTGCAGATCTGAATGCAAAACTGGATGCCCAAACGCAGTGGATGAAATGTAATTTTCAACACTTTAAGGAAGAAATTCAGTCAAAATTCGAAACGAAGTGGAAAATTTAGATCTAAAAAACGAAGCTGAATTTAAGAAGGTCACCGATGAAATAACGCGAATCGAAAAGAGACTTGAGTGTTTTGAGAGAAATAAGACATCGCCTAGCAATCAACATGACTACAAAGATACAAGGATGCAACCGCCAACCTTCGATGGAACGGGAGCCTTCTCCGTATTTATACGTCAGTTTGACGACGCGGCCAATTATAATAAGTGGTCGGATGAGCAAAAGTCAACATCACTAATTTTGTAACTCCGCGGGGCGGCTGCAGAATTGCTACAAACCATACCAGCAGAGAAGCAAACAGATTTCCAAGCGGTAAGAGACGGCCTTGAAGCTAGGTATGGAGACAAGCACATGCAGCAGGTCTACCGCATGCAACTGCGGAGCAGAATGCAGAAACCTGGAAAAAATCTTCAACTGTTGCAGGCAGACATTGAGCGATTGGCAAACTTGTCTTATTCAAATATGACTAAGAAATTTCTGACCGAGGTAGCAATGGATGCATTTATAAATGCACTCCAAGATCGGGACTTGCAACAAGCCGTTCGTTTGGCGGGAAAGAAGACGACTAATGAAATACTGGCGTTCGCATTGGCATACGAATCTGCTAAAGTGGCTACCAGGAGTACATACGGAGTCCGAGAAACGTCCGTCGATGAATGTTCCTGCCAAAGAATCGGGCATGTACAACGGAGAACCCCGAGACCTGATATGAAGTGTTGGACATGCGGCGAAGTCGGCCACATCGCTGTTGACTGTAGGAAACGTCGACGAATGAATGAAACATCAAGTGAGAATTGTTGTTCATGCGCTAATCATAAGAGGAGACTATCAACGGACCAATAGCTTGGGAAACTTGTAAGGGCAGACTTTGCCTGGTGGAATGTGCAGCCCCAGCATCGTAACTGTATCACAACTCCAACGGGATAACCAAAGTTTGGTTATAACTACGATTGTTAATGCAAGGACGACAACAGTGACAATCGACACTGGAGCAACGAGATCCATAATTCGGCCGGATGTCGTCGGCAAAATAGCCCTTAATAAAAATAGGAGATACGCTTTGAAAACTGCCACAGGAGAATGCTCTACAGTCTACGGAGCAGTGGAGAGTATAATAGTTCTGGGCAATATTTCCATCTCCCACCAATTTTTGGTAGCCGATATGACGGACGAATGCATTCTTGGAATGGATTTCATGAAGGAGCATCAAGTTGTTCTAGATATCGGACAAAGAACACTGCGAATTGGTAACTTGGAGGTTGCTATTACACTGCAGGACGAACAATTGCGAAGGCTGAAATGTTATGTGCGTGAGGAGGATGAGATCCCAGCTCGTTCAGACTTGGTAATTTGGAGCAGTCTCGAGAGTGATCCCGGTGACAATCGATTTTACATCACCGAGGCTGAACAAAATCAGCGTAAGGGGAACATCCTTGTTGGGAAAGCCCTTATCGATGCGAAGACGCACATCGTACCTGTCAGAGTACTAAATGCGTCCGAGGAGCCGGTCGCAATAAGAAAAGGAGAGGTAATCGCAGAATGTGCACCCGTATCAATGATAAGCTCAATTCAGACAAGGAGAGAGGACCATTCAATTCAACAGCCCTCTGGTGCATCCTCTGTGTTTAATAGGGTGATGTCCCAGAAAATCGGTTTAACAGATAGAGAAAAGGCAAGCGTTAAATCACTCCTGAACGATTTTTCTGATGTTTGTGACAGAAAATGATAAATTCGGACGCACCGGTATAGTTAAACATCGCATTGACACGGGTGAGTCAAGACCTATAAGGTAGCCACCTCGTCGACTACCGTTAGCCAAACAATCAGAAGTCGGAAACATGATTCGAGAGATGGAAGAGCAAGGAGTCATCGAGAAATAATCGAGCCCATGGGCTTTGCCGGTAGCGCTCGTCAAGAAGAAGGATGGACAACTAGATTTTGTGTCGACTACCGCCGGTTAAACGACATTACGAAGAAAGACAGTTACCCACTTCCTCGAATCGACGACACACTAGATACACACTTGCGGTTACTGGCAAGTGGAAGTGAAGGAGGAGGACAAGGAGAAGACAGCGTTTACTACCGGAAACGGACTTTATCAATTCAACGTGATGCCTTTTGGATTGTGTTGTAGCGATCCTAAATCGGTACTCCTATCTAAATCCCCAATAACATCAAAAATCCTATCCACAACCCCATAACGAAAAACCCAAATTTCATATCAAATCAATGAGCAATAAATTAAACAAAAGTTAATTCGTCTGTAGTTGTGCTCACCTCCTGTTCGCAATTATTATCTTATCTGATAATTCTTCTTGATGCTATGCTTTGTATAGATAATTATTATTCCAGACTTATGTCTCCTTTTTAATTTGTCCTCGTGCGTAGTTTAACGTCGAATTACTTATTTATTTTTTTCGCCGTTGACGTTTTATTTTATTATTCGACGCCAACGCCGATTTTTATTATTTTCTCTGCCAAGTAGAATTTGCATAAAGTAGTTTATGCAAATTAACTACTTGGCGAGTTGTTCTCCGTTTAAAGGTAAAGAGGGGAACCTAACGAAAGGGGATTAGTGGATGTTGGGGGACCTGGACTCAAGGTCGGTCCGTAACAAACGGACTAATAAAGTGTTAGATTAATTCAAAATAGGCTCCTCGATAGTATAGTGGTTAGTATACCCGCCTGTCACCCGGGAGACCGGGGTTCGATTCCCCGTCGGGGAGCCTCTGGCGCAAGACTAATGACCTTGCCCAGAAAAAATAAATCATTATGGAAAATTTAACAAGCCTCAGGACTTGCTAAATAAGGCCAAGACCGGTTCCCGGTTGTAGTGCCGATGATGATGATGATGAATTATCGCACATTGATTCAAATTCCACATAACACATCCAAATTCCATATTGAGTCACATGTACAACGAATTTAACCAACAGTTAATTCATCATACATTGACTCAATTCCTAAAAATCCTAACATCATGAAATGCTAAATTCAAAACGCATTTCATGATTCCCTTCCCAGAATCTATCCAACAAAAACCTTTAAAAAATTCTCGGACAAAATTCCAATCGAAGCACGCCAAGCCTTGCGTACGCTTCTTGGAATTTTGAAATTAAAATAGTTGACAAAAGTCAACTCCAAAAACTGTAGAAGGGGAGTGCATTTCAATTTCGTCATCAGTAGCACTCCAGAGGCCGAACCGCTGGCCGTATGTCCGGGTTTTAACACCAATAAAACTAGAATGTTTTTAATTTAACAAAACCCTTTCGGTCTTTTATTTTTTCACTGTCGACGCTCCGGACTCTTCTCCCAGCGTTTGGGAAAGCACGGCCCGGAGTACGACAATTTTTGGTGGCAGCGCGTGGGATTTCGAACGTCGAATCATCCCTTACAATAAAACAAACAAAAAAAACAACTACAATTCAAGCAAAAAAAAAATGTTTGTAGTAAAATATTAAATAAATGGTTATCGTTTCCGCGTAGTGCTTCTAGATCTTCAAAATAAATTACACAACATCGACAATAACAGGTTGAAATACACAAAAATACCCAAATGACCAAAGTTAAATAACAAATTAATACAGTGAAAGTAGTGTGAGAACTTATAATACTATACCATACTCGTGTATTAAGAAATAATAACTGAAACTATAAATCAAAAATTTATTAATTACAAACTACAACAAAACAGCACACACTAAACAAAGAACATAAAATGTATATACGTTCAGCATAAAATGGGACTATTTTAATACTTACGTCTAGTGCAAAACTTATTTTAAACTAATACCCAGTTTCCATCAGGATTACTTAAATGCCAACGACAATATATTAGTTTTCCTTTGGTTTACCCTTCATAACAAAACGGTGATTACGAAACACACATCTAAACCCCAAAAAAAAAAACCATTTAAACAAAAGGTGAAACAAACGCAAAATTTATTTAAAAAATAACAAAAGTGAAAAAAAAATTTAAACACAAGCCTGCCGCAAAGACCAGGGCGGACCACTCAACTATAGAGCGTGAAGCCTACTTGGCAGCAGACATAACGCAAAAACATCACCCAAAAAAAAAAAACCGAAAGGCTCCAGCAAAAATATACAAACCAAATACCGACGACACCAAATGCAGCAACGCACTCAACAGCACAGCAACACCAGGTATTCTTATTTTCAATTTTTTTTTCTTCAATCAATATTTACTTATCAATTACGGAATTGTTTCCAAATCGCGCTAAAACTCTATATAACAAAAGGCGAAATAAAAATATACATGTAGCAAATTCAAATAACGATATGAAACAACATTTTTAAAAGAGAAAAAACAAAATAAATACTGTACACATTTAATACATTATTATTAACATTGCATCTACACATTTATATAAAACATTATATCACATATTTCACCTACAATGGGGCAATAGAAAACTAAAGAAAAACAAAGAATAATAAAACAACCACAAACTTTTCACAGAAAATATAAAATTCATTCGGTTAATTCCCAAAAAAGAAATAAAAATAGAAAACATAATGAATAAACAAAGAAACATACGCGAAAAAAAAGCCCAGATACTAAACAAGCTTTCTCTTAATATTACAAAGGCAACACATGAAAACGCTTGAATTAATTTTAAATTTGTCTCATTATTATCAAAATGGGTAGAAGGAAAAATCCCGGGACTGATTCCAACCTTTTAATAATAAATCCCGAATGAAAATTTATAAATTAAGGGGGGCAAATAGAAACATAGAAACCCCAAGCTAATAAATTTAAATACCTTCTACTTTTTTCAAACAGAAAAATTTTAATTTAATATTTTAAGGGACACAAGCATCCCAAAGCAGAAACTTAAAATACTTATAAAATTATTATATAATGATACATAACCAATACATATATTTACACACACATCTATATATATCCATACATACATATATCTCAAAATAAGCTTCCTCCATGAAGAAGTAAGTTGGGAAAATTCTTTATACTTCCGAGGTAGGTTTAAATACGCGCATACCTCGTTTGTTGCTGATCCTTCTGTCTGCTCTGGCCCCTTTCTCTACATTACCCTCGGTATTTTCATAGGACCAATATATTTGGGTTTATAAGAAACAAATTTGTTCTTAATATGATCAATATTTACTCGGGTTTTCTGCCTCTTCCGTTAGCATTTTGGATTTTCTCATAGGTTCGCTCCACTCACATTTGGGAAGATCTACTTTTCTCGCAAAATTAACGCGCGGAATAAAAAACGATCATAATGGAAGTCACCATCGGGTTAAAAGACATTATAGCCTTCGTACCGGTGTTCAGCGGTAACCCGAACGAGCTATATAATTTTATCTCTTGCGGAGATATAATTTTTTCGCGGGCACAGGACGACAGTCAGCACGCTTTCTTTCTAAGCGTAGTAAAAACCAGACTGCGAGGGCCAGCATACGACCACATCCGATACAAAGTCATTTCAAACTGGAATGATCTTGCTGCGGAATTAAAGGAAGAATTAAAAATTCTCCCCTCTAGGTCGCTGGCGCAAAACAATCTGGTAACAGCCAAACAGGAAAGCAAGGACGGCTTGAAGGAGTTTGGAGACAGACTCACACACCTCCTGCACCTGTTGGACACCGCCACGTTTAAAAGCACTGCCGAACCTGCGGTGCGAACATATCTCCTCAAAGAAAATAATAAACTCGCCTTACACACATTCGAAGACGGACTTAGTAATCCAAACCTAAAACTCTTAGTTAAAGCACGAGGTGCCCCAAATCTCAGAGCAGCTATTAATTACGCTCTCGAGCAGGCCCCTCGACTAAGAAACAACAACACTCCAGCAAATTTTTCCGTTTATACGAATTTCGGCCGACCAAAAATTTGCCAATCGTGTAATAGGTCTGGACACACGTCCGAGGAATGTTACCGCAACAATAAACTCTTACAATCTACCCCCCAAATTAAAACAGAGGTTGAACGCTTCCAATGCAGGTACTGCAGCAAATTTAACCATTCCCAGGAGGAATGCAAAAAGAGACTGTCGCAATTAAATAATCAAAACAGCTCTCCACTAAATAAAACTGTCCCAAGAATTCAGCCCACTTCTACCGCAAACGCCTGGAGAAGTGGAATAATAAATAAAATAAGCAATATACAGCTATTAATAATCGACAGTCAGAAACAATTTAGGGGAAAAACAGATGAAATCTTGTTCGAAGCTAGGGATACAAACCAGAGACAGGACGATCTAACTGCTCTCCAAATAAAGGAAGTAGAAATTAAAGATCGTACTCACAATACTACATCAAAATCCGTTTGTCTACGGGCCAGATCCGATGATTTAACCAAGGTCTCTAAACCAACTATCCCAACAGCTCCCTACATTCCCATATTTTCACATCCCCCATCTTCTAATAACAAAATACCTAAGCTCATTAAAAAATTAACGCCGGCAGAGTGTAAGCCTGAGGAGCAAGAACCCCCAGCAAAACGTGAGCCCGAAAAACAAATAACCCCGGCAGTGTGTAAGCCTGAGCAGCAAGAACTCGCAGCAAAACGTAAGCCCGAAAAACAAATAACACCGGCAGAGTGTAAGCCTGAGGAGCAAGAACTCCCAGCAAAATGAAAGCCCGAGAAACAAATAACACCGGCAGAACGTAAGCCAGAGGAGCAAGAACTCCCAGCAAACTGTAAGCCCGATGAACAAACAATCTCAGCCAAATGCAAGACTGCGGAACAAAGAGTCCCAGCAGAGCGCCAGACTGAGGAACAAAGAGTCCCAGCAAAGCAGAGGCTTGAGAACGAACAAATTCCAGCAAACAACCCGTATGTCAAACGTTTGCAATTAAAAAACATACACAAACTCGTAGTAAGCTCAGTAACAAAACGAAGACAACGAAATAAATAGAATCCTTTTCAGAAGTAAAGCAAAGACTGATCTCTCAAAAGCTATCACTAAACCCCCATCTTTCGAAACGTCTCCCTTCGGTTGTTTCACTACACAGATTTTGAAACTTATTACACAACCCAACCCTACGAAAGTATGGAAAATCTTCCACAAGTTTAGGGAAAAGCTTAAAACAAATAGATTTCTCCTTTTAACCCAAACTTTATATATATATGTATGCGTAAAATGTGAAACCTCAAAAACAATTATGTATGAACATATAAATAAAACACAAACTCTCACATCAAAAAATAAACAAAATAAAAACTATATGTAAATTAAATAGAAAATATATAATTAATAATATCGAATTTCCCTTTTAACAAATGATTGTACAAAACAAAATAAATACACATACATAACAACGCAAACAAATAAAATAAAACAACCAACTCTGTTTTGGAAAATGTATGTATCAAAAAGAAAATTGTCTACAACAAACAAAGAAAATTTATAAATAATATAACAATATTAACAATTCGGGAGATAATATAACAGAAATAAATCTTTAAATAGCTTATATTATGAAGAGATTCTCCCCCAAATTCATATAAATGATGAAACAAATATTAAGCCCCTCAATAAAACGAATTTTGTAAATATTATATACCTAACGCTTATATAAAAAAGCTTGAAATAAAATAAACAAATAAACTGTCTTGAATTACTCAAATAAAAAGCTCTAAATGACAGTTTGAATAACTTTAAGTAAGCAAAAATTAATAATAAAAAATCTATGAAATAAACAAATATAAAAATTTCAAATACCTTTATAATTACAAAACAATTTTTAGTTTAACTCAAAACAAATTTAAAATTTTAGAATTAAATCTTTCTTTATAATACATGAAAAAAAAAACAACATAAATATGATCCTCAAAATGAAACAAACATACTCTGTAAATAATGTAAATTCCTATATAATACACAAGTAATAATACAATACACTTTAAGACTTACCTAAAATTTATCTGTAGCACAAATTGAATTTAATATTTTATTTAAAATAACCTTCACTTTATAATAATAATCCACAATTATTATTAAATATATGGGAAAAACAAAATGTACACTAATAACGAAAAACAATTTTCTCTTACACACAAACAAAATTTAATAATTAAAAGTGAATTTAAACAAATGTAAACTATCGCGAAGTTGAAATGCCACCACCCTTTTGCCCTTCACCCATTCTAGAAAATTAATCTCCTCTAGATTAATTTTCTCTTCTAAAGGGGGGAAGGATGTAGCGATCCTAAATCGCTACTCCTATCTAAATCCCCAATAACATCAAAAATCCTATCCACAACCCCATAACGAAAAACCCAAATTTCTTATCAAATCAATGAGCGATAAATTAAACAAAAGTTAATTATCGCACATTGATTCAAATTCCACATAACACATCCAAATCCCATATTGAGTCACATGTACAACGAATTTAACCAAAAGTTAATTCATCATACATTGACTCAATTCCTAAAAATCCTAACATCATGAAATGCTAAATTCAAAACGCATTTCATGATTCCCTTCCCAGAATCTATCCAACAAAAACCTTTAAAAAATTCTCGGAACAAAATTCCAATCGAAGCACGCCAAGCCTTGCGTACGCTTCTTGGAATTTTGACATTAAAATAGTTGACAAAAGTCAACTCCAAAAACTATAAAAGGGGAGTGCATTTCAATTTCGTCATCAGTAGCACTCCAGAGGCCGAACCGCTGGCCGTATGTCCGGATTTTAACACCAATAAAACTAGCATGTTTTTAATTTAACAAAACCCTTTCGGTCTTTTATTTTTTCACCGTCGACGGTCCGGGCTCTTCTCCCACCGTTTGGGAAAGCACGGCCCGGAGTACAACAGTGTAATGCTCCAGCAACGTTTGAACGATTAATGGAAAGTGCTCTACGAGGACTTGTGTACTTGGACGATATCATCGTTGTTGGAAGGAATTTACCAGAACACATCAATCAACTGCGCTCCGTCTTCGAACGACGAAGAAATGTGAACTTTTCCAAAGGAGAGTAAAATTCCTGGGACACATCGTTTCATCTACAGGAGTTCAAACGGATCCTGATAAGATAGCAGCCGTCCGAGAGTGGCCTACCCCAAAAGACAAGCAACAGCTGAGAAGCTTTATGGGATTAGCCACATATTACCGACGGTTTGTTAAAGGTTTCGCCAATGTGGCTAAAACCCTACACGAACTAACGGGGAAAGACAAGAAATTCAATTGGACAGAAAAGTGTGAGCCAGCATTCAACACATTGAAGGCCGAGTTATGTAAGACTCCAACATTGGCATTCCCAAGTTCGGATCGCCCATTTATATTGGATACTGATGGAAGTAACACAGGAATCGGAGCAGTGTTGTCACAGGAAGTCGATGGTAAAGAGAGAGTTGTCGGATATTATAGTCGAGTTCTATCTAAGCCAGAGAGAAATTACTGCGCAACAAGAAAGGAACTGCTGGCTGCCGTAGAAGCCGTTAAGAATTTCCATAAGCATCTCTACGTACGTCGATTCCACCTTCAGACGGATCATGCCGCCCTGAAATGGTTGTTAAATTTTAAGAATCCGGAAGGACAAATAGCTCTATGGATCGATTTACTTCAAACGTACGATTTCCATCAACGAAAAGTGCATAATAACGCTGATGCTCTATCAAGAAGACCATGTAAGCCAGATTGTAAACATTGTCATAGAGCGGAAGAAAAACAAGAGGCGTACGACCTTCGAAATGTACAAGTAGAAGTACTAGATGGGTGGACGAGTGGCGCTATATGCACAGCTCAACTTCAGGATGAAGATATGCCGCTGATCCTGTAACACAAAGAAAAGAACGAGCGGCCAACTTGGAATAATATTTCCGACAAGAGTGGAACATTTAAGGCATATTGGGCACAATGGAATTCCTTGCTGGTGGTAGATGGTATTCTTAAGTGTAAATGGGAAGCCGCGGACAGAAAATCCCATCGAATGCAGATTCTAGTCCTACCATCAAAAGTGAAAGATGTTCTAACAGAAATGAACGACGGGGCCTCCGGTGGACATCTGGGAGTTAATAAGACACTTTCAAAATGACGATCTCGATTTTACTGGCTTCACATGAGAGATGACGTCGAGTCTTGGTGTAGGAAGTGCACAACTTGCACTGCGACCAAAGGACCAACAGCAAAACCAAGGAGCGCTATGAAGCAGTACAACGTGGGTGCCCCTTTCGAGCGAATTGCGATTGATATCTCAGGACCATTTCCAAAAACCAACGACAACAACAAATACATGTTGGTCATCATGGATTACTTCAGCAAGTGGGTAGAAGTCCTTCTAATTCCAAACCAAGAAGAAACAACCGTCATTGAGCAGCTTATCAATAATTAGATCAGCAGATATGGAGTTCCCTGTGAGCTTCATTCTGATCAAGGCCGAAACTTCGAATCACAGATATTTCAAGGCATCTGTACGGCACTGGGCGCAAGGAAAACCAGGACCACACCCTTACATCCGCAGTCAGACGGAATGGTCGAACGGTTCAACCGAACAATGAAAGAGCATTTATCGAAGGTCGTTAGTGATCACCAACGAGATTGGGACAAATATGTACAAACCTTTCTCATGAGTTATAGATCGGCTAATCACGATATGACAGGCCATTTTCCAGCAAGAATTTTATTTGGACGAGAGATACTATTGTGGTGGTTCCACCAAACCCCACGGCCCACTTACCTGAAAAACCCCCATATCCGCAACTCAACTCTCATTGTCTCCTGCCAATGCAATCGCATAGGCACCTGAAAATAGTTCCTTTTCCAACGACATTAATACATAAAAGCATTACATAAAATTTCTAAACAGAATTGCATCTACAAGAGCATTCATAGTCGAATGCATCACTAGAAATCGCAGGAAAACTATTCCGGCACCATTGCTTGCCAAGCAAATCTCCCTAGACGAATTCCTGTAAACAAAAGGATTTGAATTACATACAAAATATACCAGCGGCTGCATTCAATTAGCGCAATCGACCCTGAAATCCCTAAAAACAATCCTTTAACGTGCATATGCACCATAGATTCCCGGCTATTAGGCACCCATGTTCCACCAATGCAATTCCGCCGTACATGTGCATACCACATGTCCCTGGCATTTACACGGCCGCGGCAGCTTTTTGATCATCGGACAAAAGCGAATACTCGCATCCTACCCTAGAGTCATAAAACGAATTTCTTCGCAGGTAATCATGTATACGATCCTTTTAGCATCTAATGAGTGGCTGCTATTTAGACAGCCGACCCTCATTACCGAAAGATGCTGTAGGTCGTTTCACCATTGTTCCTTTTTTTCTAGTTTCAGGAAAAACGCAACGATGAACACGGTGATGTGTACGAACACACACATACACCACCGCGTACCTGAGATCGCTTTTCATTGGTCACTGGTCAAAGGAAATTTCATTTCCTTTTCACCACACCACCAGAAACTCACCCCAAACGATAAAATATCGTTGAGTCGTTTTACATCAGCAGACCAGAACGGTCACGTGCCACTCCCGCTCACCGGTGCGCACGGTGACACGATAATACCCGGAGTCGTGAGAGGTATTTCGAACTTGTTGGTTCCTAATTGTTTGTCGAGTCTGTGCCGCAATTCGTTGTAATAGTTAATGTAAATAAAATTCGTCGTGAGGTTAAAAATAAAACCAATAACCATATAATTGTGAACACCCCGGATTTTAATCGATTTAAATAAATCAAAAGCATTGCAGAACTATATCCAGTGTTTCAATTCGTATACTTCCTTGTGTACGGTGTCGTCGTGACATTTTGTTGTGTTTCTTCTGGTTCTGTGTTTTTCGCGGTGAACAAATCATGATGGGGATGGGAGTTAACCAGTGCCAATGTCGGCACATATACATCCTCCCCACACTATAGCGTTTGAAATAATAGTGAAGAAGAACGTGTGATTCGAACTGACGCTATGACAGTTTGAATCACCAAAATTTGTACCTAAGCGTTCTCCTTCAGGCTACTGGCCGTGTTTAGAATTTGATTTTTAAACTTGACTATACTCCACTGATTGGCCCAAGACTAATGACCTTGCCCGGAAAAAAACAAATCATTATGGAAAATTTAACAAGCCTCAGGACTTGCTAAATAAGGCCACGACCGGTTCGCGGTTGTACTGCTGATGATGATGATGATACTCCACTGATGCGAATTGTTATGTTATCGTTAAGGTATACGGCTCTGATGTATTTTCTTACTCGATTTTTCGTTCGGTGCTCTTCACTATGTTACTTGTGAATTGTGTGTGTATCTGTTAGAGTCGCCACAATACGATTACCGGCCGATCTGCGATTCGGAATACCTCCAGACGCCATGGATAAGACTGAAGACTACGTAGCCGAATGGAGAAATTGCCTCGACGAGATTCATCATTTGGTTCGAAAGCAAATCAAGGTATCAAGTGACAGGATGAAAACAAGGTACGACGTTCGAGCCAACGCATCCGGATTTAATGCAGGCGATAGCGTGTGGCTTTATAACCCTCATCGGCAAAAAGGAAGATCCCCGAAGTTGCAGCAACATTGGGAAGGACCGTATAAGGTTCTCACAAGAATTAACGACGTTGTCTATAGGATTCAGCGAACACCGAACGCCAAGATGAAAGTGGTACATCGTGACCGACTGGCGACTTTTTGACAATCAGTACTAGAATATTCTAGAAAGTCCAAAACAAGGTACTAGCATATTCTAGAAAGAACTGGAAAACTGGCCAGTAGAAAATTCCAGGCAATGGAACGGACGGAAACGAAACACCGAATCAGAATGAGGAAACGGTATAAATACGTCGCACGCAGATCAAGTAAGAAAAAGTAAGAAGAGTGAAGTAAGCAGAGTAAGCAAGTGATAAGTAAGGAAGCGATAAGTCAAGAAATCGTTAAGTATACGGTAAAAGTAACGGTTGTTATTAACAGACTAATAAAGTGTTTGCAAGAGAATCGATTTAACGGCTCTTATTTATTAAAATAATTAATCCAGCGAATCCTAAGCTCGCAACAATATGTTGCCCCACAACTAATTTGACGGAAACATTTTTGTTGTTCTGCATGGGTTTTAGAGGATTCCAGCATCTCTGGGACTTTGCCCGAATTATTCACACTACCCTCGTTGCTTCAGTGTTGCTCCAATTAAAATGCCCACATTTTTATACAATAACAAACTTAAACATTTTATTTACAACTCATTCTATTGATACATTACATATAAAATATATAAACTTACTCTAGCTCTTCTTTCTTACATTTTTAGTGTTACATCTAAATTTAAAGCTAACGTCGATTCTATCCCAAACTAAAAACTAAATACACTCGTGTATTAATTAAATTAAATGTTTTAACCAAACATATTCTACTGTATAAACTGGTCAGAAAGTAGCCGCTCCTCAATCGGCAACTGCCGCCTTTAGAGCTTCGTCAGACCACTAAAACAAGGAGTATTGTTATGATATCGAAAGATTGGAAAGTTCTTCAGAGTTCAATTGCATCAGTTGTTCACTGTCCATGTTGAGTAGGCTACTCAGGCTGGGCGCTTCATTATTTGTCATGGATGTTGTTGACATTTCCGCTTGTCCACCATTCCCATTTTGATTTGGTTGATGAGTGGTTTGTGGTTGTTGTGATTGTGGCTGCTGAGTACTTCCCATTATGTACGTTACGAAGTTATTGCCTGCCATTGGCTCGGGGGGTGGTAGATTCCATGCCTGATTATTATTTGTTTGACTAAGATGCTGCGGGGGTGGATTTTGTATTTGTCGGAAAGGATTCATAGTTCCAGTTTGTTGATGTTGCTGGTTGTATACTTCGTAATCAATAATTGTTCCATTGGTCGTTGTTGGTGCAGTTGTTATTCCATAGTTATGTGGTGAATGTATTAAGTTACCGTTGCCACCTGAGCCCATATTATATGGAGATGAGCCTCCACTTGTATTTTGTGCATACGCATTTTGAGGTGACAGTGGTTGTGGAGATGGGGTTTGGTTTTGTAATCTGTATGAATTGTTGTATAGACCATATGGTAGCGGAGATGTTTCTGAAAGGGAATCAGGAAAAACAATGTAATTAAATTGGTTGCTGAATTTGGGCTTATATATCAAAGAAGTCAATAAACCTAACATTTTTTATCAGTCACATTGTGTTAAAATAAAGAAATAAACAAAAAGTATATTTAATCGTTGACAACATAACATTTCTAAAAATGAGGAACTGAATGGCCCAGAGGAGGGATTCCTAAGCGACGCTAGCTAGCCAGGATTTGTGATAGCTTCTTGGTACCGATAGAACTGGTCCACAATGCTGTACGAGTATTTAGGAGTTTGAATTTTGTATTGGTAGCTCTTATAGTGCAGACATTTACAATATCAGATGAATGTGTGCAATTTAATCAATCTCGTTGACGGAAGATTGATATGGAATCTGATATATTCCAAATAGGTGGTATTGTTGTGTTCAATTCTGGTATCTGGACAACTGGAAATTCCCCCGTAGAACACAGAATTGACCAGCGGCAGGAGGGATTCGCCTATGCTAACGCCAGAGGAATTCATTTCCGCTGTTGTTACGTTTCGTGGGAAATAGAAGAATTAAAATGTTTTTTGGACCAAGTAACCCAAGAACCTATAGCTTATAATTGCTGGAGATTTCCCCCTTATAATTACTGGAGGTTTCAACCCCTGGGCGGTAGAATGAAGAAGTGTAGCGAATCTAACAGATACACACACAACTCACAAGCAAACTAGTGAAGAAGCACCGAACGAAAAATCGAATAAGAAACTACATTAGAACCGCATACCTTAGCGGATAACAAATATAATTAACATCAGTGGAGTATAGTCGAGTTTAGAAATCAAATTCTAAACACGGTCAGTGGCCTGATGGGTAGCGCATAGGTTCAATTTTTTTTCGTGATTCAGACTGTCATAGCGTCAGTTCGAATCACACGATCTTCTTCACTATTATTTTAAGCGCTATAGAAGCACTAGGACTGACACTAGAGGCCAGGCACTACTCTAAGCCTTCGTACTCCTAGATGTAGTGTTACTTAATGATGGCGCTAAGGACATCTTTATAAACGAGAGAAACCGGTCTAAAATCCACATCACCTTTACTAGCTCCATGTTTGCAAAAATAAGGTGTGGCGAGTTTTGGACACCTACATCCATAGTGACCACCAAAAGTACCAAATACTTCTTCACAGGGGTTTCACCACAAGCCGATTGGCGAAGAAAGCCCGGAAAAATGGGTGGAAAAAAGGACATCGATGCGGAGCTGCTCGATTTATACTGGAAGACCCAATGAAACAATTCGACCCAGAGTCCGATGCGAACAGGCAGGTTGGAAAGGTCATACAACTTCCACCTGACAGACCTGATTTAAGGCATGGATGCTTTCGACGATACCTGCACAAGTCAATCACCGATACTGCTTGTACTGCGAAGGTAAAATAAAAGATGTGGAACACGAACTCACAGAATGCGTGAGATTCGAGAGCCCATGAATGCTACTGGAGAAACTTATGCGACGGCTAGTTACTCGCACAAGAATAACTGAATATATGCTGAGTTCAAAACAAGCATGGTCCGTAACAAATGGTATTTTAATGCATGGGATGCTTCTATGCCACGATAAAGACAACCAATAAGAGCTATAAAATCGCCCAAAAATCGCCAAGGTGTGAGCGGAGTGCAACAGGTTAAGACGCTTGCAACAACGAGCAAGAAACAGTAACAACTACCTACAGCTACATGCGGAATTTGTCGAAAAACGGAAGGAGTTGGGGAACATGATCCGCAAAAGTAAATATGACGCGTTTTGCTCCCTAAGGGATGAATTAAATAACAACACATGGGGCACCACCTACAGGATAGTCATGAAAACACTACACAACAACAGTAGCCAAATGCAAGGGTGTAAAAGTGATATGGCCTTAATCGTTGCTGAGCTCTTTCCACAGTGTGAAGACACGAGAGCACAAGAGGAATGGAATATCTTTGAAAGAGCGCTGCCTCCAGTGACCATTGTAGAGGTGGCCTTGACTGCAAGGGTCATTAAAAATAGCAGACCCCGGGATTGGATGAAATTCCTAACGCTGTGGTGAAGACTGCTTTAACTAAAAAGCCGGAAGTCTTCAGCAGCCCGTTCACGATTTCTCTTCAAACAGGACAGCTTCCTCAACGTTTGAAAAAAACACCCACTTATGCTTATACGAAGAGGAGTCAAGGAACTAGAAGCGCCGTCGTCCTATCGCCCGTCGTGCATGCTGGACACAACCGCGAAACTTCTTGAGCGAGTAATTGCCACTCGCCTAGAATAATTCACTGAGAGGACATTGGGGTTCTCCGAATGGAAGTACGGGTTCCGTAATGGTAGATTAACCAGTGAGGCCCCATCTGTGGTGTGTGACATCGCTCGCAATGCGATAGCTGAAGCACATGGAGCTTAACTTCCTCTCTCACATAGATGAAGACGATCCTGAAAGCCAATTCTACCCTCGGAATCGTGAAACGATGGTCTAAGGAATTCTCCGACCCCTACGTTAATCGATCCCTTTGCCTTACCCTCGTCCGTTCACTGCTTGAAAATGCTAACTAGGTATGGTCTCCTTATCACAAAATCCACATCTGTAGAATCGAAAGTATTCAACGCCGCTTCTTTCGGTTCGCTCTCCGAGGACTAGGATGCGGGAACCCCCTGATCCCCCCCCCACACATTAACCGCCTCAAATTAATCAACCTTAGAACCCTTGAGGAGCGCAGGATCGTGGCTGACATAATATTCATTCCTCGGGTCCTCTACGGCTCGGTCGACTGCACTTAGCTCCTTAACCGAATTCCTCTGAACACAAACCCTCGAACTAAGCGTAATCACCATTTTCTCTACATTTCTCCGCACCGGGCCTATTATGGTCTCAACGAACCCCTTTCGCGGATGCTTAGAAATGTCAACTCCAATTCCACCGTGTTTGACTTCGACCTCTCTACACATACTCTAAAGCACCGCCTACTAAACCAATCTCACCACCAATTCTAAGCGGTGCTGTGGCGTTTCTAACAGACGCACACACAATATACAAGAAAATAGTGAAGAACACCGAACGAAAATCGCATAAGAAAATGCATCAGAGCCATATACCATAGCGACAACACAACAATCCCACATCCATTGATTGTACTTGAGGTTAGAAATCGAATTCGCACACGCGGCCAGTAACCCGATGCTTCATTGCTTCGCTTCTCTCTTGTTTCATCGAATGTTCAAATCACCGTCTTCACTATCCTTGCTTAACGCAACAACCCGACGTGATCTGTACACACACACACACACACACACACACACACACACACACACACACACACACACACACACACACACACACACACACGTTCCCATAGTAAACAGAACTTTACCATTACGATCAAGACTTCCGCATAGAGAACCGGTACAGTCGCCTGTTCCGACGTTCTCTCGTTCGCTCGCTCTTCGCTCCGTCGTTCACACACGAATTTGGTCGTAACAAAGTTACTGGGGAGGGAGTAGGGTAGCATTTCTAACAGATACACACACAATACACAAGCAAATAGTGAAGAACACCCAACGAAAATCGAATATGAAAATGCATCAGAGCCGTATACCATAGCAATAACATAACAAATCCACATCAGTTGAATGTACTTGAGTTTAGAAATCGAATTCGTACACGCGGCCAGTAGCCTGATGTGTTAAGCATTGGTTCAATTTTTAGTGATTCTAACTGTCATAGCGTCAGTTCGAATCACACGTTCTTGACCATCATCACCAACGCTATAATTGGTGACTGCGACGTGATCTGTACACACACACACACACTTTCCCATAGTAAACAGAACTTTACCACTACGATCACGACTTCCGCATAGAGCACCGGCACGATCGCCTGCTCCGACGTTCTCTCGTTCGCTCGCTCTTCGCTCCGTCGTTCGCACATGAATTTGATCGTAACAAAGTTACTGGGGAGGGAGTAGGGTGGCGTTTCTAATAGATACACACACAATACACAAGTAAATAGTGAAGAACACCGAACTAAAATCGAATAAGAACATGCATCAGAGCCGTATACGATAGCGATAATACAACAATCCCACATCAATTGAGTGTACTTGAGTTTAGAAATCAAATTCGTACACACGGCCAGTAGCCTGATGGGTTGCGCTTTGGTTCAATTTTTGGTGATTCTAACTGTCATAGCGTCAGTTCGAATCACACGTTCTTCACTATCATCGCAAACGCTATAGCGCTTCTAGACTTTACTATAACTTGCCCGTGCCTCTCGCCCCTTCTCCGCCTTCTTAATATGTCCTAGTTACCTTAGGTTAAGCTTAGTTAAGATAGTTCTTAAGCTCTCTACTTTGTAACTTATATATACTCTAGCTGTAGGTAATTATGTTGCTTGAATTAAGTCAATAAATGGGCTGGTAGCTCCACTAAACTCACATGCTGTACTACTCTTCTAATAAAAATCTGTATCCCCAAAACTGTAGAGTTTACTTGTAAGATTTTGTCAAAAGAAAATTAGGTGACCATTGGAATGTTAATAGAATACTGAACACAAACCCGTATTTCTTTTCTTGATTTGGAAAGAAACCATAAAGGGTTTATATGTTATAAATATGCTTACCTCTGGGCTCCGTTTTGATGGTTGAGTTTGTCATGACGTTCAAAAAGTTCATATTAGAGCGGACCGCTGAAAATAATATAAAGATTTAGTTCAACAGTATTTAATAATTAATAACAAATATTAGATTAAAGCTCGTATTTAAGTAGCATGGCATGCAAAATAATAAATAAGTGAAAATAATTGTTGCAACAAACTAATCATATCATGCGAACTCCGAACGAAAATTATAAGTTGTTAAAAAAGGTATTGAATATAATAGGCAGCACATAGAATACGCAATCCCTGGTCGCTTCAGTGTCGCAACATACTGATTTCTTCTGGGATGTATCCGTCAAACAATAAACACACAATCTGCTATATAAAGAATCTTACAACAAGGCGACATATGAATTATTACTACAATATTTTAGATTTTCTATTAAGCAAGCGTTTTTTCAAAAAAAAAAAAAAAAAAAAAACGTAAATAGGATACACACTAAAGATACAAAATTAAACTAAATAAAAAACACAAAAGGTGTTGAACACATACATGATAGAATTTAATAATAAACTTACATTTCGTACAACTTGATGTATAGGCACTTGTAAATAAATAAAACTACTTTCGTATTGTATTAACATATGAAACAATTATTCTTATATTTATTTATCGAATTTGTTTCTAAGTATACATAAGATTACTTTTCAAATTTTTAAATTTCAATAACCATTAAGTACAACCACAACTTTTATTTAAAATTTCAATCTTATCCAAACTGTAAACCCTATTTTCATATATTTTAGTTTCTTGATAAAATTCTGTTTCAATTACAGATTTTGTAAATACGTTTTGTTTTTTACATTAAATATATAAGATACATTTATTTTTCGTAGAGTTAAACTCTGTTTATATATAATTTTAAGTTTAGTCTGACTTCATAAATTACGATTCAAGACCTCAAACTACAAATTAGTAATAAATTTGTTTTGTTGTTTGAGCTAAAACAATACAAGGAACAACATTAATTTTTCTTTAATTATAAAAATATCTGGCTGGATTTTAATTACATCGATTTTAGGTTTGCGTATTGAAATTTCTTTTTATTGAGAGTTTATTGGGTATTAAACATTTATCCAAAGGTTTTAATTGTAATTAATATTATTTTATATTGTATAATGTAGTTTTATATAGTTTTTATAAAGCTTTCATGAAGTTTATATAAAAAAATATATTATTTTCTTTTACAAAGTGCCAATATTCAAGTGAAGATATTATTTTTGCATCTAGTATCCTTTGTAGTTTGTAAACTGAGACTTTATTGAATTTATAAAACTATATAATCTAAGTTTAGAGACCTAAGCTCACTTAATAGACTTTTATCAAAATGTCGGCTAAATAAGAAATATTTAAATTTTATCTTTTTTAAGGAATGGACACCAAAGGTAAAAGCCGCAACATTATTTTAAAGTGAAGTCTACAAAGGGAACGATTTGCTCGCAGTAGTGATGGTGAACAGAGGTTTGGGGAACACCATTATGTTGGGAAATGCCATTATTGGGGCATCAGTCTAAGATCAGCAGATTCACTTTTATGGATGACATTTTCTATATCAAAAAAGCACAGAAGTTACTTCCGCAATAAATACTATAGATATAAATTCCACGTTTTGACGGATAATACCGCAGGTGTTAAAAGATCAAATAAACTGCAATAAACCTTGACGGACTCTCACGTCCAGCAACTCATCAGTTAGGAATGAAATGATGAAATGAGTTTAAATCTGGTACTGAAAAAAGTAATGGTTTTTAAAAAATAATCTATTCAACGTGACAATTTAAGACAAAGAGACGGGAAAACTAAACTACTACAACCACATCTTGCTTGACATCTTATGAAGTGGCGTGTATCGAAGGTACCTACATGTGCGTTATTCCATTTTACAGATGTCATGAGGTCTAACTAGAGTCGTCACAGTCTGAACGGAAATTAAAAGTGTGAATACACAAGTACGAGTGACACAAATTATTTGAAACTTCAATTGATCTCCTAGCATTTTACGAAGTACTGAACAACGTGATTTGAACCAACGCCACGTACGAGACGGGAGCACAAGCTCTAGTATACCGGACTGATGATTTTTTTTTTCGATTCTCTTTTTTGCTGTTTGTTCTTCATTATGGTTGCATATGCTTAATCTGTTGGAACAGCTCACTGTATCCGATTAAAAGTGTGAATACACAAGTACGAGTAACACCAAATATTTGAAACTTCAATTGAGCTCCTGGCATTTTGCGAAGTAGTGAAGAATGTGGTTTGAACCCAGATTAATAAGGTTAGAAACAAAGTACCGATGCATTTGACTACAGCTCCGTGTTGTGCGAGAAGAAAGCACAATCTGTAATGGCTTAGTTAATGCTCTGGTATACCGGACTGATGATTTTTTTTACTCTTTTTTTGGTGTTATGTTCTTCATTATGCTTGCATATGCTTAATTTGTTGGAATAGTTCACTGCTTTTGAAACTATTGAAAATGTGTATAATGTGGTGTAGGCTGAATAGATACTGAAATATTCCGTGTTAAACATTCCATGAGGGGCATTTCGGTAACAATACGCCAGTTAACTGAAATAATTTGCATTATTTTATAGATCCAAAGGAGGTGAATGGTAAGCGAAGTAGAAATCAACCACTTATGATATGAAACGATTTGGACGTACAAATGACATCGCTAAATCCTTAGTTGTGAATGGTAGGCGAGGTAGAAATCAACAACCTGTGATATGAAACGTTTTGAACGTACAAATAACATCGCTAATACCGAAGTTGGGAATGGTAAGCGAGGTAGAAATCAACCACCTGTGATATGAAACGTTTTGAACGTACAAAAGTCATCGCTAAATCCGAAGTTGGGAATGGTAGGCGAGTTAGAAATGTAAGCGAAGTAGAAATCAAACGCCTGTGATATGAAATTTTTAGAACGTACAAATGATATCGCTAAATCTAAAGTTGTTTAAAGAATCCGTGAAATCGTTCGCGGCTACTTTAAGGAGAAGAGTAAAATATGAAAACAATGTATTTTTATAGTTGAAGAGCCCCTTTGAAGACTTGGAGCCTCACTGAGCCCCCGCCGCATCTCGTCCTGCTAACTTGTCTCTGTATACCAGGTGTACCGGTCTGAAGTGAGCGTCAAGATACAAATGTATCGATAGGCAACGTTTGTTGTGAACGAGCCCTTAGATTTTTTTTATTCGGTTGCTATGACATCTGTCAAACATATTTAGTATGCATTAAGTCATTGTACAAACAACATCATTTTTTCTAATCCTGTTAAAAATGTCGAATTTTGTACCAGAAAATGATGATTTGCGGAAAGCATTATTTTTTTGTTTTCATTTGGAGAAAAGTGCTGCAGAGTCGCATCGAATGCGTGTCGAGGCTTATGGTGATCATGCTCTATCGGAAGCAACATGCAAAAGATGGTTTAAGGGGTTCAGAGATAATGATTTTGATGTGCGAAATGAAGAACGTAGAAGACCACCAAAAAGTTTGAAGACGCCGAATTGCAAGCAATATTGGATCAAGATGACACTTTAAGTCAAAAACAAATGGAACAACAAACAATTTCTGGCCGTTTAAAAGCTATGGGATGGATCCAAAAGTATGGAAACTGGGTGCCACATGAATTGAATGACAGATGGAAAAGCGAAACACCACATGTGAAATGTTGCTTCTACGACACGAAAGGAAGTCAGTATTGCATCGAATTGTGACTGGTGATGAAAAATGGATTTATTTTAAAAATCCTAAACGCAAAAAATCATGGGTACATCCAGGAGAAGCCTCAATATCGACTGCAAAGCCCGATCGGTTCGGAAAAAAGACAATGCTCTGTGTTTGATGGGACCAGAAGGGGGTGGTGTATCATGAACTTGTAAAACCTGGCGAAACTGTTGATGCGCAACGCTACCGACAACAAATGATCAATGTGAATCATGCATTGATCGAAAAACGACCAAAATTGGCCACAAGACACGGAAAGGTAATTTTGTTGCATGATAATGCTCCGAGTCATCCAGCAAAACCCGTCAAAAAACAATAAAAGCTCTCGACTGGAAGTGTAACCCCCCCCCCCCCCCCCCCCGCTGTATTCACCAGACTTGGGTCCTTGCGACTACCCTTTGTTTTCATCGATGGGACACGCATTGGCTGAGCAGCATTTCAATTCCCACGAAGAAGTCGAAAAGTGGGTCTCCGAATGGTTTGCCTCAAAAGACGACCGGTTTAATTGGCGTGGTATCCACAAATTGCCAGAAAGGTGATCGAAATGTGTAGAAAGCAATGGCCAATACTTCGTATAAAATGTTTTTTACTTAAAAGAAAAATAAAAAAAACCGCTCACTTCATACACCTGGTAAGTTGACCAGACCTCACACAAGCACGAGTGATGCCAAATATTCTGAACGTTCAGTTCAGTTAACTAGAGTCAAATCAAATAAAGGAATACAAGATATATTAACGGCTGACCAGTGATCGAAAATAATCTCAAACATTTCGAACGTTGAATTGGTGACTGTTGGTTCCCAACACAAGAGGAACCATCGACCACACGGAGGCGACTACTTCTGCACAAATGCGAACGACCTCATTTTGTTCTCCAGATAATAATGATATCAAAACGGGAGCAGACAAACTGATACCAGCAACATCTATTATTATGTTTGCTCATAAGAATTTAAGGGGCTTACATGCCAACGCGTAACCCCAACAGTCGTCTCCATTTGCTTCCAATCGCATACATCATTGCTCCCAATCGCATACAAAATATTAACAAATGTCATTCTGGCGAGAATCACACCGTACTCAGAAGAAATACTGGGAGACTACCAATGCGGATTCCGTAGGAACCGGTCAACAAGCGACCAAATGTTCACAATAAGGCAACTACTGGAAAAGAAGTGGGAATACGGAGAGACGGTTCATCAACTGTTCGTTGACTTCAAAAAAGCCTACGACTGAGTCGCAAGGCAAAGACTCCACCATATTGTGGTTGAGCTGGGAATCCCGAAAAAATATACCACCCTCATTCCAAACTACATGAGCGAAAATAAAGGGCGAGTTAGAATAGAAAACCACGTCTCAATACCATTTGAAATCCGGGACGGATTGAAAAAGTTAAAGAATTTAAATATCTGGGAACGACACTGACGGGCAGTAACGAAATGTCGAAGGAAATTAACAAAAGACTACACTCCGACAACGCTAGTTGGCACACAGTCAGTAAACTGTTGTCACGTAACATAAAGCTCCGTGTCTATAGAACCATAATCATGCGGATTGTTTTATACGGATGCGAAACATGGGCTCTCACAAAACGGGAAGAAAACAAATTCCGCGTATTCGAGAATAAAGTTTTGAGGGGTATCTTTGGCGGCAAATATGACGAGGAAGCAGGACGATGGAGGAAACTCCATATCCACGAATTGGAAGAGCTATACCGCAAACCTACAATAGTGAGAGTTATCAAGTCGCGAAGATTAAGATGGGCCGGACACGTGGCGCGAATGGGGAACGATAGGACCGTGCATAGAATTCTTGACGGTAGACCAACGGGAAAGAGACCGGTAGGACGGCCGCAACGGAGATGGGAGGACAATGTTCGGTTTGACCTTGAGGAGATCGGATCAGATGGTCGGGTGTGGAAGGCGAGTGCACAGGACAGGGAACCAGGGCGGTGTCGAGTCGGCGAGGTCATGAACTTCTGGATTTCTACAGGCCAATAAATAATATAATAATATAATAATAACATGCCAACGCAGTTGTCAGCAAGAGATAATTCTGAACAACACAGATGTTGCTCTCCACTTGACACAGTACCGTTGTGTCACCTTTGTGTCGGGGCATAAAGGCAGAGCGCCGTTTTATTAGTCATTTTCAAATTCATTATGTAATTTTATCTTGTTAATATATAAGTCAACAATTCTACATCATTTTATTTTCTGCAAATATAAGGAAGAGTGATGCTATTCATTGCCTTATCAGTGTGGAATAAAGGGTGAACATCTACGCTTCCAGCCAAACCACTTGGGGCTTAAAACTGAAGACACCTCTATTCAGTACAGTGACTATATGCTAATGAAGTTCGTGATTTGATTTGACAGAAGTCATGCAAAATATTCTTTCTGCTCAATATAATCCAAAGGTCAATACAAGTCGAAATTCACGATTGGTTGTAGATTAAACGAATGTTGGAAGCGGGAGCTACAGTAGTTCTGAACATCCAATTAAGGTCATTACACAGAAACAGTTGAAGTAATCCGCGATTTGGGTCATTTGAGATCAAAAGTTATTCGAACATTGGTGACACCAATCGTTTCGGATATTTAATTGAGACTGTGGTTGTGCCAAGAAACACACAAGAAACTGCAACCATAATGAAGGTCATAGCATAAAAGAGAGTCAAAAAAAAACATCGAAGTCGTTTGATGTTTTGGTGGTTCAGTTTTAACCTTTTCATAGCGTGGGTTCGAATCACGTCCACACCCTAAAATAATTGAAAAAAAAAAAAAAAAAAAAAAAAACGGTTAGGTTCATCGTAAATTGAATGTGTACTAAGTTGTGAAATTGTTAGGTGGTAAATGTAGGCAAGTGTTTTCGATTTTGAGTATTGACTTGGGTGTGAGAAAGTTTACATGTATTTCATCACAGTTGGTCACAATCGCAATTGTCACAGCAGGCTATTACAGAATTCTTAACTTGCTTTTCCAGAGGGAATAAAATAAATAAAAATCAGTTGATACCTTTATATGAATGGTAGTGACGAATGTGATTTGAACCGACGTTACGAAGATTAGCAACCGAAAGTTGGAAGCGGCAGCATAAAAGAGATTAAGCAATTGTCGTTATATAGATTTAAGATTATAGTTGTAAAGGAATTGCTATCCTAAATCTCTTAAGTACTAGTTGTAAAATATACCATAAATGTAATTATCTACTAAATAAAAATTGAATTGAATTGAAAAAAAAAAAAAAAAAAAAAAAAGAAGAGATTAAGATCATCATGCAAAATATTCTTTCTGTTCAATATAATCCACAGGTCAATCAAATCAAAATTCACGATTTGTTGTAGATTAAACGAAAGTTCGAAGCGGCAGCTACAGTAGTTCTGAACATCCAATTAAAGTCATTACACCCAAAACAGTTGTAGTACTCCGCGATGTTGGATCTTTTAAGCACTAGTGATACCGATGGTTCCAGGTGTTTAATTGATATTGTGGCGGATGTCAACAGACACACAAAAACATGCAACCAGAGGACTATGTGTACACTAGGATGTATTTTATCGCTACTTAAGTTACGGGTTTTTAAGTTAATCGCTCTGGTTTACGTCTTTAATGATTTCTATTTTTTCGACCCCATTTTGTGTTCTGTTGCTGTCTACGGTTTGCGTAGACGTTCAATCAGTTGAAAGCGTTGCATCTGTGAAGATGCATTGTAATCGGGAAGAATTTTGGCTCCGAATTGTGGATCCATTCCATGTGCAGGTTGAGCAACAGTTGAAATAGTAGGGTTCATTGGGGCGACTCGACGTCAAAGAAGGCTTTTGCTGAAACAATTAGGCACATATCGGCATTTTCGCAGTTTTGAAATGGAAAAGCACTTAACGCTGATTATTATTTCAATCAATTGGACTGATTCAACAGAAGTTTGGGAGTAATTAACTGAATCATACGTTTTTCTGTCAAGATGACGCATGGGGGCTCAATGTGCAATCGTCATGAAGAAATTTAATTAACTCGGTAACGAATTATACGTTTGTGAGACAACATATCCAGCTTTAGCGTCCAGCGACTACTGCCAGCAGTGAATTCATCCTTCAAACAAACACGTATTTTGGGAATCGAAACTATTTTTCACTCGAAAGGTTATGGAGTTTTTGATTCAATTGTAGAAAATTCGATAAGTTTTTTGTCTTATCGAGAAGGATTCAAAAACATGATACAACTGAGAGTTATATATTTATTCAAAGCAAGGATTCAAAAACTTTGGCTCAAAGCAGATACAACCGAGAGAATTATATTTCATTCAAAGGAAGGATTCACAACCTTGAGTTCAAAGCAGATACAATCAAGAATCATATGTCATTTAAAGGACAGCTGACTTTTTCATCCTTGGCGCAAGACTAACGACCTTGCCCGGAAAATAAGAACAAATCATTATGGAAAAATTAGCAAACCTCAGGACTTGCTAAATAAGGCCAAGACCGGTGCCCGGTTGCAGTGCCGATGATGATGATGACTTTTTCATCCACCTGTTGTAAGGATATTTAAATCATCATCATCATCATCGGCACTACAACCGGGATTCGGTCTATTTAGCAAGTCTCGAGGATTGTTAAATTTTCCATAATAATTTATTTTTACGGTCAAGGTTATTCGCCTTGCGCCGAATATTTAAATAAAAAAGGGAATTAAAAATATATATGTGGAGTTCAAACTGGGTAGATTCATAAAACAACACATGGAGAACGATTCGATGAACTGTGTTGACTTGAAAGGAGATTTGATTTATTTGTGATTTTGGTGTGGCAAAACCTTCACACAATGGCCTTAATTGGTAAACCTAGAAGATTCAATATATAAAACTATTCATTCGTCAAGATTACACACCACATATTTTGAAGATCTCGGCAAATTTTATTATTTACTGGGATCAAGTTTTGATCACAAACGAAATACAAAAAAGAAAGCTATCTTTCTTTAAAAAAGTCGGGGATTTATTGATCCATTTTTGTGCAAATAAATTGTCAATGAAATACTCAATCTAAGTTTGTATCTATTTGCAATTGAATGATGTACGTGCGACAGCTTTTGTACAGTTACAGTTCATATTAACAATCCAAATATATTTTTATTTAGTGATTGTAAGACTTAAAAAAAAACAACATGTTGTACAATTAATTTATATGTGTTAAACTTAAATGAATTTATATTTATTCATTTAAGGACAATAGAAAAAGATGCACAGTTGTAAAATCTGTGCATCAAAACAAAGTCAGTACATTGTACCCAACAATAAAAATCCTCTTGATAGGACTACAAATGATTAGCATCTATTCCACCCTTCACCAGATTAATTGGTAATATCTACTTACAACAAATATAAATTAACCATCACAATAGCTACCATTTTTCTACAGTAGAAAAAATATTTTCATGTAAATCCTATAGTCCTTGGAACAAATTGATTGAAATTCTTCTCAGTTTGAGAAAATTATCAATGGTGCTTTTTAAAAAATTGTTTACCAAAGGAGCATATTGGATTTTGTAAAAAACAATGAGGAGATATGAAGAGACTAGAGAATGGATGTAGAACTTACAACCGTCAGGAAGATCATTAGTACGCTGTTGTTTTGGTTGGGCTTGAAAATACCTAAGTATGTGAGCATTGGCATCTCCACCAGTTTTTTGTCTCTTGCGCTTTAGTACAGCAGGATCTATAAAATACAAAAATATATTGTTCTTAATTTAAATTCGTAACCATCGCATTTTGTTTGGTTTTCTCATCGTTGAAAAATCCTTTTGAATATGAAATTTGTTTTTTAAAGATTTTTCTACGCTTCACTTGAAACGACTTTTAAGGTACAATATTTCTTTTTTTAAACAGGAATACAAATTGTTTTACCACAGGTTTTCAAATATATAAATATATGTATAAAATACAAATATTTTCATTAAATATTACGTTTTTCTTTCTTAAATTCCAAATGCAAAGCTCGTTTTGTTCTTTCTGGGTGACATAAAACTCTTTTCCTTGTTAAATAGCTTATTAAAAAGTTGACCTATATAAATATCTTCGGTTTCTAATACAAACAACGAACACAATTGACAAATACATATATCCTAAAACAAAACTTCCTTTAGTCACCACTTTTGTTTAAAAGGGGTCGACAAAAATGCCAAGTTGGTTTTTCTTGATATCGCATGAAAAACATTTATCAAAAATGTTGGGCCATTTTTTAGGGAGGCTACTGTTTAGTTCCTTGCTGTAACAGCCCATAGCAAATGTGTACAGTAGAAGGCGGAAAAAAATCACCTCCGTTTACAAATAAAATACATATAGGGTACTCCACACTTTAGTTGATCTTATTTGCTTCAGCCAATCGTTTTGCTACTTCTTCGGGAGTGAGTATCTCACCGGCATCGACTTGAGCATAGTAGCACGATGTTTCATCAAATTCACTTACAGTGGCTTGTGGTGGGATACTTGTGTATAAAGCGAAATGTTCAGCTTCGGTTAAATCAACATCAGGATGAAGTTCCACACCGAATTGGCCTTCGCACAAGTTTTTTAAACTCTGCCGATCGGCAATGGCTATTAGTTCCATATTGCCATCATTAATAGGAATGTCAGCTAATTGCATAGCGCTGACAGTTTTGCGGTCGAGCGCATTACTGAGTGTTATTGTACTGGCATCTGAATATCCTTCGTTTAACGGCAGACTATTCAAAGAATCACCCTTTAGGGGGATGTGGATGATATCCGCTGACAGTTGTGGCCTTTTGCCAGAAACACTACTGGCACTTCTTCCCACGGGCTTAACTAGCTTGCTTGTTTTATTGGCATTCGTGGGGCTGCTGGAAGCGGATATACTGCTAGGTTGGAGAGACTTAAGCGAACGAATTGATGAACGATTGGTATCGTTTAACGAGAAATGAGCTAAACTAGGTTCCCGTGATGCCATTGGACTGGCAGCCTTTGAACCTGGTGATGATGCTGTTTGAGTCAAATCCGATTTGCTTTTTCGTCGTGAGAATAATTTGGAAAAGAATCCGGGCTTTTTCTGACGTGGCAGAGTATTGTTATTTGGTGTAGGTGGCAATTTTTTGGTTGGAGGTGATTGGTCTGGTGTTTTCATAATGATGATCTGCGAGGGCGGTCGAGATGGTGATGTCGGACTATTACGAAGACATACATTGCCGTCTTGTTTTCTCACACGCTTAGGGGGTAGAGGTGGTACATTTTCGTCTCCTACAATACTGCCGCTATTCGATATCGGTGAGGGTGTATTCACTACTTCGATTATCGGTGCTGGCGGATTAACGATAATCTCAACTGAATCGTAATGTTCACCCTTTTGAGTAATTGGCCCACTTATTGGTGGCATAATGTCAGACATTGGATACGGGTTTTTAAATGCCATTTCAAGACTCGTATATGTAGCAGCATCATCGAAACTATCTTCAACCTCCATAGATGCAAGTTTGCCCTTTGCTGCATCACCATTTGCTATCTTTTCATTTGCCCTTGTATTGTTGTATGTTACCAATCTAAGTTTACTATCGGCATAGATTTCTTCTAGCTCTTCTGACTGATCTAGTAGATCATTCATTGTTTTATCATCTTCGGAAGTTATCACTGTTGACGTTGTAGCAACTGTTCCAGATTCAACTGCTGGTGGAGTACCACTTTCGGTTCGTTCGAAATCTTCACTCGACTTAAGCCATTCAGTGATTTTATCGTTTCCCGATAATTGCCTAGGTTCTAGATTGTCATCTTTGACAGATTCTACATTAATCACCTCAGAGAGTGGTGTCGAGTTTTGTGTTTGTGTATTTGCATTTTGATATTCTTCAGTTATCGGAACTTCTAGTTCCATTTCTTTGATTTTCTCATCGATAATGCTATCGACTTCTCTTTCCATTCGCCGTTTAGCCGATTCTTCATCGTCGGTGCTAAACGACTTGGTCTGATCTTCTTCAGTTGGTGTATCTAAGTTAATAATGTCACTTTGAACGCCAACTTCTTGATATCTAGGAATTGCCGCCTCTTGTGCAGCTAAAGTAGCTGCTTTATCCTCGTTAAGAATTTGCTGAAATATATTCATGTCGGCCTTTCGTTTCAAATTTTTACGAATGGCCCAGAATGTGCGCCTACCTGACTCCAAAGGAAGATAATCAAACGGCAAAGCTTCACTCGTCGCACCGTCGGATGGTCGCCGTAGTTGTATAAAGACCTACAAACAAAATACAATTATTGTTTACGACAACCTCTAGAATCGGAAATATATATTCATATATATGAAATATACCTTAGCTGGTTGATCAATCTCCATTGACCTGTAACGCGGTGTTCTAAATGTAATAGCGGTTTGCTTATGTACATCGGTATGCTGAAAATCCCCTAAAGCCTCCCAGATGACGTGGCCATTTTGTTCCTCAAAGAAACGCACTGAAATATCTTCTTTTGCTACCTTCTCACAGAGAAGGATAATCTCTTTTCCACCATAAACTGTACTCGAACAGCTGCACAGGCGACATATGACTAAGTCGGACATCGCCTTCTTGTCGAATATAGGATCCGAAACAACTGGTTGGAGGGGTACCGTAAATCGTCCTTTCACATCACTCTCAAGGAATACTTGAAAGCATAAACGTACTGAGTTCAAGTCTATGCTCGATGCTTGAAATCTATGCGAAAAACCAGCTGCAGAAAACAAAAAGTTTTCATAAGAGGATATCTTTTTCAATTGTTGTTTTAGCTTACTTTTAAATGGATCCACCCGTATCTCTTCGCGAGCTCGAAGAGCTTGTTCAATGTCCTTTTTCTTAACACATTGAATACCTAAATTACTAAATACTGCGCGCATTGAATCGTTATTTATTTCTATTGTACACACTCCTTTCTTGCAACCTTCTTTTCCAACTAGGTTGTGTGGATGTGGTCTAAAATAAAAGTAATTGTTTGAATTAGTTAATGAAATTATAATAAAATAAAAAAAACAGTCTTAGAGGTTCTATAACTGAGTTTCTAAAAATATTTTGGATGTGGAAAGTTATACATTATACTGGTTACAAGAAACTAACCAAGGATGTTGATTGATTGTCGCGTGCTTGACAACAAGAAATCTCAGTAATGAATTGGTTCCTCATATTTCTAAAATCCTTCGGTCTTAACATACAAATACCAACGAGGGAGTCATATGTTTACTTTGATAATCTAAGGCACTTTTCGTTCACAGGATCTATGAGGATATAAAGCATTTTTGATTGAGAAAGTCATGTTGTCATTGCTTCTCTTGTTATGAGGATTCTGTCGAAAGTTTCATTTGAGACAGTTAAAACAATTTGAGAAACGAAATCTGTTAGGTTCAAAGAGGATACCACCGAGAAAACTATCCATCATATAAAAAGCTAACGGACTATTTCAAGGATATCGAGAAATCTTATAGTGTGTAAGGGATCCAAAATAGATCAAACCACAGGACAATGTGCTAAGCTTAAACGATATACAACAATTTTTTCAAAAACTTGGGGACTTATTGATCCACTTATTATGAGATCGGTACCAGGTCCTTATTTGAAAGTGAACAAAAAACTGGAGAAACTTTAAATGTTATTTTCAAAAGAGATACGATTAAGAACACCATCATTCAAAAACCATGGATTATGATAAGAACATCTGTCATGTTTATGTAAAGCTCTGGTCACATTTCCTTTTTGTGTAAATTATACTTTGGAAACAATTTGCGTACAATTTTTTTAGCTAACCCTGACGTTCGGTTCCTATATAAATATTCGCAAACAAAGTTTACAACTTACACTGTACACTTATAACAAGGGCATAACACTTGTAATGGTTGCTTTCGCTCACCTATTGCGCGGTCCGTCTGGTATCCTTTTCTGAGGCGGTATTACATATTTATATATTCCCTGTGCCTGGTCGCTTCAATGACACGGGAATTTCGCGCGGATATCTGTTGTCGATTCACCTTTGTGCCTAGCCCACGTTTCTAGCCAGAAACCAGCAATCCATGCGCTTGGCGAAATCGAAGTAATAAGTTACACAAATATTTCCGATTTCATTCTACCTGGTTACAACTTAGAGCCTCTGCTCTCCTCACGTCGTGGTCTTTTTTATTTTTTTGGTTTTGGTAGGAAGGTGGAAATCTTCAAAACATACTTCTGGACCGTTCCAGAGGCATGCCGGATTTTTACCGACTAAAACCACCTTCCACAAGGCACGTATTCCCGTTGATCGCGACGAATTGCTGCATTTTTTTATATTTTACTTCTGCCACGAAAGACGACTTATAGAGCTGAGTCAAAGCCCTGAGATGCAGTTTCTTTTCTCGACCGAGTCCATCAGTGAAGCAGCAAAAAATGCTCAAGGATTCCTTCCAACCATTTCACGAAGCCTATAGCTTAATGGATAGCGCAAGGCTAATAACCTTGCCCGTAAAAATAAATTATTATGGAAAATTAAACAAGCCACGAGACTTGCTAAATAAGACCAAGACCGGATCCCGGTTGTGGTACCGATGATGATGATGATGATGATAGCATAATGGGGTGGTATGAGTATTTCATCGGGCGGCGTTTCGGGACCCTACCTATCACTCAGTAATTGTGCCGAATTGTATCATAGCACGAGTCGTCAGTTGAACTTAAGTTTGCACAATCAAAGGCAAGACACAACCTCCTTTCGACCTCAACCATTGAGGCGACGTCACGTGGAATATCATTTGTTACGAACCATGCTTGTTTGGAACTTAGCATGTATTCTGTTACTACTGTTGGAGTAACGGCTCGTCTCATATGTCTCTCCAAAATCGTTCGTGCTGTCTCGAATGTCACACACTCGGTGAGTTAGTGTTCCGCATTTTCTATTTTGCCTTCGCAGTACAAGCACTATAGGTGATTCATATGTTCATACTTGTGCAAGTATTGCCGAAAGCATCCATGTCCTGATTTTAGTTCAGTCAAGTAGTGCCTCGGCATGTTTTCTTTTCACCCTTGTTTCTACATCAGGTATCATGGTGTGGGTTCATCTTCCTTTGGTGAAGGAATCCCGCCTTCGTTGCTATTCTCTTAGTCCTGTGAACTCTAATTGTGGCAACATTCGCCACCGATTCTCTTGTGAGAGCTCATGCAACGCAGAGTTTTCCTTAGCTACAATGTTAAGTGGTTTCCTCCCGACCAAGACATTTCTGGAATCTTAGGATACCGTTCGGAATGCGCAGCATACAATTAATGATGCCAGCCTATGTGCTGAGTATATACTTATGTGAGGCCGGGTTTTTTCCAACATTGGGTATCAGTCTCGCCAAAATATTGCATAGTCTTGCAGTTTTTTCACTCGTTTTCCGCAGGTGTTCCTTGAAGATCAACTTGTTGTCGAGTATAACACCAAGATATTTAATGTAGGATCTGATTGTTTGTTCTTCCATTTACAAATCAAGATGTTCAACTTTCTTTCGGCCATATCTTGTCAGCATTTAATGCTCTGGATTGTACAACAAACATTCTCCAGGTAATCTAGATGATTAGCTACGACCACTATCGCCAAATCATCCGCGTACCCACTGATTCTAACTACTTCTGGTACATTGACCCTGAGCACACCATCATACATGATATTCCATAACAGCGAGTTCAACATACACACATGGGGTACACTCGCTGTTATTTTATATCCTGTGGCAACTCATAGGGGAGGTGGGAGCGAACTGTTCAATCCAAGTTGACATGCAGTCTCCACGTGACACCCGTGGATAGCTACTTTGGCACCTGCATGTAGCGAAATCCTGAGAAAGGTTGGAGCAAGGGTAATAACTTATGGACAAACTAGCAAGCCTCGGATATGGACCGGATACATGACGTCGAGCTTGGGTCAATAGTAGCAGCCGATTACAATATGGGAGAAGAAATACGTGGACGGCTGATCAAATCCAACAAAGCCTACTATGGTCTATCAAGCCTCTTTAAATTCCGATATTTATCCAGAACATCCAAGGTACTACTGTACAAGAATATCGTCTTACCAGTGTTCATGTCTGGATCCGAGACCTGGGTGCTCAATAAAAGGCACTCTGAACTTTTAGCCGCGTTCGAGAGAAAGGTCTTATGGAGAATTGTTGGTCCCGTATGTGAGGGAGGATGATTCCGGTGACGCTACAACAACGAGTTGTACACAATCTACCTTGAAGCTAATGCTATAAGAAAAATCAAGCTCGTAGACTCCGGTGGGCGGGACACCTAGCTCGAATGAGCGAAACGGGCCCAACCGGAAAGTCCTTTGTGGCAGGATGTACGGAAAACGACAGCACGACAGAGCTTGTCTGGGACGCAGGATGGCGTGGACCAGCACGCCCAGAGCCTGGGGGTGCCAAACCGGATGTCATCGGCTCGAAATCGGGACCGGTGGAGAGACCTGCTAAATAAGTCCAAGAAAGGATCGCGGTTGTAGTGCCGAAGACAATGATGACATGACGACGACCACGGCAACGGAAATAGCTAAACGGTTTGAGAATTTTTTCCTGGAACGTCCGCTCACTATACATAGCTCGAGCCGCACAGGGGTTAGCCGAAGGTCTGTCCGAATATAAGGCTGACATAACAGCATTACAAACAATAACATGGATGGGGAGTGGTGTTATTCAAAAAAAACGAGTATGACATTTATTACAACTGTCATGCAAAACACCGTGTGCTCGGTGTAGGCGTTCTAGTCAGCCACTGAAGCTGCCACTATCGGCTGTAATGCAATAAACGAAAGGCTATGCACTTATAGCGTTTGAAATAATAGTGAAGAAGAACGTGTGATTCGAACTGACGCTATGGCAGTTTGAATCACCAAAAATTGTACCTAAGCGTTACCCGTCAGGCTACTGGCCGATTTTTGAATTTGATTTTTAAACTCGACTATCCTCCACTGATGTGAATTTTTATGTTATCGCTAAGGTATACGGCTCTGATGTATTTTCTTATTCGATTTTTCGTTCGGTGCTCTTCACTTGTGAATTGTGTGTGTATCTGTTAGAGTCGCCACAGACTTTTCGCGTGCGAGGCAAGTTTAAGAACATCAGTTTCATAAACATTCACGGTGCTACAGAGGAGTCCCTTGACGACGAAAACGAGGAATTCTACGAGAACGTCGAACGGGCCCTCAATGCCTGCCCAAGATACGATGTGAAAAGCTAATAAGCCGGGAGCCGGTTTTCAGGCTCTACGCAGGTTCCCATAGTTTGCATGAGAACACTAATGACAATGGATTGCGAGTCATCGAACTGGCAGCATCAAAGAACTTGATTGCTGCGAGTACCAGGTTTCCGCGTAAAGACATCCACAAAGCCACCTAGGTATTACCTGATGGGGCCACTCGCCACCAAATTGATCACGTGCTGATAGATCGCCGCCACTTCTCGAGCCTGATGACGGTACGAACCTACCGAGGTGCCAACGTCGACTCGGATCACTATCTTGTTGGTATATATTTCCGAGCGCGGATTGCCTTACGGAGACGTATTGCATCCACGGATCAGGTTCGAATCAACACGGGTGCCTTACGCAATGAGAAGACCAGTAACACCTTTGTCACGCGTTAAAACTTGCCCTCGAAGATCTCGATGGAGGGAGAGTAAGTCCTGGGGCCAGAATGCCGGGCGTAGAAGAGAAATGGACACGCCTTAAGAATATTGTCATTAGTACTGCCAACTCCATCTTAGGCAGTAGTCATAGAGATTGGAGCGACTGGTTTGATGATGAGTGCAAACTAGCGACTGCACGTAAGAATGCTGCATACCGAGCAATGCAGCAGTCGCATAGGACGCGGGTACACGAAGAGAAACACAAAGAGCTCAGAAGATCAGAAAAAAAGACTTCACAGACAAAAGAAAAGTGCCTGGGGAAAAAACCTTGTCTGGAAATATAGAAAAGTAGAGAGCGAGGTCCGCACCAGGCGCAGAAGTTCTACCAAATAATCCGCAGCATGACGCAGTATACGCCACGCTGCACTTACTGCAAGGATAAAGAGAGCAATCTGACCATTGATGCGGAAGGCATTCGGGAGCGGTGGGAAGTTCACTTCAATGAATTGCTAAATGGTCAGCTCACAGAGAAACTGGAGGCTTCACCAATGTAAGATCAAGAACAAATGCTGCCGCCACCTAGCATTGAGGAAACATTAAAAACCATAAGACAGCTCAAATCAAATAAAGCCCTCGGAGCTGATGGCATACCAGCTGAGGTAATCATACAAGGAGGGACAGCTGTAGAACACGCAATTCTTGAGATTGTGGTGGACGTATGAGAGCAAGAGGAGATGCCGGAAGATTGGTGTAGCGGATTAATTTGCCCCACACATAAGAAGAATATCACAGTGTGCAGCAACTATAGGGGTATAACATTGCTGAGTACCGCCTATAAGATACTCTCCACTATCCTACAAGATCGGATAACCCCATAAGCTAAAGTCATCATTGGTCAATATCAGTGCGGCTTCATCCCAGGCAAATCAGCGACTGATCAGATATTCACCCTTAGGTAGATGGAAAAATGTCAGGAATTCAAGATTCCATTATATCATCCATTATCATCCATTATATTTATAGACTTTAATGCCGCCTACGACACCATAGCCAGGGTAGAACTATATAATGCCATGAGAGATTTCGGCATTCTAAACAAATTGATACGACTTTGTATGTTGACCATGACCAACGTAACTAGTCAAGTAAAAATAATGGGATTGCTGTCCAAACCAATAAACATCTTTAATGGACTCCGACAAGGGGACGATCTGGCCTGCCTCCTCTTCAACCTGGCGTTGGAGAAAGCAATCCGTGACTCTGGCGTCACAACTAGAGCGACTATTATCACCAAATATAGCCGAATACTTGCCTACGCAGATGACATCGACATCATCAGTTGATCCGATTCGGTTGTATAGGACTCCTTCACACAGATCGAGCAGGCGGCACAAAAACTGGGACTGCACATTAATGTGGGGAAAACAAAGTGCATGATGGCAACTTCTGTGAAGAGCAGACACAACCTTGGTCAATCTATCAGGGTAGCGAGCAACGAATTTGGAGCAGTACATTCCCTTAACTACCTTGGGTCGATAGTATCAGCCGAGAACAATATGGAAGAAGAAATACGCGAACGGCTGATCAAGTCCAACAAAGCCTACTATGGGCTATCAAGGCTCTTTAAATCCCGACATTTATCCGGAACATCCAAGCTACTACTGTACAAGACTATGGTCTTACCAGTACTTATGTATGGATCCAAGACCTGGATGCTCAATAAAAGGCACTCTCAACTCTTAGTTTCATTTGAGAGGGAGGTCTTGAGGAGATTTGTTGGCCTCGTATGTGAGGGAGGACGATTCCGTAGACGTTACAACTATCTACCTTGAAGCTAACGTTGTAAGAAAAATTAAGCTCGGTAGACCCCGGTGGGTGGAACTGTGGGGGGCGAAGTCTGAGCGCCAACATGGGCGCAGGGTTCTTCTTCGCCCTCACCGACGTCGCTATAAGTTCATCGGTTCCACCATTAACCGATCACCAAGGATTAAGTCCGAAACAAAGAACAAACACAGCACAGCGAATAAAACACACCGATGGAAGTCACCGGAAAATAAAACGCACTGAGCACAGGTTTGTTATTATTAATGTTTTTTTTGTATTTCACGTTTGCGCGATTGGCAATTCCACTTTACAATTAGAGAGGTCCTGGGGAAAAATTCCCAGCGAGGGAGGGAAAGAACAATTACATTACAAGCTTAACAATACGTCAAAGTTAATTGGTATGAACTGAACCACGATGGGAATATCAGCTTCGGTGGCTGTTACACTTTTTGGCCAACGTACTCAACACTACGACAACGACTCCGGCGTATATTCGCGTCCCCATGCGCACCGGGGAGCGGGAGCTGTAGCGACCTGTTCGGTCGACGGGTGTAAAATGACTCCACGATATTAAATCACTATCAATAGAAATTCGGCCAGTGAAACCGGCTCTCTGAAATTAAGCTACACATGTATGTGTGAACATTGGTTCATTCATGGGATGAAACCATGAGAACGAATCTAAAACAAAGAAAGGGCATAATGTGCATCCTTACGATGTGAGTTCGGCTAAGCAAACAAGCCGAATATCATTGGATGCCAATTGGGCCTTTGTTTGCTCATGCCTCGAGGTCATGAGGAACGGATCCAGGGAAATTAAAAGACAAAGGGACCGTATAGATCGTTGTCTAGGATGTGCATCGCGGCTAAATAAATAGACGACGATGCATCGAAGAAATGGTGTTAAGAGAAAAGATGGGACGAGGGCATTATAAAAGTCTTAGCTGAGTGATGCCCTTGTGTAAATAGCCGAATAGCCATTAGAAGAAGGTGCTAATGGATTATAATACTTTATAAAATGAGAATTGTATATCGTATCTTGGATCGATGGCCGAAACGAATCCCTTGCTTGCATTTGTATATGCGGGACAAGGATTTGTCGGGTAAATGCCAGCTGAACAAACAAGCAGTTGGACAATGAATCGCCAACCAATGTGTATGTAAGACATTGTTGTACACATGTGAAGCTGGGAATAGCCAACTCAAGGTTAAGATTCCCTGATTATGCGGTTACATTATATGTGAACCGATAAGTTTTCTTTTCAGGGATATGCTGTTTGGAACAGAATTCTTAAAAGAAAATTCAAATTCGAATAAATGGATGCAGGTAAGAATTCTCTTCCAGAAGCTTTTAGTTAAATACATTTGGTCATTTGTTGCGTAAAGCAATTACAAGTGCTAATGCGATTGTTTTAGCCAAAACTTAATGAAGGTTGGGTCATAGTTATGGGGGTTCTTCGGGTAAGTAGACAGTGGGGTTTGGCGAAACCGCCACAGAACACCTAGCTCGAATGAGCGAAGAGGAACCTGCCCAGGAAGTCCTATGTGGCGGGATTTATGGAAGGCGACAACGTGACAGACCTTGTCTGCGATGGGGGGATGGGGTGGACCAGGACGCCCGGAACTTGGCCGTGCCAAACTGGATGACATCGCCTCGAAATCGGGACCGGTGGAGAGACATACTAAATAAGGCCAGCACCGGATCTCGGTTATAGTGCTAATGATGATGATGATGATGATGTGATGAACAAAGTTTTCTAATGGTAGGGGATTCAGATTGAGAAAGCGATAGGTGGGAGATAATCGAGAGGAGGGAAGAAAGAACGGAGGTACATTTCTTAAGGAATACAGAGGCGGGACCATCTGAGCCGGGAGTGAAATTATCTTGATTTCGTTTATTTTTACTCGGGGACGGATCAAAAAAATAAGAAACAAATTGGCTAAGACAGAAAATTACTAAGTATTTAAAGTAGGTGGGGTCGGGAACAAAAGAGCCGTTATTGAAGGATTGTTTTAAAAAGAGGGCAAACAGTTTCAATGGCATGTGAATCCGTTGAGGTTTCCGAGTTAAACGAAAGGAAGGTGGGATAAACATCGAATTAACGTTTGTGATTAATAAATTGAGAAAAAGGTTTCGGGTCGTTGACCTGTGTTTTTATTAGGTAGTTTTGGTAAAGGTAATTGTGAAGTTCGGTGAATTGGAGATAGGAGCCAGGATAATAGGAATAGTTGCAGACGGAGCAGTTACGGAAAAAAGTATCCCATAATTTGTTCCTTTTATTATGTAACGAATGAAGCTTGCGGTTAAACCTGAGCCGGACACATCTGAAGATCCTACGATTAGGAAACATGCACAAGATACACAGTTATAGGCAAATGTTAACACATACGCTACCACAGATCCAGTAGTTTTGTTTATCACAACTAAGGGCCTTTACGGATTAACAACACAGCCTCAGGCGTTTGAACAACTTCGATGTAAGAACAAGACATTAATGTCACGAACAGATAAATCTTATGTCAACCGATAGTAGTGGAGTCAATGAAGGATACCCAAGTAGGAAGATAAAATGGTAAATTTGCGCTACTTCTGTGGTCAATGCCACAGTTAAATCTTTTTCCATTAACTTGGTTATTATCGTGATTACGCCATTAGGGGAGGGTGTGTGCTGTGTGGTTTATGGAAAGCTACAGACAAATCTCATGTTTGCTTAAATTGCATAGTGGAAACATACTGCGCAAAAAATTTCTTAACAAATCATGACGTTCGGTTCCTACATAAATATCCACTATCAAAGTTTACCTGGCGAGTGAAAAATGAAATGTTAAGGAAATTCATTTAAATCTTCACTATAGGCACACATGTTGAAATCTACGCTTAAAAAAGGAGTAAAAGCAATATAGATATAAAAAAAAAACTTGAATGCGATAAACTACTTGTAATTATAAGTTATTGTAATGTTGTTAAAATAATATATTCGAACTAAATAAATACGAATACAATAAATAGTTAATAATTTGTAATTTGAAGACAATATCTATCGGCAACGCGCGCAGAGTTCAGTTATTGTTTTTAACACAAAAATCCCGCAAATTGGTTCATTTGCATTCGATTAGAAAACAAAATAATATGAACTCACCTGTATGGCGGATCCTTGGTAACGCATGACACAACAACAACCGCACGACCTTTGTAGCCAACAATTTCAATTGCTGGAAACGTTTTGTTGTCCAAAGTACTATTTACACCGGGAATAGATCCGGCAGATCGGCCCTCGCATTCATAACGAAATCTCAGTGCTTTTGACGCGGGCTGCTCGACGATTTTCACGTAGATTTTTCGACGGATATTTTTGGCATTCGAATGCTGTTGCTGGCGTTGTGTTTGATTCTGTGGCTGTTGCTGTTGTAAAATTGATGATCCATTATAACCGATGAGCGTTGGCTGTTGTGTAGGATTAATTGTTTGTACACCAGCACCTCCGCCTCCTACACCACCAACCATTGTAGGGTTATTTTGTATCATGTCTTCGTTAAGGACATCAACTAAAATAAAAGAAAACAAAAAGGGATGAAATCTAACAATTCTGAACTGATCTACTCTTTAGGGGTAATATTAACTCAATTGATGGATTTATATCTGAACTATCGATTAAGTAATTTTCAGTCGAAGATAAAGTTGAAATATTTTTTGAAATACCGAAGATCACGAATTCCGAATAATGGATTATCGGGTTAGTTGAAAACTACCAATATTGCGTTTAAAATGCTATTTCGAGTGCTCGTGAAAAATTATGAACAAATACTGAGTGAATATCTAAGCAGAGGACTGAATACACGGTTGACGAAAAAAAAAGTTCTTTCTATCTCTTTTCGGCTGCGTAAAGGAGTCTTCTAAGAAAGACTATCACTTGTCGCAAGGCGGCAGGGTTTTCTTAGCCAACTAATTAAACATCTCGTATTGCTGCCGTCTGACATGGATTTTAGTTGAGATACAAACGTAATTTTAGTTTTTCTCATGTGGGAAGAAAGACTGAGATAGGTGCTAGTTAAATGGGAGGAAAATAAGTTTAAAAAACATATTGGACTCGGAGAAGCTGTGTAAAAATATAATTTTGCGTAACACATTTCGAGGCAAGTAACGCTCCGATTTGGAGTACTGCATGTGAAAAGTGTTGCTCCAAAGGTGGTGACGTTATCATCTAAAAAAAATATAGACGCATATTTAACGATTGCTCTCGCCAGAGCGTTGTTGTATTTTTTGTTTTGAGTTTTGGGTGTTTATAATTACAAAAGTAGTAATCCGTTTAGCCAAAGGTCATCCAAAGCCTTGGAACATAGAGAATGATTGAGATTTGGTTGTTGTCAAACGTGAGCCTTTGATAAAAAGGCAAACAGTTGATGAAACATGTAATTATAGGTGTACCTGTGTATTCGGTGTTAACGTTTTGGAATATATTATTGATTCCTATAACAGTTATACCCTTCTTTTAAATACATGTAGGCCAGAGATTTTTGTTTTTTAATTGATACATGCTGGTGGACTATATATATCATCATCATCGGCACTACAACCGGGAACCGGTCTTGGCCTTATTTAGCAAGTCCTGAGGCTTGTTAAATTTTCGATAATGATTTATTTTTTCTGGGCAAGGTCATTAGTCTTGCGCCAGAGGCTCCCCGACGGGGAGTCGAACCTCGGTCTCCCGGGTGACAGGCGGGTATACTAACCACTATACTATTGAGGAGCCCGGTGGACTATATACGAGGGTTGCCTCTTATGTTTCGGGATTTGGCAACCCTAGCGTTGCAATCCGGCAATTGACAGCTCTGTCGTAAAGTTGGACATTTTAGAGGTTATACGCACTCAGAACGTTTTGACATACGAGTGCTATTTGTGTTGTTTACAGTAACTTAAAAGATTCATCTCGGCCCAAAAATGGAATTAAATCGTCAACATTTTCGTGCGATTATTTTTTACAACTTTCGGCGTGGATTAACTCAGCAACAGTGCATGGATGAACTTAATTCAATTTTTGGCGATGAAGCTCCATCAAGGACCAGTGTTTATCGATGGTATGGTGAATTCAATCGTGGTCGTAGTTCACTCCAAGATGAATTTCGTGAAGGTCGTCCAAAATCAGTTGTTGTTCCGAAAATCATTGATGCTGTGCGCGAAATGATATTGGAAGATCGTCATGTGACCTATCGTGAGATTGAGACAACCTTAGGCGTTAGTGGGACCAGCATACATTCAATATTGCATAAACATTTGACTGTCAAAAAAATTTGTTCGCGTTGGATCCCACACAATTTGTCAATCGCCCAAAAAAAGGCTCGTGTCAATTGGTCGAAAGAAATGCTCAAAAAATACGGTCGCGGTGCTTCGAAACACGTCTATGACATCGTGACAGGTGATGAATCGTGGATTTACGCGTATGAGCCCGAAAGTAAACAGCAGTCGACAGTCTGGGTGTTTCAAGATGAGCCAAATCCAACAAAAGTTGTTTGCGCACGAAGCACTTCCAAGCAAATGGTCGCCTGTTTTTTCGGAAAAACTGGACATGTCGCAACCGTACCACTAGAACAACGCAGAACAGTCAATTCTGAGTGGTACACAACCATTTGTTTGCCAATTGTCTTCCAAGAAATCAGGAAAACCAACCGCCGAAGACGGATCACTCTTCACCACGACAATGCGAGCTCTCACACATCGGCTGCGACAACTGCATTTTTGAGCACCCAAAACATCGATTTGATGGGTCATCCGCCGTATAGTCCTAACTTGGCACCGAATGACTTCTTTTTATTCCCGTACGTAAAAAACAAACTGAGAGGTCAACGTTTTTCGACACCTGAAGAAGCAGTTGCTGCATTCAGAATGCATGTGTTGGAGATACCTCAATCAGAGTGGCAAAAGTGCTTCGACAATTGGTTCAAACGCATGCAAAAGTGTATAGATCTTCATGGGGAATATTTTGAAAAACAATAAAGTGATTTTCGATGATCAATATTTGTTTTTGTTCTCTAATCCCGAAATATAAAAGGCATCCCTCGTATAGTTGTACGTTTTTTTTGGCTTTTTCTACAAGTTTTGCTAACCCATCCAATTTTCCATACGTCCAACTTTTTGTTATCCCTTATTAACTCATCCATCTATCTCTCCTCTTCTTGTTGGCTTACATGATTTCTGAAGGGCTTTCTATTACATAATCTGTAAAAATGTCCTATAACTTCCTCGAGATGTGTTTGTGAATTGTAGATTAATACAATGGGGGCGGGATAGCTATGAGTATCTATTGTTTCGTTGATGGGTTACAACTAATACGCTGCAGGTCTTTCTGAATCATCATCATCATCATCGGCACCACAACCGGGATCCGGTCTTGCCTTAGCAAGTCCTGAGGGTTGTTAAATTGCACCAAGGTCTTTCTGAATATCGGAATTAATATCATGTACATATATGGATATGTTGTCCACTATCATGTTGATGTATTACCACAAAGTCTCAGATTTGCTTTAGTTTCACCGGTTCGCGTCCCTTCTGGTCAATGGCAGGGGCTGTCGGCAGTAATTTCACCTTATCCTCTTTTCCCCCGTTAGTGACGGGTAGCGGGATCTTAGGCACAAATTCAAAAGTTAAAGCTAATGTGTTCAACGCGTTCAACGTGGACTGGACTCTAGGAGGGCGACCGATCCGGACGGAATACCAGCAATAGTCCTTAAGAACAGTGCTCCAGAACTATCGCCGGTTCTTGGCAGACTCTTTCGCTTATCTTATGATCAAAGGAGCTTTCCTGCCTGCTGGAAAGTAGCTCGACTTCAGCCAATCCCAAAGAGGGGAAAAAGGTATCTCCCACAAAATTAACTGCCGATAACATTACTGTCTATTTTATTTAAGGTAATGGAAAATGTCATCAATTCCGAGTTAATTAAGTATTTGGAGTGCAATGGAACGATCGTCAATACGGATTCCGTGGCACTCTTCGGATCTATATCCAGTTAATTCCGGGGTACCCAAGGTTCTATTTTGTCTCCAACCTTGTTTTTATACTGAATTAATTAAGTATTTTGAGTGCAACTGAATGATCTTCAATACGGGTTCCGTGGCAGGCGGTCCACGGGAGACCTTTTTACCCTTATAACCGATATATGGACATCTGCGATCGAGCGGCATGGTGAGTCAAAGCGGTCACATTGGATATCGCCAAGGCTTTTGACCGCGTCTGGCATGGGGCATTGCTGAGCAAACTTCGTTCATATGGACTTTCCCAGCAGCTCTGCGATTGGAGACGGAGAGCTTCCTCGAAAATCGATCGATCCGGGTTGTTGTGGACGGCGAGTTTTCGGACCTGTATCCTGTTAATTCCGGGGTGCCTCAAGGATCAATTTTGGTTTCAATATTGTTTTTGCTTCACATAAATAATTTGTTGGAGTCAACGGATAACAGGGTGTTCAGTTTTGTGGACGATAGTACGCTTATTTACTTTTTTTTCGAGTGATCGGCCGATTAGTGCATCAGAGCCGCACCAGCTGAGATGTGGTCAGATCGAGTCTCTGAATCGGGAACTGGATAAGGTCCTGCTGTGGGGAAAGGCCAATCTCGTCGTCTTCAATGCAACGAAGGCAGAGTATACAACATTCAGAAGGAAAAGTGGACCATCGGTTCCACAGCTGATGATGAATGACCAGGCCCTCGAATCTGGGGAAAGCATGAGATTGCTCTGCTTCACGGTCTGTGGGAATGTATCGTGGCATACACATGTGTCGAGCACCGCCAGGTCCGCCTCCGGAAAGCTGAGCTATCTTTTTAGAGCCGAGAAATCTTTTACTCCGGGTGAACTTCTTCTCCTCTATAAATCCCAAATTAGACCGGCACTCGTATATTGATCTCATATTTAGAGCTAGACTAATGACCTTGCCCGGGAAAAACAAATCTTTATGGAAAATTTAACGAGCCTCAGGATTTGCTAAATGAGGCCAAGACCGGATCCCGGTTGTAGTGTCGATGATGATGATGATTTAGAGCTCTGCTCCTAAACATACCCTCGACCTACTCTACTACGATCGAAGACACGGTGCTACAATCGCTATCATATCGAAGAGCCGACCTCTGTCTGAGAGATATTATCACGGGTACTGTTCTTCGGAGACTCGTGGTATTGTTCCACGCAATTCGGTGTATATGCGCTCCACATGGAAGATGACGGATCGCACGAGTTTTCGGTTCATCTCCCGACGGCGCGAACATCCCTACATCAGAACTCATTCCGTTACAGAGTGGGAAAGCTACAGAACTCCCTCCCCGCGCGAGTGTTCCTGGAGCATTACAACCTGGTGGCACCCCGGTGCGCCGTGTCATCACTATAGGTTCGCCTCTCCTGAGAGAAGTATATTAAAAACAAAAAAATCTATACTTTACGATGGGCAACTATGGAAGTATGCAGAAGGCATACGAGAAAGACAAAAAAAAATCATCACCATTAAACTCAACGAGATGGAATCGATGGTGATGGAAGAGGCAGAAAAAAGCCTCAGCCAGGATGAAGAAGAGATGCCAAAACATTCCGAGGCAGTTGTTAAACTGATACGGAAGTAAATAACAGCTGTGGAAGGGCTAAGATCTGTACGTAGAAAGCTAGCCCAGAACTAGATCAAGTGAAGTAATTTTGCCAAATAAAAGAAAGCTGCGTTGAGCGACATTGGAGGGACATTCACAGCAAAATATACGAAGAATCTCTTGATCAAGCCCGTGAAGGTTACGACATCGCAGGATACTACGACTTAGAGGAAGAGGCATAATGATACCTAATTAAACTGCGGGAGATAGTGTCAAGACATGCCTAAGAATCTTCAATGACCGAAAGTGATAGCAGTCTGGGGCTCCAACTCACCGAAACATCTCTGTCAAAATTGGCGGAAATTACATAAAATGGAAACAATTCAACGAGCTGTTCACCGAGCTAGTGTACAAAGGGAGAATATCGAACGCCGAGAAGATGCCCTATCTAAAGGCCAGTCTCATCGGGGCGGCGTAGCGTTTGATTCGACACTTTTTAAATTTTTTTTATTTTTTATTTCTCCCAGGAAATGCGAATCTATAGCGTTGAGTCAGAGCGCTGAGGCGCTTTTTTTTTCTCGACCGAGTCCATCAATCAAGCACTGAAGGATGTTCAAGGATTTCCCCCAACCATTTCACGAAGCCTATAGCCTAAATGCGTGGTTGTTGTAGCCTTCCACTCAGGGAGCGTGTCTCCTTGTCCTTAAAAGGACGAAGGATCTCCCAAGAATGCATGATATAGTAGGTGTATGTGTATGGGGATATTAATGAAATGAAATATGTGTGTGGGAGGGAAATGGTAGGGTTTCGTGGAGCACTACATGGTATTGCGCCAGGCAGCTGGGATTTGGGACTCTACCTACCACTCAGTAATTGTGCCAAACTGCACAATAGCAAGAGTCGTCAGTTGAACCACAAAACACAACCTCCTTACCAACTCAGTTAACTACGAACCAGCTTGGAACCAAAAAAAACTACCCGATGGAGACACCCAGCACAACAGTAACTCTTGACGAAGGAGAGGCTCTGAACACTCAAGAAGCCGGGCAGAACAGGCAAAAATATTGCTCGGGACTGCAAGCATTTACTTAATTGACGTTCGTGGAAAGTCGATAAAATGCCGAACTATACTGAGCTCGCAACTGACCTTCATCATTGAGGGGATAGCAAAACGGTTGGGCTTAAGGAGATCACAGAAAACACGAATATCCATCGCATTGGGCAGAACAGGGAATGATCCGTAGGAATCGTGAAGGTACGATCGCCAATGAATTTGCGGCATTTCTAACAGATACACCCACAGTACACAATCAAATAGTGAAGAACATCCAGAGAAATCGAATAAGCAAAGCATCAGAGCCTCAAATAACAATGGATTCACTGAGATGATCGATGAATAAAGGGCAGTGACTTTCGTATTCGCAGAATTGCGGAATTTGATTTAAATTTTCCATAATAACTAATTTTTACGGGCAAGGTTATTAGCTTTCCGCCGATTTGGTGAGGGCATCATCATCATCATCAGCACTACAACCGTGAACTGGTCTTGGCCTTATTTAGCAAGTCCTGAGACTTATTAAATTTTCCATAATGATTTGTTTTTTCCGGGCAAGGCCACTAGTCTTGCGCCAGAGGCTCCCCGACGGGGAATCGAACCCCGGTCTCCCGCGTGACAGGCGGGTATACTAACCATTATACTATCGAGGAGCCCATCAGAGCCGTATACCATAGCAATTAACATAGCAATCCCACATCAGTTGAGTGTACTTGAGAATAATGATCGAATTCGTACACGGGACAGTGGACTGATGTGTTTAGGCTTCGGATCTATTTTTAGTGATTCTAATCTTCATAGCGTCAGTTCGAATCACACGCTCCTCATTATCTTCATTCTGAGCTATATCTTCATTCTGAGCCAAAATTGAGGCTCACATATTACCCAAAATTGTGTCAGACCAACCAGCGGAGTCAGTAAACACAAACACTTGGGTAGTGCCTAAAAGTATCCAGTTAGCGGACCCAACATTCAACAAATCTGCCGCCATTGACATGTGGATTGACGCAGAGTTATACTTCCAACTCCCGTTCAAATTCGATTGGGACCCCAGACGGCTGTTCTGCACAACACAATCTTTAGATAGACAGTCACGCGAAGTATTGACTTCCCGTATTAATGAGCAGCAGATGAAGAGTCTGGAGAAGTGGATAATCATTAGGCAAAAAAGGGATCTCGGTGGCAATAGCGAAATGTGAGTCCCATTTTCACCACGCAAGCACAATATATCGACAGTGAGACTTCCATTCAAAGAAAATCCTAACAGGGTGGGAGAATCTAAGGGTATTGTCAAACGAAGGATCTTAGCCATCAAGCAAAGACCCCTTAAGATGAAGCACGTTGGGAAACAATATCAGAAATTCACAGGGGGGTTCAAGATACCCAGTAGTGAAAAGCAAAACTGTCTACCACCCGGCTTATGTGAGAGAGGAGCACGAAAGGTTTTAGACGAGTGTAGCGAAAAGCACACTTGGCGCATCGGTAGACATCTCCATGAGACTATAAGAAAGCAAGTGGAAAATACTAAGGATGATGCAAGAAACGGAATTTGGACGAATGAAGGATTTCATTACTAGAGAAGGCAACGTCGCAAGAGTGGCCGATGTACCATAGCGTGTTTCGGCGAATCATCCACAATCTAGTACCAGTACCCATGGTCGACGAATCCTTGCCCAAATAAGACGACGGGCCGGATCTGATAGAGAATGGCAGATCCCTGAAGCGGACATACAGATTTCAGAGGGGATCGAATGGCAAAAAAGAAGACAATTTTGTTTTGAACTATATCAACAAGTGGGTAGGAAGTTAATATTAACGACCATGAATCGATTAACAAAGGATTCATGCCATCATATTGTTAATGGTATTCTTCGGTTGAATGGGTAGAGAACTCATATCAGCGAATAGTCTGATCAAGGCTTTCGAGAATCGGTAGAAAAGCCTACTGATTAACAAAGTTTAATTGAATTTCTTTGGAAATGTAGAGACAACCTAAGTTTATCCAAAGATGGGATTGATTTCCCACATTTGTTTACCAGCTTTAAACAGCACTCCACGTGGTTGACAGGATGAGCAAAGGCATTCAAAAGATGCTACGGCACAAAATCCTCAATTCAATTTTACTATCTTTCCATATCATCTCCTTCTTTCACGTGAACTTTGAATTGGCACATGGCTCATACCTAAAACTGATTTAAAAATTGCCAAGAATATGCCAATAACTCCGTTGAAATACAAGAAATTCGTTAAACTCTGAAAATCTATAAACAAATAAATGATGATTTCAAAGAAATCTCCTTGAGAAAAAAAATCCACTTCGAGATGTCAATCATGGTCACGGCAAAGTCATTTAAGCTTTTGAAACCATCTCGTAAATGGGTTTACTAACTCAGAGTCATATTTACGTTGATTTTTGGCGAACGGAAAAAAAATTTAAAGTTAAAGTGCGAATAATTTCAATTTAAAACTTTAATTCAAGACTGGCAACCCAATCTAATTACTGAGATTAATTTTTAGCGCGGTTTTCTTTGGTTACGTTTTTCATGCTTGCTTTTACTTGCATCCCACAAACTTTTAGCTTCAGAATATACAGACACCGGTGATTAAAAGTAAATTGCTTACGCACATCTTTTATCTGAAACCTTTTAAGCAGTAGTTATTTATATCTTTAAGTTATTTATATATTTAAGTATTGTATTGTATGTAAATAAAATTAAATAGGTCAATTGTTCAACCCTTCCTTGATTCAGGTAAGGCCCTGCTTGACTTTTGTTTTTACGCTTCTCCAGTTCTATACGATTGTTCAAATTTCTTCTTACGGCAGGTGGATTGTGAATTCAGGCAGAAATTGAGAATGAAGTGAATGGAAATTAAAATCGACTTTTAACTGCTTATGTCATACATTAGATATTAAGCACCTTCGAAAACTATGATCGGGTTTAAAAAAAAATTTTTTGGGGATCATTTATGTTCTAAGACTCTAACTATGTCTGAAAAACGACGAGGGTAGTCTGAAAAGTAATGCACACAATTTGCAGAACGCGAATGAAATTACCTTCAGAAGCGCGCCTGGCAGCATTAGAAAGTAATATTCGCCCCTAATACGTATGCGTAGGCTCGAGGTCGAGAGTTCATCTAGTGTCTTTCGAGAGCGAGAAGTATGGCGGCGTGTTCTAGTGCTATGTTAACGCGTCTAACAGCATGCTGTTATCGAATTTTTAAATGCTGAAAATGTGACTTCTATTGAAATTCATCATCGTTTAAAGGATGTTTATTTTTTATAAAGTTTTCCATTCTGTCCAACATTGCCTACAACATGGGGTAGTTTCTCCAAGCTTGGAAGCATACAAGTTTGTCCAATAGCAAACTCCACGTATTTGAGAATAAAGATTTAAGAAGTAGTTTTGACGGTAAATATGACGACGAGGCAGGACAATGGAGGAAACTCTATAACCACGTATTGGAAGAGCTATACCGCAAAAAATATATGGGGCTCTCCGAAGGGAAGCATGTGTTGATTACCTCAAAGATTCTGAATAGTCTGGGATTGTTTGTCATTTTGAAATCGATTTCTTTGTTAGTATTATTGCCAATATTATTATTGGATGCCCTATTCTGGCATTGAAGTCTCCCATTGCTACTATTATTTTGTCATAAGTCAGAGAATGTGCTCTGTCTAAATCTTGGTAAAAACGATTGAGATCGTCCTCACTCGATCTCTCTGTTGGCGCAAAGACCTAGTAATATAGGAAGTTCACCGAGTTTTAGTTGCAAGAGGGCTTCTCTCTCTGATATTCCTATATTAAAGTTTGTTATGTAGGTTTTGTATGTTTTGGTGATAAAGAACCAAACTTCAATGAACCCTTTTGTTTAGTCAATATAGCACAGGATATAGTCATTGTATTCATCCATATTAGAGTCCAATTTTTTTTTACTTTCGACAGCTCTGAAATGTCACACTCTACATTCCTGAGTGCATATGTGAGTTCAAAATTCTCTCTTTATTTGACAAGGATCTTACAGTGTAAAGCTGAAGGGTGATCGTCTAATTTCCCACGATGACCAGTCGGCTTGGTAAATGTTTTATTCTTATAATTTGAGTTAGGTTTATTTGTTGTGTTATTCCGGTGGCTGATGGATATTTCTTATGATTTCTGTTCGCTTGAGGAAGGAGTAGATTCTTCCTCTCCCTCATGTCAAATGTGTTTATCCTGTTTATCTTAGTGGTAGCATTCTATTTCTATGGTTCGTTTGCTGTAGCAGGCGAAGTTGGATGATCTTGTGGCGGTTCTACGAACCACACAATCCACTATAGGTTGAGATATCGTCGTCCCACCAAGGAACTACTCACCTATATCCAACATGCCCACAGCACGTGTCCTCAAAAGTCCTCCTTTCCACCTGAAACAAAGGTAACATGCATCTGGGACGCAACAACGTCACAAGTCCGACCAATTGTCCTACGCCTGCACAGCGATCGAAGGACACGACACAGCATAGAAATTGTGTACTAATCCATTAACTGGATATACACAAACAGTTGGCTCAGCTGCGCCAGATGTCAACAGACATCACATCTCCGGCGATAAGCTAATTGCTGGAAAACTACTTCCGCTAAACAAAGACCAATGTGATGCATCAGCAATAAACCAATGCTATTCCTATAGGGATATGTAAATAGCGATAATTACATTATCCCATGATCGACGAGAAGAAAACCCTCACCAGATTGTTTACAATTCATTAGTGGTGTGAAAATGTTGACAATAACAGGATGTTCTACAGCATGCAGCAATAACCTCCGCGTCTGTATGTGTGAGCACGATATTGACTGGTGGAAAGATTCTCGATGAGAGAAAGTCACCACCCAAGAATAGTGAAAGGAGGAAAAAGAAAACTATGGGGTGAATAGGATCATCCCCGAGAGGAAGTAACCACAGTCGACATTGAGGAACCCGAACGAGGAGGTTAGTCCACGTGTGTCAATGCAACGGATCAATGCGGTCGCGTGTGTCAAAGTAACGGATCAATGAAATAAATACTCGCCGGCAAGGTTGCAACAAACGACGTAAAGCGTGAGCGTGATTTCTGTTTTCATTAGTTTGGCGTCAGTTTTAATATGGGGTGAAAAAACGAGCATTTTCGTCATATTTTTCTTTTTTATTTCCGTAAAGGAGAGAACGCAGCGCAAGCTTCTAAAAAGTTACGTGATATGTATGATGAAGAAACTTTGAAAGAAAGACAGTGCCGGAATTGGTTTGACAAATTTCGTTCCGGAGATTTTTACCTGAAAGATGAACAACAATCAGGTCGACCAGGTGAGCTTGGTGATGATCAAATTAAAGCCATAATCGAGTCGGATCGCCATGTAACTGTACGAGAGTTTGCAAAAAAGTTAAATGTGTCACATACAGCTATTGAAAGACATTTAAAACCTATGAATACGTTAAAAAGATTGATGTTTGGGTTCCGCATGATTTCAAAGAAATTTATTTAACGAAGTGCATCAACGCTTACGATATGCATTTTAGACGCAATGAATCCGATCCTTTTTCGAAACGAATCATCACTGGGGATGAAAAGTGGGTTGTTTACAGTAACATTACTCGATAAGGATCTTGGTCCAGAGTTGATGAGCCAGCACAATCCGCCTCGAAAGCTAATACCGCAAAAATAAGATTTTGCTTCCAATTCGGTGGGATAGGAAACGAGTAGTGCATTTTGAGCTGCTTCCAAGGAATCAAACGATCAATGCGGATGTGTACTGTCAAGGCCCGGACAGATAAATACAGCGATCAATGAAAAACGGCTAGAGTTGGTCCATCGAAAAGGTGTCATTTTTCACCAGGACAGCGCTAGGCCACATACATCTTTCGGGTCACGATCCGAAAATTATCGGAGCTTGTTTGGAAATTGATGTTACATCCACCATATAGCCCTGACCTCGCTAGATCAGATTATCATTTATTTCGGTCTTTGCAAAACTCTTCGGATGATAAAACTTTCAATGATGATGACGCTGTGAAATCGCTCTTGTTTCAGTTTTTTGCCCATAAAGATCAGAAGTTGTGTGGGTATGTTATGCTAGAGGCGTCAGCACGGACGCAGGTTGAGGACAACACCACAGATTGTTCACTGAAAATTAGAGTACAACCGCGAACACAATAGCTCTCCAAAGAAAACACACTGGAGTAGTTTGCTGTATACTCGTTTATTATTATTTTTTTTTTTATCTCGAAAAGTACGTTCCACTAAGAGTTTTGTACTATAAGCAGAGTTTAAATTTTCACATTAAAATTCACAGACGATAGTATTTTCGCAAAGTCTTTTAATGAACACTGCGCACTTGTTATTTACGGTGTGGTACGGTTACAGATTATGTAATAGAAAGCCCTTCAGAAATCATGTAAGCCAACAAGAAGAGGAGAGATAGATGGATGAGTTAATAAGGGATAACAAAAAGTTGGACGTATGGAAAATTGGATGGGTTAGCAAAACTTGTAGAAAAAGCCAAAAAAAACGTACAACTATACGAGGGATGCCTTTTATATTTCGGGATTAGAGAACAAAAACAAATATTGATCATCGAAAATCACTTTATTGTTTTTCAAAATATTCCCCATGAAGATCTATACACTTTTGCATGCGTTTGAACCAATTGTCGAAGCACTTTTACCACTCTGATTGAGGTATCTCCAACACATGCATTCTAAATGCAGCAACCGCTTCTTCAGGTGTCGAAAAACGTTGACTTCTCAGTTTGTTTTTTACGTACGGGAATAAAAAGAAGTCATTCGGTGCCAAGTCAGGACTATACGGCGGATGACCCATCAAATCGATGTTTTGGGTGCTCAAAAATGCATTTGTCGCAGCCGATGTGTGAGAGCTCGCATTGTCGTGGTGAAGAGTGATCCGTCTTCGGCGGTTGGTTTTCCTGATTTCTTGGAAGACAACTGGCAAACAAATGGTTGTGTACCACTCAGAATTGACTGTTCTGCGTTGTTCTAGTGGTACGGTTGCGACATGTCCAGTTTTTCCGAAAAAACAGGCGACCATTTGCTTGGAAGTGCTTCGTGCGCGAACAACTTTTGTTGGATTTGGCTCATCTTGAAACACCCAGACAGTCGACTGCTGTTTACTTTCGGGCTCATACGCGTAAATCCACGATTCATCACCTGTCACGATGTCATAGACGTGTTTCGAAGCACCGCGACCGTATTTTTTGAGCATTTCTTTCGACCAATTGACACGAGCCTTTTTTTGGGCGATTGACAAATTGTGTGGGATCCAACGCGAACAAATTTTTTTTGACAGTCAAATGTTTATGCAATATTGAATGTATGCTGGTCCCACTAACGCCTAAGGTTGTCTCAATCTCACGATAGGTCACATGACGATCTTCCAATATCAGTTCGCGCACAACATCAATGGTTTTCGGAACAACAACTGATTTTGGACGACCTTCACGAAATTCATCTTGGAGTGAACTACGACCACGATTGAATTCACCATACCATCGATAAACACTGGTCCTTGATGGAGATTCATCGCCAAAAATTGAATTAAGTTCATCCATGCACTGTTGCTGAGTTAATCCACGCCGAAAGTTTGTAAAAAATAATCGCACGAAAATGTTGACGATTTAATTCCATTTTTGGGCCGAGATGAATCTTTTAAGTTACTGTAAACAATACAAATAGCGCTCGTATGTCAAAACGTTCTGAGTGCGTATAACCTCAAAAATGTCCAACTTTACGACAGAGCTGTTAATTGCCGGATTGCAACGCTAGGGTTGCCAAATCCCGAAACATAACAGGCAACCCTCGTACACGAACTCTATGAATCAACATCAGATCCGTATTTGGTAATCATTATTTAAGTAAATTTATATTTACTTATATTTACTTTACTTTACATAGAACTTATGTTTCTAGACAATAGCTCGACACGAAAATCTGACTCCCGTTATTTAGAATTTATTACAGACGAATAACAACGACTGGTGAGACTCGACGTCTCTCCTCGAGGGATGAATTTTGACTCCCCGTGGTCTGTTGCCGTCAACATCCACCAGCCGCGATGAAGATGGATTTCCATCGGTCTGGAAGTAGCCAATCCAATCTTTTCCCTGGTGATAACCAAAGAGCGATCAAACTGGAAACTTTAACCGACGCATTTCCCCTGTGGCCGTAGAGGCCTGGATGAAAATCCATTTGTTGGAAGCAACGACGACGCAGAAGCGAAGGGTGCATAATGGAAAGTTCAGATACGCCGGCTGATCAAATAAAAAATCGAATACCGAGGCTGGCTGACTATGCCATCATAAATCATAGGGAATAGGGTTTCCTTTTCTATTGATAATGTAACCAAACTTCGCTGCTATGATCGAGGCTACGATGCTTGGGTGCAAATTTATTTAAGCGTTCATTAGCACAAGAGAATGCTGCGGTACAGGCGAAGATAATTTCTTCTGTTTACGTTGAGTAAACAAAAGCATTTCGATTCGATAACCAGCGTGAGAATCGTGGCTGCTCGTTGTTTGGACAACGAATCCTTAGTCATGACCGATGCTGGTGATCGTTCTCGACACGGCAACGGATCGTATGATCGGTCATGCTGGTAAACAAATATGCTAGGATAAAGGTTTATTTGTTCTTTTTTCTTTTTCGAAAAATAGATGTGCAAGCTAGCAAGTAGCTCGGTATGTCTTCTTGGACAAACGGATTGATGGAACGATAACACGCAGAAAGGTTCGCGTGTATTTGGTGGACATGTGCCGTCCATAGTTCGGTCGGTCCATTACGGATGCACCGAGGTGGCTCGTTTGGTGCTATAGGTTTGATGTCATGGCAAGATGGTAATCTTGCCATTAATTTATATTTCAGGAATGACCGTTCGAAGGAAGGCTTGGAACAGCTCATATTCAGGTAAGCTGCTTAAAATAGGTGCAGGTAAATTATGGTAATGGGAGGTTCTCGGGAAGTGGGTTAAAGACCCCCACAGTTCTACGAACGTGGAATTATGAAGTCGGCAGAAAGAAGGCAAGAGGTCATCGGGAAAGGGGAAAATATATTTTTGATTAAAGTTTGTTCGTTGTATTTAAAAAAATGTGTTTTACTTATCTGAAAAAATCGGCAATTAATTAGTTGCCAACCTTGTAGATTGCCCGGTTGTTTTGATTGCTGGTCTTTCTTTTCTATTATATCTTATTTTACTGTTTTTCCTTCTCGAGGCTGGGTTCTCCTTAATTTGATTATATTCTTATTTTTTAATATTTGTTTTGATTGTTCTTATATTATTATTATTCTTATTTATTGGCCTGTAAGAACCCGGAGGTTCATGACCTCACCGACTCGGCTTCGCCATCGTTCCCTGTCCTGGGCACTCTCCTTCCAGGCTTGACCATTCGATCCGATCTCCTCAAGGTCAAACCTAACATTGTCCTCCCATCTCCGTCGCGGCCGTCCTACCGGTCTCTTTCCCGTTGGTCTACCGTCAAGAATTCTATGCACGGTCCTATCGTTCCCCATTCGCGCCACGTGTCCGGCCCATCTTAATCTTCGCGACTTGATTACTCTCACTATTGTAGGTTTGCGATATAGCTCTTCCAATTCGTTGTTATGGAGTCTCCTCCATTGTCCTGCTTCCTCGTCATATTTACCTCCAAAGATGCCCCTCAAAACTTTATTCTCGAATACGCGGAATTTGTTTTCTTCCCGTTTTGTGAGAGCCCATGTTTCGCATCCATATAGAACAATCGGCATGAATTTGGTTCTATAGACACGGATCTTTATGTTACGTGATAGCAGTCTGGATTTCAGCAGTTTACTGACTGCATGCCAACTCGCGTTGCCGGAATGCAGTCTCTTGTTAATTTCCTTCGACATTTCATTAGGTGGTTTTCTATTCTGACTCGTCCTTTGCTTCCTTCATGCAAATTTGAATGAGGGCGGCATATTTTTTTGGGACTCCCAGCTCAACTAGAATATGGTAGAGTCTCTGCCTTGCGACTGAGTCGTAGGCTATTTTGAAGTCAACGAACAGTTGGTGAACCGTCTCTCCGTATTCCCACTTCTTTTCCAGCGGTTGTCTTATTGTGAACATTTGGTCGCTTGTTGACCCGTTCCTACGGAATCCACATTGGTAGTCTCCCAGTATCTCTTCTGCGTACGGTGTGATTCTCGCCAGAATGACATTTTTTAATATTTTGTATGTGGTTGGGAGTAATGATATTCCTCTGCTGTTTTCGCAGTCAGATCTGTCACCTTTTGTGAAAATGGGGATGACTATTGAGGTTTTCCATTCTTCCGGAGTGACTTCCTTATACCATATTGTTTGGATGAGCTGGTGGATCTTTCGAGCGGTTGCCTCTCCTCCATGCTTCACAAGCTCTGCCGGTATGCAGTCGACTCCAGGAGCCTTGTTGTTTTTCAATCGCTTTATTGCGTCTACAACTTCGTTGAGAGACGGCTCTGGGATCTGAGGCTCGGCTGTATGTACGCTTGGTGCATTTATCTGTAGTTGATGGGTGCGTACATTGAGCAGATTTTCAAAGTACTGCTTCCATCTTGTCACGACATTGTTTGTTTCTGTGACCAGACAACAGTTTGCCTCTCGAATTACTTTGGCTCTTCCTCGGTAGCCATTTCTAATTGAATTTATGCCGACATACATACCTCTGATGTTCTTTGCCCTAAAATTTTCTAGGATTTTTTCGATCCGAGTCTTCTCCCATTCGCGTTTTTTGCGTTTGAAGAGCCTCATTGTCTCTCTCCGATTTGTCGCGTATCTTTCTGCGTTGACTTCATCATATCTTTCTAAGTGGATCACTCTGAGGTGTTTACGTTCTTCGATCTTCGCCCTGCACTCATCGTCAAACCAAGGTTTGGACTCTTTTGTCTATGAGGAAGTGGTCTATTTGGTTACGCGTTTGATGGTTTGATTGTTCTTATAATATATTTTAATTTTTGTTTTGATTGTTCATTAAGTACATATAATTTAATACAAATTCTTAAAGCTGCCGATTTCGCTTTTCACTTTTGTTCTCAGATATCTAATTTGGTAAACTTCAAACAAATGGTCCGCAAGCTTCCAGGCAAATCCCTGAAACACAAAGGCACGTCCGCACCGTTTTACGGTCACCACCGGATCAGATTTCTTGTATTGATCACCATTTAATACATATTTGGTTAAAAGAAACGCTTAATGACGATTTCTCAATAAAGTAGTTGTTCATTTAACATCTTACACTTTGTGAAAATAGTCACAGTCATTCTTGAAAACGGTTTGTGCCTCAGACTACTGTCGTTGGAAAAATCCAATTTGATAAGGCCGAAAGGCTATTTGTCCTTTTCTGGGTATCAATTTGATAGAAAATACTTAGAAATTCGAAGGCGAAAAACACGCGAAGCCCCCAAACGTATAGCCATGTATTGACTTTAAAAATTACAGTCGACTAGCAACGGATTTTTAAGTAAATTCGACAGGGCCTTTCGACAGGACGTTTCATGCCACTCGGAAAAATAATGAATTTCAACACAAACTGTGTTTGGACTATGGTATTCCCCTGGAGGCATCATTGCTGTTTTGTACGAGTCACTCATCTTGGTCAATTTACCCTCTCCTTTGTTCTAGAATTCCAATTTATTCGAATTTACGTTTCTTAAATTTTGTAGAGGGTACGGGTAATAAGTATCTACAAATGCAAATAGTGTGCCCGTGTCTAACTTCTGAGCTAGACCCAATTTTAAAGACTTTACATCAATTTTCTTTAATATTGTATCTAAATGCCCTTGAGGTAAGTCTCCCTCAAAGCAGAGCACGAATATAATTGGCACTTAATATCTGTTGAAAGAGAATCTTTTACTTTGTAAAGGGAACAATTTTTAGTAGAAATGTAATTGTGGAAATAATAAAAAGAATTTAACGCACTCTAGAGAGATGTAGTTAACACAGTTTTGATATAAATAGAAAAATCGACCTTCCACTAATATGAAAGGCGATGATATATTTCGTACAAGATATGTATTGCTTCATTTGCTTCATGAAAATGTTGTTTATTGCGCTTTAAGTATTCAGGAGGACGAGACAACTTATGACTTGAAAAATATAATTTATTTGATATAATACTGAAATCAACAGACGATAAAGACTAGAGGGCCTTAAGGGTACGTATGACCAACCTAATTCACATTTACCATACAACAACCAGCATTTATTTGAAGACAATGTTCAGCATAAACTACTACTTACTTTAAGCAGCTTTTTGCCTTAAATACCATTGCTATATGATGACAAACAATTTATTATTATTTTGGATTGGGAATTATGCGCCTCTTCCTTAACAATCGCATTTTCCAACAGGTTAATATTACATGGTAAATATAGACGATGTAAATGATTGGTAATAAGAAACGAAGGTATTGGAACAGTTCAATTTTGATGTGTGACTGACAGAGACGAAAGTTGCAAAATGCACAGCTCTGTTCTAATGAAAAGTATGAAAACGAATTTAATTTTCAATTTATGTTCTTAAAATGTATAAAATTAAGCAAAAGCTGCCCTATAAAACGTGTACGAATAAGCAGCGCAATGCAAGAAAAATATCCATATATTTCTCAGCATCTTCATCGCAACTCGGGTACGTTCATTAAACCTCACTTATTCCGAATGATTGTTTATCATGTCATATTTCCTACAAATAGGTTGTCTGTTGAGATTCCCCAGTTTGGTGCGGTAACTGCTACAAAACTTCTAGCCCCTTTGTTAGAATTCCAATAAAACATCTTACATCGAGCTTTTTTTTCATGCAGTTTTTGTAATGATCGACGAGCTCCGCATTGTTGCAAAACGCAACATGATACGCCCAAAAATAATGACGACAAAAAATCATTTTCCAGTAAAATTCGATCATGGAAGGCAATATGACAGCCTCCGACCAACCTCATTAACGTCGGCAAAATGCTTTTCATGCCAAATGAGGCGAAAGGCAAAAGAACGGTTGACGCAAAATGAAGAAATTACGATCCACATATTCACATGGCTTCCACAAACAGCAGGCAATTGAAAATTCGGCTGGAATTGAGGTCAATGACAGAGATATGTGATGGAGCGGTACTTGAAGGAATTGCAGGCCGAGAACAAATCAAGACCATTGTCCAACTGATGTTGTACAAGACCGAAGGTTTTTTTATTACACTAACGCGCGCACAAAAGGGGATTTTGAAGTAGCCTTAAATGTCAGAGCACAGCGCGAGAGGATAGAGAGGAAGTGGGTAAGGACAGGAGGTGTCGATGTATATTGAACTTGAATGTCTGGACATCACAACGACCAGGAAACACATGAACGGGCAGATCATTCCACATTCGTGTGGTTCGGCTAAAGAATGACTATCTATGTTTATTTGTGCGCCTGAAGTACACTTTCAACGTGAACTGCTGTGCATTCACAGCTTGACGGGTATCGCGGAAAAATGTCTGAAGGGGCGCAACACATTCAGCAAGTTCATTTGAGCAACGACCGTGGTAATACCTATAGAAAAGAGATAGGCACGATACGTTGCGCCTATGTTCTACGACGGAATTGATCGACTTACGGCTGAATTCCCTATAAGTTTCACTGCTCGTTTTTGCATCTTGTCGAGCATGTGTAATGCAGTTTTGGATGCGCCCGACCAAATTTGGGAGTTGAGCTCCGTTTTTGGACGAATATACACCTTGTAAATAGTGGCCAGGTTGGATGGAGTGAAGTATCTTTTGTATCTCCTAAGGAACCCCGTACATTTGGCTGTATTTTTCGCACCTTCAAATATGTGGTCATTCCAATTAAGAGTCGAATTAATTCGAGTGCCGAGGATTGATAGTTCCTTGACTTCGTCGATGCAAGTGCCGTTCATAGACAGTATATTTACTTTGGGCCTCGCCTTTGACGACAAGAGACAGCACTGAGTTTTTAAGGCGTTGAATTCTACTCGGTTAGATAATCTCCACTGATATATCTTGTTGAAGTCTGAATTCAATGTATCAAGCATAAGTTGCTGGTTGGTAGTGACGTCCGAAGAGTTTGGATGGGAGTGTTCGTATGAGTATGAGAAACTCAACATGCTATCATCAGCAAACGAGTGAATTGGGTTGTGAGTAATTGACAAGAGATCATTTATAAAGATGAGGAAGAGAGTGGGTGAGAGTATAGAACACTGGGGAACACCTGCATTCATTTGATGGGAGACAGATTTGAGACCATCAAGAACCACTTGGATTGAACGGCCAGAAAGATAGTCTCTTATCCATTGGATCAGGGAATTGTCCACTCCATATGAATGCAATTTTGACAAAAGGGCTGGATGCCAAACTCTGTCGAAGGCTTTTGAAATATCCAATGCGACTACCTTACTTTCACCGAGGTAGTGGATGGAATGGTTCCACTTTTCGGTAAGGTACGCCATCAGATATCTCCTGTGGACCTGTCTCTACGAAAACCATATTGGCGGACATTGAGGAGGTTATGTGATTCCAGGTATAGGTACCAAAACTGTATAGTGGAAGTAACTTCGTCGACATATTTTTCGTCGGGATTTTTATCTTTGTTGAAGTAAAAAACAAAGGATTCGCAGACAGTCAATCAACAGAAAACTTCTTCGTCGGTTTTTTTCAATTAAATATAAAGTGAATCATTGTGTACATGGTGGCAACTTCTGCGAAGAGAAGACCTAACGTTGGTCAAACTATCAGGGTAGTGGAACACGAATTTGAAGTAGTGCAATCCTTTAACTACCTTGGGTCAATATTATCAGCCGATAACAATATGGAAGAAGAAATACGAGAATGGCTGATTAAATCCAACAAAGCCCACTATGGTCTATCAAGGCTCTTTAAATCCCGAAATTTATTCAGAACATCCAAGCTACTACTGTACTACTGTACAAGACCATGGTCTTACCAGTACTCGTGTATGGATCTGAGACATGGGTGTTCAATAAAAGGCACTCTGAACTGTTAGCCATGTTTGAGAGAAAGGTCTTAAGGAGAATTGTTGGCCCCATATGTATGGGTACGAGTGTACGCAATCTACCTTGAAGCTAATGTTGTAAGAAAAATCAAGCTCGGTAGACTCCGGTGGGCCGGACACCTAGCTCGAATGAGCGAAGAGGGCCCAACCGGAAATCCTTTGTGGCAGTATGAAAGGAGACAGCCCGGTAGACCTTGTCTGCGATGGAAGGATGGCGTAGACCAGGACGTTCAGACTAGGGAGTGCCAAACTGGATGACATCGGCTCGAAATCGGGACCGGTGGAGAGATTTGTTAAATAAGGTCAAGACCGGATCCCGGTTGTAGTGTCGATGATGATGATGATGAATCATTGTGTTAAAATAAAAGGTGCAGATAAAAATAGTAGAATATATTAAACAACACAAAATCGAAGTGGGTGTTTTTCTTTCCTTTGTAATTCTCGATCGGGTAAATTAAAATACATGCGTTCCGCAACATAAAATATTCTTTTGTTGGTTTCCGAAGCAAAACACGCATCGATCAGCATCTTCGGCTTAAGGTAAATCCTCTGCTGTGTTAGCCTAGAGTGATAGTGAAGAACGTGTGATTCGAACTGACGCTATGACAGTTAGATTCACCAAAAATTGAACCAAAGCGCCTCCCATCAGGCCACCGCCGTGTGTACGAATTTGATTACTAAACTCAAGTACATTCGACTGATGTGGATTTTGTTATGTTATCGCTATGGTATACGGCTCTGATGCATTTTCTTATTCGATTTTCGTTCGGTGTTCTTCACTATTTGCTTGTGTATTGTGTGTATATCTGTTAGAATCGTCACAAGCCCATTAATTCAAAATGCAGGGTACCAATTTTTGGATTACACAAAGCCTAGGCAATCACTAATACCGTTATTTCGACCTTCGGTCTGGCTGGATATAACATAATGCCTAGCCATATTTCATCATCATCTTCGGGACTACAAGCGGGATCCGGTCTTAGCCTTATTTAGCAAGTCTCTCCACCGGTATCCGGTCCATATCCGAGAATTGTTAAACTGTCCATAATGATTTGCTATAGCCATATATAAGGTGGCGCAAAATTGATCATCCATGTTGTTTTTCAACTACATCTTTACTAAATAATAAACATGATTTTGAGTGATGGAAATCTTTATTTGGACCTTTACATTTTTTTCTGTTAAGTTAGGAGAAGACTGCAGCTGTCTAGTTCACAAGTGTCAAATATGATTGAGGTAAGATGCCATTTACAAAAATTATAACATCTTCCGATACGGTGATTAATTTCGCGCCACCCTATATAAGTAATATGGTTTATCACGTTTTGTTGCAAAGGAACTCTTTTTTCAAACCCTTCTTGTTATGACTACAAGGAGACAATCGTAAGCACATCATTCATTTTAATTTCCGGAATCGAAACCCGAACTTAGGTAGAAATGTATCGGTAAACGATCTTAATGTTCTATTTGATGTTTTGATAGAATCATAATTCTACTTATGCGTATTGAAATCGTATTGCAACCGACATCAACGATTCTATTTTGATAGTATCTGAGTTTTCTATCTGTTCACAGAAATCATTGTTGCAGGGTAACATAAGAATGACCAGTGCCTAGAGGTTTCACTATTAGGGATTAACAGGATCAAGAGGATAGTATATTCAGCTCTTCACGGAGCTCACTTTAAACATGAGTCAACGGAACTAAAACTGGGCGGCCATTCCACCCATGTATTAGAACTCCTCTTCATCGTACAACTCGATAGTTACTCAATCGAAGTGTCTTCACTCTTAAGCTGTGTCAACTATACATCCGTTAAGTAAAAACAGTCTCAAGAAAACCCCCTTTTAAAAGAATAATATGTCTCGGTGAGGAAACCAAGTTGAACAGTCTAATCTACTTTTGTGTTAAACTTAATTGGTCGTTATTTATTCTTAATAACAATTTTGAGAGTGTAGCTGACAAAATGATAAGCAATCATTTATACAAGGGTGAACCAAATATAAACGGCAATTTTGCTTAGCAACAAGTTGCGAGCTAGATAATCTTGTGCGTGGCTGTTGTTTGGTTTATGAATAGTAGGGGAACCGACTTGGCTAGCGGTCACGCTCGACTTTGTAGTCAATACACCTATGAGCGAGCAAGAGGTACATACGTCTATTGCGCGATTATAAAATTTTTACTAAATAAACGAGTTAAACCCTCGGAAATTTTTTCTCGATTAAAGGCACGGTTCGTTGATGATACACTGTCTTGGAATCGAGTTTTAGAATTTTTAACAAATGAATACGTTAAACCATAGGAAATTTAAAATGAAAGGTAATTATTTTAGTTTAATATAGGAATTTTATATTTGGCAATTTGACCAATTCACAATTTTTTATTTTATTTATTTTATTACACTTATCTCCGTAGAGGCGAACCTATAGCGTCGAGTCAGCGCCCCGAGATGCCAGCAAATAACTGTTGCAAATCCTCTTGAACAGTTACTGGTTGCAACAATACCACGAATCTCTGAAGAACAGTACCCATGATAATAGCTGTAACACACCCCGAATCCATCTACGCCCCTTGGATGTGATAGCGACTGTAGTCCCGACGTTAGTCCCGTGTCCCTGATCAAGCATATCGCTCGTCAATGTATGCTCTCAAGTAGGTTGAGGGTGTGCTTAGGAGCAGAGCTGCAATCTTGAGAGCAATATTCGAGCGCTGGGCTAATTTGGGATTTTTACAGAAGAAAAAGTTGGACCCGAGTAAAATATTTCTTGGCTCTAAAAGATAACTCAGTTTTTCAGAGGCGGGCCTGGCAATGTTCGACACGTGTTTATGCCATGATACATTCCACACAGACTGTGATGCTAAGCAATTTCATGCTTTTTCTAGATTCGAGGTCGTGGCCATGCATCATCAGCTGTGTAATCGATGATCCGCTTTACTTTGTGAATGTTGTATATTGTGTCTTCGTTGAACTGAAATCGACGAGTTTGGCCTTTCCCCACTGCAGGGCCTTATCCAGATCCCGATTCGATCTGGCTACATTTCAGCTGATGCGACATTGATGCACTAATCGACCGATCACTTGAAAAAGAGGAAACAGGCGTACTACTGTAGGAATTATCTTAGTTATGTACCAGCACGGGCACGGGTTCACTAAGATTCCACTATTTCACATCTCATCAAACCGCCGACTTCACTAATTGGATGAGCACATTTGCCACACATTTATCCAATCGCTCTTAATTCTCTTTTCTCTTTTTTATTATAAACGTGTATACTTTTGTACAGCGGATCCTGGCGGAATTTGTTCTTTAACACTTGATTGATGTTCGCCTCCCTGAATACCAAATTAGATTTGCGACGCACTCAGGGAATTTGGAAGATGCATTGGATGCATGAATGGTAAGAATTCTTTACAGGGAATTTTAGGTAATGCATTAGGTGCATTAAATATCCTTGATGAAGGAAACGTTTGCCTTAGTGACGTAGTCATGATATAAGTAGGAGAGTGTAGGCGGTTGGTGAGGTTCTGGAAGGGGGGCTGGGCGGTTGGAGGTCAAGGTGGCCCCGCTTGCTTTGGGAGGCGCGGTGGTTGGGTAGCGGAACTGTCGTGTTGACGAGTTCCTGAGTCATGGTTGGACTTGGGTCTGGAATGGGAGTGGACCTGGTTGTTACCGCGTTGATGCCGGCAGGGGCAAGGGGGTGCGGTGGGGTCTACTGGCCTGTTGCGGGTCGGATTGACCAACAGGTTGTGTCATCCGAGTAGGTCGGGGCCTATCGGGGGTTGGCCTTACGGCTGGGAGAAGCAGGTAGAGGCGTTGAGTTACTAACCTGTGTTGGCAGCGTCTACCAACAGGTTGTATCTTCCTAATAGGTCAGATCCTATTAGGGGCTTGTTGGCATCGGCTATCACGAAGTGCCAGAAGATGGGACGAAGGAGACCCAAGTCCAGTGTCGGCGTTTTTGTTCATATATTACTATCGAGACTTGCTTGCCGCTGGGACTTGTGAGGGGCCGGGCACGCAGTTGCGCGGGTCAACGATCGAGGGTGGACCGGTATATCGATATTCGATCCAGGGAGTTCTCGACCGTTAGCCAACTTAATGAGGAGGTGCCGGCTGGTCGCGCTTGGATGGCGGTAGGCGACTTAGTTTGGGGGGTGGTGGGGGCTCCTGGTGTGTGGTTGATTGGGTCCAACCGCAGGGCGCCCTGCAATTTATGCAACGCGCTCCGAAGCTGTTGAATGATGCACCTGGTCCGAGTGGCAGCGTAGTTGGGCGTGTTTTGCCTATGTGTTGCCGCTTGCATTGGGGCTTTGTGGACCTTGAGAAATACGGCCAAAGGTGGTCGTCGTGCATTTCCGGGCCCGCTACTGAGCGTACATGTTTCAGGTGGTGGGGCGAGGTCTCAGGCCGGTGGTATTGGACTGCTTCGCCAATCGTTGTTGCCGAGACGTTTGGGAGACATTAAGGGCCCTACGGAGGGAGGTCCGTGGGCAGGAAGTATTGTGCCAATACACGGGCACTCCGTTCACTTCCTCCTCCACTATATTTAATTGCTCCCTCGAGCACTACACGTTCCACCGAAGCAAAGAAAACGCCAAACACCGGACATGTAAAAAAATGTAAAACACATGATTTCTATTGTTTATTTTTATTTATTTTACGGTAGCACTACGTGAAAGTTATTATGTGGAGTCAATAAAAACACAATCTTCGAAGACAATATAATATTCGACATGGCTGTTACAAATACTGCTGGTACGGACTTGCTTTTAATTATAATTTAACACAACACTCGCCACGACTCGGGGTATATTATCTTCACCGTGCGCACCGGTGAGCGGGAGATCGCGTGGCCGTGGCAGTCAGCGGATGGAATTTGACTCCCCGAGGATAGAACTCTGACATGAATTCCATCCTAGGTTAGGGTTAAGAAAAGGGAAGAGAGAGAAAAACTTTTCTCTTAAGGGTGTGGCCGCCACAAAAATGCACTCTTTCAGTGCAGTGGTGTGTGTGCGCGATCGAACAGGTCGTTGTTATTTACACGAGTTCGAAGGTAGTCGAACAACGAAACAGGCAGGCGGCAAAGACAAAGAAGATTCATGATCTATGTCTATGCTGTGCAACGTCGCTATGATAGACGTTAAGAAAAAAAAAGGTGCTAATGGGATGCGATACTTTATACAATGGGAATTGTATATCATATCTTAGGTCGGTGGCCAAAACGAATCCCTTGCTTACATTTGTATATGCCGTGTAGTTAGTTGCGGCAGGGAAAGAATTTGAAGATTGTTTTTAAGTGGGAAAACAAACGATGAGCTGAATCCTATGCATGTTTACATGCGTAGACATATGGTTTATGGCATCTGTAAAAACAAGCTGTCCGACATAGGATTTTAACACAGACAAAGGGTGCCGACTGGCTTGGGATTCATTATGCCATATGCACTTTAAAGAATTGTTTTTAGGAATTTCAGATAATGCGTTGTATGCATCAAATGTTCTTGGAGTAGGAAATGTTTCAGGTATGCTGGGTGGAGATTGCAGTGCAGGTGTGGGAAATTGAAATTTGCCTAGGTTTCTTGAAAAGGTAGAGTAAGCTTGATGCGTGCAGCATTTGCAGGCGCTAATTCAATTGCATTCGCGAAATTATATGATTGGATATAGTTATGGGTGTTTTTTAGGAAGGCGAACCGTGGGGTTTGGCATTAAATGTCCTTGATGAAGGAAACGTTTGCAGATTTGTAAAGGGAGTTGGGGTTGGAATTGTGGGTGGTTCTTGCGTAAGGTTAGAGAACCCCCACACTATCATCCGCAAAACTGAATACTCTATTATCCGTTGACTCCAACAAATCATTTACGATACGAACGTCGCCCGCGTTGCGTACCCCGAGCCAATTGAGTTCTGATTTTATTAACAACAAGAACAAACCGACCGCGTCAGAATATCCAGGGAATTCTAATTGTTTTGGTGTGACTTTGATTTTGCCTTTCCACACTGTTGGGGGCTCCGTTTGGGAAGTTTGTGGTATAAAATATCGGAATAACATGATCCGTTTTAAAAATTATTAAATTCCTGTCAAAAATCGGTGTTTAGAATACCGGTTATTTTTGTCCTTCATTGTATAACTTCTATAGAAAGGTTCGACATCAAATTTTGACAGTCTATTCACCATACTTCCCCGACTCTGATGGTAACTAGGTTGCAACATCCCAACATTTGTCAGTACATAGGTTCATTTCATAAGTTTATGCTACGTTTTTTTTAAACATGAAAAATTTATTCCACAATATCATTTATTGTAACGTTAAGTAAAAAACGGAATACTTGTTTTCGTATGCAACCTCAAATAGTTTTTAAGGCGTTTTGATTCCTATGGTGCCATCGACGATTTTATATCTCATGATTCATCTTTTTGACGCCGGAATACGATGATGTTAGAAAACCTCCAGCTTTAACTGTGTGTGAACAAAGAAGAAATGTTGAATGTATTGTTGACAGCAGATGAGTGGATTTGGTATTAGGCGAACTTGATGTTTATAAATGGACTAGAAAACTCTAGAACACCGAGATTAACTTTCTAAAATGTGCGAATTAAATCATTCAGAGAATTGTCATGTGACAAAATCAAGAGTGATTCATCTCATCATAGAAGTGCTTTTCGAAATTATACCGAAGGCTACGTTGTTATAGTAGCTGATAAGCAATATCGTTTAGTAGGTGGTCCGTCAAAATGCGGAAAAAGTAAAGGTGCTGCTTAAATCGAAAATATTGGGCTGAATGGTACCCGTGTTTGATTAGGGACAAACATTACTGGTCTGGGGTATGAGAGTCTGGAGAGTGCAATATAGAAATCACATATCAAACCAAGGATGTTGCAGTGATTAACGCGAAACTCTCACATCATTTCAACGGCTCAGCATAAAAGACCAAAAAAAAGTATCAGAATGCGATGTATGCTAAGGTTTATAGTTGATGAGGACAAGCTGTAGCTCTAAATGTTATGCACTAATAGTTACAGTTACCTTACTGAGGCCCTACAATGAATGAACAAATTTATTACAAGCGATAGAACATGAATTCAATTAACTATAACGTAATGCGAAGCAAATACCGATCCATACCTTTGTAATGAGATATATGAAGCTAGTGATATAAATATACTCGTGCTTACGAATATTAAATTATTATTAGCGCATGTATTCTGAAAATCCACATTGCGGTCGTAAAAGGATTCATTGAGTAAAATAGATACGTCCATTAATATTTCTGTCGTCTACATTAAGCTTCCGATATATTTTAATTTGTTTTCCAACTAAATAATTTCAACATTTCTTAAAAACTGGAAAAATTGTTTGGGGTTCCACTGAATTTCATCAGTGCAGTACCGTCACTCTGGTGATATACTAAATTTGCAATTCAGAACATTCAGAGATACAATTACATATTAATATAGAAGCAGATATTTTACGTCGTGCTTGATTTTTCTTGGCACCAAATCGGAAACTATGACGCCAACAGAACTTGTCTAGTCTGTGGCCTCCTAGTGAGAGGCGATGAGATAAAAATCAGTTTACAAAGATCTTTTATTCACAACCACCACATCTAGCGAACGAAATACGTGTTAATAGATATTATTATAGTGTCACGGTTGGCTTATATCTATGCGTGCACCTGTGAATATGTGGTGGTATTGTCTGATGGCGGAGACCTCCCAGACGATGTCATCATCGATGTTTTTATAAAAGCCTCTTTTGTGAAGGCCATGGGGCAAAACGTGAACAAAGGATGGATCTGCAATGTGCTCGAAAGTTAGCTGATTATATAGGACAACGCTAGTGAATCATATTCCTGTATTAAATGTTTACGCTTCTTGTTGCTATTTCATTTTCCCCCTTTTTTGCTTTAAGTTTAGATTAATAAATAAATTAGCGAAGAGGAAGTTGCTAAATATCGTCCTTAGATTTTACTGTATGCGGCTTTTCATTCATATATTCCGATGGTGGACTCTTATGTGCGATGGGGAGACACTGGTCGGCAAAAAGTTAGGTGTTCGGTGTTTTAACTTAACCTACATTTATTATGTACTAGCTATTCCTGCGGACGTTTTCTGTCTTCCCGTGATATTTGGTTAAAGTACTTGTAGAAGAAATTCTGGACAGATGACAGGTCATTGGAGATATTGAAGAATAGGCAAGGGGCTTAAATTCTGGAAAGATGACGTTGGAGATACTGAAGATTAGGCAAGGGGATCAAAGTATGAGGTGGCCAATGATCAACCTAGTCGAAGTGAGAAAAGTTACATTTATTTGGAAAAAAATAAACTCCTTATATTGGTGTGTTTGACAAAATATTCGTTATATTTTATGGAAGTTTATGTTCCTACAGGAAAATAAATAGTAGAATTCGTAACGTTTTTGTGCTACTTTTTTTTAAATAATTATATTTTTTTTACACTAACGCGCGCACGTGTATTTAGTATTTAGTGCCTTGACGGAAATTGGGAAGATATATGAATTGCATATTGCTTTGATCGACTGATTAATTGCTGGAACAGCAGGAAGTCCAATATATTGAAAATTATGTACTTGAGTATCATCGTAAAGAGTGATCTGCAAAAGGCGCCTACGTCCAAATGTGATGCTTAGTAGTAGTTATTTTGGCTATAGCCTTATATCCTAGCAATTAGCATTAGTATTCCATAGGAGTAAATAGCAGTCGAGAATATGTGACATTCTAAAAGCGCCGGTAGTCGGATGTGATCTGCTAAAATCGGCGGTAATCGGTTGTGATCTCCTAAAAGCGGCGGAAGTCGGAAATGTTGAGGTTTTGGTTGTATCTTTTGTTGTGATTCCAACTATCATAGCAGGCTTTGAATCGAATCGTTTTCTCATCACTATCATTGCAAAACCTTGCAATACTTTATGGCGAAACTGGTCGGTAGTCTACCTTCTGAGTCGTGGTGTTGGTCCGATATTTTGTTCTGCATCTAATTGTTGCACACACAATCGATCAATCAAAAAAAAAAAGTAATTACATTGAATAAAAATTCAATCGTTTCATCGTATAAACGTCTGTTCCCTTACCTGAAAATTCGTACAAATTGTTACGAATTCTAGTGCAACTCCGTTCCCTATCAAAAAAAATTGTAAAAGAGAGAGTAAAACATTTCCCCTTCGTGACAAAAGTTACGACTTTTCACCCAACAACGATCTGTCACGAATTTAGAATTTTTCTTCCCTTATTGGACTTTGTCCTGTGGTAACTCAACAGGGGGATGGGAACTGGGCAAAGTCAATTGCTTTCAACCCAGGACGATCCTTGTACCTGTACAATTCAACTTGATATGCAGTCTCCACGTGACACCCCTGGACAGCCTTGGGACCCATGTAATGCAAGGGGGGCTTTTGTCGTTAAGAAATGGTAAGACTTCGTTTAATTATTGTACGAAGTTGCCATGTAATGATATGTATGTGATCGTAATTGGCTGGAAAGATATAAACTTAGTAATCTGTGATGATCTACGATAAAGCTTCCCTAATGGTTTGCTGTTTAAGCGCAGCCCGCTGAAATTAGATGGCGATATCGCCGCAGTTGGATGAATCAAATTCCACAATAGGTTTTTGATTGATTTGTTATCGAAATTGCTGGGGTATTTATACTCCCAATCAACCACTCAATTATTCACAAATTTCTTAATCTACTCATACAAGTTTGCTCAACAAGCCATTTCATTCTTAATTCATAATTCACTCAATACAATTTGTTTATCATGCTATTCTATTTTCTATCACCAACTTAGCGCATAATGAAAGAACAATGACACGATTTGACCCAATTAATTTGTGAATCACTCGCTAGTGGCAAGCTCGCCAGCGGGTGTCATATGATTCTTTCAAATCGTAACTGAAGCAATTCGTTTCTTTTACTCAATGAAAAGATTCGACCTTGAATTATTGTCGGCAACGAATGCTGGTTACGTGACACTTGCTAATTGTGACAAGGGCAGTTGATTCATTTGATATTATTCTTCATGGTCATTTCATGGACATGCTGTTACACTACACCCATCAGGTATTGAACAAATGCATGCAGCGATATCCTGAGAATGGTTGGCGCAAGGCTAATAACCCTGCCCGTAAAAACTAATTGTTGTGGAAATTTTAACAAGCACAGAAACGCAAATGGCTAAACGATTTGAGAATTTTCTCATGGAACGTCCGCTCACTATACAGAGCTCGGGCTGCACAGCACCTAGCCGATGGCCTGACCGAGTATAAGGCTAACATAACAGCATTACAAGAAAGAAGATGGGGAGTGGCGTCATTTAAAAAAAACGGGGTATTACATTTATTTAAGCTGTCATGCTTTTTGGTGATTCTAACTGTCATAGCGTCAGTTCGAATCACACGTTCTTCACTATCAATCTCAAACGCTATACACTCTTCGTGTGCGAGGCAAATTTAAGAACATAAGCCTCATAAACGTTCACGGGCCTACGTAGGAGTCCCACGACGACGAAAAAAAAAAATTCTACGAGAACGTCGAACGGGTCCTCAATGTCTGCCCGAGATACGATGTGAAAATCGTACTTGGTGATTTGAATGTGAAAAAATGCCGGGAGCTGGTTTTCATATACTACGCAGGTTCCCCTACTTAGCATGGGCACACTAATGACAATAGACTACCAGTCATCGAACTGGCAGCATCAAAGAACGTAGTCGTTGCGAGTACCAGGTTTCCGCGTAAAGATATCCACAAAGCCACCTGGGTATCACCTGATGGAGCCACACACAACCGAACTGACCACGTGTTGATAGATCGCCACCACTCCTCGAGGCTGATGATAGTATGAACGTACCGGGGTGTCAACGTCGACTCGGATCACTATCTTGTTGATATAGTGTTCCGAGGGCGGATTGCCTTACGGGGACATACTGCATATGCGGATCAGGTTCGGATCAACACGGGTGCCTTACGCAATGAGAACATCAGTAACATTTTGGTCATGCGTTAAAACTCACCCTCGAAGAGTTTGATGGATGGAGAGTAAGTCCTGGGGCCAGAATGCCGGGCGTGGAAGAGAAATGGATACGCCTTAAGAATACTATCATTACTACTGCCAACTTCATATTAGGCAGTAGTCGTAGAGATCCGAGCGACTGGCTTGGTGATGAGTGCAAACTAGCGACTGAACATAAGAATGCTGCATACCGGGCAAGCAGCAGTCTCATAGGACGCGGGTACGCGAGGAGTAATTCAAAGAGGCCAGAAGATCTGAAAAAGACTTCACACACAAAAGGAAAGTCCCTGGAAATAAACGTAGTCTGTAAAATAGAGAAAAGTAGAGAGCCAGGTCCGCACCAGTCGCGGAAGATCTACAAAATAATCCGCAGTACGATGCAGTACACACCACGTTGAACTTACTGCAAGGATGAAGAGGGTAATCTGATCACCACTCGTGAAAGCATTCTGGAGCGATGGGAAGTGCACTTTAATGAATTGCGAAATGGTCAGCTCACAGAAGAATTGGAGGCTCCACCAATGCAAGATTAAGACCAAATACTGCCGCCACCAAGCATTGAGGAAACATTAAAAGCCATAAGACAGCTCAAATCAAATAAACCCCCGGAGCAGATGGCATACCAGCTGAGCTGATCAAACAAGAGGGACAGCGTTACGTCACGCAATTCATGAGATGGTGGTGCACGTATGGGAGCAAGAGGAGATGCCGGAAGATTGGCGTCGCGGTATAATTCCGGAGAGGCTACGACCATGAGTCGTACGCGATCTACCTTGAAGCTAATATTGTAAGAAAAATCAAGCTGGATAGACTCCGATGGGCGGGAATGAGCGAAGAGGAGCCTGACCGGAAAGCCGTTTGTGGCAGGATGTATGGAAGGGGATAGCGTGGCAGACCTTCTCTGCGATGGAGGGATGGATGGACCAGGACGCCCAGAGCCGGGGAAAACTGAATGCCATCGTCTCGAAGTCGGGACCGGTGGAGAGACTTACTTCTAAAACTTGGCGAAACTGTTGATGCGCAACGCTACCGACAAAAAATGATCAATTTGAACCATGTATTGATCGAAAAACGACCAGAATGGGCCACAAGACACGGAAAGGTAATTTTGTTCCATGATAATGCTCCGAGTCATACAGTAAAACCCATCAAAGCAATAATAAAAGCTCTCGGCTGGGAAGTGTTACCCCACCCGCCGTATTCACCAGGCTTGGCCCCTTGCGACAACCATTTGTTTTCATCGATGGGACACGTATTGGCTGGGCAGCATTTCAATTCCTACGAGGAAGTCGACAATTGGGTCTCCGAATGGTTTGCCTCAATAGACGTCCGGTTTTATTGGCGTGGTATCCACAAATTGCCAGAAAGGTGGTCGAAATGTGTAGAAAGTAATGGCCAATACTTCGAATTAAATGTTTTTTACTTTAAAAAAAAAAGTTTTTTACTTTAAAAAAAAAACGCTCACTTCATACCGGTAACTTGGTATTACCGCGGACCTGTTTCCACCTAATTGAAAACGCAGCAATAACTTTAATGCTAAACTCACCCCCACATCAAAGACACTTTGCGGATCTTTGCCTCTTTTACATATATTAACACGAGACTGTTCCTCGGAAATTTGTGATACCATTCTAAGAAATTCGTCTTATTTCCATCCGAAAACTTAACAGTGGCCCAGTGTTGTTGTGGAATACTATGTATGTTTACGAAAAACGTCCATTTCTAAAAACTGACAATGTTATCTCTGGCCTAGGCTACGTAGCATTCAGAAATGAGCAATCCAGCTAATTGAAAATGCAACACTAACTTTAATGCTATACTCACTCTCCCATCCAAGGCGGCTGGTGGACCTTTGTCGCTTATGCAGGTATACCAGGGGGCTCTTCCTCAAAGATTCCTGATATTATTCCAAAGAACTTGGTTTATTTGCCGTCCACAAGGCATTCCGATGAATATCACCAAATTGCAATTCACCTCTCTATACCAAAATCCACCTTGCTACAGACCAGGGAAAAAATGGAACTCCTTCCCGGTGCGAGTGTTTTCGAATCGCTCAATTTGCCACTATCCAAAAACATTTTCAATACTTATCGAATAGCATAAAAAATGGTGTATAAACATTTCTGTTACACAACGTAACGAGAGTGGGTTTTAATAAACATTTCTCACATTTGATAGAATTATGTGTTCGGTGAAAAATCGATCGGTGAAACATCAAAATTAGATATTAGCAACCTAAAAAAATATTTGTTTATTATCCTCTTTTCCCATTAAGTGGTGTTTTAGCAGCATATTTATGAACGAATCTATATATTCTCCAAAGCCCACGGTTTTCATAACAAAAATTCCTTCATCAAGATCAAAGAAATTGGCACTTATTGAATATCGTTTAATCGCCTCATAGGTACCAGGCACCATATGCCCAGAAAACAAATTAATCGTGCTGCTAAAATTGGCCGAGTCGAGTATAATTCCATCCACATTTTATGAAGTTAAAAACAACTCGAAAACCCAAATATTCGGCACAGGAGAATTGTTTTAAATACATTTACAGTTCGATAAAGATTCGAAATTACTCAAGGCACTAATTATCAGAAGAGGGAGTATTGTTAACCGGAATCACAAGGCGCAGCTGCTTACACAATAAATTAACTCAAAACCACAACAAATTTTGTATATTTAAAAAGTGAGTCGATTTCGATGACTTTCAAGGATCGACGAAGTCATTTATTGTGTATAAAATATTTACTTACCAAACTCGACTAAACAAAATCACCTTCTTTTCACCACCGTTAAACAATAAACTTTCTTATTTTGATAAAATTTTGTAAACTTGACACAAACACAATATGGTTGTAATTTAAATTATATTACGTCAATACAGCATTTTATCGTATGGTACACTTTACACACATTTTTTTGTTGATTATAAAATTCACCTTAAGTCACTCGCGAAATTAATTAATTTCTATTTACTTCCGAAGACGAACCGAGTGAACTGCGTCGTTTATGCAAAACACCGATCGACTGAACAAGAAACGTCTTCTGGGGTGCTGGACCTGTTGATGTTCGTGTTGTTTCGGTCTTTACCTGATGTGTGAGTTCACTTGTTGGGTTTGTCCTGCTTAACATTTCTGCATTTGATCTCATCTCTTCAATTCAGGTAGAATTTTTATTTTTATGGTGTTTTGTTTTAAGAAGCTTGAGGAACGTATCTACCTGGTACAGATTTGTTATGGTTCTGAGGCTTTAAACAAGGCGCCGCGTACTTATCAATCAGTTCATATTGTCACCAAATATTTAATTGTTGATATATTTGTACTGAAAATTGTATAATGAGATGCGTTCAAAAACTGAAAGCGAATTAACGGCTATTTTTCGAACTTGGCGAAGGGCCACAATACGAACACTCTTCTGTGAGTATTTAATTTGACGTACATACATGGGTTGATGTAGGTTTATCGGCATTTCCGCATCAGTTCGGGATTGTGTTTTTATTTTTATATTTTGTCGACGATATTTTAATTAAGGTTGTTGAATTTCTGTATGAACTGTTATTGACAGACGTTTCTACGTTCCTAGATATTACATTATATTTATATTTTAATCGAAGTTTACGAGCGCTGATTGAAAAGTTTGGGTAGAGAAAGAATGAGTTCTGTATTTTAAAAATGATTTTATTTTCTATAGTCTTATTTTACTTCAACATTCTGTGTCTGTAAAATTTTAAACACTTTTCGCTTAACATTTTTTTCTATTGTAATAACCCCTTGAAGTAAAGCTTAAGTTTAGTAGGATTCCTGTTAGACACTGGGGCGTTCACCTCTTTTTTCAACCCATAATATCTATCTCCAGATAAAGTCTAACTATGAACCAACGATATTATCCACAATTTTTAAAAAGTATGAATTAACCAAACAAACAGTTCCACCAATCTTCTTAGAATATACTCAATAAGGGTATATAAAATTCTTAATATTTAAATTTCACAGCTTCTTCGATGGTCTTCTTGGTCTAGTTACCCTTGCCTCATTAAAGGCTAAGATTGACATCGAAAACAAAATTGCCATCATAGAAAATGCCACTCTATATATATACAGTGGTGCCACTCTATATATATACAGTGGTGGAAAAATAATAGAAACAAGCTTATTCTTCGATATTAATCGTTAAGAAAAAATGTATTTGGGGAAAAATAAGAATTAAAAATATACGAATAGATTTGGCGCACTGTAATACATAAAAGAAATACTAACTTTTTAATAATAAAAAGCGAGAAATAGTGAAAAAAAATATTGATTCCGGTTTTCTCGGATTAGGCTGAAAAAAATAATAATTATTATTATTATTTATTGGCCTGAGGAACCCAGAAGTTCATGACCTCACCGACTCAGCTCCGCCATTGTTCCCTATCCTGTACGCTCTCCTTCCACGTTCGACCATCCGATCCGATCTCCTCGAGGTCCAATCTAACATTGTCCTCCCATCTCCGTCGCGGCCTTCCTGTCGGTCTCTTTCCCGTTAGTTTACCGTCAACAATTCGATGCACGGTCCTATCATCGCCCATTCGCGCTACTTGTCCGGCCCATCTTAATCTTCGCGACTTGATTACTCTCACTATTGTAGGTCTGCGGTACAGCTCTTCCAATTCGTAGTTGTTGAGTTTCCTCCATTGTCCTGACTCCTCGTCATATTTGCCGCCAAATATACCCCTTAAAACTTTATTCTCGAATACGCGGAATTTGTTCTCTTCCCGTTTTGTGAGAGCCTATGTTTCGCATCCGTATAGAGCAATCGGCATGATTATGGTTCTATAGACACGGAGCTTTATATTACGTGATAGCAGTTTGGATTTCAACAGTTTACTGGCTGCATGCCAACTAGCGTTGCCGGAGTGTAGTCTTTTGTTAATTTCCTTCGACGTTTCGTATCGTTTCGTCAGTATCGTTCCCAGATACTTAAATTCTTTGACATTTTCAAATATCTTGCCCCTGACGTTTATATGTATTCTCTGAGGTCCACCTGCTCTCGCCGTAATCATGTAGTTTGTTTTGTCTTCATTTATTTCTAGGCCCACCTCTTCTGCTGCTTGCATGTTGATTTCACTGTTTTTACTTACAGTTTCTAGATTATTGCCCAGAACGGCGATGTCATCCGCATACGCGAGCACTTGTGTGACCCCGTTCAGGGATGATCCGGCCATGTTGTCGTCTTGTACCTTTCTGATAACATACTCGAGGACAAGGTTAAAAAGACATGGTGATAGACCATCCCCCTGTTTTAGTCCGTCCCGGATTTCAAATGGTTCTGAGGGCGGCATATTTTTTCGGGATCCCCAGCTCAACGACAATATGGTAGAGTCTTTGCCTTGCGGCTGACTCGTAGGCTTTTTTGAAGTCAACGAACAGTTGGTGAACCGTCTCTCCGTATTCCCACTTCTTTTCCAGCAGTTGCCTTATTGTAAACATCTGGTCGCTTGTTGACCGGTTCTTACGGAATCCGCACTGGTAGTCTCCCAGTATTTCTTCTGCGTACGATATGATTCTCACCAGTATGACATTCGTTAGTATTTTGTATGTGGTTGGGAACATTAATATTCCTCTGTCGTTTTCGCGGTCACATCTGTCGCCTTTTTTTTTTAAATGGGGCCGACTATTGAGGTTTTCCATTCTTCCCGAGTGACTTCCTTATCCAATATTGTTTAATCAGTGATGTGTGATTCTTGCCAATATGGCATTTGTTAATATTTTGTATGTGGTTGGAGCAATGATATTCCTCTGTAATTTTCGCAGTGAGATCTGTCGCCTTTTTTGAAAATGGGGATGACTATTGAGGTTTTTCATTCTTCTGGAATGACTTACTTGTCCCATATTGTTTTAACCAGTTGGTGAATCTTTCGAGCGGCTGCCTCTCTCCCATGCTTTATAAGCTCTGCCGGTATGCAATCGACTCCGGGAGCCTTGTTGTTTTTCAGTCGATTTATCGCGTCTACAACTTCGTCGAAAGAGGTCTCTCGGATCTGGGGCTCGGCTGTATGTACGTCTGGTGCGTTTATTTGTGGTTGATGGGTGCGCACAATGAGCAGGTTTTCGAAGTACTGCGTCCACCTTGTCACGATATTTTTTGTTTCTGTCACCAGACAACCGTTTGTGTCTCGGATTATTTTGGCCCTCCCTCGGTAGCCATTTCTATTTGAATTTATGCTGGCATACATACCTCTGCTGTTCTTTGCTCTGGCATTTTCTATGATGATGTCTATGTGGCTTTATGGATTTATCTTGTGCTTGAACATAGTGCTTTTCACTAACAGATCTCTGGACGCTGCGAACGTGATAATTCGAATTCCATTATCATTTGAAACGTCGTGTAGGTTCTCTTTACTTTTCGATCAAACACAGGCCAATCCTCCCGTGTGTTCTTGTTCAAACAATCCGTTGGCCCAAAAGACACGCCATGGGAAATCGCTTGCTTATACAGCTGCAGCCGATTTTCCCTGATCAGTTGCATAAGCAATAAACACCAATTCGATGGACGTGATCATAGTTTGTTTTTCCTAAACAATCTAGCAATGGTGTATTGCTCCAAGAAGCCCTACCAAATCCTTTCCCCACATATACATCCAAATTCCAACACCTACAAGATGATTCAAACAAATCAATCACCCAAATTAAAAAATACAAAATCCCGATAAACGAATCAAATATTCGTTTATCATCCATACTCATATCCTAACTTCCTAAAAACAAAATACCACAATTCAAATCTTCGTATGAAAACAAACTCATGTTCCTACAAATCCTGATCTTTATCTCCATTCTTGCCAGATGTGTACATTCTAAAAATAGATATCACATTCCTTTTCTCCAGTACTCGACTCTAGTCGAAGTACATTTCGAAATTTCGATGCATCCGCGATACAAAATCCCGATAAGGTTTTGTATATAAGGGTGATGAAATGCGTATTCGGGGATCAGTCTCTAGGTTGGCGTCCGACGTTTAAGGACGCCAATCATTTAAAGTAAATATTAAAATTAATAAAAGTAGTTGCAGATTCCAAAAACTGCATTTTTATTGGATGCGGCCGAATTTCAGAGCTCTTTTATTCAACAATCGGTTGTCACTCTTCCCGGAGGCCCCGGAAGCACGGTGGCGACCGCAACGGGTCCTCTCAGGACCTGTCTTAAAGAGATCCTGAGAGAAGGACCATAACAATGGTCACGTCCCACGTTTTGTTCACTAATACAAAGCATAGCGCAACTCGCGCCAAGAGTCGAACTCTTTGCCAGTGTAAATATTCACACTGGAATTCGACCCTTGACTCGCTATGGATGCAATGCACAATTGACGTGGATAAATACACAACCTGATCACCAGATCAGGTCCCACGGTATAGTTCTCTTAAACAACCCATGTACCATTAGCTAAGGCAAACAAACGCGTATCTTAGCGTTTGAAACCTGAAATTGCGTTTCTGTTGACATAATACTCAGAAACCTAATTCTGCATCAACGAATCGCTAGTTTAAACATAGCAACTTTTTTCGGTCGCTATACGAGTGACCATTATTTGCACAGCTGACCTATTTGAATCCAAATATCGTTAGTCAGTTTTTGATGTCGTTTTTCTTTATTCGACTGCAGCCGATATATGAAATACTGTTCTTTCCCATGTGCAGGCCCTCTCCCTGTTTGTGTGCATCTTGAATAGTGATATCGGCACGAAACAACATCTAGAATCGTCACGAGAGTCAGATAGTAACCTTGGAAACGCGCACACGTACTGGGGACGTTGCGTGAGTCAGATTTCTACACGCAAGGTGGTTAGTCGAGAACCTTAAATGTTATGTGTCGCCTTATGTAACGTTTTTTATTCAAATCTTTCCTCCGATAAAGTGTTTTAGTCGAGGCGTAAATTTTGTACAACTAGTAATCTAATGTGTCGCTGTTGGAATCCGTCGCCGCACGCGCAGGCAAATATATTACATTTTAAAGCCTAGCTTAAAACTTTGAACAATTTAAAGACTAATCGATGTAGCAGTGTTAGACTTAAGAACTATAATCAATAAAGTGAACCCTTATAAGCACACCCCAAAATTGGATAAATAATGGTTCCTTCAAAACAAAGTCGATGTTATGGACTGGCCATCGCAGTCCCTTAATCTTAACCTAATAGAACACCTATGGGGCATTCTTAAGCGCAAGATCGGAGACTGCAAAGCCAGAAATAAGGAAGAACTTAGATGAATGGTACTCTATACCACCCGCGACTTGTACCAAACTAGTCAATTCCATGGGACGAAGATGAGAAGCAGTGATCAAAACCAAAGGTTGAACAACTAACTATTAAAAGGATATGAAACACTTTTACTGTCAATTAATTCTTCACAAAACACAAAGAAAAAACAATTATTTTTTTCAGCCGCCGCTTGCTAGAAACCTTGACGTGGTGCGGGGGCTTAAATTACAATGAATCACTCAGGCTATGCTGACGGAAGCAGCTTCCAGTAGGGCCACCCATGTCAGACAGGCTACCGAGGAGTAACACACAAATATCTACCCCCCCTAATCCAGGGTGTTACGCGTCACCGTGCCCATTGGATGATTTGCGACCAGGGGTATACCGGCTGTATTATAACGGCGCCTCTCTGACACCGGGTCGAATCAGAGCAGTAAGCAGACCTTACCATATCAAAACGGGGCTCTGATGTGGCGGACCATTTGAAACCCCAAGACTCGTGGGAACAAAAATGAATAATCAATATACAAAAAACAACCCCACGCAAAACCCGATAGGCGTAGGTGTGATGAGCCGACACTACCATAAGGGAAAAAATCATCAAGAAAACACCGACCCGGCAAAAAGAAGACGTAGGGAAAAACGGAAAAAGCGGGATATACGCGTCGGCACGTGGAATGTTCGAACGTTACATAAACCGGGCGCGATACAGACGGTCGTAGAAAATCCCGAAACAATATAAAATGGACATCGTCGCGCTTCAGGAAGTTCGACTCCCACATCAAGTATTCGAAACCAACGGGTTTACACTGGCGTGTGGAAGTATCGATACACATAACCTCGGAACTGGCTCCATCATAAGCAAGAAGATTACGCCCCATGTAAAAGATGTGAAATTTATTAATGACCGAATGTCGGTGCTAAAATACAGAGCCCATGGTACAATTATGTATTTATAAACGTACACGCCCCAACAGAATCTACGGACGAAGAATCGAAGGACACATTCTACGAGACCCTAGAGCAGTGGTTCTTAACCTTTTTAGCTACCGGCACCCCTAAAATTTTCAAACAATATTCTCGCACCCCTTACTAGAAATTATTGAGTTATATAAATTAAAAAACAAACATTATGCAAAACATATTTTTTATTAATTTTATGTGCGTAACAAATTTTTTATAAATTTTAATTGTTAGCTGAAATAATCAATTATAAATTATCAAAGTTTTTATTAATGGCTTTTTTGTTGTTGCTTTTCCTCAATTATTTTTGAAAACCGGGGGATCTTTTTTGAAATAGCTACACGCATATCATTACTAACACTAAGTCTATTTCTAGCTTTTGTTTTTATATGCACAAGTGACGAAAATCCCATCTCACACAAATATGTTGTGGCAAATGGAACAAGATGCTGAAGCGCTATTTTAGCTAATCGTGGATATGACATTACTTGAGCACACCAGAAATTTTCCAAATTCTCTGCTTCAAATTCCATTTGATTATGTCCATTTGTCCGTAGTTCAACAAGGTCATCTTTCAATAAATTACTGTCATCCATTGAGTCCAGATTATAAATAAATGGATCTAATATCCATTTTTCTGATATATCTATATCTCCAGTAGCAAAATATCCCTCAAAAGATTCGCTCAACTTTTGCAAATGATCTTTAATTTCGGTGGTAATATTGTTTCTTTCATCATCTGAAACAAGAACTTCTTCAAGCAAAGGAAAGTTAGCATAATTTATCTTGTCAACACGGTTAATCCAAATTGAAAGTTTTCGACTAAACGCAGTCAACTTCTCTTTCGCTGTTATAGTGTTCACTCCAAATCCTTGGATTGAAATATTTAATTCATTAAGGTGCGTGAATATGTCTGCCAAATACGCTAGCTGAATTATAGCATCTCTATTGCTGAATTCATCAGCTAAACTACTGCCTTGATTATTAAGAAACTGCATTATTTCACTTCGCAATTCGTACACACGATTTAGCATACGTCCACGCGATAGCCATCTTACTTCTGTGTGAAATAAAAGGACAGTATGCTCGGCACCAAGTTCTTCGCATAAAGCACGGAAGAGACGATGATTTAAAGCTCGACCTCTGATAAAATTTACAACTTTGACTGAAGTGATTAATGTTTTCTTTAATTTTTCAGGCAATGTCTTTGTAGCTAGCGCATGTCTATGTAAAATACAATGGGTAATTGTAACGTGAGGCACTTCCTTTTTTACATACGCTACAAATCCAGAATTTTTGCCTAACATGGAAGGAGCTCCATCAGTACAAATTGATCCTATTTTGTTCATCGGTATCTCATATTGTAATAAAAAGTCTTTGACTTTATTAAATATATCAATTCCTTTTGTAGTCAATTCTAATGGTTCACAAAACAAAAATTCTTCAACAATTTCTTTTTCTTTTACATATCGTACAAACACCATCAGCTGAGAACAATTTTCAACATCTGTAGATTCATCCAATTGAATACCCACTGGGACATTACTAGCTTTAATATCTTCAATTACTTGTTGTAAGATGTCTTTACTTATATCAGAAATTCTAGTACGGATTACGTCATTTGACAAAGGAATTTGTTGAAGCTTTTGTTGTGCTTCAGTACCCAACACTATTTTTGCCATTTCTAATGCACAAGGCTTTACAAGTTCTTCAGCTATTGTATGTGGTTTCTTCTTCTTGGCACAGATATATGCAACTTGATAAGACGCTTGCAACAGCGGCTTTTCGTGTGATATAAATCCAAAAGTTGTGATAGTTCCACTTTTATCAAATCGAACTCGTTTAGATTTCAAACTTTCAAAATCATAGCCAGCATCTACACCACCATGCTGTTTGGTAAAATGCTCATTTAGTTTCGACGGCTTGAGATTGGCGTTTGAAAATTTATTGCAGCACAGAATACATTGTGGTCGCTGCGTTCCATCCTTCTCCGTTGTAAATGTAAAACCATAACGAACATAATCGTCATTCCAACATCGTTTCTTTGACATGGCGCCTTTTGAATTTGACTTTAATGTACCAAATTATATTCTAATAATTAGAATATAAATATTCAACTAAACTTGTAAAATTAACTTGTATTAATTATTTTATTATTAATATTTAACTTTTAATATTCAACACGAAAATTCAAACTTGTAATAGTCGACACTAAAATTCAATTATTTTTAAATTTTTATTCAATGTAATGTGCGCATCAACAGTATTTATATTTCTAAGAATAATCGCAACAATCAACTGAAATTTCGAGGAAATATAAAAATTAGTATAGAAACTAGAAACGCATTTGAATTTTTGTAATTGTAGAAAAAATACAAAAATTAATTTGTCTCGATGGTTTATAATTTACAAACATATTTAAAAAATGTTTAGGGAATAAAAAATTTACTAACCAAAATGAATTTTTAAGATTAGTTTTTTATTTTGCTAGCTACACGTGAATTTGTAAAATTACAATTTCGCACCCCAAAATATTCAAGCTCGCACCCCTAAGGGGTGCGTGCACCACCGGTTAAGAACCACTGCCCTAGAGGAAGTATTTGATGGGATCTCATCATTCGATGTTAAAATCCTCCTCGGGGACCTCAATGCGAAAATTGGAAAGGAAGACATCTTCCAACCAAGGTTTAATTAATGCAATGGTTTTGATGCCATGGCAAGATGGTGATCTTGCCGTGGGCTTATGTTTTAGGTATGAGACTTTGACCGGTAATTTATTGTAGGTCGGGAAAGGGGAGTTGGGTTAGGACGATGGGTGGTTGTTCGGGCGAGCCTTAAAGAACCCACACATGTCCTTTTCAGAATATGGTAGCATAACGGTGTTTAAGATTTCTACATAATCTTTAGCACAAATGTTGTCCTTTCTAAGAAAAATTGCACCAACACCAGATGCTGAAAAGCACCCCCAAATCATTAAATTGCCTCCACCATGTTTCACTGTCTTTTTCGTATCTTTGGATCGAATTCTGAGTTCATTGGTCGTCCGACGTACATTTATCCATCGGAACCATACAAATTAATCTTGGTTTCATCCGACCATAAGATGTTATTCCAATTCGCACTGTGGAGGTGTTTTTTTTGGCAAAAACGAGTCTCTGCTTTATATTTTTCTTGTTCAAGTATGGAACTTTTCTGGGACTTCTTCCAGGAAGACCCGCTTCTGTTTTACGACTCGTACAAGGTGCGTTTATAGCGTTTGCGACGATAATGAAGATCGGGTGATTCGACCTGACACTATCACGGTTAGAATCACTAAAATATAGAACTAAAGCTCAACGCATCAGGCCACTGCCGCGTGTACGAATTTGATTTCTAAACTCAAGTACATTCGACTGATGTGAAAATGCTATATTATTGCTATGGTACGCGGGTTTCCTCTTATGTTTCGGGATTTGGCACCCCTAGTGTTGCAATCCGGCAATTGACAGCTCTGTCGTAAAGTTGGACATTTTTGAGGTTATACGCACTCTGAACGTTTTGACATACGAGCGCTATTTGTGTTGTTTACAGTAACTTAAAAGATTCATCTCGGCCCAAAAATGGAATTAAATCGTCAACATTTTCGTGCGATTATTTTTTACAACTTTCGGCGTGGATTAACTCAGCAACAGTGCATGGATGAACTTAATTCAATTTTTGGCGATGAAGCTCCATCAAGGACCAGTGTTTATCGATGGTATGGTGAATTCAATCGTGGTCGTAGTTCACTCCAAGATGAATTTCGTGAAGGTCGTCCAAAATCAGTTGTTGTTCCGAAAACCATTGATGCTGTGCGCGAACTGATATTGGAAGATCGTCATGTGACCTATCGTGAGATTGAGACAACCTTAGGCGTTAGTGGGACCAGCATACATTCAATATTGCATAAACATTTGACTGTCAAAAAAATTTGTTCGCGTTGGATCCCACACAATTTGTCAATCGCCCAAAAACAGGCTCGTGTCAATTGGTCTAAAGAAATGCTCAAAAAATACGGTCGCGGTGCTTCGAAACACGTTTATGACATCGTGACAGGTGATGAATCGTGGATTTACGTGTATGAGCCCGAAAGTAAACAGCAGTCGACTGTCTGGGTGTTTCAAGATGAGCCAAATCCAACAAAAGTTGTTCGCGCACGAAGCACTTCCAAGCAAATGGTCGCCCGTTTTTTCGGAAAAACTGGACATGTCACAACCGTACCACTAGAACAACGCAGAACAGTTAATTCTGAGTGGTACACAACCATTTGTTTGCCAGTTGTCTTCCAAGAAATCAGGAAAACCAACCGCCGAAGACGGATCACTCTTCACCACGACAATGCGAGCTCTTACACATCGGCTGCGACAACTGCATTTTTGAGCACCCAAAACATCGATTTGATGGGTCATCCGCCGTATAGTCCAGACTTGGCACCGAATGACTTCTTTTTATTCCCGTACGTAAAAAACAAACTGAGAGGTCAACGTTTTTCGACACCTGAAGAAGCGGTTGCTGCGTTCAGAATGCATGTGTTGGAGATACCTCAATCAGAGTGACAAAAGTGCTTCGACAATTGGTTCAAACGCATGCAAAAGTGTATAGATCTTCATGGGGAATATTTTGAAAAACAATAAAGTGATTTTCGATGATCAATATTTGTTTTTGTTCTCTAATCCCGAAATATAAAAGGCAACCCTCGTATACGGCTTTAATGGATGTACTTTTGTTGGTGTTGTTCTTCACTATTGGTCGTGTGTATCTGCTAGAAACGCCACACGTTTAAGTCATATTTTAATTCCGTTGAAGAAAAAAACGGCTTGTTCTTGGATAGTCGGATTAGCAGGTTGTCGAATCGTGAGGTTGTTTTTTTTTCTGCCTCTGGTTTCCATTTCGGGACCTGAATGAACAGCTGTGAATATTCGTTTCTTCGCACTTCATTAGCTTAGCTATTTCATCCATTGATTTCCCGTCATTTCTTAATTTTTTTATTAATACACGATCGGAGCTAGTGCAATGTACTCCACGACCCATTTTCACTAAAATTTAATTTTTATTGTTTTTTTTTTCTAACAAACACTAAAACACAAGTCTAACAAATTTACGACGATTTTAATAAAGACGGACCAGTAGTTTACTTCACAATCACGATTGAAGACTGTGGTGATGGTTTGTTTCTATTATTTTTTCCAGGCAAAATATGCCTTTCGCTTCCATTTTTTACTACTAGGCAAAAACAAAAACTGATAGGAGCAAATTGATGCCCCACTACAAAGTACCGTCAGGTACGGTTCGGCTATAGAATGGTGTCGAAGAAAACCCAAATTGTACGCAGTTACTGATTGTTGATCGTTATCTAAACCTTGGTTTCTATTATTTTTTTCACCACTGTAGATATATATATATATATATAAAATATATATATATATATATATATATATATATATATATAAAATATGTATATATATGTATATATCTATATATATATATATATATATATATATATATATATATATATATATATATATATATATATATACCCCCCTTCGTAGAAACCTTGACGTGGTGCGGGGGCTTAAACTACGAGACCCTAGAGGAAGTATTTTATGGGATCTCATCATTCGATGTTAAAATCCTCCTCGGCGACCTTAATGCGAAAATTGGAAAGGAAGACATCTTCCAACCTACTATAGGTAAAGAGAGCCTACACGACGTTTCAAATGATAATGGAATTCGAATTATCACGTTCATAGCGTCAAAAGATCTGTTAGTGAAAAGCAAATATGAAAGACAAAATCTCTAAAACAATAAACAGTTGCGAAAAGTGTACAATTTTAAAATATGTCAGGAACATACTCAACTACAATTCGAAAAACCCGAAATGCCTTTAAAGCTACTTGAGATTCTTCACATTGACATATACACCATAAACAATAATTAAATCGTCACTTTGATTGATAAAATCACGAAATTTGCCCATGGGTACACCCCAAACCGCAGAAGTAGTATAACTGGCTAAATAACTACGTCAGCCTGTACGGCATCTCGTAGACAATTGTCCGCGACCAAGGACCTGAATTCGTCTCAAACATGTTCAAAGACTTCTGTAGACAACATGATATAAATTTACATTATACATCACTCCAAAAAACCAGTACCAACGCTTCAGTCGAATGATTACACTCAACCATGACTGAAATATATGGACTCCTTCTAACGAAACGAAAAGAAAAAAATTTACTGCAAACCATGAAGAAATATTATCCGAAATACTTATTACGAGGGTGGGGCAATAAGTCAATAGAAACGCCTTCGATGGCGCTCGTAGAGTCGCTAATGGTCTGTTTTTAGTAAGCATCATTCCTCACCAACTATCTGTCAATTTCCAATTTGGTTTCATATTTCCATTTTGCATGATAAATTGGGTATGAAAAAAATGTCTGCGAGATGGGTGCCGCGTTTGCTCTCAGCTGTGGACTCTTGGCGCGCATGTGTGGCAAGCCAGATAAGATTTTGGGCAGATTAGTAACTGTAGATGAAACATGGGTGCCCCGCCCGGTAGAAACCTTGACATGGTGCGTAGGCTTAAACTACAATGAATTACTCAGGCTATGCTGACGGAGGCATACGCTTCCAGTAGGGCCAACCATGTCAGACAGGCAAGCGAGGAGTAACACACAAAGATCTACCACCCCTAATCCAGGGTGTTACGCGTCACCGTGCCCATTGGATGGTTTGCAGACAGGGGTTCACCAGCTGTATTAAAACGGCGCCTCTGTAACACCGGGCCGAATCAAAACAGTAAGCAGATCAGCGGATCAAAGAGGGACTCTGATATGGTGGACTATTTGAAACCCCAAGACGTGTGGGAACAAAAATGAGTAATCAATATACAAAAATCAGGCCCACGAAAAACCCGGTAGGTGTAGGTGTGATGAGCCGACACTACCATAAGGGCACAAATCATCGAGCATTCAGCCGACCCTCAGATTCCAGAGCCCTCTTTCAATGAAGTTGTTGACACAATAAATCGATTGGAAAACAACAAGATTCCCGGAGTCCACTGTATACCGACAGAGCTTATGAAGCATGGAGGAGAGCCAACCGCTCAAAAGATCCACCAACTGATTAAACAATATGGGATAAGGAAGTCACTCGGGAAGAATGGAAAACCTCAATAGTCGTCCCCATTTAAAAAAAGGGCGACAGATGTGACCGCGAAAACGACAGAGGAATATCAATGTTCCTAACCACATACAAAATACTAACAAATGTCATACTGGTGAGAATCATATCGTACGCAGAAGAAATACTGCGAGACTACCAGTGCGGATTCCGTAAGAACCGGTCAACAAGCGGCCAAATGTTCGCAGTAAAGCAAAAAGAAGTGGGAATACGGAGAGACAATTCACCAACTGTTCGTTGCCTTCAAAAAAGCCTACGACTCAGTCGCAGGGCAAAGACTTTACCATATTGTAGTTGAGCTGGGAATCCCGAAAAAATATGCCGCCCTCATTCAAATTTACATGAACAAAAACAAAGGGCGAGTTAGAATAGGAAATCACCTCTCAGAACCATTTGAAATCCGGGACGGACTAAAACAGGGAGATGGCCTATCACTGTGTATGTCATCAGAAAGGTACAAGACGACAACACGGTCTGATCATACCTGAACGGGGTCAAACAAGTGCTCGCATACGCGGATGACATCGTCGTTTTGGGCAATAATCTAGAAACTGTAGATAAAAACAGTGAAATCATCAAGAAATAAATGAAGACGAAACAAAATACATGATTACGGCGAGAGCAGGTGGACCTCAGGGATCACACATAAACATCAGAGGCAAGATATTTAAAAAAGTTAAAAAATTTAAATATCTGGGAACAGGCCTCGGGACTTGCTAAATAAGGCCAAGACCGGATCCCGGTTGTAGTGCCAATGATGATGATGAAATGAGAAAATAAAAGAAAATCGTCCTCATTTTCTAAAGACTTATTGACCTGCTCTCGTACCTATAATAATGCTATACATTCAGTTACAAAGCACACACCGTATGAAGCCTTCTTCGGTCGCCCCTATAGATTCAATAAAACATTTACTCCTACAGATGAACACCAATACCATACAAAGCTGAGCGAATTTCTTGAAGAATTATATTGCGTTGTACCACACGAAAAATCCTAGAAGAAGACCCTGAAAGCTCTGCATGCATTGGGAAGCTAATGAACAACATGGCCGCTCTTAGTCCATCCAGCGACGTTGGCAGAATAGCGACAATTACCCAACCGCAACCAAACTTTCTTTTGTTTATTAACGTACATAAACTAATAGTAAACTCTGCCTGCAGCTCAAACTCATTCTTCATAGACGGCACATTCCTGGTACACTTTAAAGGATGTAACGTTGAAGCTGACGGAATAACATATCAAGGCGACACAGAAACCTATTGGAACACAGTACATGTCCCTTCGCCCTCGAGAAGCAGCATCCACACAAAGAAAATAACGGAAGTACTAAGCCTACAGAAGCTTAGGGATTACATAATCACTACTGAAACCCCCGCCACGTGGGCATCTGCATTTGATGCAGGTCCACCACCTATCACCTTCCTACCGAAACCAAAAAAGAAAAAAAAAAAACTACCTCAATCCTAAGTCGCACCGCGACATTGAAACTAGGGTATTCGAACTAGGATTCACTACGGAAATCCTAAACTACGCAGCAGGCACATCAATATTTCTATTTACCCTCACCATCATCATCGTCATTAGAAGGAAAAATTACAACCCAGATGCTCCGAACGATACCGCATCACCCCAGCCCTCATCCACTCCCGCCAGATGACGTCATTTTCGCATTCAATGATATGACTATGGCCGTCGCTCCACCCCAAAGGAGGGAGGAGTTACGCAACCCAACGCACCAGCCACCTGTTTCCACATCATCTTCTAACCACAAAGCTCGTCATTCTACAACATAAACGCAACAGTAGCAGAGGTCGTCACCCCCAGCACCTGTTAAAGTAACCGTATTTCGTTATATTAAGTTACACAGCCACCTGTTCCCACACCCCTAGCTTAATAATTGCATTGTATTGTATTTTTTGTTCAATTGCGTTGTAAACCTACACCATTTGTACTTCCACGGGTGATTTGCTTGTACACTCAGCGTCTATTGAACTTCCAGCCTAATTCAATACCAAATTCCAAACTTCAGGAGAAATCACTTTTGCAGATAATACGTAGGTGTTTTGTAAAACAAATTATTGTTTCCAGCTCAGTCGAATAAAGGTGTTCTAAGTAAATAGTTACACTTTTTTTTTACCGCGAGCTGAGCTGTACTCATAACTAGCGCAGCAATTTTATATTATTTTCCTTAATATTTGCCTTGAACATTTCAAAACGTGGTTGATAACTTACTTTATCGCAATTTTCTTAAAATTATACGAGGGTTGCCTTTTATATTTCGGGATTAGAGAACAAAAACAAATATTGATCATCGAAAATCACTTTATTGTTTTTCAAAATATTCCCCATGAAGATCTATACACTTTTGCACGCGTTTGAACCAATTGTCGAAGCACTTTTGCCACTCTGATTGAGGTATCTCCAACACATGCATTCTGAATGCAGCAACCGCTTCTTCAAGTGTCGAAAAACGTTGACCTCTCAGTTTGTTTTTTACGTACGGGAATAAAAAGAAGTCATTCGGTGCCAAGTCAGGACTATACGGCGGATGACCCATCAAATCGATGTTTTGGGTGCTCAAAAATGCAGTTGTCGCAGCCGATGTGTGAGAGGTCGCATTGTCGTGGTGAAGAGTGATCCGTCTTCGGCGGTTGGTTTCCTGATTTCTTGGAAGACAACTGGCAAACAAATGGTTGTGTACCACTCAGAATTGACTGTTCTGCGTTGTTCTAGTGGTACGGTTGCGACATGTCCAGTTTTTCCGAAAAAACAGGCGACCATTTGCTTGGAAGTGCTTCGTGCGCGACCAACTTTTGTTGGATTTGGCTCATCTTGAAACACCCAGACAGTCGACTGCTGTTTACTTTCGGGCTCATACGCGTAAATCCACGATTCATCACTTGTCACGATGTCATAGACGTGTTTCGAAGCACCGCGACACCGTGTATTTTTTGAGCATTTCTTTCGACCAATTGACACGAGCCTTTTTTTGGGCGATTGACAAATTGTGTGGGATCCAACGCGAACAAATTTTTTTGACAGTCAAATGTTTATGCAATATTGAATGTATGCTGGTCCCACTAACGCCTAAGGTTGTCTCAATCTCACGATAGGTCACATGACGATCTTCCAATATCAGTTCGCGCACAGCATCAATGGTTTTCGGAACAACAACTGATTTTGGACGACCTTCACGAAATTCATCTTGGAGTGAACTACGACCACGATTGAATTCACCATACCATCGATAAACACTGGTCCTTGATGGAGCTTCACCGCCAAAAATTGAATTAAGTTCATCCATGCACTGTTGCTGAGTTAATCTACGCCGAAAGTTGTAAAAAATAATCGCACGAAAATGTTGACGATTTAATTCCATTTTTGGGCCGAGATGAATCTTTTAAGTTACTGTAAACAACACAAATAGCGCTCGTATGTCAAAACGTTCAGAGTGCGTATAACCTCAAAAATGTCCAACTTTACGACAGAGCTGTCAATTGCCGGATTGCAACACTAGGGTTGCCAAATCCCGAAACATAAGAGGCAACCCTCGTATTATCTATCGGCAGAAAACTCGAAAAAACCCTTTGTTTTAGACAGCTACAGTGGTGTTAGTAAAAGGTAATCATTCCTTCATCACTAATTCGTCACACCTATTCTCCATATTAAATAACGACAAGCTTCTTCGTTTAATTACATCCTTGTATGGGATGTAGCACTCTATTTTTCTTCCCCTTAATGCAATAGTACCTTATTTACAACTTGGAAACAGATACCTGCTTCAATGGCATGGTAAGGAAGTCAGGTCACTTCATAATAAAGGCAGCTAACTTTAGGGCGCCTATTTTTGTGTTTAGATCTGAGCTTACCTAGGTTACCTACACCTGAATCAACAAAATTACTTGACGTCCCATAACTTTATTCTAATTTCCAAACGTACAACGTCTCCCTTTGGGGTCAAAATCTCCCGAATTCAGTACATTATCTCAAACACGAATAAATTAATAAATTTGTCGAACAATCATCACAATGCGAATGACAATTCTATTGTTCCTGTGCACCTACAATCGTATACAGCAATCCGGAATAGGAATGTCTGCAAGTATTTCTGCCTTACAAGTTGAAATCACATTTTCCTTAGAAGAATTTTTCCTACACTCATTTAAGAGTAGATTTAATATTTCATTCTTTGACAATCATATACACACGAATCCACCCACAAATTTTACATCACCAACAATTTTTCTATGGAATTTATTGTTATTCTCAAAGTACTCGATGACTTTAAAATATTTTGTTGTTTTGAATCTATCAAAACCTTTCCTTACCTTGTGAGGTATCAGTTACCTGAGTTCACCGAAAATTAAATCATTAGTACTCGCGGAAAAACCCTCCTTATGGAAAAACCCTTAGTATTTGTCAGAGATGTACGTCCTGCATCCTTATGTATATTTATTGCCATCAATAAAATTATCAATACTTCTAAATGCCAGTAGTTTGCAGCGGACGCGGATATTAGTTTGCATTATCTATATTCATTACAATTCGGGAATTTCAGAACATGTGAAGGACTTTCAGATGGAAGCCCATATCACATCGGGACTTTCCCATTGATTTATGATATTCATATAAATATGTAAAGGGCGGTTTTATTTACATGCGTTTTTTCAATCATAATCGCCTTATGAATTTCTTAAAACTTTTCTTCCTTGGGTATTATATATTGGGTTTTGTTTTTTTTCAATAAAATATTAATGATGTTGTTTTTATTTCTTATATACAGAAATACATTTAAATTTTATAGTTAATATGATATATTCAATATTGAAACAAAATGTAAGAAAATTAGAAGACATTCAGTGGTTTTATACAATTTAAGAAAAAAAAATAGTTGAATGCCTCTTCACATTGGCTGAAGCAATAAAAGATGTCGGATTTTAGGGTGCGGTGAGCGTTAAGGATTCCAAGGAAATTTGATCAAATACAATTCATTACAAACCGACAAAGCAAAAATATGTATAAGTACAATATGTCAAATATGTAGAGGGTAAATGAAAGGATATAAACTACGATGAGACCAGAATACCAAAAATACGAGAATCTAAAGCAGCGTACTCTATGCTGAAGACTTCCTCACACCTTTTAGGAAAGCACCAGATCTTGCTAGCGCCCTGATGGATGTAGGTAGCTCATTGAACAATCGAAAGGACAGCACTCTAAAAAAATCACGATGGGCTTTGGTACGGAATTTAGGGACAGATAGCCCTAAGTTTAAAAATACAGATTAAACGAAAATTAAGAATACCAGATCTCAAAAAGGGTATGGGATGGGATGGAACATACAGGGTAAAGTCTCTGATTGCTTTCAACCCGGCGAAGGCCAGGACGATCCCTGTCCCTGTTCAATCCAAGTTGACATGCAGTATCCACGTTTCATCTATTTATTTACTATTTATTAGCCTGTAGGATCCCGGAAGGGGGATGGGAGCGAACATACAGTGTAAAGTCTCTACTTACAACCCGGCGAAGGCCACGACGATCCTTGCCCCTGTTTAATCCACGTACACCCCTGGATAGCTACTTTAGCACCCGCCAAGTAGTGAACCAATGCATGCAGCGACATCCTGAGAAAGGTTGGCGCAAGGCTAATAACCTTGCGGGGAAAAACGAATTATTATGGCAAATTTAACAAGCCTCGGATATGGACCGGATACACGACGACGACCACGGAAACGAAAATGGCTAAACGATTTGAGAATTTTCTCATGAAACGTCCGGTCAATATACAGAGCTCGAGCCGCACAGCACCCAGCTGATGCCCTAACTGAATATATGGCTGACATAACAACATTACAAGAAATAAGATGGACCGGGAGTGGTGTTATTCAAAGAAACGAGTGTGACATTCATTACCGCTGTTATGCAAAACACCATGTGCTCACGGTAGGCTTTCTAGTCAGCCAAACACTGAAGCCTGTCATTATCGGCTTTACTGCAATAAACGAAATGCTATGGACTCCTCACGTGCGAGGCAAGTTTAAGAACATAAGCCTCATAAACGTTCACGAACCTACAGAGGAGTCCGCTGACGACGAAAAAGAAGAATAGCACGAGAACGTCGAACGGGCCCTCAATGCCTGCCCATGATACGATGTGAAAATCGTTCTTGGTGATTTGTATGCGAAAAGAGGTCGGGAGCTGGTTTTCAGACACTACCCAGGTTCCCATAGTTTGCATAAGAACACTAATGACAATGGACTACGAGTCATCGAACTGGCAGTATCAAAGAACTTGGTTGTTGCGAGTACCAGGATACCCATAAGACCACCTGGGTATCACTTGATTGAGCCACTTGCAACCAAATTGACCACTTGTTGATAGATCGCCCCCACTCCTCAAGCGTGATAACGGTACGAACGTACCGAGGTGTCAACGTCGACTCGGATACACTATCTTGTTAGTACAGTTTTCGTATTGAAAAGAGACGTATTGCATCCGCGAATCAGGTTCGAATCAACACGGCTGCCTTACGCAATGAGAATACCAGTAACACCTTTGGTCATGCGTTAAGACTCGCCCTCGAAGACCTCGACGGAGGGAAAGTAAGTCCTGGGGTCAGACTGCCGGGCGTAGAAGAGAAATGGACATTCCTTAAGAATACTGTCATTAGTACTGCCAACTCCATCTTAGGCAATATTCCTAGAGATCGGAGCGACTGGTTTGATGATGAGTGCCGACTAGCGACTGAACGTAAGAATGCTGAATACCGGGCAATACAGCAGTCTCATAGGGCACGGGTACGTGAGGAGAAATAAAAAGAGCTCAGAACATCTGAAAAAAGGCTCCACAGACAAAAGAAACGTGCCTGGGAAAAAAACCTTGTCTGTGAAATACAGAAAAGTAGAGAGCGAGGTACGCACCAGGCGCAGAAGTTCTACAAAATAATTCGCAGTATGACGTGGTACACACCACGCTGCACTTACTGCAAGGATAAAGAAGGTAATCTGATCACCGATCCTGAAAGCATTCTGGAGCGATGGGAAGTGCACTTCAATGAATTGCTAAATGATCAGCTCACAGAGGAATCGGAACCTACACCAATGCAAGATCAAGAACAAATGCTGCCGCCACCAATCATTCAGAAAACATTAAAAGCCATAAGACAGCTCAAATCAAATAAAGCCCTCGGAGCTGATGGCATACCAACTGAGCTGGTCAAACAAGGAGGGACAGCGTTATATCACACAATTCATGAGATTGCGGTGCACGTATGGAAGCAAGAGGAGATGCCGGAAGATTGGCGTCGTGGTATAATTTGCCCTATACATAAGAAGGGAAATATCACACTGTGCAGCAGCTATAGGGGTATAACATAGCTGAGTACCGCCTACAAAATACTCTCCCCTGTCCTACAAGATCGGATAGCCCCATACGCTAAAGCCATCATTGGTCAATATCAGTTTGGCTTCATCCCAGCCAAATCAGCTTTTGATCAAATATTCACCCGTAGGCAGGCGATGGAAAAATGTATGGAATTTAATATCCCATTATATCATCTATTTATAGACTTTAAGGCCGCCTACGACAGCATAGCCAGGGTAGAAGTATATAATGCCATGAGAGAGTTCGACATTTCAAACAAATTGATACGGCTTTGTAGGTTGACCATGACCAACGTAACTAGTCAAGTAAAAATAGCGGGATTGCTGTCCAAACCAACAAACATCTTTAATGGACACCGACAAGGGGACGATCTGGCCTGCCTCCTCTTCAACCTGGCGTTGAAGAAAGCAATCCGTGACTCTGGCGTTACAACTAGAGGGACTATTGTCATCAAGTCCAGCCAGATACTTGCCTACGTAGATGACATCGACATCATCAGTAGATCTGATTCTGCTGTACAGGACGTCTTTACCCAGATCGAGCAGGCGGCACAAAAACTGGGACTGCACACTAATGTGGGGAAAACAAAGTGCATGATGGCAACTTCTGCGAAGAGAAAACACAACGTTGATCAAACTATCAGGGTAGTGGAGCATGAATTTAAAGTAGTGCAATCCTTTAACTAGCTTCGGTCAATAGTAGCAGTCACTAACAATATGGAAGAAAAAATACGCGGGTGGGTGATTAAGGCGGTATTCTGGTTTAGAAATTTGAAAAAATCATTTTTTTTTTCATGTTTTCAAAGCTTAACCCTCTAAGAATATATCTTTAAGAGGCTTTTAGAAAATTCAAATTATTTTTGGAGGTATGGCTGTTCTGCTGACGCGCATGACTTCATGACTTAGACCACGAGAAACTTTACGTGAAACTTTAAACGCGTTTTTCTCGAAACTGTCTCTTTTAAAGCAATACCCACGATTTTTCAAGTTATACTGAACCGATTCGCCTCAAATTTAGTATATGTTTTCTATATAGGCTTTTCGATTGCATGAACTATCCTCATCCTCAAATTTCAATGTTAACTATTTTTAAAAAATCCGAACAACTTAAAAAATGTGGTACAAAAATAAATTTTTTTTTCCACAGTCGCCATTTTGATAAAAAAAAAATTTCATTTCTGTAAATTAATAATTTTTATTTTTTTTTTCAGATTGCTAGGAGGGTTGAATCGTGGGTATGGTCGCGTGCCAATTTTTTGAGATCCCCCACTTCATCAGCTGCTAACTTTTTGAATTTTGAATTTTTTCCTTTCAATTTCTTTTACTGTATTCTTGAAATATTAATAAACATCCTATAAAAAAATGACTATTAAAAATATTGATTGCCTTTTTTTTACAGCACTTCAAAAGCCAACAAAGCCCACTAAACCATAGATTCTTTAAATCCCGAATTTTATCCAGAACATCCAAGCTAGTACTGTACAAGACCATGGTCTTACCAGCACTCATGTATGGATCCGAGACCTGGGTGCTCAATAAAAGGCACTCTCAACTCTTAGCCGCGTTCGAGAGGGAGGTCTTAAGGAGAATTGTTGGTCTCGTATATGAGGGTGGACGATTCCGGAGACGCTACAACCATGAGTTGTACGCGATCTAACTTGAAGCTAATGTTGTAAGAAAAATTCAAGCTCGGTAGACTCCGGTGGGCGGGACACCTAGCTCGAATGAGCGAAGAGGGCCCAAGCGGAAAGTCCTTTGCGGTAGGATGTATGGAAGGAGACAGCGTGGCAGACCTTTTCCGCGATGGAGGGCTGGCGTGGACCATTACGCCCGGAGCCTGGAAGTGCCAAACTGGATGAGATCGGTTCATAATCGAGACCGATGAAGAGACTTACTAAAAGAGGCCAGGACCGGATCCCAGTTGTAGCGGCGACGATAATAATGATGATTACCTGTCAGGTACATAAATCACTACAAAAAATGTACGACAGATTATATTTCATCTGATTTTCAAATACCAAATTAGTATTTTAACATAGCAACTTAAAAAAATTCTACAGAGGTGTATTCGTTTTTTTTACATTTCTTTAGGATATTTCTGTAAGGTTGAAACACCATAATGAGTAAAATGATCAACTTGCGTTCTTCCATAGTGTTGAATTGTCAATGTTTGCATCTACAGTACACTCCATCGATTCTCGAAATTGAAAAACCACGTCCGTAGAAACATTAAAAAAGTGTTGAATTACTTTATACCCGTCAAATCTCTATACACATTCGTCTTTCGTCTCAGAGTTTCCTAGTTTGAGCAGAACGATTCTAATGACAGCACATTTTAATTAATCAATGATTAATAGTTCGGCGGATATGTTGAAAATTGATTTATTGATTGATAGTTAAAGAAAACCAGATGAACTGCTTAAAATTTCAATTTCTCTGGCTGACAGAGAGTCATGCTGGGGGTGGATCCCTTTAAATTTCATTAATACGTAATGTTGAATACATCTAGATAAATTAGGAAATATAAAAACCGGTAGTTTTCTATTAATTATTACCAAATGCTAAAGTCCTTTTTTTAAAGGGGTTCTCCTATTTCAGAATCTTTAATAGTATATGAAAGGCCGCAATGTTTTGTTTTAAAAATATATTATTTTGTAATGCTATACACATTTAACCATCTCAGTATCAGTATAATTATTTCACTCAAAATCGAAATATCTCCATCGCTCTTTGAGCCGTGGTCAATTTATCTGTATCTTTTATTGTCTACAATATACTAGCTTCTGCTATTGTCTACAGTCACACTCTGTAATTTAGTTAAGGATACTTACGAACATCGCTCAATCGAATACCAGAATGGCCATGGTCTTGTTGCAAATCTTGCAGAGTTACGTTGTTATCACCTGAAAAAAAAAAAAGAAAAGTAAATTTTTCATTATATAGAATTAAGATTATAGTTGTGAAGGAATTGCTGTCCTAAAACTCTTAAATACTAGTTGTAAAATATAAATGTATTATCTACCTAATAAAAATTGAATTGAATTGAAAAAGAAACGTAAACATTTAAATCTGTTCGGGTAAATAATTCTACATTAAAAATTATGATATAATCTCTGTTGAGGTCTTGAATTGACGGCAATCTTACATACATTAGCTTTTCTTCGGTTGAGGTAAGTTTTAATAATAATTAAACAAAAATTAGGTCAAGTTAGTAAAGTAACATATGTTTAAGTAGTGGTATAAGACAAACAAATCCCAAGGTTTTTTATTCTAAATTTTCTTTTTTTCAATAACAAAAGGCAACAATCTATGACATTAGTCTCATTATGTTTAGCTGGGGACTAGTAAATTAATATTTAGTATAAATAAGCTAGAATTTAAGCATTTTTTGTCTAGTAATTAAATAAAATATCTAAGAGAAAGAATAAAACAAAAAATGTACATGAAGTGGAAAGAAATATATAATAAAATGGTCTTCAATCGAGTACGCTGTCTTTCTCACCACGACGTTCGACAAGTATGTCTGCAGTCCTAATGTTTGTATTTATGTAGTAAATTTATGTGGGTTATTGTATATTTTTTTAAAATCTAAAACATTACTTAACGCAGGATTTACCTCACTATTGATAGAATGCTATTGTTCCCTGTTTCGAGGAGGTGCACCGAATCAACGAATCCGCTCAATCCATGATCTTGAAAACAGAGTACAGCAAAATCATATTTTACTTCGCAACACAGTTAGTAAATTGAGGTTTGTTTGTAGGCAAGGACGTACTCTCGACTATTTCTGTCATTCAAAACTAATAATCTTCAGGAATAGTTGGAATTCGAAGCACAGTACTCAACTATTTTTCACTGGAAGCCATAAATATTTATACGATACGATTTAACAACGCGCTCAACAATGCTTATTATCCAAAGCTCTGGAAAACGGCAGTAGTCCGCCCAATTCTGTTTTTAAAGACGATTAACCCATTTTGTTGTTAAAGACGATTATATAACTTTTATTCTTTGAAATAATCATACAATTTGTATTAAACAAAGTTAACAAAAACACAACATCATTTAAAAGCGTTTTCGGGGTATTTTCGTTATTTCTGAAAGGAACAGTGAACAACAACCATTAAAAAAAGCTGCAACTACAAGCGAGGGAGGAATTGAGGAAGAAACATCAAGCCACCCGAGAAACTTGAACGAAAGCCATTAAAAAGGACTGCGATTGCAAGTGAAAGAGGAATTAAGGAAGGAACATCAGGCCGGCCGAGAAACTGTTAGTCATCATCATCATCGGCACTACAACCGGGAACCGGTCTTGGCCTTATTTAGCAAGTCCTGAGGCTTGTTAAATTTTCCATAATGATTTATTTTTTCTGGGCAAGGTCATTAGTCTTGCGCCAGAGGCTCTCCGACGGGGAATCGAACCCCGGTCTCCCGGGTGACAGGCGGATATACTAACCACTATACTATCGAGGAGCCCGAGAAACTGTTAGAATCCCCGTTTTTATTCATACTTTTTGAAAAGTGGAACTCAACCGGCGAGGGGTGAAAGCAATACGTGGTTAGTTTCAAAATGTTTCGAGAGGACTTTCCTTGCCTGATCTAACCTTTTCAACTTATAACAATTTGGCGTTCGACATATAACATGTGTACAGAACTGGTAGAAAAATTGAGATCATTAACAAACCTTTACAAGATGATGTCAACAGAAACAAAGATTTTGTAATAAATGGAAGTTAAAAATTAATTTCCAAAAAAAAACCGAAACTATCCTATTAAGGACGTTTTAGAACCCAGACCCGATCTCTCTCTTGAACATAACAACAAAAAATTATAAAAGTGAGTAGACGAATAATAAAAGGCGGCAACTAAGTTCCCGTAAATAAAAACACTACTGTGTAAATCAAAAATAAAAACGTAGCCGTGGAAAATAAAACCAAAAACGAAAAATTGAAAAAAATAAATGTGTCGAGAACGCACAATTTAAAAAGAAAATTCGTAATTTAAAAGAGAACGTGTAATTTAAAAGAAAAAAAAAAAGAAAACAGATGTTCCGGAGATAAATTACAGTGCAGTCGATAACAAGGGCCTCAGATCCAAAGTCCCCAGCAACCAGACAGCTGTTCAAACAACCACAAGCCACAGTCGCCCCTGCGAAATCGTGGGTACTTCTATTACAACTTATTAATAGATATTACCCGTGTAATTATTTTGTGTGCTCAATTAAAGGCAACAGACGCCCCTAACCGGGGCAGCGGCTGGAATAAAAAAGAAAATTGGGAAAGGTTTTCCATTGTTGGGCAAAATGGTCTGCAGTGAGAAACGTAGTGAGATACCTTGGCATCTGGCTCGACCAGTTTCTCAATTTAGATAAACACACAGTAACGGATCTCTTTCCACAGTTAAAACTTCTCATCCTGTGGCGAGCCGATTATTCTGCAATGGTCTTCTTGACTCAAGTTAAAATTATATCATATACGTCACTAATACGACCTATAATGGTGTATGGTTCAATATGGCCGCTAATTATATGAAAAAATTTCGTGTATTTGAAAGGCAATTTCCCGTCCCCGAATGTACAGAACACCAGAATCGCAGTACATAACGTACATAAGTATTTATGAAGACCTGTATAACTAGGCGGGTTTATAGAATACTCTCCAAAGCGGATTCATTCCCCCTGAAGCAATTGTACTATTATACAAAAATGGCCTTATACAAGGCATTAAGGATTCTCTATCAGCTAGGGACAAAAGAGTACTTCATGATAAGAACATCTCCAACCACGCGAACCGGTTACGTGTTAGTACAACAATTGGCGAAAGAGAGAGAGTAAGCAGACATGTTCTTCACACAGCCTGCTGGTGGGTTTCTGGTGTTTCTAACAGATGCACACACACAATACACAAGCAAATAGTGAAGAGCACCGAAAAAAAAATCGAAGAAGAACAAGCATCAGCCATATACCAAGCAATAACATAACAACTCCACATCAGTTGAGTGTACTTGAGTTTAAAAATCAAATTTGTACACGCGGCGGTAGCCTGACGTGATGAGCATTCGTTCAATTTTTAGTCATTCTAACCGTCATAGCGTCAGTTCGAATCACACGTTCTTCACTATCGTCGCAAATGCTATAGCTTAATGCCGAGAAAATGACTACACGCCTCCTTAGATAGAACCTCTTATAGCCATAATAGTTTTCTCTCTTCTTTTTCTTCTTATTGTCTTTTTAATTCTCTTTTTCTTCCTTTTACTTAAGTTAGTTACTTTAATTTTATATTTTAAGTATGCTATTTACTACTATTTATTGGCCTGTAAGAGCCCGGAGGTTCATGACCTCGCCGACTTGATTCCGCCATCGTTCCCTGTCCTGGGCACACTCCTTCCAGGCTTGACCAGCCGTTCCAATCTCCTCCAGGTCAAACCTAACATTGTTCTCCCATCTCCGTCGCGACCGTCCTGCCGGTCTCTTCCCCTTTGACCTACCGTCAAGACTTTTACGCGCGGTCCGATCGTTGCCCATTCACGCCATATGTCCGGCCCATCTTAATCTTCGCAGCCTCATTACTCTCGCAATTGTAGGTTTGCGGTATGGCTCCTCCAATTCGTGGTTGTGGAGTTTCCTCCATTGTCTTACCTCTGTGTCATGTTTACCGCCAAAGATACGAGTACCGCTTAAGGGGACATTCCGGTTTGTCGGGTCAAAAAATAGGTTATTTTCATGATTTTTTTAAAGAGAAAGTATTAAAGATATAACAACCATTTTTTTTAAACATTTTATTCATCTTTCGACTACGTTTGTAAATTTCTTTGAGTCGCTCCGAAACCGGAAACCCCCCCTCCAGGTGTTCAAAGTTAGCCATCCGTTCTGCTCGTGTATGGGTTATTTTCGTCCCCGGTGAAAAAATACGAAAAATGCAAAAAGTTTATTGAACTCAAATACATTTAGCCCAATGTGAGTGAAAAAAAATTTAAAATTGATAAAAAACAACAAAATGGCTGACTATTGAAAAAATAATTGATTTTTCGGCCCTTTTTACTTTATTTTTTAGTTATAACTAAAAAAATAAATAAAAAAGTAATTCACTCACAATTTGCGTGTGCTTGTTAAAAATATGTGTGCGAACTTTCATAAGAATCGCATGCACCGTTTTCATATTATCGCTTACACCGCACTCAAAAAAGTCGTTTCGAGAAAAACGCATTCAAAGTTTGGAGATAAATTAGACAAAAGATAAAAGTGTTTTTTTTATGAAATCATCGGGATTTTTTATACTAACAGCTAGACATCTATTCCTGGACCATAAACAATTCCTTCCACGACTTCGAATTGGTCCTCCAGTTGCATTTTCGCCTTTTTCCTCGCTGTTCGTGCCTCGTGCGAGTTGTATACTAGGCTGCGGTCAGCGCCTTGCAGCCGATCTCTGTCCCTCTCGTTCGCAAACGCTCTCGCAGCGTACCCAATTTTGATGCCCATGACTTGCATTATTAGCAATACGGGTAAAAACCCCTCATTAAACATATAAGCTGCGGTAAGAGCCGCAACTTCAATGATTTTCTTACCACTGTATGTGGATTTTGGCGCCATTTGCCAGATAGCATTGAAACTTTCGTTGTTATTTTGCGTGAAACATCCCTCGCATTTTATTAACAAATCGGGAGCTGTCAGTTTTACGTAAACGGGGTAAATAGCTGTTCGTATTTTAGGATCCAAGGGAGGATTGTCGTGGTGGAACTTTGACAGCTCATTCGCAGCTTTCGCGCGTTTCCATTTGCACCATGACTCCGGGCCCTCTGGGCAGTTTTGATGTTGTGGATTTTCATCGGTTGATCTTTTGTGGTAGTATGTTGCCCAAATTTCTTTCGCCATTTCTTCAGCAGAGTGAGCATTGCGTCTAATCGCAAGTTCGTAATAAGTCGTCAGTTCTGTTATCATGTTTCCCGTAAGTTTGCCAGGACCAGCTCCTCCTAATTGGTCTGTTTTTTTTTTTTGCTTTTTTAATGACACCGCGTAATTGCGAACCGATTCGCTTTCCCGCGTGATTGATACACTCGGCATTTACAACATTTGGAAATGATTTCTGCAACGCATTCATTATTTTTACATCCCCGTCTCCAACGTACCTTTCGTAAATGCGGCCGTGCAGATCAAAAGCGCGCTCGAACATCTCTAACATTCAGTCAGGCTCCATTTTACCCGAACATCCATCGTGATCCAATGTGCAAACTGGTTCGTACTCATCCCACCAAGTATCATATTCAGGGGTGCCTTTCTTTGTTTTCATAATGTTGCAGCCTTGGCAATTACAGTAAGATCGAGAACTTTGTTTGTTTTGTTGCCGATCAATGTCATAACGCCATAATTAGCAGTATGACCCCTTTTGCTCCAACTACCATCTCCAGAAGCAGTAAATTCTTCTTTGCTAGCCTTTTTTATCACGGAAGAAAAAACGCCGATACAAGCGGTGTGTAGATGTGTAGCAGCGTAGTAGATGTGTTTCGTAAATTCGCCAATATCCATCAGTGAAGTGAAAGAATGTAATCCATTTAACCCGACACCCAAGATGCGCATTACGAATACTATTCTACGATTTATTTCGTAAGCTTTGTTGGCGATTCGTGGACAGGACGCGATGACCCTCTCACCACAGTTGCATTCGACGATCAGTTTGAATCCTAGGTCTTTCTCAGATTTTTTTGAAAAGTTTATCAAACCGTCACAGTTTTCACACTTTATAATGTTTGAAAGTTCGGAAAAAACTGAAAAAAAATATAACATCACGTATGCTGCCGTCACTGTGACCGTTGGAGCAAAGTCGGGCGATGTAGCCAATTTTTGTGCCGATGTAGTCGCATACTCCGTTTCCAGTTCATTTACAGTTCTCATAAATCCTTTTCGTTTTTTATATCGACTCCCTAGACGCACCCCTGACTTACGCTAACCTTTAACGTTTTTAAACATTATGTTAGAAAAATTTACCGTTGAGAAACGTATGAAACGGACGCCTAAGCAAGAGCGCTGCACGCTCTGAGACCACGTTTACACTAAATACTTTTTCCTCCTCATGAAAAAGAAACAAAGAAATATCAAAAATACCTACTCCGATACGTCACCGGTAGGAACATCTTCCATAGTCACCAAACAAGAAAAAACCACCAGCACCGTGCAACGGGCAAGTTAGTTTCATATATATGAAACTAACTAAAACTCAGGCAATCGCAGGTCACCCGCAGTACGCCCGAATGTAAAAACAACATACACAGGAGCGACTATCCATTACCGCTTATGAACATGTTGTTCAGTCGCACAAGATTGCGACATATTCAAAGAAGTGGCAGTTGGCCCAAGCCAACAGCGAAGCAAATTAATGCCCATAAATGGATAGTCTGCATCTTTCTAAATACACGGTAGTTGCCACCTATGATACGAATTTGTATCCGCGGGAGACCCGACCCTTTAATGACCTATAACTTTGGAACCGCCTAAGATTTCGTTTCCAAATTTTAACATATTATTTTTGAAGGATAAAACTATCGATTAAGCAAAAAAAAAATGATTTTTCGAACCGAACAAACCGGAATGTCCCCTTAAAACTTTATTCTCAAAAACGCGGAATTTTTTTTCTTCCCGTTTTGCGAGACCCCCTGTTTCGCATCCGTATAGAACAATCGGCATGATTATGGTAAACACGGAGCTTTATATTACGTGATAGCATTTTGGATTTCAGCAGTTTACTGACGGTGTGCCAACTAGCGCTGTCGCATCGCAGTCTTTTGTCAATTTCCTTCGACATTTCGTTACTGGCTGTCAGTATTGTTCCCAGATATTTAAATTCTTTAACTTTTTCAAATAGTTTGCCTCTGATGTTTATGTGTCTTCCTGAGGTCCACCTGCTCTCCTCGTGATCATATATTTTGTTTTGTCTTCATTTATTTCTAGGCCCACCTCTTCTGCGGCTTGTATGATGTTTTCACGGTTTTTAGTTACAGTTTCTAGACTATTGTTTTCTATTCTAGCTCGCCCTTTATTTTCGTTCATGCAGATTTGAATGAGGACGGTCTGTTTTTTCGGGACTCCCAGCTCAACTACAATATGGTAAAGTCTTTGCCTTGCGACTGAGTCGTAGGCTTTTTTGAAGTCAACGAACAGTTGGTAAACCGTTTCTCCGTATTCCCACTTCTTTTCCAGTACTTGCCTTACTGTGAGCATTTGCTCACGCATTGACCGGTTCCTATGGAATCCGCACTGGTAGTCTACTATTGAGGGTTTTCCATTCTTCCGGAGTGGTTTCCTTATCCCATATTGTTTTAATCAGGTGGTGGATCTGTAGCGATTCTAACAGATACACACAATTCACAAGCAAAAATAGTGAAGAACACCGAACGAAAAAAAAAAAAATCAAATAAGAAAAATACATCAGAACCGTATACCAAGCGATAAAATAAAAATAATTCATACCAGTGGAATATAGTCGAGTTTGGAAATCAAATTCTAAACACGGTTAGTAGCCTGGTGTGTAACGCTTAGGTCAAATTTTTTTCGTGATTCGAGCTGTCATAGCGTCAGTTCGAATCACACGATCTTCTTCACTATTATTTAAAAACGCTATAATTGGTGACCCCGACGTGATCTGAACACACAGCATCCACTTCCCATAGTAAAGCAGCACTTCACACACGGTCACGACTTCCGCATAGAGCCCAGCCTCCGACGTTTTCTCGCTTCTCTCTCGTTCGTCCGTCGTCCGCATACGAATCTGATCGTAACGAAGTTACTGCGGCGGGAGTGTGTAGCGATTCTAACAGATACACACAATTCACAAGCAAAAATAGTGAAGAACACCGAACGAAAAAAAAAAATCGAATAAGAAAAATACATCAGAACCGTATACCAAGCGATAAAATAAAAATAATTCATACCAGTGGAATATAGTCGAGTTTGGAAATCAAATTCTAAACACGGTTAGTAGCCTGGTGTGTAACGCATAGGTCAAATTTTTTTCGTGATTCGAGCTGTCATAGCGTCAGTTCGAATCACACGATCTTCTTCACTATTATTTAAAAACGCTATAGATCTGTGGTGTTAGGTTGGTGCGCCGGCGTACGGCACTGGATTCACTCTTGGGTGATGATTATGGACTCGCGGAGACAACGACTCAAACGATTATATTTCATTATCGCTTCCCTGTGCGCACCAAGGTAGCGATGGAGTCTCGACCTGCTCGGGTCGAAGGATGGTAAAGGACTCAACGATATTCAATCGTTGTTAAAAGAAATTCAGCTGGGAAATTGGTTCTCTTAAATTAAGGGTGCATTTCCTGTTCCAAGAGAGACGTAAAGTCTCTCTTTTGAGTAACCAAACCGATCTCATAGAGGAGATCTTCACGATACACAAGTGTGTGTGTACGTCTGTTCTTTTCATGGCTCAACGATATGGTGAATAACCTGAAACACAAAGCAAGGGAAAGAATCGTAGAGATGTTTGTTTATGTGAGAAGGTTACTGGGAAACAGGTCCAGAACTATGTAGGATAAAAGAGATTTATGACCTCTGTCTATGCTGTGGTGCGGATGCGTAGGTAAATGTATCGCCATTAGGAAGAAGCGCTAATGGTTTTTCCATTTACACAATGGAAAATGTGTTAATGGCATCACTAGCAAGGGTAGGTATAGAGTTCCTATTTGGATTTGAATATGCTGTAGGATTTAATTGATGCAAGAGACGCGGAATGCGTATTTGCTTTGGTCCCTAGGGTGTAAGTCGCCAGCCAATGTGTATATAGGGAACATTGTTGTACACATGGCGCGGCTGGGAAAAATAGACGACGCAGTATTTATGATCCCTGTCATGAAGGTTACAATGTATGTAAATCTAATTATTTTGTTTACCGGAATTCCTCTAAGGAAATTTGACTGGCGACGTAGATGCCGAAATTGATTGGAAATTCCTGGTAAGCTAATAAAGAAATCTTAAGGAGCAGTGGTATGCGAAGAGAATGCATGAAGGTAAGTTTTCTTTACAGGGGCTTAAAGATCATAGATTTGATCTCTTAAATGCGTGCAGCATTTTTAGGTGCCGAAACGCATTGGCGAGGAGTTGAGCGTCTTGGGTGATGATTATGGGGGTTTTTCAGGAAGGTAAACCGTGGGATTTGGCGGAACCGCCACAGATCTTTCCAGCGGTTGCCTCTCCTCCACGTTTCATAAGCTCTGCCGGTGTGCAGTCGACTCCGGGAACCGTGTTGTTTTTCAATCGATTTATTGCGGCTACAACTTCGTTGAAAGAGGGCTTTGGAATCTGAGTCTCGGCTGTATGTACGTCTGTGCGTTTATTTGTGGTTGATGGGGGCGTACAGTGAGCTGGTTTTCAAAGTACTGCTTCCATTTTGTGACGATATTGTTTGTTTCCGTGACCAGATAGCCGTTTGCGTCTCGAATTACTATGCCTCTCCCTCGATAGCCATTTCTAATTGAGTTTATGCCGGCATACATACCCCTGATGTTCTTTACTCTGGCATTTTGTAAGATTTTTTCGGCCCGAGTCTCCTCCTGATCAGCCGACTGCTACGAATTAACCAAACGAGCCACTATCAAGATGTGTCAAGTTGCTACCACTTAATCCTTGTGTTTCCTTTCTTAATTCTTTGATCTAATTCCAATGTCTCATTTAGAAACTTAGCAAATTCCCTACAGAATTCCTCGACGAAGATTTCGATTCCCCTTACTCCAACTGTGTCTTGTCTTTTCTTTTGGCTGAAATGTATTTAATTGCAATTATTCACGTTTTCTCCTCCTGCTTCTTGATGTTATGTAGTTTCCACTTCTCGCAGATTGGCTTGCAATTTTACGGGTTACAATAATATCCTTTTCACACTATTTAAGGTTCCAAGATTCAGTTTCAGCTCGTTCTCAGTATTGGAAAACGCGGCACTCGATCCTCTTCGATTTGTTTGGTATTATCGCGAATCCTTGTTATTGTATCTTCCTTTTTAACTCTTCGTGTAATTTTGTTTAATTAATTAATTATTATTGCGCACCATCAACGTTCTCACGTTGGTGTTATTTTTCGATCATAACTTGGTCGCCTCTTTCGTTTCCTTTGTTCGATCGTGTATTTCTCATCGCTCGACGCTAATCTCCTTTGTTCTCGACCCATGTTATAGTCGCTTCTCCTCTCTTCAGGAGTTTTTGTGCTGTTTCCGATCAAAAGCAATACTGTTGTACTGTTTTCTTGAATTCGCCGCAGTGTTTCTTGTGTCACAGCTCAATGTAATCGAAACTGAACTCAGCGGTTGTGACAGAAGCTAACGCATCGAGTGTAGAGGGGAGAGAGTTATTTTAACACGTTATAATGGAGCACCCTCATCATCACTAGTTGTAACGTGCAACAGGCCGCCTCTATTGACCAAAGCAAAATGTGCTCTTTTTACTGCATTTTCCGTCACTTCTTCGAGCATCTCGGGCGATATAGCAACGATTTCGAATGTTTGCCTTGAGCTCGTCAATGAACTGAGGCTTGCTGGCGTACATTTGGCTTTTTAAATAACCCCATAAAAAGAAGTCCGGTGGGGTCAAATGTGGAGATCTGGGTCATTCCTGGCCATTTTTTGACAGCACACGTTTAGAGAATTTTCGCTGCAGAAACTGTATTGTTTCTTTTGCACTGTGGCATGGCCCACCGTCTTGTTGAAACCAGTACCCGCCCAGACCTTTTCACACATTTTTGGGCAGACATAATAAGCCAACATCCACCGACATCGATTCCCATCGACTGTTTTGCTTTCTTTGAAGAAAAACGGTCCAATGATGGTTTTTGGCGCAAAAGCCGGCCCAAAAAGTCGCTTTTTAATCATGGAATAGTGTTTTATGGATCTTGTGTGGATTCTCCGTTCAATTTTGCAATTTTGCTTACTAACGGCGCCAGAGAGTGTGAAATGGGCCCCGTCGGTCATCAAAATTTTCTTGCAAAAATGAGGTTCAGTGTCAACCATTGGAGCGACTGTTTGGACGTATTCCAAGTGACATGGGCGGTCTGTCGGCAGTAATCTTTGAGTCAATAGCATTTTATACTGAAAGAAATGCAAATCATCCTTCAAAATGCGCCTCAAGGTGGTTCCACAGAGGCAAAAATGATGAGCACGGTGACGATACGACACATGTGGGTTCCAGGCAAAACTCTCTCTTATCGCTTCAACCAGATCATTGGAACGCCTTGGGCGTTGAAGAACGGCACGTAGATGTTCTCCCCCTGTCCGGTGCTCAACAAAATTCGACACCAAACGACGAATAGTGTTGTCAATCCGTGCTTGTTTTATACCCGCTTCAAACTAAAGAACGAATACATAATTAATTTCTTTGTAAGCATAAGCATTATCATACACTTTTTATCTAAATTTAAATTAATTTTAATCATTATGTAAACATAATAAAAGTAGTATTTACATATATGTCCGTTATAATAAAAGCAAGTCAAAATCAGGAATGTGAAAACTGAAAAATCATCTATAAGTTCAAATTATGGTTAAATAGAAGCTTATAATGGATTTTATCTCTCACTCAATCTCCCCCTCCCCCGCCCATTCCCATCTCTCTTCTTGTCTCCCTCTTTCTCTCTCTATGTGAACGAAATATCGAGTGAGGAGCACCATTAGTCTTTAATAACTGTACGACCTTTGTTTACGAATTTCCTTTACACCCAAGACCGATAGGTCTTGTATGATTTTATTCGTACTACCCCTGTTACGTAATTAAAGACCCCCCCGTATAAAAATGCTAATTCGAGTCTTTATAATTCCCTTATTATCTATATTTCACAGATAAAACAACATTTCCCACACTACAGCAATAGTACCTCCAACAAAATACCATTCCAAACACATCACAAACATTTTTTCCCACACATTTTCCTTCAATGCACACAACAACCCTTCCCAGAAAATTTTCCGTTTGTTTTCCCTTATAATGGATTTTATCTCTCACTCAATCTCCCCCTCCCCCGCTCATTCCCATCTCTCTTCTTGTCACTCTCTTTCTCTCTCTATGTGAACGAAATATCGAGTGAGGAGCATCATTAGTCTTTAATAACTGTACGACCTTTGTTTTCGAATTACCTTTACACCCAAGACCGATCGGTCTTTTATGATTTTATTCGTACTACCCCTGCTACGTAATTAAAGACCCCCCGCATAAAAATGCTAATTCGAGTCCTTATAATTCCCTTATTACCTATATTTCACAGATAAAACAACATTTCCCACGCTACAGCGATAGTACCTACAACAAAATACCATTCCAAATACATCACAAACATTTTTCCCCACACATTTTCCTTCAACGCACACAACAACCCTTCCCGGAAAATTTTCCGTTTGTTTTCTTCGCTCGCCCGCAGGTGCATCGAATAAGGGTTTGAACTAGAGAGAGTCAAAAAAATATTCAGGGGGCTGGTAAATGGAAAAATTGGGGGGAAATTGGTGACGAACATAAAAGGACGCGAATGAGCATTTAGGGGTTCAGTTCGGGGCATACACCTTTTATCATAGACGGCGATTTTAACTACAGCCAACCGCACTAAAACAACTCTGTTTCTTGCCTAAATGGCACACAAGTGCACCAATAGTACACGGAAAACGCTCATGCCCTTAACTTTGAAATAGTCGCGCCTACGGTTGGTACGCGAGGCAACCCGATTCCGGACGTCTTTTTTGTGTCCAAAGACTTACTTCCTGAAATCCCTTCTCCCCAAGTATCGGTGGGTGTATCTGACCGTCGCATTGAACGAAAAACTCCACCCACTCTCTCTTCCAACTGACAGGAACCTACCGACGGATGAGATAACTAGCGGTGCAAGACGACTTCACGAGATTCTAGTTCAAACTTCAGAGACTCATGTTTCGAGGTACAAACTTGAAAAGACTTGTGGCAGTTCTACGAACCACACCACCCACTATAGGTTGAAATATCGTCGTTCCACCAAGGAACATACTCACCTATATCCATTACACGTACCCACAGACACGTTTCCTAAAAGTCCTTTCGTCCCCCTAAAACAAAAGGTAACATTCCAAACACCCAACATTGAATTCAATAGTAAAAACCGATCGAACTAAGCGTTCAAAATTTCGTAATATTGAATTCAACGTATCCATTCGATGCATCCATTCAATTCAATTCAATGCAATTCCCCCATTTACTCAATCCATCCATTAAACGCATTTTTCTGAAAACAAACAGAATAACGCATATCTCCTCATGCAGCTAATAGAAATTAGCACCCTAAATTCCTCGCAAGATCCCAAACCGATAAGCGCACGTGCGCAAACAAAGGCCTAGCGATTCGCCCGCAGACCAACAATTCTTGCAATCATAAACATCGTAACGCCTATCCCAAGCTAGATGTTTTTGCCTGAGTAATGCGATCTAGAAACCCAATCCCACGGTTCCTTTTTTGTCGTAAGCCAGTTGGGTAGCACAAACAAAGCCCATGGAAGGACCGAGAAATGAATGGCGGTACGCTCGATCATTCGAACAAAAAAAAAAAACAGATAAGGAAATGGGAATGATGATCATGATTGGAAATTTCTTTTACAGATAAGAGGATTAGAATGAAAATTATGATGGAAAATTTTCTTTACAGATGAGGGGAAGATAATTGGAAAGAAAAATAGTAAGTTCACAAGACAGTCTACTTCGACCAGGACTCTGAGAACCCCACCGAGGAGGTCGATCCGCGCGACGCATTAAAACAGGAAGGTAACGTCTTTCGAAATTGTGACTTTAAAATACTCAATTTGTCCAAGTACGCGAGTTAACTCGAATACGTTCGCGGAACTGTCACCGAAGGCAAACATAGATTCGACGTTCAACACATCGCATTTCAACGCGCGCCGACTCGTTACTCCCGTTGTGATACCTTCGTGATATATCAACGTGTGTCGTCTGATATTGTCGATTTTTGTGCGGATAACAATAAGTGGAAGGCTATACGCGGTAGACAGTAATAAATAAGGATAGTTTCAAATAGAAATACGATTCGAGCTGTGGTGGAAGTTTGTTGTGTTTTCCGTTAGTATACTACCCGAACTATTATTGTAACAGAAGTAAAAGAATATTGTGTCCCAGACGATTAAGGACAAATAAAGAGCGTAAACATTAAACAAAAGAAAAAGAACCGTGTTTCATTTGGGGATTTATTCGCCTCAGTGTGTTTCTTTCTTGTTTTCGTGAACGGTGTTCGACGGAACACCATCGACAGGCGACTCGAAGACCAATTCCGCCAAAGACTTATAGCGTTTGCGATGATAGTGAAGAACGTGTGATTCGAACTGACGCTATGACAGTTAGAATCACAAAAAATTGAATCAATGCTTAACACATCAGCCTACTGGCCGCGTGTACGAATTCGATTTCTAAACTCAAGTACACTCAACTGATGTGGAATTGTTATATTATCGCTATGGTATACGGCTCTGATGCATTTTCTTATTCGATTTTCGTTCGGTGTTCTTCACTATTTGCTTGTGTATTGTGTGTGTATCTCTGTTAGAAACGCCACAGATATATCAGATTCGCCATGACGACTTCAGTCTTCGTCTCATCTAGTAGCGTAAAAAGCTCTGCAGAATGAGATATCGTCCCCGGTTTACCACTATTCCGATCCATTATTCACAATTGTACACTGATAACAAAAAATCGAAAATAACCATAACCGACAATTGGAAGACAAACTGGAGGATATTCAGACGGAACAGAACGTTTATAAAAACGTTAACAAGATATGTGTCACTTCTCGTATCACTGGGCCAATCATACACAATGGTGTTGTTGTCAATAATGACGCCAATGAAGCAAATATCATCGGAGAGACCTTTGAAAAACATCGCATTCATTTACTTAAATATTTCAACAGTCCTCCAACCATGTAGTTCGCATGCACCAACCACGTAAGGACTGCCATTGGATAGCCCCTCCATCCTTTTTTTTCAGATATCCTGAGACCACCTAACATTTTCTTTTTGAATTCCCTTGTTCTTGGTCATCGAGTTTTCAAAAACGCAACTTTCACTTTCCAAAGGAATCTGAAGAAAATTCTTTATCTCTGAATAACGAAAAATTTCATTCACAAAGTTTAAATAATAAATGAATAAGCATGGACCTGCTTCTAATTGATTGTACTACCCTCTCTAACTAACTTTGGTTGAAAATGGGGCGCCCACATCTTATTTAATGACATTGACATCCCGTGTATTACGTATATCGTGAACAATTTCTCGTACCAAATATCTTGGATAGACTCCAAAAATAATTTTTAATTTAATATTTTTTTCTGACTGAAAATTCTTAGAATTTTCTGACTAAGTTCGCGGGAAAAGCTGAAAATTTCTCCGAAAGAATTCACAACATTCTCCTAGGCAATAACTGGTGGCAATGTAGCTAGAGGCCCCAAATCACGCAGTTCCAAGTGACGAATTGGCTAAAGTGTGGCGAGCGATTTTTTACGCCGCACTTTTCCAACATCTTAGCAACTGATGTTGATGATGACACGTGCTAGAAAATGCAAGTTGGTGCCAACTTTTTCCATCATCTCTCTAAATTCCTTATGACTCTTGCTTGATAAAATTTGTCACATTTATTGCTCTCGAAATCATCTTCTGTAGTGAAATGAGATTTCATGCTTGATTCTCGCTTTCGATAATTACTTTTAAGTTCATTTACCTCTTTCGTGAATTAGGTTTCGTTTGGGAATAATTGTTCCTATGAATTGAGGAAAGACATGTTTTGTGCCAATGCGTTGCATTCTGAGATACTTGTAAAACCAGTAATCAATTTATTATTACTATTGTGTTATAAGGATGAATGTTATTTATTATTTTTAATATAATAGTCGAAGAAAAATACAAAGGGAATACTAATCAAATCCTTACTCAAAACACACGACCGTGACTAAAGTTCTGAAGGTTACATAAAATACTTGAAGAATGCAAACGTTGTCCACCAGGATTTTCAGACAGCAAAACTCAGTATTATAGCTCTTGTAGCGATTTAAAATCGCTACACCTTTCCACTTACTTAAAACCCCCTAACTTATCCCATTCCTATACCTAAATACTTACCTGTCCCCAAGGTTCACCATCCACTTATCCATTCTCCCCATAGCGAAGCATATGCGCGACGGGGGAAACCTAAAGTTAATCTGTCGCACTTTGTTTCAGTCCGCTAACCCTAAATCCCTTTTAAAGAACAAACAGTCGAGTCTGTGTTTGACAAATAACTTACCGCATGTGTGCAACTCTCGATTGGCCACTGAATAAATAGGCGGCGCATTTTGGTTTCGCGGCAGTCAAAAAAAAAAAAAGATTTTTGTTTCGCGGCAGTCGATACCAGTGTAGTGATCCTAAATCACTACTCTCACCCACTTACCTATAATCCCAATCCAAGTGAATCATATGAGCGACAAGTTAAACCAAAAGTTGGTTTGCCGCACATTGATTCAAATTCCTAATTACCTCACCCATAATCCAATTGAATCATATGCACGACCAAATTAAATCAAAATCCATTTGTCGTACATTGATTCAATTCCTAATAATCCTAACATTATGAAATGCGTAATACTAAATGCATTTCATGATTTCTCCTTCCGGGAATTTGTTCAAATAAAATTCGTATACACTTCCGGGAATCCTATTCCAATTGAAGCACACAACATTTTGTTTGGGCTTCTTGGAATTTTTAAGTAATCTTTTTAACAAATCTCTGTTGCCACAGAGTATAAAAGGGGAGTGCATTTTGGATTCTAGATCAGTTTGGATCCGGAGGCCAGAACGGCCACAATGATTAAAATAAATAAAATAAAAACTAATTAAATCTCCTATTTTCATCTTGGACACAAGGCCAAAAGACCCGGAACCGAGGCAAGAAGAACAATCTATTCAAATATAACCCTACATAATTGGCGCAGCCGGTAGGATCAAGGAAGCCAAAGTTAAACACTTGTAAGTGCTTGAAAACCCTTGATCACTACAATAACAATTCCAAGCGTACTGGGCACAAGACACCTTCAGCCCTGCGTCCGGAGCTGAGTCTGGCTTCGGAGGTACGACTTGGTAATTAAAATCTAAAACCAACAAAAAATAATTCAAGGCGTGCCTGGGGCTTAAACACCAGGAAGTGCTATAAAAAAATAATAAAAAAAAAAAATAATTAAAAGCGTACCTGGGGCTAAATACCAATGTAAAAACAAAAAAAGTAAATTCAAAAAAAAAAAAAAAAAATGGGAGAAGAGATACGAAGGCAGCAGTTATTAAACAGCAGCCAACAGCAGCAGTTATTAAACAGCGGAAAACCAAACAAAACAGGCAGTAATCTACCAGCACGCCACTAGCGGCTAGAACAGCAAGGGAAACAGCAGGAGCTCCAACAGTAGCAGGACCAATGGACAGCAGCTTGCTCAACAACTACAACAACAGAGAACAGCTAAGTGGCCATTTATTTTTCCTTTTAATAGGAATAATTTGCTTTGATTGAGTATAGTTTACCATGTTCCTTATAATTAATCATAAATGACAACATATATTTACCTTATCATTAAGCTATTCTAAAATAATCCCAAAACTACCAATCAACCTTGTAAAACGTATATCCCTAGTTGTCTGTCTGTCTATATTGTGCAGCTGCCTATCCTAGGGAAGAATTTCTAAACAAAAATAATAATCTTAATACTCGCCCTTGGGATAGCAAACATCTGAAACCCATATACCTGTATCCCTCTCTCCAGTTTATATTGTTACTATTATTATATTATTCTCTGTCGGTCTATGGAACAAGAAACCACCTCAAGCCCTAGCACGCCCCACGACCCTGTACCTCCTTCATCCAAGAAACTTCGCAGCGGAACAATAATCGAAGTAACCCCCCCGATCAAAACTCGCGACCCCAGTCCAAACCTATCAGAAATTTCAGCTCCTCAGCACCAAACGGATCTCGCAACCTTTGAAACAATGGCCATTGATTACACAAAGGTTGCGAAGCTGTCAGCACAGCTAATCCCCATCTTCTCCGGGGAACCAAATCCGCATATAGGTGCAGAATTGGAAACCTTTTTGGATTGCTGCAAGAGGGTTTTAAACTGCCTCAGGACTGAAGAACACGGGGCTTTCTTACAAATATTCCCTACTAGGCTACGGGGTGAAGCTTCTGCCTTATTCGCGTCCACTCCGTTCGCAACGTTTCAGGAAGCCGAGGACTTGCTAAGGAAAGTTTATTTGCCAGCAGAAAATTATCAGGACCTGGTAAATAGGCTATTAGCTACTCGGCAAAATCCGACAGAAGCAATTATCCTATTCCAATTACGACTAAAGAAGTCGTTAAGGGAATGTAAGAAAGCCGCGGAACTAAAATACGGTCCCATATTGTCTGAGGCCGTAAAGATACAATTAGATGACTTTGCAAAAAGCATCTACAAAAAGGGGTTGATAAATCCGTACCATCGACAATTTTTATTACTGATGGGCGATGTACCAATAGATTCCTTAATGGAAAAAACGTTAGATTTGGAACAAATCCAACAACCTCAGCTGCCATTAATCTCTTCGCAGGTTTCATTTAACTCTCCTTCGCCTTATACACCAGTAGCACCTCCAGAAGCTTATAACCCAACTTTAGGTACCGAATTGGAACAAACTTTAATGCCCAATATTCCAAATATAGAAGGGTTGCCACACATCCAACCCACTACACAGGGAACTCCGCAACTAGAGGTGCAAATACCACCAGCTGACCAACCATACAGGGGAACTGAAGAGGTAATGGAATCAGACCCTCCCAACACATCACTGACACATGATGCCCCTCTCAGCAGGATAACCTGCAGTTACTGCAACAAAAGGGGGCATGTCTATGAGGATTGTGTCAAAAGAAAAAATACTCCCTTTTGCACACACTGCCAGCAATTAAATCACGATATCCGTGATTGCCGGCGCTTAAGGGAGGTAAAAAGAGTTCTGCGCATAAGGCAGACTTGCGACTTCTGTGGCCAACAAGGTCACAATCTAGGATCCTGTCAGCAAAAGCTGAAATGGGAGTCGCGAGTTCAATGCCAACCTGCAAAGAATTCCCCCACTTCGAGCCCAAAACGAAGAAGGTCAAAACCCTCGGTGGCAAAAAGGACCTACCATGTAAGGACCCCACTCTCGCCATTAACCAGCATTCCCACCGTCCAACTATCGATAGATGTAGGTGTTAACAAAAACACAACGCTAGTAGTGGACACCGGTGCGGAAGTAAGCCTGATTAACAAAAATTGCCTTAGAAAATCAGACGCCAAAATAAATCAGCAAGAGGCTTGCACTTTAGAGACACCGTTCGGAAGCATTAGGACCTTGGGAAGCTGCAAGGTCAACTTCCAGTTAAAGGGTAGATCTAAACTCCCATGCAAGTTCCAAGTAGTGAGCAGTATGCCCGGTCTATCAGAAGACGGTCTGCTTGGAAATGACTTTTTGTCAAAATATTGCAATGTGGAAGGCCCCAAACAACGCGTCACTTTTCCTCGCACGGAAATAAACCCCAAAGTATTTAGTGTGCCAATAAAGTTCTCACACGTCGAGAAAAAGGCACCTGAAAATAAATACGCTAAAGGGAAACAGGAGCAAGCCCAAGGTAAGTGCAAAATATTCAGGTTAAATCTTAACCATAAAAAGAGGAACCCCATGAAACCAAGTGGTAACATCAAAAGTATTAATCAAATAACTGACACTTCGTCAGCTAAATACAATACAAACTTTTTGCAAAAGCCCAACACACCCGAAAAAATAATAAACCTCGATGAGATCGCGACGATACTCAGGGTTTATCATAATTCCCCTTCCGGTGGACATCAAAGCATCACCAAATCGTATAATAAGATACGACAAAGATACTGGTGGCCGTCCATGCTCTCCGGCATTCGGAAATATAGAAAGCAGTGTAATGAATGCCGTTCGTTAAAGGTAACCACCTGCTCCGGTAAGGAACCACAGTCAGAAACGTTTCATGAGGGAAACATGGTGTTGGTAAGATACAAAAACCCCAAGAATAAACAAACACCCATCTGGAAGGGCCCTTTCCTCATTACAGGAATAACTAAGCCAAACAATACGACCATCAAAATTGGAAAAAAATCAATAAAGGTAAACAATAGGAGACTGAAATCGTATTCCAAGGTTGATTAGTTCTGATCTTCACCCTAGTTTCACTTTCCTTTCCACTATCAACCCCAGACATTTACTATCCCCAGGGTGTATTGTAGTTCAATACTTTATCACTTAAAAATACTAATAGATATACAATATAGACAAAAAGGGCAACAACAAAAAAAGTGGTAATATTAAAATAAATGTAATGAAATACAAAAAAAAAGAAAGCACATACAAATAAAACAAAACACATATTGACCCTCAATGAGGAAGACAATTTATGAACACTAAACAAAATTGTAAATAACTATTTCAAAGAATATATGTAAATCCTAATTAAGATCTAACTTAGAAATATGAAAAATATGAGCATTAAGAAAACACTAAATAGCAAACTGAAACAAAAACATATAATACAAAAAAAAAATCAATACAGATATACGAAAACAACAAGCTAAAATTGCCATGTAATCAATTGATTTAATCAAAATACAAAGAAAGAATGAAGATATAAAGAATTCTATATGATATTATAAAATATAATTCGTATTTACTACTAGTGTAAGGCGCTCTTTAAAAATAAATACACATCTATCTCTATTAATCTAGCATTAAATGAACAACAACAAAAAATAAATATTAATGGCTTAAGTATAGATTAGAAAAATAACATTATAAAACACGAAGTAAAATAAGAACATTTATTAATTCAAAATTTATTTACTTAGTCTTATAATACATATGTCTATTTTTTAAATTCACTTTCATTAATATACTTAACCGATAAATGTAAACATGACACCAGCCACAATTATTTGATAAATACCATACCATTCTTTGTACAAACAAACTTAAGAAGCATTACCACAAATAAGAAAATGCAACATTCTAAACATAACGAATTAATGCAATAAATGCTAAACCAAAACAAACATTGTAAACTATCACGAATTCAAAATGCCCACCGCCCCTTGCTTTTCACTCATTCTAGAAAATTAACCTCTTCCAGATTAATTTTCTTTTCTAAAGGGGGGAGGAATGTAGTGATCCTAAATCACTACTCTCACCCACTTACCTATAATCCCAATCCAAGTGAATCATATGAGCGACAAGTTAAACCAAAAGTTGGTTTGCCGCACATTGATTCAAATTCCTAATTACCTCACCCATAATCCAATTGAATCATATGCACGACCAAATTAAATCAAAATCCATTTGTCGTACATTGATTCAATTCCTAATAATCCTAACATTATGAAATGCGTAATACTAAATGCATTTCATGATTTCTCCTTCCGGGAATTTGTTCAAATAAAATTCGTATACACTTCCGGGAATCCTATTCCAATTGAAGCACACAACATTTTGTTTGGGCTTCTTGGAATTTTTAAGTAATCTTTTTAACAAATCTCTGTTGCCACAGAGTATAAAAGGGGAGTGCATTTTGGATTCTAGATCAGTTTGGATCCGGAGGCCAGAACGGCCACAATGATTAAAATAAATAAAATAAAAACTAATTAAATCTCCTATTTTCATCTTGGACACAAGGCCAAAAGACCCGGAACCGAGGTAAGAAGAACAATCTATACAAATATAACCCTACACCAGTCAGTCGTAAAGTTTACAAGCAAACATTTTAATTGGTTGAATCAATAAAAGAAATAACCAGTAAACAAAAAGGACTTCTTAACTTCGGCCCGAGGAAGGTGAGTAATATATTAAATATTGTTGGGTACCGTTATATTACGGTAAACCTTAACATAATTTTGGCGCCCAAGCAGGGACCAGGGAAGCCCAAAAGTAAGAGCTTGAAAACCCCTGGTTACCTAAATAACACTTCAAACGTACTGGGCAAAACATATTTACCCGTTGGTCCGGAGCTGAGTCTGGCTCCGGAGGTACGCACCGTAAAAAAAAAAAAAAAAAACTTATCAACCTTCCGGGCCGAAGTCGATAACAAAAGCGTACCTGGGGCTGCAACACCAGGGGGTTAAATTACAAAGAGATTTTGGCAGCAACAAAAGTGAAAATCCACACAAAAAAAAAACACCAACAACAGCACCAGAAGTAAGAGTACAAAAAACAACATCTTGACAACAGCACCAACAAGCCGCATATACAGTTGCCAAGCAGCGCCGGCAAAAGCAGCAGCCCCGTGAGGGCAGGCCAAACCTGGGAAACCCCAGCAAAAGTAGGGTAGTCCATTCATTTTTGATACTTTTTGGTGAGCCATTTATAATGAGCAAACGGTGTAATGGGTGCAAAAACCAAATGAATCTAATGGTGTTGAATTATTTTTTCATTTCCTTCATATATGAGGCCATTTATTAGTATTAACCAATTTTATAATAAATATTAAACAAGAACCAAGTGAATTTAATGGTGTTGAATTTTTTTTACCATTTCCAAAACAAATTGAATTTAATAGTGTTCTATTTTTACGAATACAACGTTATTTTTAGTCACACCTGGTGAACTAAGTGTTACTCTAAGAATTAAGTACATTAAATAAATGTATTAATAAATATTTAACATAAAGTGTTTTACAATACACTTTATGTTAAATACTATCTTTAATTAAAAAACCACCAACATAAAAAAAAGTCTTTAAAATTAAAACAAACAAAGTTGAGACAACAGCAACCTCAGCGGCAGCAGCCCAACACTACACAGTTGCATGCCAACTGACAACACCACAACGTCTGGCACGGGAGACGCCGCCGACAAGGAAGGCCACCTGTCCCCAAGAAAACTCCGCAGCGGAACCATATTAGCTAACGCCGTAAGCTTACTGGATCAATTGGAGGAGGTATACGAAACGGCAAAAGAGCGCGAAGCTTTACCAGTGGAAAAGGGCGATAGCTTAACCCCGAAATTAACTGCCACCCGGGAACTGCGACTCGCAGATCTAGATAAATTGAAAATTGCCACAGAACAGTTCCGATACGAGTTGAGTAGTTTCCGGGACCTCTCATCCCCTCTGTTTGGTGACAGTGGAGTAAAAGAAGTTCCAAGGAGTAACGAATCCTTTGACAGTGCCGGGTCCACGATTAGGCCTATTCTGGATTGGCTAGAGCCACCTCACGAATTGGATCTAGCCCGAAATCTCCCAGACAAATCTGAACTAGAGAAAATGACGGTGGATTTCTGTAAAATCGCCAAGTTAACGGCCCAGGTGGTACCAATGTTCTCAGGTGGACACAGTCCCTTGATTAGCAGCGACCTGCAAACGTTCCTGGGCTGCTGCAAAAAGGCGATGGAGTGTTTGACCGCAGAGGAACAACCGACCTTTTTAAAGATCTTCCTCACTAGGCTCCGTGGCGTGGGGTATCTCTTGATAACATCCAACCCCCTAACCAGTTTTGAGGAGGTCGAAAACCTCCTCAACCGGACGTACCTCCCCAAAGAGACCTCCCAAGAGTTGGTAAACCGGTTAATAACGACCAGGCAACACCCGCTAGAGGCTCTCATTGCTTTTACCACCAGGATAAAGCAAATGCTGATGCTGTGTAAGGAGGCGGCCGACCACAAATATGGGACAGTGGCAGCCTCAGCTGTAAAAATACAGCTCGAGGACTTTCCTAAGAATGCGCTGAAAGCTGAAGTAACCAACACCCACCTGTGTCAATATTTGTTGACCCTGGGAGAGGATACACTGAAGGGCTTGATACATAAGGCGCTGGGCATGGAGAAGCTGCAACAATGAGCCTTCTATGCGCAGCAAAACTACCCAATAAACGGTCAGCTAACCACCAACTATATTTGTAATACTGGTACCTCTGAAATAGCCCACCACAGCTGGCCGCCGATCTCGAACCCTAGAGATGAGATACCACCAAACCTACCTGCTATACCGTTCGGCCAACACATACTGCCGATTGTAGACCCACACAGCCACACTATTACCCAACCGCAGATCGAGCCTGATACAGGAACCCCTAGGGGAACGAAACCCCACAACTTTGAGCAATGCCAGGTGAAGGCTGGGATAACCTGCAGATTTTGCCGAAAGCGGGGGCACACCTATAGCGACTGCTTGAAAAGGAAGAACACCCCCTTCTGCACAAGCTGTATGACTTATAGTCACGACATAAGCGATTGCCGCAATTGGCAGAATCAACCAGCTGATAACCGGACCAGCCAGCGCAAAAATCCTTTTAGAGAACAAGATTCTTTCAGACAACCACCAACCAATGCCGCTAGTGCTGAGCAACAAAGGAGCTCGAACAGGCCGTACGCTGTAAGAAGCAGCTGCGATTTCTGCGGCCGCGGGGGGCACGATATCAAGGAATGTTGGCAGAAGGTAGGATGGGAAACTCAGAACTACCAGAACTTGGGAAACGAGCCAAGGTCGAGCCAAAAAACCCGGTTCGACTAAACTAGGCCATAACCAAACAACAGGGTACCCTCCGTCGCCCCAAACTAGTCTACCCACTGTTAACCTCCCTCTGGACAGAGGCTTAAACAAAATCAGTCAGGTGGTGGTGGACACGGGCGCAGAAGTAAGTATTATCAGCAAAAAAGCACTCAAGAATGTCAGGATCAACACAGAAGATACCTGTATACTGAAAAGTCCATACGGAGTAGGAAGAAGGTTAGGTAGTTGTCAGAGAAACTTCATGCTACAAACAAAGATACCTTGTCAGTTCCAGGTTGTGCGCAGTATACCCGGCCTAACCACCGACGGGCTACTGGGAAATGACTTCTTATCCGAAAACTCTTGAAGTTCCCACCCACAAAGCGGAATCCGGAGGAATTTATTATTAACCTGGAAACCAAAGGGATAAGCCAAAATCGCCCACGGGCAGTCGAAGAGGGGCAAGTCACAGCGGGACCCGGAGAGGTCGAAGAAACCGCTTGTAACACCTCCAAGGGTTCTCAAATGCGGGGACCTGGCTGCAATACCCCAACGATGGAGGCACCCCGCACACCAGGGGAAGCAACATCCGAAAAAACGGTGTCTAGATCAGGAAGACACAGAAATACAAGGCCACCCAACATAGCAAAGGCTCCCATCCACCTTATCAGGACATAGGGAGTGGAGACCCACCTGGACCCGTGGCCGGTACTTGACAGGGAAAACATTGCCCGGACCAGATTCCTAATATTCTGAATAAGCAAATAAACACCTCTCCAACTAATCAAAGTCAAAAGCGACTATCGTCTAAGCAACAGGGGAACACGGATACACCACCGCGAAACCCAGAAGAGCGAGCATCGAATAACACGGTTGAACCAACCGTCAAATTCTTTCGATAACTCTTCTCGGGCAAAACCATCAACCATACTCGTTTGCATCAACTCCAGAAAGAGCTCCGGCTAGACGAAGGGTTGACCACAGAAGAAAGGAGAGCTATTACCAGACTATGCGGGCAATATGCAGACGTACTCTACTTGAAGGGCGACCAACTGCCCTACACCAGGGCAAGCACACATGAAATACCCCTGGTTGACAATCAAGCACCAATAAATCAGAAGATGTATAGGCTACCCGAGAGTAAGAGGCAAGTCATAAATGCCCAGGTAAGGGAAATGCTGGAGAATGACATAATCCAGCCTAGCAAAAGCCCTTGGAACTCCCCTCTCCTGGTGGTTCCCAAAAAACCCGGACCAGATGGAGAAGATAGATGGCGAGTGGTGGTAGACTTCCGCAAATTAAATAACAAAACGATTGGCGAAGCATATCCCCTGCCGCGTATCGAGGATATACTCGAGCAGTTAGGACAGTCCCGATATTTTTCGACGCTGGACCTGGCCAGCGGCTATCATCAAGTATTGGTACGACCAGAGGATCAGCACAAAACCGCTTTCAGCACCAACTACGGGCATTACGAATTTAAACATATGGCATTTGGATTAAGGGGCGCACCAGCGACGTTTCAACGACTGATGAACTACGTACTCTCCGGTCTCCAAGGATTGGAATGCTTCGTGTACCGAGATGACATAGTCATCTATGGAAAGGACCTGAGGGATCATAATAACAAACTCGAAAAGGTCCTCCTCCAGTTGCGGGAAAACAATCTCAGACTACAGCCGGAGAAATGCAGGTTCCTGCAGAGGGTGGTCGTCTATCTAGGACACATATGCCTAGAGAAGGGGGCACTCCCAAATCCGAATACCACGACCAGCGTCCATCGATTCCCAAGGCCCCGAACGGTTAGGGAATAACAGTCATTCCTGGGCCTCGCCAACTACTACCGGAAGTTCATTCCCCAGTTCTCTAAAATAGTGCGCCCCTTAACTAATCTCTTACGGAAAGACGTCAAATTTATTTTGACGGAGGAATGCCAACGGGCATTCAAGAACATAAAGGATCTGCTCACAGCACCCCCCTTGCTGGTATATCCAGATTTCACTCAACCATTCAACCTCACTACGGATGCGAGCGCGGAGGTAGTAGGAGCAGTCCTCTCCCAAGGTAGGGTGGGAAGGGATCAGCGCGTCGCATATGCCAGTCGTACCCTAAATAAAGCCGAGCGTAATTACTCAACCATAGAGAAAGAATTACTGGCCATTGTCTGGGCAGTAAAAAACATCAGGTGCTACCTCCAGGGACGGCAATTCACCGTATACACGGACCACAAACCATTAAAAGGGGAAGGACCCTACTACACGCCTGGTACGCTTCCACCACAAACTATCCGAATACGACTACCGCATCGAATATAAACACCAACGCGGATGCTCTTAGTCGTATACCACAAAACAAGGGAGAGGATGACCAACGAGAAAGGCAGCTCGACAGCCGCCCACCAACCGGTAGAATGTACCAGAACTCGCCTTCCGTTGGCTGCAACGTAGTCACGCGTGCACGACGACGAGAACTGGGTGGAGAAGGGAATAAATATCCCGAGCACGTTAAGGGCAAGCCCCCAAGGGAGTCCCGGCCACAGAAGGAGGACACCCAGCCGCGGATAGACCTCCTACGTCCACAAGCCCAGGGGAAAAACAACAGGAAGACGCGGGAAGACCACTTCATAGAACCACCCATACCAGAAAATTAACGTCTTCCAGGTTAATTCTCTTTTCTACAGGGGGGATGAATGTAGTGATTCAAAATCGCTACACCTTTCCACTTACTTAAAACCTCCTAACCTATCCCATTCCTATACCTAAATACTTACCTGTCCCCAAGGTTCACCATCCACTTATCCATTCTCCCCATAGCAAAGCATATGTGCGACGGGTGAAACCTAAAGTTAATCTGTCGCACATTGTTTCAGTCCGCTAACCCTAAATCCCTTTTAAAGCACAAACAGTCGAGTCTGTGTTTAACTTATCGCACGTGTGCAACTCTCGATTGGCCACTGAATAAATAGGCGGCGCATTTTGGTTTCGCGGCAGTCGATACCAGTCAGTCGTAAAGTTTACAAGCAAACATTTTAATTGGTTGAATCAATAAAAAAATAACCAGTAAACCAAAATGACTTCTTAACTTCGTCCCGAGGAAGGTGAGTAATATATTAAATATTGTTGGGTACCGTTATATTATGGTAAACCTTAACACTCTAAACGAGACTCAGGTTGACTTATCATTTGATTTGATATATGTTCGTTACCCAGGATAGGTTTTCCATTTTAAGGGTGGAATCTGCGTCTTCACCAGATCTGATTTGACTTTGGATTCTAAAAACGTTAAAAAAATGTCCGGCTCTGTTCATATCACTGGTCCGATCATGCACAACGGCGGTACTGTCAAAACAAACTTCATCGGACATACCTTTGAAAATCATCAAAAACTCACTCTCAGGGCTAGAAACTATTAGTTCAAAGGTGCACAGCAAACTGGACAACTGCAATGAGTAAATTATTGTCTTCAGCGCCGTTAATACCGCATACGTCGACAATACACGGAGTAATGTTTACGGTTTCGCCCCAGCAAATACCCTCCAAAACCTGATCAAAACTCGAAACCCACAGAAGAGCTTCTTTGTGAAAGCTCTCAGCCTTATTCTTTATAAAACTTTTCATTTTATTTAATATGGGGTATGTGGGGATTAAGTATTGTGCACCGGCGCAGGGCGCTGATTCCCTTCACACCCCCATCATTCATTAGAGAGTTCATCGGTTCCGCCATTAACCGATCACCAAGGATTAAATCCACGCACCGAACATCGCAGCAAAATGTCCACCAAGAGAAAACGTCACACATGGGAGAAATAAAACACGCAGGTTTGGTTTATTAGTTCCAGAGCAGTGTTTATTTAATTTATCTTCTTAATGGTTTTTATTGGATTGCATTTTTAATTTAGTTAGAGGTTATTTTTTTAAGCTTAATAATTATTACAACTTCACCGAACTAAAGAACACACATGTTAGTTTTACTTTATTCTCGTATAACTACTTTTTATTATGCAACACTAACTCCGGGTACGTACGCGACTCCGCTGCGCTACGGAGAGCGGGAGGTGAACCGACCGTCGCGATCGGTGGTTGGATTTGGACTCAACGATATCAAATCGATGGCAAAAGGAAATTCGGCCAGTGACTGGCTCTCTTACTTTAAGGGTGCATTTTCTCTTCCCAGAGAAACGTAAAGTCTCTCCTTGGGGGAAGGTAACCTGATCTCATAGAGGAGATCATAGAGTTACACATGTGTGTGTGCACATTGGTTCTTTCATGGGACCAAGCTACGAGAACGTATCTGAAAACAAAGAAAAGGGAATAATGTACATCAATGAGATGTGAGTTCGGCTAAGTAAACAGGCCGAATCTCATTGGGTGCTAATTGGGGGTTATGTTTGTTCATGCAGCTAGTCATGAGAAGCAGATCCAGAAATATGTAGGACAAAGAGTGGTGCATTGGTCATTGTCTAAGATGTGCATTGCAGCTGTAATGATAGCCGCAATGCAATGTTTTGGCTTATTTCCAGGGAATTGGTGTTTATGGCATCGCTGCCAAGGGTAAGTATACCATTCCTATTTGCATTTGCCTATCCTGTAGGATTTAATTGATGCCTAAGACGCAAGATGCGTATATTTGCTTTTGTCCCTTGGGTATAAGGCGCCAGCCAATGTGTATGTAAAGGAATTTCTTATACACATGGTGAGGCTGGGAATAGGCGACGCAATGTTTATGATCCCTGTTATGATAGTTACATTATATGTAAACCAAATTGTTTTGTTTTCAGGAATTCGACTAGGGAAAATGCGTATGTAAGATTGAGATTTGCCTGGCAACCGAAGGTGGCGAACTGGGCTTGGGATTAATGAAGTTTGGAACAGAATTCTTATAGGGAATTTGGAATTCGAATAAATAAACGAAGGTAAGAATTCTCTTCCAGTAGCGATTACATTAGCAGGAACTATGGAAGTTGGGTTGTTGTTATGGGGGTTCTTCGGGTAATTAGACAGTGGGATTTGGCGGAACCGCCACAGGTACATTTCCAATATATGGAAAGGTCCTATAGTATGTCCAGAAGCTGACGTTGGTAAATCAACACATCGCCCCTTAAACTTCTGCCCCAATTCGCTCTACAGTTAGGTCAGCAAAATTTATGAAAAACTCATATCTGAAAAGCTAATGTTTTTTATCGGTGCCAAGAACTTAATAGCAGAGTTGGCATTTGGATTTAGAAGATGGCTCTTAACGCATTTCAAAACCACGTTAATGTTTCAATAATAAAGAACTCACCTCTACGGTAAGCCTGGGATGACGTGAATCAAAGGTTTCGAAACCGAAGATTTCAAATTCGGGTGAATGGAAAGTTATCTCGAATTTTCTTCATGGCTGTAGACGTACCACAGGGCGCAGTTTTAGACCCCATCGCCTTCAGTACGTACACCTCAGATATTCCTCGCCTCATGATAGGAGAGTTAAGGAGTTATATCTATTACTATTTATTACTATTACTATTTATTGGCCTGTAAGAACCCGGAAGTTCATGACCTCACCGACTCGACTTCGACATCGTTCCCTGTCCTGTGCACTCTCCTTCCACGCTTGACGATCTGATCCGATCTCCCCAATGTCAAATCTTACATTGTCCTCCCATCTCCGTCGTCGCGGTCCTGTCGGTTTCTGTTCTGTTGGTACACCGTCAAGAATTCTACGCACGGTCCTATTGTTGTCTATTCGCGCCACATGTTCGGGCCTTATAGGAGTTATATCTATCGAGCATTTTTTTTCCATTTTGTTTTTAGATTATATTACGTATAAACATCCCAAAAATGATATCCAAAAGGAATTTAATGTGAGAAGATCTTTTTTTTCTATTTTTTTAAAGCTGATTTGCGCAACGACTTTAAAGGCTCCGAGCGTTGGAAAAAGCCGCTTCGCTTCTCGCAGCGTTTTGGAGTAGCATAATTCTGTAGATAATTTTTATTCAATACAAGTGAGTCATAGTTTTATAAAATACGCATAGATGGCGTTATAAAACTTTTACTTTAGAGAGAGATAGCACGTGACGTTAAAATGACCGTTAGACTACAGCTGACTACAGCTAAACGTACAGTATGTGCTTTTTGCGGGCGCCGCGTGCTAGGCTCACATTTACGTTATTATAGTGATTAATATTGCATAAAAAAAATTAAAATGAGGGAAAATTATCAAGGGAAAAAAGGAAGTCGTCAATCCACATTTCGGGCGTCACGAAATAAGATCTCACAATGGGCGGTGTACCCTTAAATGTCAGAGCACAGTGCGAGCGGAAGCAGAAGAAGTCGATAAGGAATGATGTATATTGGTCTTAAATGCCTGGCCATTACAACGACGAGGAAACACATGATCAGGTAGAGCATTCCGCATTGGTGTGATTCGGCTGAAGAATGCCTCTCTATGTTTATTTGTGCATATAAACATAAAGAGGTTTATTTGTGCATCTGAAGTTGACTTTCAACGTGATTTGATGCGCATTCCTAGATTGACGGGTATCGCGGCAAAATGTCTGAGGGATCGGAACACATTCAGCAAGTTCAGTTGAACTACGACCGTGGTAATACGTATAGAAAAGAGATAGGCATGATACGTTGCGCCTATGTTCTAACGACGGAATTTTACGCCTTCCGGTCGGGTCCCTAATAAGTTTCACTGCTCGTTTTTGCATCCTATCGAGCACGTGTAGTGCAGTTTTGTATACGCCTGACCAAATATAGGAGTTGAACAACATTTTGGAGGAATATACGCCTTGTAAATGGCCACAAACGGAGAAAGAGGTAGAAACTAGAGCAGCATCGGAGAAATGGAATGTAGAGGACTCCAGTGTACATAAAGTCCATCTCACGGCTACCCAAAAGAGGAACTTTAGCTACCGGACAAGTTGAATGTAAGAGACTCCAGTGTACACAAAGTCCAAAATCACGACTACCCAAGATAAGTGCTTAGCTAATGGCAACACAAATGGAGCACAGGTACCTCAGGAAGTTGCACATAAGATGCAGCTAAAGAATTTTTGTGTCGCGGGTTAATTAATGAATTGAATGGGGCATGGCCTGGTATGCATGTTTAGATGGGGGTTTTGTACGTAACAAGATTTGAGAAGTCAGTCGTGTAAATTAATACAGTTTTTGTAAATTTGGAAACCAAAATAAAAATTATAACTGAATATAAACAGGAGAAAAACTCTGCGTTTTTGTCGGGGCATCAATTTCGGGAAGACAGATGTTCCGTTTGGAGAGAGTTAGATAAGTCGCTACCAGGGGTTTTAAGAACGAATTAAAGCGAGCCATTAGTAAGGATTACATTATTAAAAAAAATTAATCTTCCCGTTACCGCATGTGTTGAAAAGTTCGGGATTTTGATGATGAAAACGACTCATTTCGAAAGACTCATCTGTCATCTGTTTATGTATGAGGTCACGTGACATTTCGTCAATTCGTTTACAAGCTACAGTCGTTTGAGTGCCGCCACTTTCTATTATTATAATATTTACTATTATTATACTATTTATTGCTCTATAAGAACCCGGATGTTCATGACCTCATTGACTCGGCTGCGCCATTGCTCCCTGTCCTATGCACTCTCCTTGCACGATTGACTATCTGATCCGACCTTCTCGTGGTCAAAACTTACATTGTCCTCCCATCTCCGTCGTCGCCGTCCTGTCGGTTTCTTTTCTGTTGGTCTTCTGTCAAGAATTCTACGCACGGTCCTATCGTTGCCCATTCTCGCTACATATCCGGCCTATCTTAATCTTCGCAACCTGATTACTCTCGCTATTATAGATTTGCTGTATAGCTCTTCCAATTTGTGGTTTCCTCCATTATCCTGCCTTTGCGTCATATTTACCGCCATGCTACTTTCGCTTTCGTATATAAATAATGGGAAAACAGAAATACCCGAACTAACCGACTCAACCGTCATCTAGAAGAACTGTATCAGTATTACAGTCGAAGGAAACTTCGACTTAACCCATCCAAAGCAGTAGCTATAATTCTGAGTAGTAAACACTCCCAAGTTACTTCTTCGATATTCACAGAATATCCGAATACAAAAAGGAGGTACTACGATCAGACCACAGGACAGGATGAAATATCTTGGGGTTATCTATACTCCAAAATAAATTTCATCAAACATGTGACCCACATTCTTCAAAGGGGCATCGGTCGGTCTAAGCAACTGCACAACATCTTGAACAGGAGCAACAAAGTTCACACCAAAGTTAAGCTTCTCTGCTATAAGCAGCTAATCCGATCTGGAATATCATACGCCTTTCCCATATGGTCCTGCATATCTTCGGCCCAAATGGAAAGACATCGAGTTTTTGAACGAAATCTTCTCAGAAGATGCACCAACCACTCTAGAAGGCCTGACGGTCGCCATTACCCGAACCCTCACCTCTATGAAGGTGCCTCTGTGGCGGTTCCGCCAAACTCCACGGTTCGCCTTCCTAAAAAACACCCATAACTCTATCCAATCATATAATTTCGCTAATGCCATCGCATTAGCACCTAAAATGCCTTACGCATCTAGGATTTTCTAAGGTATAATCTAAACAGTCTCTGTGAAAGAAAATTTACCCTACCTCTTCGCATATAATTTCCTGTAAGATTTCTACCTTTTCAGGAATCCCAAAACCTATTCGGTACCTTCGGTGCCCAGGCAAATTTCAATTTCCCGCACCTGCACTGCAATCTCCACCCAGCATACCTGAAACATTTCCTTTTGCAAGGACATTAATGCATACAACGCGTTAGATAAGGTTCCTGGAAATAATTCTTTTAAGTGCATATGGCATCACGAATTCCAAGCCAGTCGGCACCATTTGTCTGTGTTAAAATCCTATGTCGGACAGCTTGTTTTTACAGATGCCATCAACCATATTTCTACGCATGTAAACATGCATAGGATTCAACTCATTGATTGTGTTCCCACTAACAAACAATCTTCAATTTCTTTCCCTGCCGCAACTAATTACCCGGCATATACAAATGTAAGCAAGGGATTCGTTTTGGCCGCCGACCTAAGATACGATATACAATTCTCATTGTATAAAGTATTGTAATACATTAGTACCTCTTTCGAATGGCTATTCGTATATTTACACAAGGATACCACTCATCTAAGGCTTTTATGATGCCCTCGTCCCATATTTGCTTTTAGCACATCTCTTCGATGCCTTAGGTCGCTACTCCCTTTTTTCTTTTTTTTCTCGTTTCAGGTTTAGTTTATCCTTGGCTAAACGCATCGATAAACACGGTGATGTGTACAAACACACACATACACCATCGCGTCCCAGAGATCGCCTTCCATTGGTCACTGGTTAAAGGAAATTTTATTTCCTTTTCACCACACCACCAAAAACTCACCCCAAACGATCGAATATCGAGTCGTTTTCCATCCGCCGACCGCCATGGCCCTTGCCCGCTTCCGCTCCTCGTTGCGCCCCGAGGATGCGTTCGTCACAGAGTCGCGAGTGTGCGTGAATTTAGTTATTCTTTTTGTTTGTACCGGAGTGACTTAATCGAAAACCATTGCCAGCGGTATGAGTTCAACATAAAATAAATTGTACGCAATCGCGGAATGTGTGTGTAAAGAGATCCTCTGCTCTATGCCATTCGTGTCAGTTATAAAATATCATTGTACATTATATCGTTTGCTTTGTTTCACCAACCGTTTCTTTAAATATAGATAAACGCATCAATATTATTTAAACCGTGAGTTTTATTTACCTTTGTTTCCTGGTGATCGTTCGTTTGCAGGCCGCGGAACAATCGTAAGTGACATCGGAACTTTGTCTTTGTGATGCTGGTGGAAGAAAGTGAAACGAGTGCCCGTGCCTGGCACAATACTTCCTTCCCCACACCTCCATTATCCCTATCGACGAGTACTTGCTACAATTAGCATATAAGTACCTCAAAAGCATTCAGAACACTGAGAACCCACTTGTACGGGAGTCTTGCGTTCTTGACCCTTCTCTCTCTCGATCGCTTCGGATCAGACCACCACAATTTCTTCTTCGGTTCAAAACTGAAGAAAACACCCTTTCCAACAACATTCTCCTCTATAATAGAGGATTCCTGGACCCACCCCCTAGGGTCTACTGCTGAGGGTCTACAACCACATACACACCGACCAAAGCGCAGATTATCAGACGCCAAAAGACGTGATCTGCGGTTACTACTGCACTTAAGACCCACCGGTCTTGCACGATTTCTTTCCCACCATCCACCCACCCAATTAGTTAGAGAACACTTGAACTAACCCTGTCCACACTATCCTTAGATATCTCCTTCCCCCTTTCTTTTCAGATATATCGAGACCGAGCCTAACATCCTCACGGATGTGGGTGATTCCGGTTGTCGCAAGATGACCAGAAGCCAGAGACAAGATGAAGGACACACTTGTCCTTGTCTCCCTAAAGTCGGCCTCTCGCCACACTATTTTTTTTTTTTAAATACCCTAACTTTATCAAACTTTTTTTTTTTTGGTCGGAGAAACGTCTGAACAATCATTGCAATGGTTGCACAAATGATATCTCACATATACTCCTTCGAGAACAATCGTTTTTCTGTGGTTTAATGAATTTAAAACGGGTCGTATAAGCACTGGAGTCGCACCTAGCTGTGGAAGGTCAAAAGAGGCTACAATTGCGAAAGTCGTAAAACAAGTGCATGGAATCGTTTTGAGTGATTGTAAAGTGACGTTGCAAGAGTTAGCTGGGGCCGTGGGCATCTCAAAAGAACCGATGGGATGCATTTTGCACGATCTTTTGGAGATATAAAAGCTATCGGCGCGATGAGTGCCACGTTTGGGGGTTCACAAAATGTTAGAGATTACATTTTTTACATTTTTTAAAATGTTGTTTATCACTTCCCCCACATTTATTTTAACATTGACCTTTGTATCCCTTATATATTTTTTTATTTCAAAAGAAATAATATGTGTGGGCGTAGAAACTCAAAGTTAGCAGTTCATTTAAATTCACTCATGATTTTGAAGATCTACAAAAAGAAAAAATTGTTCTACTTAAATAATTGTATAATAAATGTTTTATTCTAAAGAAAAAAGAAAAAATTAAAATTAAAATATGACTACACTATAGGGAGATACGATAGAGCTAACTCTGGTAAATAGGAAAATGTTTCATGTTCTGAAAATAGCAACGAGCGTGCCCCATGGCGTCAGTCTACGCCGCCTTCATATAGCTTTTAGTCTTTTTTCAACTAAATGAAAAAAAAAACTGAATATTCATATTCATCTTCTGTTTGTAGTCATGACATGTACAAAGTCAACAGCACTTCTCGTGAATGTAAACTTCACGTGAAATCACGCTCAACAGATGTGGGTTGAACATGAACCGCATACAGAACCTTCTCGAATTCCCTTAATAACTGTAGATATAAATTATTTCATTGAGCATACAAAGACGTATAACATCTCATACAACACCGGGTGGAGTAAAACAAACAACCCTGTAAAAACAAATGTGTTTGTTCAAGAGGTACAGAGGATATATGAGGACATTCCAAAAATAAAATCGCATATAGATTAGACTGCAATTTGGTGCATGCAAGCCTGTCATTCATGGCAGCATTTTTTGAGTTCCCTTACAATCGACAAGGCTACCAAAAAGTACTTGTGTATTGTTTTTGATTTATTTATTTTACATCAGTTAACACTTGGAGAGAGAGTGTCAGATACTATCGCTCCTGTAAAGCCGCCTAGTAAGGATTAGTTGGGGAATGACGTCTTTTTAACCTTGAAAAGCGTTTAGGTGTTAGTTCTATTTGTGTACTGACGCAATATTTTTCGACGGATTAGTCTTGTGCTACAACAACACATTTTTGTTGTAGAAAAATTTCGGGCTCCATCCAAATGTTCAAAATTTTTAAAATACTTAAAGTGAATTTTTTAACTAAACTAACGACATTATATTCGATAACATTCTCCATGTTTGCTGGTAAGACGGTTATTCCATCTCTGCACAACAGTATAAGTTTTTAATTAAAAGCCTGAATCAATAAATTAGCTGTTTTGTAACTTTCTTCGATGTGAATTTTCACATCACCTAGTAAAAGTGCCTAAGTGAACAAGGCACGGGAAGAATAACACATTGTTTGACATGATGTTTCTGAAATGAAGAGCTATGTTATGCTGTTTTCCTTTTTAATTATTTATTGACCGTTTTCGCTGACATAAAATTGCACTTTACAGATCATCACCGTATTTTGTGTAATAATTGATGTTACTGACATATCGTTTTGTATTTTTCTTTGTTAGTGCGGTCTACAAGTCGCGAGAAAAAAATTTGTGGTCTCCATCGGTATATACATGTAGATATGGAAAATTAGAGAATTTGAAATCAGATTCGCATCACCTTGAATCGAAATTTTCCCATGGCCTTGGTGTGGAGCTGCAGCCAGAATAGGCGTAAGGTTGCCACCTCAAGGTGAATGGCGGCAAAATTGCAACGTTGCAGTTCCCATCGTCATTGGCATGACCTTCGACTGCGGCTAGCATCGGGTGACTGTCTCAAGGTGAGAAATGAATCGTGGGAAGGAGTGTAAAATTCGGATTTGATTTTGCGTATAAATAGGGAGTTTTGTTGTAAGAATAAATCAATTAGAAGCAGGTAGCCTAAGCGTGTGCACTTAATATTATTAAATAATTCAACACCAAAAGAAAACCAATAAAAGGCCTCTCTTTTAAAAATAAATTCTGGCGAAGGTGGTTGGTCACTCACACCCTTTAATAAGCCCTCCCACACCTCCAGCTGGACCGGGAAGTTGAAAGTCGGCCCAAAGGAACACAAGATGCCGAAGGACCAAAAGAAATATACAACAATGAGAAGGTTATCAACAAAAATCTTCCACCGTTCAGATGTTGTAAACAACGAGAACGTGTTTTCTCCAAACGCTGATGAAAATAGTAAGTATTATCTATAAAATTCGAATGAGTTAAATCGGCTCTAAAAAGTGGTTACCTTCAAAAATAAAGGACTTCTTAAGGTTTGAAATATGTGTGGTTGAAGGCAGTACTGAAAAAACTTAAAAACAAGTGGAAAACGCATACGAACTGTCTCTTTCGAATGTAGGGTGAGCTTTTCTCAATATTGAACTTTTTTCAATGAAACTAATCGGGCAAAGTAGTGGCGCGATCGATTCGGTCGAGAAGGAGGGCCGAGGTCGAAGTAATGGGAGCTCGACAAGAGTTGAAAATCGCAAAGGAATGGACCAAAATAGTTTAGTGGGGCTACCACCCCATTTATTGGGTTAATTCAAGCAACATAATTACCTACAACTAAAGTATATATAAGTTACAAACTAGAGAACTTAAGAACTATCTTGATTAGGTTTAACCTAAGGCTTAACCTAATAGCATGTGTTGTACTCAAATTGTTGGAAGCGAGTGTCAAAAAAGAGGATAGTTACTAGATTAAAGTAAAGAGTGAGACAGAAGAAGTCGAACGAAAGGAAAACGTGTTTTTCCATAATGATTTGTTTTTTCCGGGTAAGGTCTTTAGTCTTGCGCCAATTGTTGAGACACTGGTTTGCTGAAAATAACTTGATAATCCGTTGTAAAACTAAATTAATGCCCTTCAGCTTATCTCTTCCACCCGACCTGAAAGCCGTTCTGTATTTCCATGCTCCGGAATGTCGCCGACTGAATCTTACAAACTTCTACTACAGTCGAACCTGTAGTGATAAATGTTTTCCTATTGAGAGTGTAATCTATTTCTATTTGTTGGCCTGTAGAAACCCGAAAGTTCATGACCCCACCGACTCGACTCCGCCATTGTTCCCTGTCCTGTGCGCTCTCCTTCCACGTTCGACCATCCGATCCGATCTCGTCGAGGTCAAACCTAACATTGCCCTCTCATCACCGTCGCGGCCGTCCTACCCGTTTCTTTACCGTAGGTCTACCTTCAAGAATTCTATGCACGGTCCTATCGTTGCCCATTAGCGCCACAGGTCCGGCTCATCTTAATCTTCGCGACTTCAGTACTCTCACTATTGTAGATTTGCGGTGTAGCTCTTCTAATCCGTGGTTGTGGAGTTTCCTCCATTGTTCTGGTTCCTCGTCATATTTGCCGCCAAAGATACCCCTTAGAACTTTATTCTCGAATACGCGGAATTTATTTTCTTCCCGTTTTGTGAGAGCCCATGTTTCGCATCCGTATAGGACAATCGGTATGATTATGGTTCTATAGACACGGAGCTTTATATAACGTGATAGCAGTTTGAATTTCAGCAGTTTACTGACTGCATGCCAACTAGCGTACCCAAAATGCAGTCGTTTGTTAATTTCCTTCGGCATTTCGTTACTGGCCGTCAATATTGTTCCCAGATATTTAAATTTTTTGACGTTTTCAAATAACTTGCCCCTGGTGTTTATGTGTGTTCTCTGAGGTCCGCCTACTATCGCCGTAATCATATATTTTGTTTTGTCTTCATTTATTTCTAGGCCCACCTTTTCTGCCGCTTGCATGATGATTTCACTGGTTTTATCTACAGTTTCTAGATTATTGCCCAGAATGGCAATGTCATCCGCATATGCCAGCACTTGTGTGACCCCGTTCAGGGATGATCCGGTCATGTTGTCGTCTTGTACCTTTCTGATGACATACTGGAAGACAACATGGTGAGAGGCCGTCGCCCTGTTTTAGTCCGTCTCGGATTTCAAATGGTTCTGAGAGGTGGTTTTCTATTCTAACCCACCCTTTGTTCTCGTTCATGCAGATTTGAATGAGGGCGGCATATTTTTTCAGGATTCCCAGCTCAACTATAACATGGTAGAGTCTTTGCCTTGCGACTGAGTCGTAGGCTTTTTTGAAGTCAACGAACAGTCGGTAAACCGTCTCTTCGTATTCCCACGTCTTTTCCAGTAGCCTTTATTGTGCACATTTGGTCGCTTGTTGACCGGTTCCTACGGAATCCGCTTTGGTAGTCTCCCAGTATTTCTTCTGCGTACGGTGTGATTATCGCCAGTATGACATATGTTACTATTTTGTATGTGGTTGGGAGTAATGATATTCCTCTGCAGTTTTCGTTGTCAGATCTGTCACCTTTTTTGAAAATGGGGACGACTATTGAGGTATTCCATTCTTCCGGAGTTACTTCCTTATCCCATATTATTTTAATCAGTTGGTGGATCTTTCGAGCGGTTGCCTCTTTCCCATGCTTCATAAGCTCTGCCGGCATACAGCGGACTCCGGGAACCTTGTTGTTTTTCAATCGATTTATTGTGTCTACAACTTCGTCGAATGAGGGCTCTGGGATCTGAGGCTCGGCTGTATGTACGTCTGGTGCGTTTATTTGTGGTCGATGGGTGCGCACATTGAGCACGTTTTCAAAGTACTGCTTCCATCTTGTCAGGATATTGTTTGTTTCTGTCACCAGACAACCGTTTGTGTCTCGGATTATTTGAGCTCTCCCTCGGTAGCCATTTCTAATTGAATTTATGCCGCCATACATACCTCTATGGCGCAAGACTAATGACCTTGCCCGGAAAAAACAAATCATTATGGAAAATTTAACAAGCCTCAAGACTTGCTAAATAAGGCCAAGACCGGTTCCCGGTTGTAGTGCCGATGATGATGATGATGATGATACATACCTCTAATGTTCTTTGCTCTTACATATTGTAAGATTTTTTTCGATCCGAGTCTTTTCCCATTCGCGTTTTCGCGTTTGAAAAGTCTCGTTGTCTATTTCCGAATTGTCGCGTATCTTTCTGGGTTGACTTCAAACTTCTCAGTGGATCACTCTGAGGCGTCTATGTTCTTCGATCTTCGCCCTGCACTCATCGTCAAACCAAGGTTTGGACTTAATTGTTTTCTTAAGTCCTAATAACTTTTGGACTGTTTGTTTGATTGTGTCACTGATCGATGCCCATCTAGTGCCCAGATTATTGGTTCCTCTTCCCCACTACTCCCATTCTCTAGGATGCTAAATCTATTCGTTAGTTCGTCTTGATATTTAGCGCTTTTGCGTAGGTCTTTTAGTTTATTAATGTCGAGGTTTTTGCTCGACTCCCGTGACTGCCCATGTGGGTTTGCTGCGAGCCGACTTCTGATTTTGCCAATCATTAGAAGATGATCGGATTCGCAATCTGTTCCTCTATATGATCTTACGTCAAGAATCTTCGACTGGTGTCTTTTGCCTATGAGGAAGTGGTCGATTTCGTTACGCGTCACTCCGTCAGGTGATATCTTTATGAATTTGCTTGTGCTTGAACATCATGGTTTTCACTAACAGTTTTTTTGACGCTGCGAACGTGATAATTCGAATTCCCTTTACATTTGAAACGTCGTGTAGGCTCTCTTTACCTATACTTGGTTGGAAGATGTCTTCCTCTCCAATTTGCGCGTTGAGGTCCCCGAGGAGGATTTTAACATCGAATGATGAGATCCCATCAAATACTTCCTCTGGGGTCTCGTAGAACGTGTTCTTCGTTTCTTCGTCCGTAGATTCTGTTGGGGCGTGTACGTTTATAAATACATAATTGTACCATGGGCTCTGTATTTTTAGCACCGACATTCGGTCATTAATAAATTTCACATCTTTTACATGGGACGTAATCTTCTTGCTTATGATGGAGCCAGTTCCGAGGTTATGTGTATCCGTACCTCCACACGTCAGTGTAAACCCATTGGTTTTGATTACTTGATGCGGGAGCCGGACTTCCTGAAGCGCGACGATGTCGACTTTATATTGTTTCGCGTTTTCTACAACCGTCTGAATCGCGCCTGGTTTATATAATGTTCGAACATTCCACGTCCCGACGCATATATCCCGCTTTTTCCGTTTTTCCTACGTCTTTTTTTGCCGAGTCGGTGTTTTCTTGATGATTTGTTCCCTTATGGTAGCGTCGGCTCATCACACCTACGTCGGCCGTGTTTTTCGTGGGATTGTTTTTTGTATATTGATTATTCATTTTTGTTCCCGCGAGTCTTGGGGTTTCAAATAGTACGCCATATCAGAGCCCCTCTTTGATATGGTAAGGTCTGTTTACTGCTCTAATTCGACCCGGTGTCAGAGAGGCGCCGTTATAATACAGCCGGTATACACCTGGCTGCAAACCATCCAATTGGCACGGTGACGCGTAACACCCTGGATTAGGGGTGGTAGATCTTTGTGTGTTACTCCTCGCTAGCATGTCTGACATGGGTGGCCCTACTGGAAGCGTATGCTTCCGTCAGCATAGCCTGAGCGATTCATTGTAGTTTAAGCCCCCGCACCACGTCAAGGTTTCTACCAAGTGAGGGACCTCCTTCTCAATTGTAAATAAAATTGTATATACAATAGAAAGATACTTGTGTTATTTAGAGGGAAGTCTCCTTCAATACTTCCTGTTTTCGAGTACCTTAGAACACTTCCCCATCATCTAGATACACTAAAGGTCCTCCCCCAGTGGCGGTGAGGGAGGCCTCGGGAGAAAAAGAAAAACAATAGATATGACGGTACATAGAACCGGTGCCACGGGGTAGATAACAGGTCAATTGAAAAGTCCCCGGGCTTCCATAGTAAATCACATTTTTTTGGCAAAATTCGTTTTTTTTATTCAACATAATTCCCTTCGAGGGTGATACACTGATTATAGCGACCCTCCAACTTTTCGATACCTTTTTTGTAGTACGATTTGTCCTTTGCTTCAAAATAGGCCTCAGGTTCGGCGATCACCTCTTCATTCGACGAAAATTTCCTCCCAGCGAGCATTCTTTTGAGATCTGAGAACAGGAAATAGTCGCTGGGGGCCAGATCTGGAGAATACGGTGGATGCGGAAGCGGTTCGAAGCCCAATTCATCGATTTTTGCCATCGTTTTCACTGACTTGTGACACGGTGCATTGTCTTGGTGAAGCAGCACTTTCTTTTTCTTCAAATGCGGTCGTTTTATCGGCGATTTCGTCCTTCAAACGGCCCAATAACACTGTGTAATAGTCGCTGTTGATGGTCCTTCCTTTTTCAAGATAGTCAATGAAAATTGTTCCGCGCGCATCCCAAAATACAGACGCCACAACCTTGCCAGCCGACTGTTGCGTTTTTCCACGCTTTGGGGCGGGTTCATCGTGTGCAGTCCACTCGGATGACTGTCGATTGTACTTCGGAGTGAAATGATGAAGCCATGTTTCATCCATTGTCACATATCGACGCAAAAACTCGGGTTTATTACGCTTGATCATCTCCAAACACTGCTCCGAATCATCAACTCGTCGTTGTTTTTGGTCAAAAGTGAGCCCACTTTGCACAGAGCTTTCTCATACCCAAATATTCGTGAATGATATGATGTACACGTTCAGTTGATATCTTTAGAGTGCCTGTTATTTCATTCAATTTCAATTTACGGTCATTCAAAATCATTTTGTGGATTTTTCTAATGTTTTCGTCGGTAACAACCTCTTTTGGGTGTCCACTGCGTTCACCGTCTTCGGTGCTCATTTCACCACGTCTAAACTTAGCATACCAATCCTTGATGGTTGATTTTCCTGGGGCGGCGTCTGGAAACTCGTCATCAAGCCAAGTTTTTGCTTCAACTGTATTTTTTCCCTTCAAAAAGCAATATTTTATCAACACGCGAAATTCCTTTTTATCCATTTTTTTCACAATAACAGAAGTTGCTTCACTCAAAATACTATAATTCACAAACTAATGATACGACATCTGTCAAATTTATACACGCGTCTTTTGAAGGTTAGGGCTAAGCTCATATGGATTTAATTCTAGTGCCGCCATCTATGTGTCAGGCCGGGGACTTTTCAATTGTTAAGTCCTCGAGGAAAGGCTTTCAGCGCTTACCTCTTTTTAGGATATCCTTAATCAGCAGTCCATCACCCCATTAAGAGTTTGCAGACCCATTGAGAGCCAGCCCTCCGTTTAACTAACCCGTAACAGTACCATTGCGGCGATTGGATATTGAGCTAATTACGAGGGTTGCCTTTTATATTTCGGGATTAGAGAACAAAAACAAATATTGATAATCGAAAATCACTTTATTGTTTTTCAAAATATTCCCCATGAAGATCTATACACTTTTGCATGCGTTTGAACCAATTGTCGAAGCACTTTTGTCACTCTGATTGAGGTATCTCCAACACATGCATTCTCAGTTTGTTTTTTACGTACGGGAATAAAAAGAAGTCATTCGGTGCCAAGTCAGGACTATACGGCGGATGACCCATCAAATCGATGTTTTGGGTGCTCAAAAATGCAGTTGTCGCAGCCGATGTGTGAGAGCTCGCATTGTCGTGGTGAAGAGTGATCCGTCTTCGGCGGTTGGTTTTCCTGATTTCTTGGAAGACAACTGGCAAACAAATGGTTGTGTACCACTCAGAATTGACTGTTCTGCGTTGTTCTAGTGGTACGGTTGCGACATGTCCAGTTTTTCCGAAAAAACAGGCGACCATTTGCTTGGAAGTGCTTCGTGCGCGAACAACTTTTGTTGGATTTGGCTCATCTTGAAACACCCAGACAGTCGACTGCTGTTTACTTTCGGGCTCATACGCGTAAATCCACGATTCATCACCTGTCACGATGTCAAAGACGTGTTTCGAAGCACCGCGACACCGTGTATTTTTTGAGCATTTCTTTCGACCAATTGACACGAGCCTTTTTTTGGGCGATTGACAAATTGTGTGGGATCCAACGCGAACAAATTTTTTTGACAGTCAAATGTTTATGCAATATTGAATGTATGCTGGTCCCACTAACGCCTAAGGTTGTCTCAATGTCACGATAGGTCACATGACGATCTTCCAATATCAGTTCGCGCACAGCATCAATGGTTTTCGGAACAACAACTGATTTTGGACGACCTTCACGAAATTCATCTTTGAGTGAACTACGAACACGATTGAATTCACCATACCATCGATAAACACTGGTCCTTGATGGAGCTTCATCGCCAAAAATTGAATTAAGGTCATCCATGCACTGTTGCTGAGTTAATCCACGCCGAAAGTTGTAAAAAATAATCGCACGAATATGTTGACGATTTAATTCCATTTTTGGGCCGAGATGAATCTTTTAAGTTACTGTAAGCAACATAAATAGCGCTCGTATGTCAAAACGTTCTGAGTGCGTATAACCTCAAAAATGTCCAACTTTACGACAGAGCTGTCAATTGCCGGATTGCAACACTAGGGTTGCCAAATCCCGAAACATAAGAGGCAACCCTCGTATCTGGATCTGGAATCTGGATTTATTTTAGGAACGTTTTACCCTTATGCGGGATGCACTGTCATTATTTGTTGAAGCTATTTGTGCAAAATTTTTTCAACAAGAAGAAACAATCATGATTTATGGAAAGATTGAATAAACACAATGCTGTGCAATTGAGATTCCATTTCTTGGCAGTCTGTTGAAAACATCCCCAAAAACACAAATAGAAGCCATTTGCACCATTGGATAAATAAATGATACATCAAAAATTCTATTTTTACACTAATTAACAAGTTCCACTGTGAATTGTTGCCATTGGTTTGTGCGGAACAATATGACCGGCCATTTTAAACAAATGAAATTGCTCACATCATTTTACAGGTAATTAACAACCCAGAATGTTGAAAGCATTAACTTAACGGTTTTATATTTTAGCATTCAACATTCACCATTCCACAGCAAACAAAAGCATATAAATATTTACTCAAAAACACTTTTTGATTTTGAAATTTTTTTTTAACGTCACACATCTCAAGAACGGGCACTCGAGCGCCCTGATGAACGTATAACCTGGAATCGATGTACATTTTCATGAGTTTTGGTATTTGGCAAGTTGGCGGGACGCCAAGTAGCCAAAACAAAGGCTCCCTGAGTTGGGTGCTCGAAGCAAAGTAAAAGATTATTAATTGCTGAGTTAATGTTTGAGTTTGGAAACATCTCGGGACTCGGAACGGAGGTATACGCGGAGCATTTAAGTTTCAACGAGACTAGCAGCTACACAAGTTGCAGCTCTCGTTAGTTGGATCCATCGATTTTTAAATGCAGGGTACGATGCTTACTTTTCATCTGGTTCCATCCCAAACCGACGAAATCGGTTGCAAATTTAGAAGTGGTCTGTTTACGAATAGACGCGATCATGTGATTGCGGACCATCTAGCCCATTTTTATTCCTGCCGTTGATTTCGAACAACTATTAGCGGTGTGGTTTGAATATAAACATAATGCATTACGAAACCATGTGCACAGGTTAAGATAGGATCCCAGGGCAGAACGGAAATAAATAAATTAATATATCAAGATGTGCCAGAGTAATTCTTTTCGAGGTTCTTTAAATAAAGTGGTGCACATCTACGGTCTAGTAAATTTATTTCGGCCACTATAATTGTTGGCCCGCCACTTGAATACCTCGAAAATTCAGTATTCTTGATACTCGTATACAAAATTGCACGATAAGTAATACCCATTACCAAAATTTCATTTTGTTTTTTTTCGTCAATTTATTTATTAATTAATAGAAATTAAATACCGCAAATTTAGCAAAAAGTGTTTTAAATGTCCGAGTCCAGTGACCACATAAGAGCCATACTTACTGAATTTTTTAAAAGTATTATTAATATCCTTAAATACCCAGTGTGCGTCTGATTTTCAAGACTGTTCGAGTGTGTCTGCATACGGGTCTGTTTTTCCTATGAAGCGGCATTTGATTAAAAGGCCGCTTGCTTGAATAAAATTGTATTGGAGGCACCATTTCGTTTTTTGTTTTATGAAGAGGTTTTCAACCTTTGAATTGAGTTTTATCTTGATATAAGGAGCCTCAGCGACCAGAAATACATTTATTGGGTGTTTCAAAAAACCATTTCGCTTGTTTTCAATGGATAGTATTGGAAACTTTCATTTTTAAATGCACGGGATATAAACGTCAAATTTTTATGCATTTGACATTTACCCTAAAAATATGATGCGATTCGGACCAGTTTTGTGCCTTCAATTCTTGTTCGAGTTCGAACATGGGCAATTTTGAAGAGCATATTGACTATCATCATCATCATCGGCACTACAACCGGGAACCGGTCTTGGCCTTATTTAGCAAGTCCTGAGGCTTGTTAAATTTTCCATAATGATTTATTTTGTCTGGGCAAGGTCATTAGTCTTGCGCCAGGGGCTCCCCGGCGGGGAATCGAACCCCGGTCTCCCGGGTGACAGGCGGGTATACTAACCACTATACTATCGAGGAGCCCCGCATATTGACTATAGTTTGCTTTAATACTTTAAAAAGGGGACAAGGCAACTGAAGCAAGAAATGTATAAAGTTTGCCACAGAAATGTCATCAAAAACCGCCTGCACCAAAACTCGTTCGCTCGATTCTACAGCGGCGTTTGACGACAATAAAATCAAAGCATTGGCTCAAGTAAATATAGGCATTCAACAGTTCAGAAGCTTGCTACCACTCTAGGAGTGCCGACTGGAAGTGTTCATAACCATCTGAAATTGCTTGGGTTCGGTAAAATGGTTTTATCTAGGTCTTGCATGAGCTGAAAGAAATTCATTCGACGAAGCGTGTGTTAAGTGTGTCAGTGACACCATAGACAAAGATGATGTACAAGAGGTCATTGATACACTCAAACAGAAAAACGCTGGAAATCGATGAAGAAATATCGGCTGACGCCGCAGTACAAGGCAATTGTGAATTGAAGTGAAAATACGGAAATTAGGTCACTGCGAAATGTAATTGCATTATCGTCAACGGGAGGTGTTGACCCCGAGGTGACGAGTTTTGATTAGGAACAAGTTAGCGGCAGTTGGTGGTTGGTGATAGAAGTGGTAGTCGGAGGTAGGTCGCGATGAGAGTTAAATCTGTCGTTGCTCAGGAACTCTGATAGTTAATGGAGAATAAGAAAGATTGGGGAAAGCGAATGTAAAGGTTGTTTTACTGTGAGCGGTCGGAAGAAATAACGCGATAGTGAAAAGTGGAGTAGTGCAGTGTGGTTAGAAGTGATCATTATCTAAATAGGAGACTTAAGTCAATACAAGGGTGTTAACTAAAAGTGGACAAATGTTAGGAATTAAACTATTATTATATGTACATGGCATTATACGACACATGAACTACATGAAAACGCTAACGTTAAACCGGTAGAGTTCGTTATTGACAAAATCAATCGAAACTTCTTCGTCAATTGTTCTTTTTCTATCAATGTTCTCGTTTCCCGTCTTGCGTTATCCTAAATCACTACATATGTACTCTGTCTATGAAAATTATATCGAGGTCATTACTATATAAAATAACCGGAACCCCGTGCAATATTAGTCTTAAGATTCAAATAAGGGTTTTTTATTGCAGTTTTCCCTTAATTTATTATTTTGTTATTCATTAAAATTGTGCTATTGTCATTATATAGATTTAAGATTATAGTTGTAAAGGAATTGCTGTCCTAAATCTCTTAAATACTAGTTGTAAAATATAAATGTACCATATATCTACCAAATAAAAATTGAATTGAATTGAATTATATGGACACAAACACTAAAGAATTTCAGTGAAGTTAAATTGTTATTATTGAGAGAGCAAAAAGAAGTGTCCTGGATATTGTAAAGAATTTGACTAAAGGTGGACAATCGTTAAGAATTGAACTGACATTGTATATACACAACTGTTCTTCAGTAAACTTCAGTAAACTCCGATTATTATTCTTAAGAGATTAAAAGGAAATACCTAAGTGAAAATAAAGAGTTAAGACAAAGTGTAAAAATAAATGAAGAAAAGAGAGAAGAAGAAAGAGATAGCAAAATAAAGAAAAAATAAAGGAAGTAACTATAAAAGACTTGTTTCATTTATTATTGTGGAGTGATCCAGTGCGGAAGAAAAAGAAACACTCACGGAAACATAACTCGTGTGAACTCGGTGATGAATTTATCATACGCGAAGAAAACGATTCATTTTTGAAGCATAGGATCACGGGCGACGAAAAATGTATTTTCTACTATAACAACAGCCGAAAAGAAGATGAAGTAGACGGTTTGAAGCACCCGAAAAACAATCAAAGGTAGATATCCAAAAGAAAAGGTGTAGTCACCAATCAGGTGGGATTGAAAGGGGCCAGTCTTCTAAAATGCTTCCAAAGACTAAATGATATATCTTATGTCTACCGTGAGTACCTGTGGGGATTCTCTACACCACATGGAGAACCAACCCACAATTCCAACCAACCGTCACCGCTAACAGCGCGTCACCTCAACCCAAGTCCCCATACAAAATCCACAATAGCATACATCCCAAACCTTGCAATAAAACACATTCCAAAACCCGCAACAGAATACAATTCAACAGAATATATTCTAAATCATCCCCGCATACATTTTCCCAAAATTGCTTCCGTCAATTCTCTTCTTAATCCATATTCCCTCCTTGCGACCAAGCAATCTTAATTTCCCCGAAATTCATATGTCGTAATAAAACGCATATTCAAACCTACAACGAACATTAACCATCTCCCTCAATTACATCACCCCACATACATTTTCCCAAAATTCTCTACTTAATTCATATTCCCTCTTTGCGACCAACCAACCTTAATTTGCCCGAAATTCATATGCTGTAACAAAACGCGTATTCAAATCCACAACGGAACATTAACCATCGCCACCAACTATACCAAGCCGCATACATTTCCCCGAAATTGCTTCGGTTAATATCTTATCTAAACGATATTCCTTGCTTGCACCCAAGCAATTTCAATTTCCCGGTATACACAACCAACGAATCCAACTCAGCTTGTACGGCGAGGATTCGCTGGAACTGAATTCTTATGCGCGCATAGCAAGTCATCTCGAAATTCCCCGAAAGTGGCGGCTAGTTTTTTCTGCTATGACCCAATCACCTGACGCGACGAATCGATTTTTTTCCCATTCTATTAGTCAGCCACACACACCGAGTCCAGAGTCGAGTCTTAGCCACCACCACGGTCGGTCACGTTCAATACCTAGCGGTCGAGCGCCATAGAGTGATAGCGGGTCGGAATATTTAAGCGGATGCCAATGGAGAAAATTTCTTTCGGTTCTTAAAATCAGTTACGTCTATCAGCGTCTAAGAAATAATAGTTTTTGTGGTTGATATAATTGCAAAGAAAGAAAAATATAATAACAATACTCAGACAACTGCCAATTGAAAATACAAGTTGTGGTTTTAGCGGCCGACGTATGTTAAAGAAAAAAAAATTAAAAGAACATTAACAAATGCAAAAATAAAGAAAAGGAACAATAATCAATAAAGCCAAACCGTTAAGTACAACTAAATATCTGTGTGTTTTGCTTTTATCTGCTTTCCTTGAGGATCCATTTAGTGCGTTCTATAGTTTTGTGGGGTATTTTACTGAACTCGCGTCCGTGACGACGCCCTAGTCCCCACCCCCACATACCTATAAAAACTAATGGCACAGCACAGAAATGTCTCGAACTCATCAATCGTAAGTTCGTAGTGTTTCACTACGACAATGCGAGACCACACACAAATTTTCTCATTCGTCAAAGATGGTTGCAGCTTGGTTGGGATCTGTTGACCCATCCACTTTATAGTCCAGATTATGTGCCATTCGATTTCTAGTTATTCCTCTCCTTGAAAAACTCTTTGCATTCTAAAACGTTCACTTCTGAAAACCTCTTCAAACAGCACCTTGACACCCTTTTCTCCCAGAAAGGCAAGAAGTTTTATACAGGCGGTAGAAACATCAAGTTGCCCGATATAGGGCACAAGGCTATTGAACAAAACGGCTAATACATCACTGATTAAAGTTTGTTACGTATATTAAATAGATGTAAAATCGAAGAAATAAATAAAAAAACATAAATAAATAAAATGTGAAGTTAAAAAAATATAATAAATAAATTTAAGTGGTATCAGGCAGCGTTAAGTTGGATGCCCAGAAGTTTCTACTACCTGTGGGAGAGTGTAGTATTTTTTGGCTCACTGTCTGGTCATGCAAGAACTTGGCGCGTTGAATATACGCATTGCAGTCATTCCTAGCTCTCTTAAATCTTTTCCGGTTTTCCCCAGTATTGTTTGATTTATACAACCGGAAGGTCAACTCTTTAGGCTTAATGGTTTCTCTGCACCCAGAATCGAACCACATATTTCTCTTAGGTTTGATACTCTCAACCCTCTGTGGAATCATGTCAAGTAGGATCGTATCTGTCAATGTATCCGCTATAGAGTCAACATCGTTATTGAGGAAAAATAACGACCAATTTAACTTCCCAAAAAGTCGTTCAAACCTCCCCAGATGGCTTTCTCATAGAACCATACTATTGTTTTGGGAGTTTTCTCGTTAGCGTTGCTGTTGGTTAGAGCAAATTTAGTTGACATGACACAGTGGTCTGAAGTGCCAAAGGCGAAAAAACTTCAATTGTGGATTTGTTCGGATGGGTGGTGAGAAATTGGTGCAGTATGTTGGCGGAATGACCATCTAAATCTGATACCCGTGTTGGCTAATTGACTAGGTGAGTACAATTATTTAATTCAGCAAAGAGCTGTACATACTGACCTTCAGGTGTGGTGTGTCCGGAGTGGCGAAGCCACTGAGAGGTATGTACATTGAAATCACCCGCAATAACGATTTCAGTCTGGGGATACCGGATCAAGATCCTATCGATAGAATCATATTTTTAATATATCTTGAGTTTAACTTTTTGAGATTATTTATAACTGAATTATGAATATCTTGATTTTGTTTTTTTTTTTCGTCAGGTAGACTTTGATGGTGAAAACCCAAAAGCACACGGAAGTCAGTGCATGCTAATAAAAATGTTGCGGGAGATGTTTCCCAAGTTTAGATCTATCTAAAACCAATTAAATTTTGTTGAAGCTCTAATATACAATCACCATAACCTTAAATAAAATAAGAAGATTGAAAAATTGTTTAATATATATCGCTCTAGGGGGGATGGGAACGAACATACGGGGCAAAGTCACTGATTGCTTTCAACCTGGCGAAGGCCAGGACTATCCTTGTCCCTGTTCAATCCAAGTTGGCACCCGTCAAGGAGTGACCCAATGCATGCAGCGACATCCTGAGAAATGATGGCGCAAGGCTAATAATCTTGCCGGAAAAACAAATTATTATGGCAAATTTATCAAGCCTCGGATATGGCCCGGATATACGACGACGACCAAGGAAACGAAAGTGGCTAAACGATTTGAGAATTTTCGCATGGAACGTCCGCTCACTATACAGAGCTCGAGGTGCACAGCAGCTAGCCGATGCCCTATCCGAATATAAGGCTGACATAACAACATTACGAGAAATAAGATGGACGGGTAGTGGTGTTATTCAAAGAAACGAGTATGACATATATTATAGCTGTCATGCAAAACACCATGTGCTCAGGGTAGGCTTTCTAGTCAGCCAAAAACTGAAGACTGCAATCATCGGCTTTAATGCAATAAACGAAAGGCTATGCACTCTCAGCGTCCGAGGCAAGTTTAAGAACATAAGCCACATAAACGTTCACGGACCTACAGAGGAGTCCCCTGACGTAGAAAAGGGAGAATTCTACGAGAACGTCGAATGGGCTCTCACTGCCTGCCCAAAATACGATGTGAAAATCGTTCTTGGTGATTTGAATGCAAAAATAGGTCGGAAGCCGGCTTTCAGGCACTATCCCGGTTCCCATAGTTTGAATGAGAACACTAATGACAATGGACTACGAGTCATCGAACTGGCGGTATCAAAGAACTTGGTTGTTGCGAGTACCAAGTTTCCGCGTAAAGATATCCACAGAGCCACCTGGGTATCACCTGACGGAGCCACTCGCAACCAAATTGACCAGTTGTTGATAGATCGCCACCGCTCCTCGAGCCTAATATCGGGACGAGCGTACCGAGGTGCCAACGTCGACTCGGATCGCTATCTTGTTGATGTAGTTTTCCGAGTGCGGATTGCCTTGCGGAGACGTTTTGCATCCGCGGATCAGGTTCGGATCAACATGCCTGCCTTAAATAATAGAACACCAACACCACCTTTGGTCATGCGTTAAGACTCGCCCTCGAAGAACTGGATGTAGGGAGAGTAAGTCCTGGGGGCAGAATGCCGGGCGTGGAAGAGAAACGGACACGCCTTAAGAATACTATCATTAGTACTCCCAACTCGCTCTTAGGCAGTAGTCATAGGGATCGGAGCGATTGATTTGATGATGAGTGCAAGCTAGCGACTGAACGTAAGAATGCTGTCTACCGGGCACTGCAGCTGCCTCATAGGACGCGGGTACACGAGAAGAAATACAAAGAGCTCAGAAGATCTGAAAAAAGACTTCACAGACAGAAAAGTGCCTGGGAAATAGACTTGTCTGTGAAATGGAGAAAAATAGAGAGCGAGGTCCGCACCAGGCGCGGAAGTTCTACCAAATAATCCAGTACACGCCACGCTGCACTTACTGCAAGGATAAAGAGGATAATCTGATCACCGATCCTAAAGGCATTCTGGAATGATGGAAAGTGCACTTCAATGAATTGCTAAATGAAGCTCACAGAAGAATTGGAGGGTCCACCAATGCCAAATCAAGACCAAATGCTGCCGTCACCAAGCATTGAGGAAACATTGAAAGGCATAAGACAGCTCAAATCAAATAAAGCCCCTGGAGCTGATGGCATACCAGCTGAGCTGATCAAACAAGGAGGGGCAGCGTTACATCACGCAATTCATGAAATCGTGGTGCACATATGGAACCAAGAGGAGATGCCGGAAGATTGGGGTCGTGGAATAATTTGCCTCATACATAAAAAAGGCGATATCACAGTGTGCAGCAACTATAGGGGTATAACATTGCTGAATACCGCCTATAAGATACTCTAGACTATCCTGCAAGATCGGATAGCCCCAGACGCAAAATCATCATTGGTCAATATCAGTGTGGCTTTATCCCAGGCAAATCAGCGATTGATCAGATATTCACCCTTAGGCAGGCGATGGAAAAATGTTAGGAATTTAAGATTCCATTATATCATCTATTTATAGACTTTAAGGCCACCTACGACAGCATAGCCAGGGTAGAACTATATAATGCCATGAGAGAACTCGGCATTCCCAACAAATTGATACGACTTTGTAGGTTGACTATGACAAACGTAACTAGTCAAGTAAAAGTAGAGCGATTGCTGTCCAAACCAATAAAACTTCTTGAATGGACTCCGACAAGGGGACGGTTTGGCCTGCCTCCTCTTCAACCTGGCGTTGGAGAAAGCAATCCGGGACTCTGGCGTTACAACTAGAGGGACTATTGTCGCCAAGTCCAACCAGATACTTGCCTACGCAGATGATATCGACATCATCGGTAGATCCGAATCGGCTATAGAGGACTCCTTCACCCAGATAGAGCAGGCGGCACAAAAAATGGGAGTGCACATTAATGAGGGAAAACTAAGTACATGGTGGCAACTTCTGCGAAGAGAAGACACAACGTTGGTCAAACTATCAGGCCAGCGAAACACGAATTTGAAGTAGTGCAATCCTTTAATTACCTTGGGTCAATAGTATCAGCCGATAACAATAGTGAAGAAGAAATACGCGAACGGCTGATTAAATCCAACAAAGCCTACTATGGTCTATCAAGGCTCTTTAAATCCCGAAATTTATCCAGAACATCCAAGCTACTACTGTACAAGACCATGGTCTTACCAGTACTCATGTATGGATCCGAGACTTGGGTGCTCAATAAAAGAGAAAGGTCTTAAGGAGAAGTGTTGGCCCCGTGTGTGAGGGGGGACGATTCCGGAGACGCTAAAATGTTATACGTGATCTACCTTGAAGCTAATGTTGTAAGAAAAATCAAGTTCGGTAGACTTCGGTGGGCGGGACACCTAGCTCGAATGAGTGAAAGGGAGCCTGCCCGGAAAGTGTATGGAAGGAGACAGCGCGGCAGACCTTGTCTGCGATGGAGGGATGGCGTACACCAGGACGCCCAGAGCCTGGGTGCCAAACTGGAGACATCGGCTCGAAATCGGGACCGGTGGAGAGATTTATTAAATGAGGCCAAGACCGGATCCCGGTTGTACTGCCGATGATGGTGATGATGATGATGATGACATCCGTTTTTTCCGATAGTATCAATTTTGCTTCAATCGGTTGATAAATAGAAAAGTTATCAAGGAGCTATTACATTTCACAGAAAACTCGGTAAAAATGCGTTAGAAATATTCCGATTGATGTGACTTGGGTATAGTGGCGTTTGTGTGAGTAGAGCAAATGTTGGCGGAAATATTTTGTGAAAGGCAGACAGGGGTTAGAAGATGACAGTTGAGAACAAATTGCTATTTCAGCTCTGGCAGGCGAAATGATAAAATGATAAAGATGGTTCATCTCCAAGAATTGATCAGATCAGTAGTATGGTTGATGCGTAGGTCGTAATTTCCTATCATAGTTTTATTGTGATGATTGGGCAACAGATTTGAGTTCAAATTTCAATCAATTTGAGAATGTTTTTACCATACCAAGCTATAATGCCATTGTTATTTTGATATTCACTTTGGACAGTTTACATAACAACGTTTACAGATTCCTCTCCACTATAAATTTTACTCGTATAAATATCACCGACGGGAAAATAATACACGACACGAATCAGTGTCAAGTACAAAGTACTCTATTTCTATATTCACAGCCTAATGGTTCAATCAAGGACTTCCAATCTTCTTGACTAGGTACCTCACGCAATTTGTTCCTCCGGGATACTTGAGTTTTTACCAAAAGAATCATTCGAGTGGAGGTGTCTAAAAATAACCCTCTAAGTAAACTACTCTTGCGTCAATAAACTTTGATGAATTGCCAACGTTTCAAATTATGTTCCACAAAGAGTTGACATGCAGTTGGCAAACGGACAAATTTACAGCATCGTGAACGTGTTTTTATCCTCAGGAGGACTTGCCACAGTGTGACCTTACCTCCCTTCGAGGGACAGGAAGTGTTCGTTTCAAATGCTACTTACTTCTCTTCAATGTTACTCTATTGACGTGACACTCGCTGTTATGTCTTACGCCTAATTATAGTCATGTCAAAGGGTTGTCTACAGCGTCTGGGGTGAGCGCCGCATATCCCCTCGCAATTCCCTCGCTTTGTGTGGTGTCATCAAATGCAGTTCTGCTTGTTCTGTTTCCGTTTGCCATGGATCCGTCAATCACTGTCAATTCAATGCGTTGATCTTTGAAGATTTATAGTAGTTTCACCGGGTTTGACACGGGAGCTGTATCCCCATTGTACTTAATAATAGGTTTCTAATGGATGGTCGTATATCACTGGACTGTTGCCAAGCAACAAAGTTTTCGATGCGTGAAAATGAGAGGTTTCGGAACGATTACTCGAAACAAGTTCATCGTTTTAGGTCGTTTGATTTATGTGGCTCTTTCTTGTCGATATTTACATTTGTCGAGTGAAGCACGTGAGGTCCTTATAGTTATTAACTAGACACCGTCAATACGTGGAGAGAGTTGACAAATATAAGAATTGTCTGTTGATAACAGATGGAACTAAAATGAATTCGGGATAAAACTGACAGGCAAATTTCATATTAAGTGTAAAGTTGAATATTTTGGAAATATTCGACCCTAAGGCACAATCATTTGAAAACAGAATCCAGTTAAAATGTTTGTTTACTATCAGAAATGAGCTTGGGTGTTGGGTGGGGATACAAGTACTTGATGAGGAAAGCAGAGCTGTTGAATCACGTGAGTGTAGATTTGATTAATGCTTAATGATACAAATTTATGATTAAAGTTCGACAACACAGTACTTTAAACCGGTAAAATTGTACCAGAATACTGAACTTAAAATTAGCTGTAGTAGGCAGGGTCGCCTTTTATTGCCAATCGCGTTTTGAGCACCAAATCTGGGATTTACTTCATGTGTTGTGCATCAGTTGATGTTTGCGGTCTTCTCAGATGTGGTTCGTCTGCAATACGTTCTCTACTTTTTTTGAGCATTTTATGCCACTCTTATGCTTATGTTTCCGAGTTAGTCTGGTCACTGAAAAGCCATTTACAACAAAGGTTTCTAAACCAGAACTTCCTTTGGGCACAAAAACTTCAATGCAAATTCTTTGTCCAATAAATTTAGACATTGTCTAATGTAATTGTTTCATACAAGAAAATAACGACAAGAATTTGCTGTTATGGTGCTATCAAATGAAAAAACTTGAAGTTCGAAGTATAGCGGCAATTTTATTTGAAAATTCCGCATCCTATTTGCTTATAGTATTTTAATATACGGAGGTAGAAATTCAAGAGGGATGAAAATTACCCCACCCTCATATCACAATTCCACCCATGATAAGAATTATTCGAAATGGATGATTGTTTCTATCTTGATTTTTGTTTTTATTTTTCTTTTGCGGTTTATTAACTTCTTTTCCATCACCTTTACATAAGTAACAAATGTATGACATTAAAATGATTTTGCAAAATGCCTATAAATCAATTTGCGATGGGTCAACAGACGCGGGCCCAATCGTAGTGAGAAACAAAGTCCACAGCTTAAATAGTGAGCTGAGTCAACGTCGTGTTCAAGTGGCCGCGGTTTGATGCGTCGTGCTATCTAACATTTTCATAGAGTTTGGTTCGAACCACGTTATTCGCTGCTTCGCCAATTCCGAAACCAATCATCTCTGAAATACACTTTGATGCTTGGATTTATGTAGCAGGTCATTTAGTGTGATCTTTAAGCAAATTTCAGCCCTACTCATTGTCGTAAGGGTTGGATTAGTAGTTTTTACACATGCTACATAGCACTAAAAGGATCACTCATATGATTTGATACAGGCCAATAGGCTGACATCAGATTTAAGTTATATTAAATTAACATTTTTAAGCAATTACAAAAGAAAAGTGTATATATAGATATAGGTTAAATTTAAGTTAAACAAAAAAACAATATTGGCACAACGTTTTTTTTTTTTTAGTTTCTCTTTGTTATTAAAAAAAACAACTAAAAACCAAACAAAGTTCTGTCGTCGAAAGGCAAATTGTACAATAGTTATGTATAGTTTAGCTTAGAGCGTCTGCGTAGGCTGACCCTGGCCATCTTTCGTAGCTTGGCTGATGGACCGGTTCGAGAAAAGGTTGGTTAGGTGGTAGTCGGTCCCAAGGTGAGATACCACCCCGTCACGCTGTACATTCCGCGATATCGCCGAATGAAATCTTCGACGGTGTCTCGGATGTGTGGCTGATGGCCCGGACTGACACGGAGATAAGTCATGATGGTATCTTCTGATATAAAGAATTCCGGATGTAAACTAGTCTCCCATTCGGATTTCCGGGGGGACTATCTCAGGGGGAACATCATGCAGATATCATGATAAATGACGGAACTTTAAGAGGTTCGTCATCGCATAACCGGGCTCGCTCTCGAGGCTCTGCCCACGCTCGACTGGTGACGACATTTTGTAACATCAGGCGCACCGGTTTCACCAGTACGAATGTAAACGCCGTTCACCAATATTTGCAAACAACGAAACCTGATATCCTTGCCCTAACTGAGACCCAGGTCGATTCGTCAACTGATTCGACATATCTTCGTTGCTCAGCATACGACTTACATTCGAGATTCCGTTTTAAGGGCGGAGTCTGCGTCTTCGCGCGATCCATTCTGGCTTACCAGAGAATGGACCCCAATAATATGGACATCATATGGTTGAGGGTCGTGCTGAGGAATTCCGTTAAATTTATTTGTTGTCTTTACCACTCCCCGAACGACGATCGACCGGCGACATTTTTCGAACATATTTCACGTACCGTCGACTGGATACAGATCAACCACCCAGCTTCTGAAATTGTTGTCCTTGGCGATTTTAATGTGCACAATTCCGGCTGGTTGTTACATTCTAACCGAACCGACGAGGCTGGGAGGCTGACGGAAATGTTTGCTGTAAGCCACAACTTGACTCAACTCGTGGGGGAGCCAACACGAGTGCTGGATTCCCCAGACGATTGTGCGAACAACCTGGATCTGTTTTTGACATCCGAACCGAGTATTTTCTGCGCCACTGGGAAACTCAGAACACTGCCTGGTATCTGTCGCGCTGGCGCTTGCATATCAAGAGAATAACCGACCTAGGCAGCTTCGCCATGTATAGAAGTATGGGGCTGCTAACTGGGACGATGTGCGAGATTTCTTCGCATCCTTTCCGTGGGCGGAAGTGTGCTTCGGAGACTCCGATGTTAACGCTTGCGCGGAGTCGGTATCAGAGATTATTCTTGGGGATGGAGATGTATATTCCACATTCCATCAAACGAAGCTCATCTGATAAACCTTGGTTTGATAAAAAATGCGAGCAGATTACAGCGGTAAAAAAAAGAGCTTTTAGGCAATGGGCTCTAATCCCACCGATATTAACAGAACGAATTTGGTTAGAATCAGAAACGCGTGCAACCAGGCGATTGATACGGCGAAGAAGGCTCACAACGACGAGGTGACCAATAAGGTCCTTCGGTGCCCAACTGGTTCGCGCTCCTTCTGGTCAATGGCAAAGAGTGTCAGCGGTAACTTCGCATCCTACCCTTTCCCTCCGTTGGTGACAGACAGCGGGACGTTAGTCACGAATTCAAAAGATAAAGCTAATGTGTTCGCGAATTTATTTTCCGCGAATTCAAACCTCGATCCCGGCCTTTTGGAGCCACCTGTGATCGCGCCGGTACAGTCTTCCATGCGGGATGTGAGATTTCGTCCACGCACTATTCAACGCATTCTACGTGAACTGGATTGTAGAAAGGCAACCGGCCCGGGCGGAATACCAGCAATAATCCTTAAGAAGTATCGCCAGGTCAACCTCAGGAAAACTGAGCTATTTGTTTAGAGCCAAGAAATATTTTACTCCGGCCCCCCTTCTTCTTCTATATAAATCCCAAATTAGACCCGCGCTCGAATATTGCTCTCATGTTTTGAGCTCGGCTCCTAAACATGCCCTCGATCTACTTGAGAGCCTACAGAGACAAGCGATACGCCTGATCGAGGACTCGGCGCTGATGTCGGGACTACAGTCGCTATCACATCGAAGGCACGTAGCCGGCCGCACTCTGTCTTACAAATATTATCACGGGTACTGTTCTTCGCAGATTCTTGGTATTGTTCCACGCAATTCGACTTATATGCGCTCCACAAGACAATCTGACGGATCGCACCCGTTTGTGGTTCATCTCCCGACGGCGCGAACATCCCTGCATCAGAACTCGTTCCATTACAGAGCGGGTAAGCTGTGGAACTCCCTTCCCACGCGAGTGTTCCCGGAGCGTTACAACCTGCAACTGTTCAAAAAGAACTGCAACAGTTATCTGATGGCATCTCGGGGCGCCCACTCGGCGCTATTGGTTCGCCTCTCCTGAGAGAAGTCTAATAAAAAAAAACCAAATTGACTACCATCCGGTGTAGACGTGTCGACAAATGATAGTTGATGAACCGTTCAACGGAACGCCATAAAAAGTGAAGTGTATGCAGAATTATTATTAAATTATTATTTTTAAATTAAACCGCGTTGCACATCTTAAATGAATACGGGTTCGCTTGGGACTTCTCTGTACCCAAAATAATTAAAAAACAATTAGTGCCGATATGCGACATACGAAGTGTCCCTGTTTGTGTATCTGCACAGTATAATAAATAAACTCTTGAACGTGATTTTCTATTTGTCACTCGCCCAATAAAAAGAAAACAATAAAAAAAAGTGGGAGCACGTGGGCCATATGGATGCCAAAATAGTACTTCGGTGAGGCCAAATAGAGACGTAAATCTAAAGGCTAAACATCACAAAGCCAATAAAAACAAGGATACAGACATGTTGAGTATGAACAGCGACGACGAAGAGAACGACCATGGTGCCCAGTGCTCAGAGACTGGAAACCAATTCCAAGAACTAGCTGTCAGCGAAACAAATGCAGACCCCGGCAATCAGGTCGAGGTCCTCAATAGACTCATGCATGAAATTGGTCTTAAAAAAACAAGAACTGGACAAACAAATGGAAGAAGTTCTTAAACTAAAAAACAATTTGAGTCAGAATAAGCGGAAAACGAAAATGGTACAAAAACAACAGCAAGAACAAACACAACAGCAACCCACGAACACAAAGAAAACACAACATGATAAGGAAACTCAACAGCAGGAATAACATCAACAACAACAGCAGTAACCACATCAACAGCAGGAACCAAATCAGAGGCAGGAACCATTTCAGCAGGTGCTAGTCAAAAAAAGGAGAAAGTACCTCCTATCTACATCAGTAACATAACATAGAGACAAAGGATCTCATAAAATTGGGTGAGTTGATATGCAAAACTTTTAAAACAAAACATATAAATACTTTTAAGATAAGTTTAACATGCGATGATTTAGAAGGTTATCGCAAAATTAAATCGGCATTGGGGAAATCGAAAAGCGAGTACTACACGTACACCCCTAAATCGGAGAAAACTGTCTCCATGCTCCTTAAAGGTGTTGATTCTTCCTTTACTCCCAAAGAAGTGCTCGAAGAAGTACAACGCTTCGAAAACGATACCTTGAAATTTACAGGTGTGAAACCATTTTCTACAGTAAATTCTAGAATCGCAACCGTAAGTTGCCTTTCTTCATTGTGTCGCTAAGCCCCAATAGTAAAATTGATGGACTTAGATATATTAAATACATTAATCACCAAACAATAAGTTGGGAGAGAATAATTAAGTCCGATCGCATATTACAGTGTATGCGCTGTCAATGCTTCGGCCATTTAGATACTTTGGGCAGAGCCAAGTGTTTATTTTTTGCGATAAGAATTCAGTTAGGCGAATTCTCGGACACATGAGCGTGAGTAGGGAAATTGAACATCTGGTTCAATTTACCATATGTTTGCTTTTGTCATCATAGGAAATTGATGTATATGGATGATAAACGAATATTTGATGCATTTACCAGGAATTTTGCTGGATTGGGATAATGTATTTCTGGATTAGTTGGACGATTATGGGGTTTGGATGTATGTGTGAAGGGAAGGGGATGGTAGGGCTTTTCAGAGCACTACACTGTCAAATGCCTAAATAAGCATATAATTGGAGAATGCCCATTGGGCAAAAAACAGCTCCCGGATAGAAATAAACTATCATGTGTCCTTTGTAACAACACAGGTCACCCCGCTAAATTTAGAGGTTGCCTTAAGTACCAACAACTAAAATCAAAGTTGGAAGCCAGAAAGAAGTAAGTTGAAGAAGAGAAACGGATGAAAACTCGCTCTTACAATAACTTCGTGGCACCAAGTGTGTCATACGCCCAAATGGCAGGTGGACTAAAAAATGCACCAATCTTAGAATAATATCATAAAAACTCCTGCTCCAGAGCACAAACTGATATAGCAGCAATATTACTGTCCATACAAGGAAAGTTTGCTGCGTTTGGTAAAAGATTTGAAATGATCGAAAAAAAAAAAACTGACGGAACAAGTGGCTCGAACTGACATTATCTATTCGACCCTGTTTCCAGATGAATCCCCACTTTAACGTTCACTGCGGCTGAATTAACCCTAAGAATTATTGCTGTGAATGTTAATTCACTAATCCGCATAGAAAGAAGGGATAATCTGAACAATTTGCTGGAAGCTGAACGCCCAGATGTGCTTTTGGCTAGCGAAACTAAGCTAAACCAAAGGCACAAATTGGCGTATTCAAATTATAAAGTAATTAGACGAGATCGTCCATATTCTACTCAGGGGAGCAGGGTCGCTGTCTTAGTTAAAAATGGTCTACAACACAAAGTCGTTTACAGCAGAGATGTATACAAGTTCCAGGTACTAGAAGCCTGCGTTATAGATATTCCTTTGAAAAGTCAAAGGAATCTATATGTGGTCTCTGCTTATGCTCCCGAAGCTCCACAGTGTATACAGTTTATCAATGAACTTGATACCCTTTTTCGGTCTCAAGTTAGTCTCGGAAAATAAATATATCTTTATGGCGGGAGATCTCAATTCCAAGCACAGTGCTTGGGGTAACCTTATCACAAACACAAGAGGCAATGTGTTGTTCGACTGGTGGCAAACAAATGCTATCGAACATAAACTAGAATTGTACGCTACAAGTACTCCGTCATATTCAAGAGGAAATTCCTTCTTGGATTTACTGTTGCAGTATAAACAGATACATTCTTTTAATTTCGCAAAATCACACTGTTCGCGTTTTGATCGAATAATAAAAAAAATATATCGCTCCAATGGCATAGATCCACCAACTGACAGAAATCTTCATAATGACGAAATTGATCATTATCTTTCGACGATGAACAACATTGTTACTAATAAAATGAATCGTTCTATCCCAAAAGTGTCTCGGATGGAGAGCCTTACAAGCCGATACAGAAACGCAACGATCGACGAGCTGTATAGGCAAAAGAGTATTCTGCTCTCTAAGTTAAAACTGCTCTACACACAGTTCAGCGATCCAAATAGCCAGGAAATAAAAAACCATTAAGTCACTAATTAAAAATCTTCAAAAACTGATCCGTGACAACTATAGATCAGTAATTAATGAAGACTGGAACAAGAGAATTCAAGCCATTAAAGCTAGTGGACCGAATATGTTCCCTCAAATAAATGAAGTCTTTCAAAGGAAAGACTATAATGACATCCCATGTCTGCGAGTTCCGCTGACTCCCCAGAATTGTCAAACTCTGGTGAACGCAGGACTTATCCTGGAATACATTAAGTCTAACGATGGGTTTGTGGCGTTTCTAGCAGATACACTCGACAAATAGTGAAGAACAACACCACCAAAAGCACGTCCATTACCATTGCAATAATATAGCATTTTCCACATCATTGGAACTTAACTTGTACTTAAGTTTAGAAATCGAACTCGTACACGCGGCAGTGGCCTGATGTGTTGAGCAGCGGTTACATTTGTTGCATAATAAACCCCACGGTTAAACTTTCGAGTACTCATATAATACAATACATACAATTGTGTATACATATAATATAATACAATAATATACTTAGATACACATCCCATTGTGAACTTACACTCGAATATTAGCAGTGGCACACACCTGCATCGTTGGGTTGCCACTCGTCGAAGACACGGTAATAACGAAGATTGTGCTCGAAAGTTGACGAAGAGCAAGTAATGGAGAGAGAGAGTGGATCTAAGTAGAGTCTGAATTCTGATCTCCTCGTTTTTCTTTTGTCGCATGAAGCGACTTTCGTTTTTGTTGTTTTTCCTTTTTTATATGTGAATCCATTTTGAGTCATTTTGATCATTGAAATGTATATTTGAATTAATGAAGATTGTTTAGTTGTGTACAAAGTAAAACATGAAGAATGCTGTGTTAGTAGTGAATAAAGAATGTTGAATTGACAGCTTTGAAGAAATACCGCATCCGCATCGAGCGCAAGAAGAGACAGTCCCTTTTTGGAGCCCCCAAGAGTTGTGGGTAAGTGCGGTGTATTAGGAGCAGTTCCAGAGTTTCCATAAACCCAGTCGGCACTTTTACCGTGGCCGCCCCGTTACCCAATCGCGCGACGGCTAACAGCACGTAACGGACCGTTACGCTGCATTCGGATGTCATTACTGTTACAATTGGCGCAAACTCGACAACTCCTGTATCCCTCATATATAATAGTTCAACATATATAACACCATAATAACTCATATCATTAACAAATCAACTTACAATAACAACATACTCTTATATACAATTTACATTACAATTGTTTGCACCATTTATATTTATCAACCTAAATTACGTTACAATTCGGCCAACCCCAAAAGTCATAACGCTGGCGCAACTGGTTTAGTCAAATCGCCTAACACTAGTGCAGCCGGTGTGGTACATATATACTACTAATAATATATAACAACTGTTAACATAACATTACAACTGGCAACAAACATAACGTTACAACTGGCCAACGAATATATATAAAAACTCCATAAATATGTGTAACAACTGGCGCATGAACTACTTCATGCAACAATTTACTTCATGCAACAACTGGCACTGGCGGAATACTTTATATTACAACATCATCATCATCATCGGCACTACAATCGGGAACCGGTCTTGGCCTTATTTAGCAAGTCCTGAGGCTTGTTAAATTTTCCATAATGATTTGTTTTTTTCCGGGCAAGGTCATTAGTCTTGCGCCAAAGGCTCAACAAATTATATCACAACTGGCCCTGTGGACTGCGTGGCACCCGGTACTTTGCCATACCACGTAGACACCACAACACCAGAGTCACAGTATAAGATATACTATCCCAATAAAGTCCTGTATGACAAATCAGGACTAAACAGAATAGATTTACTTCATTATCGAGATTATTCGTGGTCACACAACGCTGGGCAATGTTCAGTGAAAATGATCTCATTTCGGGAACATTTTATCCCAATGATATGTATATGGAGAGTACTCTCCAGAACGGGTTCATTCTCCAAGAGGAGTTCCCATTCCTGGATAAAAAATGACTTATCCAAGACAAACGTGGGGTCGCTATTATTTACTACGCCTTCCGTGGTGCCAGGGATAAACGAATTTTCCACGATAACGATATCTCTAATATTCCAGATCGCCTGCGTTTTAGTATGGTGATCGGTGAAAGAGATAATCAGTAAAAGGTCGATCCCTTCCCAACTGGTGGTGGATCAGTGATGAAGAAAGGACTATACGTCCCCAAACATGGCATGCCTCTCAGGCAAACAAAAATGTTGGAAAAAAAAATCATTAATTTAAATATGATACCAAGCGATCAAGTGATATAGTGTTGAAAGGAAGAAATGGAAGGAGTGGATGTGAGAAAATCATTTCTGAATTGCATTGCATGCACAAACTGCAACCCTTTAAAATGTTAATAGTTCCTAGTACCAAAGTCGATGCCAACCACTATTTTCTTCCTATTTATCTATCCATATCCTACACTTTCCGATAGCATTAAGTTGTTTGCAGTAATACCACCAACAAAACACTGCTCACTAATTAGATTCCTCCAAGCCTACATTTAAATCCTAGATTTCCGAAATAATTCATTATTGGAAAACAAAAAGCCACACAATTAAGGTTGCTCGAATTAAGATAATCTATTCAAGTGAACGCAAGTCTATTCGTGGAATTATTAGGGCGAGACATTTGCGACCCTCGCTCAAAGCGTAAGCTAATAATTGTCATCCGATGTCACAAACCTCAACTTCCTCTTTGTTCATCAAATACTGCTTTCGAATAATACATCAATTTTCAAAGTGATTTCTAAATGTGATCTAGCTCATCAAAGATTAATTAAAGTTCACCGAATTTTCTTATCATGATTTCGAAGCACGTTATGAGAGATTCCTTTTAAAGTATTCGGCGTATGCTAAACTCCAAAGCGTTTCCATTGCTTATAACACTCCTTCGGAATTTGTGCCATTTTAATTAGTTCTCGATTGGGTGATCTACCCAGAATGTGGGTTCCTTTTCGTTTTAGTTCCTTTTCCCTTAGGAACCACGGTTGAGAACAACACCTTGTCCTTATATGAATAGTATCTAATGTGGTTAGTGCATAGATAGTGTGAAAGTTGTTTCAGATTCACGAATATCCGCCGGAGGTAGAATTGTAGACTCAATAAATTACATTCATCCGGCTTATTTATGGATACTGACACCGGAATCTTTTGCATATGCTGCCCTTACAATGAGCAGCCATGTGTGTCCTGCCTCATTCATCTGTCTACTTGGTGTCCCAAGCCTTGCCCGTCCTCTGGTATCCTTTGCTTATCGGATGACTTATTCAACATATGATTAAAATTAAACTTTTCAACAAAAACCGCAGCTTTGGCTGGGCATATGGCTGGGCGGTTGGGTGGTGGGTTGTTAAGCTGGATGAGTATCAAACAGAGACCGTAATAAATTCTGGTCGTTCTGGTTTATGTGACTCATCTGAGTGGAAGGTTGGAATTCAGCTGAAAATATTTCTATTATTAGACTTAGATGCGTCTGTTAAGGTTGATTAGCGTCAAATAAAGGACAGAGAAGTAAAGTGCCCGAGAAGCACAGAAACAAATGGACTAAGTGGTAAGAAGAGGAACAAGGGGAACAAGCCGAAGAATCGAGTTTGACAAGCGGGTGCAGATAACCATAAGTTCTTTGTGGATTTGCATCACAAATAGCAAGATGTATCTGGGTTAAGGGAAGCAATCTTGGTTCATTCCCGATTATGTGTGCACTCATTAGGAAAAGGGATCACGTCTAATGTTTATTGTTCTTAATATGGAGTAAAATGAACCTATAATGAAACAATAATGGAATATTTTAGGTAACGAGTGGATTAGAAAGCTCTTTATACGAGTATTGATTCCAAGCTTGCCCACAAAAGAATGTTGGAGCATATTTTATGTATAAAAAATGCTCTCGGGTGATAAAAAACTCTATACTGTGCAATAAAATTAGAGCAAGGTAGCATTCAGACATTTGTCGCACACTTTTTCTCCACTAACTGTGAATTATAAGATGAGAAGAAAAATATTCTCGATAGCTCACCGAACATATGAATGATGTTTTTACCAACAGGTATTTGGTTTGGAGATCATTACTTATTGAAGGCGAAAATCCTTACAGTAATCGTGGACGTCGTTACAGTATAAATTTGACTACATAGTAGTTCAGTGGGCTTTTTGGGTGAAACGTTGCTGAGGAGGGTGGAGCTATTAAATATAAGAGAACTCGATTAAGGGTAATATTTATTAAAATTTGTGTATGTTTCTGTAGAGTGCGGAAGTTAGAATTTATAAAGTAACTCTCGAACTGAAAGAGAACGAATCATGAAAATACGAAAGCAAATGACAAAAACAGCTCAGTTGTAATCTCTATTAATTACCTAGAATCAAGAGTTTAAGTTAGAATTTGTAAAGTTTAGTTTAGACTATTAATTATTTTAAAGTTAAGTTTAGACAACATCACCTTTCTATTATGTACTTCTCTCAGGAAAAATGAATCTATAGCGCTAAAGCGGGAGCCTGAGATGTCGCTAGCGTTATTTTTGAACAGTTATAGGAAACACTCACGCCGGGTGGGAGTTCCATAGTTTTATCGTAATTTGGCGGAATCCGGTGAATTATCTTTTGGGGTACAAATAATCTAAATTCCCACGAATAATACCACAAATCTCTGAGAAATAGTTCCCAAGGTTATGTCTGCAAAAATAGCAAAGGTTTGCCCCGCTCCCTCCATGTGATAGTGACTGTAGCCTTGATGTTAGTGCTGCGTTTTAGTTTAAACGGAGGGCTAGACTCTGAATATAGTACTATCGAGCAGATTGAGGGTGTGCTTAAAAGTACAACTCCCAGCAATTCAGCAGAACTCCAGTTGGGTCTAATTTGGGATTGGTAGAAGAGAAGTTGGGTCGGAGTCAAACATGTTTTGTCTTTAAAAAGGTAACCCGCTTTCCTGATAGTCGATTTGGCAATGTTCAGCATGTATTCATGCCGCGATAGAATCCCTCTGAACGGATAGATTCCTTCTGAATATTTTTTGTCTTTATAAATGTAACCCGCTTTCCTGGTAGTCGATTTGGTAATGTTCCGCACGTGTTCATGCCGCGATAAATTCCCTCTGACCGTGGTGCAGAGCAGGCTCATGCTTTTCTTAGGTTTAATGCCAGCACGGTTTATAAAATTCAGAAGTGATGGTCCTTTTTTTGTAAACGATGTATATTACGTCTCCATTACTTTGAAGTCGATGAGATCAGTATTCTCCCTTGTAGCATTTTGCCAAGATCCCGATTCGAGGTATCGATCCCGATGCACCTCAGTGGGGTGCCTTAATCGGCATTGGCGATCACATAAGAATTCGTCGTATCTCAAATATTTAACCAACTCGGTACTGATGACTTTTTCCATCACCTTATACAACGTGACGCGAATGTCCATTGGCCGGTCATTTTGCGGCATTCACTTTTTGGGTTTTTTTTGGGATTGGTTGGATTCGAGTCACATTTTAATTGGTAGGAAAGATTTTTTGTGTACAAAACATCCGAGCGGATTTGCTAGGAACCGAACATCGTTCTGAAACACAGTTTTTAAAGATTATTACGGGTATTCTACTCATTTGTTGTAATCTTAAACAGAAATGTGATCTAAAAAGGAATGTGATCTAAAAAGAAATGTGATCTAAAAAGACATTACAACAAAAGGCTGTGACGGAGCGTAGCTTCATTTCCTTGCGAGCTATTGATCACTAAATATTCTGGTCTAATATTCTTTTCATAGATCTTATTCCTATATAATTTTTAATAATCTTGGCTTAATTTTAAAACTTCTAAACTAAACAACAGTCAATTATTAGAGGTTGCAATGGACCTATACTCACTCCTGTATTAGGAAAATCATGAAGTAGGTTATTTCCGATTGCTGTCGTACTTTCGCAATTTTTTTCCGTTTAATTCGAAATTTACTTTTTAAATTCTAAATTCTACACCAACTGCAGAGACATGCATTTCAATAAACATAACCCCTAACTTCGTCCCCTATAAACTTACTTTTTCCACCCTTCGACAATGCGTCACCCACCAATCAGATTGAACACGTTGAAGATGTAAAAGATGTAAAAGAGGAAGGCCTCTTGTATACATATGTATACGTACATGGATCCCCCGTTTGGTAAAAACCTTGACGTGGTGCGGAGACTTAAATTACAATGAATTACTCATGTTATGCTGACGGAAGTATATGCTTCCAGTAGGGTTATAGCGTTTTTGCGACGATAGTGAAGAACGTGTGATTCGAACTGACGCAATTACGGTTAGAATCACTAAAAATTTAACCAATGCTCAAAATATCAGGGCACTGCCGCGTGTACGAATTCGATTTCTAAACTCAAGTACACTCAAGTGATGTGGAATTGCTATGTTATTGCTTGGTATACGGCTGATGCATTTTCTTATTCGATTTTTCTTTCGGTGTTCTTCACTATTTACTTGTATATTGTGTGCGTATCTGTTAGAAACGCCACAGGGGCATCAATGTCCGACAGACTAGCGAGGAGTAACACACGAAGATCTGCCACCCCTAATCTAAGGTGTTACGCGTCACCGTGCGCATTGGATAGTTTGCAGTCAGGGGTATACCGGCTGTATTATAATGGCGCCTCTCTGACAGCGGTCGAATTAGAACAGTAAGCAGACCTTACCATATCAGAACGGGGCTTTAATATAGCGGACTATTAGAAACCCCAAGACTCTTGGGAACAGGAATGAATAACCAATACACACAAAACGACCCACGAAAAACCGGGTAGGCGTAGGTGTGATGAGCCGACACTGCCATACGGAAACAAATCATCAAGAAACCACCGACTCGGCGAAACGGAGACGTAGGGAAATCGGAAAAAACGGCATATACGCGTCGGCACGTGGAATGTTCGAACGTTATATTTAATTTTAATTTTAATTTTAATTTTAATTTTAATTTTATGGCATGATTGTCCACACCCAATTTTTTTTGTCGATGTCAAAATACTATACTATAGCTATTACATTTCACAGAAAACTCGGTATAAATGGGTTAGAAATATTCCGATTGATGTGACTTGTGTATAGTGGCGTTTGTGTGACTAGAGGAAATGTTGGCGTAAATATTTTGTGAAAGGCAGACAGAGGTTAGAAGATGACAGTTGAGAAAAAATGGGTATTTCAGCTCTGGCAGGCAAAATGATAAAAATGTATGTGATTTTATTACAAATGATGTCAAATCTTAACTGAAAATGAGGGAAGAGGCTGTAAACATCAGCAGAGAAACAATCCGAACAATTGGTCACAAGGGGCATTGGGCAAAATGAAGTTTGGTGCAGCATTTATTTCACATTTAGACGGATGACCAATATCGTTGTGTGGGAATCATTCCAAAGAAGGCGTTCCAGTCGCCAGAGGGGCTCCAAATTTCCAGAAATCAATTATTACGGGTAACGAAACATAGTGTTTTCAAAACGATCCAAAAACCAAACATGAACGTGCGGAATGGAAGTCTATCGACTATATATGGCTATAACAGCCAAAAAAACGCAGAAAGTTTCATCAAAATTCAAAACAGTAAAAGAAGGAAGTTCGTTCCTATCTGCTAGAGAATTACTGGCTCATATTGTTCGACGGTTTGAAGATTCTGATGGCCAGAATATGCTGAATTCAGCTCGAATGTCATGGTTCAAAGATCTGGTCCATTTTGAACGATAATTGACCGAATTACACCTCACTCATTGCTCGTACATTTTTTGTGCGAAATGAAGTCTATGTGTTGAATCATTGTCGCCGCGTTCCTTCCCTCTACTCCGAAAATTGAAACTGATATTAAAACTTTTTTTAATGACCTTTCGATCAAAAATACAGTTACAAAACGAACACTAGAGCCAATTCCACAAAAGAAGTTAAAACAAGGTTTTGAATCACTGTTGATCCAGTCTCGAAACTGATTTATCACTCTGTTCATGCAAACTGTAAGAATCCCAGATATTAAAAAATTAATTTGCACCTTTTGTTCTGTTTATCCCAAGTTTTTAATACTTTTGTTAATTTGAAATCGACTTGTGCTCACTGAAAGGCATTAATTAAAACAAGCTTATATAATTAAGTGTGGTGTATCGGGAGAATATATTGAATTATTGGGAAAAGGATGTAGAAAAGTAAAAATTACGACTGTGTTCATTGAATGAATAACATTAACATACAAAACGTATAAGTCAATAATAATTTTTTCAAGAACTAAATTTAGATGAGTGATGTTTCTAAAAATACTTACAATTGGCATTATTACAGCCAAGCTCGGAAAGAAGGTGCTTCAAACTATTTTAGGACGCTGCTCCATTTACGTTTATAACCTTAATTAATCCTTAGCACGAAATCGAAATGATACTGTAGAATTTCTACTCAAAAGGTGGTGCACCTAACCGAACAGATAATACTTCCTTTCATAGTCCCTTCGCCAAAGAAGACCGAATCCATTGTGTTTCGATAGTAGTAAATGATTAGATCCAATCCCAGCAATTGTCATAAATTGATTATACAATCAACTTCTATACTGTGTCAAGCCCAAAGTAATAAACTATAGTTTCGTGAAAATTTGTTTGCTAATACCCTTCTTTTAGCATTTTCTCTAGAGACGTGTAAATGTCTAAACATTAAGATTACGATTCGTGATTCAGTGCGCTGCGCCTTCATAACCATTCTATGGCACTATACTCTGCAGATATTCAAATACAATACAAAAACTGACAATATCAACAAATAGCATATAAATAAATATTTTGTTTAATTAGATCACTAAATATGTACCTATATTGCTTATATCCATGGTTCTCGCTTTGGAGGTTTGATACCTTTAGATGTTCTCCGTCTCCCTTAAAAGCTAGAAGCATTCACTTACGCAACAGTTTTGTAATAACTAGTTGTTGCGGAGAGTACCAATATTTTAAATAATCCAGTAAGGATTTGTTTCCACTAATAATCATTACTTTTTATAAAACGTAAAAAAATGAAACAACAAAAACATTTCGAAAATATATTTTTTTCACCACTTCTTAACTAGTTCGGCACTTGAATTACGTGATTCTTCGATCCACATTTAAAGCAGCTGGAATTAAAAGAAAATAACCAGATGGCTTGAAATTAGATACTCGAACACTTAAATACAACACATTCTAATAAAAACAAACACTCGTGCTCACGAAATCCGAAATAAAACAAACAAAGCGTTGGCGATCTTCTTGCAGGGCAGACAGTTAAAGTGTGTGCAACAAAAAAGGAACCAGTTGTGGAGCGGCATTCAACTGTGCTGTGGGTTGCCCATCGGGTTTGCTGACTAAACTCCAAAATTTTCAGATTTGATTAGATACTATTTGTTTGAATATATATTTTATGGCAAAAATCAAGTCATTGCTGTGGTTTGAATAATAACTTAGTGGAGGTGCAATAAAAAACAAGAAAAACAAATAATGCTTGCAAGTTGAGACTAACCGCAAGAGTCATATGAATCAATGTCGTAAAATAAGTCTCGTTGCTTTTAATCGAACCCATGATGATTAAGGTGAATAAATATTATTTGTTTTGGCTCAAAGTTCGCTTGTATGAGTATAGACTCAGTTGGGGTTTCTTTGAAGTTGGACTACAATTATATAATAGATTTTAATACATGCAGCGGCTTTATTGGATGCAATGGGTTAGACTTTAGTCATTTATTGCAGTGAATTCCTTTTTGCTATAAGGCGTTTCTCATCCAGATGTTTCCCTAACCACATTTTAATATTTTGCCGTTGCTACTGGATAAGGAGCTCTCGCTTTTCGTTATATAAATCATTAACAACTTAAAAGAATGCGATAGCCACTGTTTGATTAAAACTGTACAAAATAAGTAAATAAATAAAAAGAAAACCTATCCACTACTCTTTTGATGATTAAGCCCCGCTCACATTTAACATCTTTCCTTTATTGGAACACCCTTTACAATGTAACATTAAAAATTTAATACATGATGTGCAGTGCGGGAAAACTCTCTACCCTTTCCATCCCTTGTGACTGTTTTCCTTTCTTCGCACCTCTGTCCCTCAGGCATCGATGCTCTCGATTGATTAATAATCTTTGGAGAGTTTTTTCTGTCTGAGTGGCCTAATGTTCAAGATGAAAGGGATGTGACCTGGATTTCGGCACGGATCTAGTGGGGCGCCTACTACAAGGGCATAACACATGTAGTGGTTGCTTTTGCTTATCTATTGCTGGTCCCGACATGCATCCTTTCCCGAGGAGGTATTGCTTTTCTGTGTGCGGCTATTTCAATGGAGCGGGAATTTCGCGTTGATTTGTGTAACATTCGCGGCTTGAGATGCAATTTCTCTTCTGTATCTGTCCATGTTTCTAGCCAGAATCCGTGCATTTAGCGAAACCCAGGTAATTACTAATACAGATATTTCCGATTTTAATCTACCTGGATATAACTTAGTGTCACTGTTCTTTCCACATCGTGGTATAGCCACATACATACGAAATGACATTGCTTATCAGCTTCTGCCACAATATGGGCTCTGTACCAACCCAGAATTTAATTTCTCTTGGCTAAAGCTACACATTCGTAAGCATATCATACATTACTGCTTTCTTTACAGAAGCCCAAACTTGGATAGAAATACATCCTTTAACGAATTTGATGCTCTGTCTAATTCTATCGATAGGATCTTGATCCTATATCCGCACATTGAAATCCTTATTGTGGGTAATTTAAATGTGCATAACTCTCAGTGGCTTCGTCACTCCGGAACAACAACACCCGAGGGTCAATATGTCCAGCTTTTTGCTGATTCAAATAGCTTAACTCAACTTGTCAATGATCCAACACGGGTACCAGATATAAATGGTCATTCCGCCAACACACTGGACCTGTTTCTCACCTCCCACCCAAACAAATACACAATTGAAGTTTCTTCGCACCTGGGCACTTCAGACCACTGTGTCGCTTCAGCTAAATTTCCTCTAACCAAAGAGTTGAGCTTCCGGTTGTATAAATCAAACAATACTGAGGAAAGATTTAAGAGAGCTAGGAATGACTGCAATCTGTATATTCAACGCGCCAAGTTCTTGCATGACCAGAGTGTGAGACAAAAATACTACGCTCTCCCACATGTAGTAGAAACTTCTGGGCATTCGTGAAAAACATTCAGAACACAGTCTATTCGTCCATTCCATCGCTTATAGTCGATGACAAACCAGTCACCACTCCAATAGAGAAGGCTAATCTAGTTGCGGCACATTTTGCAGTCAACTCAACGCTGCCTGATACCACATCAGTTGCACCTCAACTTGGGCATAAGCAGCACACCATGAACCAGATTTGCTTCTGAACGCGTACTGTTGCCCGCGCACTCAAAGAGCTAAACGCACACAAATCCGCTGGTCCGGACGTCATTCCCCCAATTCTCTTGAAGAGATGTTCCTCTTCACTCGCCAAACCATTGCGGAAACTCGTCCATTTGTCTTATCCTACTGGAAATTTGGAAGTCAGCGAAAATTCAGCCAATTCCCAAAAAGGGTGACAAATCATCCCTTTCTTCTTATCGACGCATAGCACTAACTTCTATTCTCTCCAAGGAAATGGAATCTCTTATCAACCGTCAGCTTTCGAAATATCTGAAATCAAATGACCTCCTCAATGACCGCCAATATGTCTTTCTAGCAACAGGTCCACAGGAGATCTGATGGCGTACCTTACCGAAAAGTGGATCCATTCCATCCATTCGGTGAAAGCAAGGTAGTCGCATTGGATATTTCAAAAGCCTTCGACAGAGTTTGGCATCCAGCCCTTTTGTCAAAATTGCATTCATATAGAGTGGACAAGTCCCTGATCCAATGGATAAGAGACTATCTTTCTGGCCTTTCAATCCAAGTGGTTCTTGATGGTGTCAAATCTGTCTCCCATCAAATTAATGCAGGTGTTCCCCAGGGTTCGGCACTCTCACCCACTCTCTTCCTGATCTTTATAAATGATCTCTTGTCAATTACTCACAACCCAATTCACTCGTTTCCTGATGATAGCACGTTGAGTTTCTCATACTCATACGAACACTCCCGTCCAAACTCTTCGAACGTCACTACCAACCAGCAACTTATGCTTGATACATTGAATTCAGACCTCAACAAGATATACTAGTGGGGATTATTTAACCGAGTAGAATTCAATGCCCTAAAAACTCAGTGCTGCCTCTTGTCGTCAAAGATGAACTCCAAAGTAAATATACTGTCTATGAACGGCACTTGCATCGACGAAGCCTGGAACTCTTCGACTCTTAACTGGAATGACCACATATTAGAAGTTGCGAAAAGTGCAGCCAAATGTATGGGATTCCTTAAGAGATGCAAAAGATACCTCACTCCATCCAACCTGGCCCCAATTTACAAGGCGTATATTCGTCCAAAAATCGAGTTCAATTCCCAAATTTGGTCATGCGCATCCAAAACTGCACTACACGTGGTCAACAGAATGCAAAAACGAGCAGCGAAACTAATTGAGGACTCAGCCGTAAGTCGATCAATTCCGTCGTTAGAACTTTTCTATAGGCATTACCACGGTCGTTGCTCAACTGAACTTGCTGAATGTGTTCCGCCCCTTCAGATATTTTCCCGCGATACCTGTCAATCTGTGAATGCGCATCAGTTCAAGTTGAAAGTGGACTTTAGACGCACAAATAAACATAAAGAGTCATTCTTTAGCCGAACCGCACGGATGTGTTGTGATGTCCAGACATTCAAGACCAATATACATCGACACCTCCTTTCCTTATCCACTTCCTCTCCATCCGCTCGCACTGTGCTCTGACATTTAAGGGTACTTCAAAATCGCCTTTTGTGCGCTCGTTAGTGTAAAAAAAAAAAAAAACATCGGGTTCTCCAATAAAATCCGAACCTAGAGGCGTTCGATTTTAAATGATTTCAAGAAATTTCAGTACCCCTTACGTAGTTTTAAAGTGTTTGTGTTTTATACAATACTATCTAGTGCTGGTAGCTAAAGAAAAACAAGAAGAACTTATACGAGGGTTGCCTCTTATGTTTCGGGATTTGGCAACCCTAGTGTTGCAATTCGGCAATTGACAGCTCTGTCGTAAAGTTGGACATTTTTGAGGTTATACGCACTCAGAACGTTTTGACATACGAGCGCTATTTGTGTTGTTTACAGTAACTTAAAAGATTCATCTCGGCCCAAAAATGGAATTAAATCGTCAACATTTTCGTGCGATTATTTTTTACAACTTTCGGCGTGGATTAACTCAGCAACAGTGCATGGATGAACTTAATTCAATTTTTGGCGATGAAGCTCCATCAAGGACCAGTGTTTATCGATGGTATGGTGAATTCAATCGTGGTCGTAGTTCACTCCAAGATGAATTTCGTGAAGGTCGTCCAAAATCAGTTGTTGTTCCGAAAACCATAGATGCTGTGCGCGAACTGATATTGGAAGATCGTCATGTGACCTATCGTGAAATTGAGATAACCTTAGGCGTTAATGGGACCAGCATACATTCAATATTGCATAAAAATTTGACTGTCAAAACAATTTGTTCGCGTTGGATCCCACACAATTTGTCAATCGCCCAAAAAAAGGGTCGTGTCAATTGGTCGAAGGAAATGCTCAAAAAATACGGTCGCGGTGCTTCGAAACACGTCTATGACATCGTGACAGGTGATGAATGGTGGATTTACGCGTATGAGCCCGAAAGTAAACAGCAGTCGACTGTCTGGGTGTTTCAAGATGAGCCAAATCCAACAAAAGTTGTTCGCGCACGAAGCACTTCCAAGCAAATGGTCGCCTGTTTTTTCGGAAAAACTGGACATGTCGCAACCGTACCACTAGAACAACGCAGAACAGTCAATTCTGAGTGGTACACAACCATTTGTTTGCCAGCTGTCTTCCAAGAAATCAGGAAGACCAACCGCCGAAGACGGATCACTCTTCACCACGACAATGCGAGCTCTCACACATCGGCTGCGACAACTGCATTTTTGAGCACCCAAAACATCGATTTGATGGGTCATCCGCCGTATAGTCCTGACTTGCCACCGAATGACTTCTTTTTATTCCCGTACGTAAAAAACAAACTGAGAGGTCAACGTTTTTCGACACCTGAAGAAGCGGTTGCTGCATTCAGAATGCATGTGTTGGAGATACCTCAATCAGAGTGACAAAAGTGCTTCGACAATTGGTTCAAACGCATGCAAAAGTGTATAGATCTTCATGGGGAATATTTTGAAAAACAATAAAGTGATTTTCGATGATCAATATTTGTTTTTGTTCTCTAATCCCGAAATATAAAAGGCAACCCTCGTACCATACTTCTGTAGTCCTCGTCAGTTTTCTTTGTAGATCAAGAATATATTTTCTATTAAGAAAGTAGGGATATCATCCGGCTTGCGAACCGGGAAGAAAACCAGGAAGAAAAATAAAAAACCGGGAGGACAACATTTCCTTATTTTATAAAAAAAAATGTCTTCAACCGACAAAAAACTTCTAACATCTATCCGGAGGACACTGAAGCTAAAAGGGATATGCACATATGTTAGGTATGTGTATACGGTGTGCTCATGATGAGTACGTAACTACATCAACTTACTGTGAATACATTGAATCAAAATTTTGTGGTGGAGCGGTGCCACACCACCACTTGGGGGTTAGCGAGCGAAAGCGACGAACCCCCCAAAGCTATTTATAGAGCAAAAAGAAGTCTGCGGCGACGATACTACTTGTTACACTAAAGCATTTTATCTTGTGTAAAAAACACTTTACATAGACATTAGTAGTAAGCCCTCATCATCCCTGTGGCCCATGTGACCATTCCAGAATGCTCAATGCCGACACGATACCCGATCATTATCCAATAGCGCATGCATGATTTTTTGTATAGATTGCAGAGGTGCACTATCTTTATGACACTCGACTTCACCAAGGCGTGCTAACAGATCACACTTGAGTTTAAAGTGATTAATTCCGGCTTGTGGAACGAGGCGGCGCAAAATTAATCACCCTATCGGAAGATGTTATAATTTTTGCAAATGGCGTCGTACAACAATCATATTTAACATATCTAACTACACAGCTGCAGAATTACTGTCAAGCCACCCTTAATCTCAACAACGAAGAGGACGCTTTTGGGTCGAAGAGGCGCATTTCCACTTATGCGGTTACGTCAATAAGCCAAATCTTCGTTTCTGGGGCACATAAAATCCGCATGTAATGCACGAAGGGCCAATACACCCACTCAAAGGCACTGTGTGGGGCGGCGTTCACACGGTAGGTGTGATTGGACCGTATTTTTTTGAGGACGCCATCGGCAATATGGCCACTGTTACTGGCGAACGCTACAAGGCTATGATAAACGACTTCTTACTGCCGAAATTGGATGAGTGGCGCTTGGTGAACATGTGGTTTCAACAAGACGGTGCAAACGCACACACAGCACGAGCCACAATGGATATTGCGAAGGAAGCGATTCCTGGTCGCGTAATCTCCCGTTTTGACGATTTGGTATGGTCAGAAAGATCGGCCGATTTAACCATCCCAGAGTTCTTTCTTTTGGGTCTACTTGAAGCCGCGGGTTTATGCCAACAACCTTCAGACAATCGCATCCCTTAAGGAGAATATTCGACAGGAATGCGAACAGTTATCACCGGAAATCTTGCGGAAGTCATGGAAAATGCGATAAAACTGGTACAGATGTGTATCGACACTGGCGGCAGCCGCTTGACGGATATCATCTTTTCCACTTAACAGAAAAAATTGTAAAGGTCCAAATAAAGATTTCCATCACTTAAAATAGCTTTTTTTTATTTATTAAAAAAGTAATTCAGAAACAAAATTGGATGATTAATTTTGCGCCACCCTATATATATATATATATATATATATATATATATATATATATATATATATATATATATATATATCATCATCATCATCATCATCGGCACTACAACCGGGAACCGGTCTTGGCCTCATTTAGCATGTCCCGAGGCTTATTAAATTTTCCATAATGATTTGTTTTTCTGGGCAAAGTTATTAGCCTTATTAACGATATATATATATATATATATATATATATATATATATATATATATATATATATATATATATATATATAACAGAACCCACGAGCCTGGGAGGCTGGCGGAGATGTGCGCTGTTAGCCGCTATTTGACTCAACTCGTGGAGGAATCTCCATGATTGCCAAATGCCCGAGGTGATTATGCGAACACCCTGGATCTGTTTTTGACATTCGAGCCGAGCATTTATACCCTAGAAGTTGCTGTGCCACTGGGAAACTAAGATCACTGCTTCGTATCGGTCGCGCGCACTTGCATATCAAGCGAATAACCGCTCTAAACTGCTTCGCCTCCGTGTGGAGGTGTGGGGCTGCTAACTGGGACGATTTGCGAGATTTCTTCGCATCCTTTCCGTGGTCGGAGGTGTGCTTTGGAAACTCCGATGTTAACGCATGCGCGGAGTCGGTCACAGAGATTATTCTTCTCGGGATGAAGATCTACATTCCGCATTCTATCAAACGAAATTCATCTGATAAACCTTGGTTCGATAAAAAATGCGAGCAGATTATAGCGGCAAAAAATAGACCTTTTAAACAAAGAGGCTATAATCCCACCAAGGTTAACAGAACGAATTTTGTTAGAATCAGAAACGCGTGCAACCAGGCGATTGATACCGCGAAGAAAGCCTACAACGACATAGTGACCAATAAACTCTTTGAATGTCCAACTGGTTCGCGTCCCTTCTGGTCACTGACAAGGGCTGTCAGTGGTAACTCCTCTTCCTCTACTTTTTCTCCGTTTGTAATGGACAGCTGGCGTTAGTCACAGGTGAAAGGATAAAGCTAATGTGTTCGCAAATTTATTTTTTGCGAATTCAAACCTCGATCCCAGTCTTTAAGAACCACCTGTGATCGCCTCGGTACGGTCTTTGATGCGGGATGTGAGGTTCCGACCACGTACTATTCAACGCATTCTACGTGGACTGGACTGTAGGAATACCAGCAATAATCCTTAGGAACTGTGCTCCAGAAGTGTCACCTTGGCAGACTCTTTCTCCTATCTCATCAACGAAGGACCTTTCCTACCTGCTGGAAACTAGCTCGAGTTCACCCAATCCCAAAAAGGGGAAAAGTGTCTCCCAATAGATGACCGGCCGATAGCATTATTGCCTATGTTATCTAAGGTGATGTAAAAGGTCATCAATGCTCAGTTAATTAAGTATTTGGAGTGCAACGAACTTCTGAATGATCGTCAGTATGGATTCCGTGGCAGGCGTTCCACGGGAGACCATTTGACCGATATATGAACATCTACGATTGAGGAGCATGGTGAGTCAATGGGGGTCGCATTAGATATCTCCAAAGCTTTTGACCGCGTCTGGCACGTAGCATTGCTGGGAAAACTTCATTCCTATGGGCTTTCCCAACAGCTTTGCGACTGGACGAAGAGCTTCCTCGAAAATTGATCGATCCGGGTTGTGGACGGCGAGTTTTCGGATCTGTATCCTGTTAATTCCGGGGTGGCTCAAGGTTCTCTTTGGGCTCGAACCTTGTTTTTGCTCCACATAATGATTAGCTTGAGTCAACGGATAAAAGGGTGTTCAGTTTTGTGGATGATAGTACGCTTGTTTCCTCTTTATCGAGTGATCGACCGATCAGTGCATCAACGTCGCACCAGCTGAGATGTACCCAGATCGACTCTCTAAATCGGGATCTGAATAAGGCCCTGCAGTGGGGAAAGGGCAGTTTCGTCGATTTCAGTGCAACGAAGACACAGTATGCAACATTTACAGAGAAAAGTGGATCATCGGTTTCACAGCTGATGATGAATGGCCAGACCCTCGAATCTGCGGAAAGAATAAAATTGCTGGGGATCACGGTCTGTGGGAATGTATCGTGGCATAAACACGTGTCGAACATCCTCAGATCCGCCTCTGGAAAACTGAGCTATCTTCTCAGAGCCATGAATTATTTTCCTCCGGCCCAACTTTTTCTCCTGTATAAATCCCAAATTAGACCCACACTCGAATATCGCTCTCATGTTTGGAGCTCTGCTTCTAAATATAGCCTCGACCTACTTGAGAGCATACAGAGACGAGCGATCCACCTGATCGGAAACCCGGCGCTGACATTGGGACTACTGCCGCTATCACATCGAAGGCGCGTAGCTGACCTCTGTACGTTTTACAGATATTATCACTGGTACTGTTCTTCGGAGAGCGTGGTATTGCCACGCAATTCGGTTTATATGCGCTTTACAAGACAATCCGCCGGATCGCAACAATTTACGGTTCATCTCCCGACGGCGCGAAGATCCCTGCACCAAAAGTCATTCCGTTACGGAGCGGGGATGCTGTGGAATTCCCTCTCCGCGCAAGTGTTCGCGGAGCGTTACAACTTATGTTCAAAAAGAACTGCAACAGTTATTTGGTGGAATCTCGGGGCGCCATGTCGGCGCTATAGGTGCGCCACGCCCGAGAGAAGTATATTACAAAAAAAAATTATATATACATATATATATATATATATATTTATATTTGTATATATATACACATATATATATATGCCGCAAGCCTAATAAACTTGCCGGAAAAACAAATTATTATGGACAATTTAACAAGTCTCGGATGAGGACCGGATACCGGGGAAGAGACTTGCTAAATAAGGCCAAGACCGAATCCCGGTTGTAGTGCCGATGATGATTATGATATATATATATATATATATATATATATATATATATATATATATATATATATATATATATATGTACTTACTTTCGAACATGAATTGTTGTCCGGGCACTTAATGAGCTGAATACAAACAAATCTCTTGATCTGGGTAGCATTCCCCTAATTCTCTTAAAGAAATATTCTTCGTCACTCGGTTAACCGCTGTGGAAACTGTTCCATATGTCCTATTCAATGGGCTATTTACCAGGTACATAGAATTGACGGAACATTCAACCAATTCCTAAGAAAGGCGACAAATCATTCCAGTTTGGCATTCCGCCCTTTTGTCCAAATTACATTCCTATGGAGTTGACAACTCACCGATCCAGTGGAGAGCTATCTTTCTGATAGTTCAATCCAAGTGATTCTTGATGGTGTCAAACCTATAACCCATCAAATTACTGCAGGTGTTCCCCTAGCTTATGTATTCTCACCCATTGTCATCCTAATCTTTTGAAATTAGCTCGTGTTCAATACCGACAAATTAATTCACTCGTTTGCTAATGTTGTTACGTTGAGCTTCTCAGACTCATACGAACATTCCCGACCAAACTCTTCGAACCTCGTTACTTATCAGCACATTATATTTAGTACACTGAATTGCACTATCTAACAGTATACTATTCAATGCCTTAAAAGCCCAGCGTTGTCTTTTAATTTAAATGCGAATTTCAAAGTAAATATACTGTCGATGAACGGCACTTGCATCGAGGTAGCTAAGGAATTATCAATCCTCCGTACTCGAATTAATCCGACTTTTAATTAGAAGGACTACCTGTTTGAAGTTTCGAAAAGTGCCGCCAAATGTATGGGGTTCCTTAAGAGATGCAAAAGATACTTCACTCAATCCAACCTGGCCATAATTTACAAGGCGGACAATCGCCCGAAAGTGGAATTTAACTCCCATATTTGGTCAGGCACTTCCAAAACAGCGTTACACGTTCTCGATAGGATGCAAAACGAGCAGTGAAGCTCATTAGAGATCCAGCTGCAAGTCGTTCAATTCCGTCGTTAGAACATAGGCGCAACGTATCATGCCTATCTCTTTTCCATAGGTTTTACCACGGTCATTGCGCAAGAGCTGAATGTGTTCCGCCTCTGTGATACCTGTCAATCTGTGTAAGCGCATCAATTCACGTTGAGTGTATATAAACACGGTGAATCACACGTGAATGTGGAATACTTTACTTCATCACGTGTTTCCTCGCAGTTGTAATATCTGAGCATTTAGACATTTCCTTATCTTCTACCTCGTCTTCCTCTCGCACTGTGCTCTGACATTTAAGGGCACTTCAAAATACCCTATCATGGGATCGTTGGTGTAAAAACAAAAAAATAAAAAGGCAGATATTAATATATGCTCAAATGTATTAGCCATCGTAACGCCGTGCAAATGTGTTGCAATGAGTCAAATCAGAGAACTGAAAGGGCGAGGCTGTAAGAAACAATCAAATTTTAAAACACAAATTCAAAATTGTTTGTTTGTGTATTTGTCTAAATCCCACTTTATTCATTTTATCAGTCTACTTATATACGACTTCGATTGAAATGCAGGTGTACAAACTGGTGGACGGGGAATTAGTACAATTAAGTAATCTGAGAATTTAATGTAATCAACAAATTTCTTTTATTTTTGAAACAAAGTGCCACACAACGACCATTCGAATTTCGGAAACTTACGGGTAGTATTTGTGAGCTGAACGTTCTTTTCTTTGAAGAATCTCGACCAGGCAATAAATGCAGATTTAAAACTAAAAACTAAAATAGCTCCACCAAAAGCGCCAATAATATCTATGCTGCTACTATATAAAAAATGGTTTCCCCAGACTCGTTGCCACATAAACAATTTTTGTCATACGAGTACTACTAAAATATAATGTGTAACGAAGAAGGTTTGATCCCAGACTTATGGTATAGAGAAGTACTGTATCACACTCGGGGTCTATTGAAATCTAAAAAAAAAACTTAGTGAATGAATTAAACAACTCCCCATTGTTTGCTATCTTATCAACAGTTTTTTCGTTTTAATAGTAATTCGAGTTTTTTATTATCATGCAATAATTTTCTGTCGAATTGATTGCACTGTATAATTCACTTAACCTACGAGAATTCCCAGCAAACTAGAAGAATCCTTCACCCTTGCCACCAAATCGATCGACATTTAGATGACGCGACCGGGAATAAAATCTAAATTCCACTAACGACTAAAATTGTTTTTCTCCTTAACAATGTACGAACAATAATCGGTCTTGAAGCTATAATACTGCTGTAAGTTATACTGCCACAGCCCGACGACGAGTTCATGTCTAGTTGCCATAATTCATTTAGATTACAAAAACACGCGCGCGGAATGGCATCACAAACAATGGTTCGAGATGCATATATTAACGCAGCCCAACTCTGGAGAACTTAATTCTGGGAACTTATCACCACCCAACAACCCGAACTACGAACTTTTATCATTTGTCCGCCCCCTTACTTTCAGCCCAAGCTGTTGAATTCTTCGAAAGTATGAGTGCGCTTAAATTGATAAAGCACATCATCTGAATATTTCGTGCGAACAAATGAGCTGACTTGCTATATATTTATGGCAAACTATAGCCTTGAGGTGGGATGCCCACAGCAACTAGTTCGAGATAGATTGGGTTATTCGTTAAACTGGTTCCATGGAAGTTTTCTACATAACCAATGAAAAGATCGAGCTGGTTACTGGTCTATCAATATTCCTACGGAGATAAAATTTTGCGGCAATTTGGCCTTTAAATTTGTAGTATCTTTGGTACGCGTGGGTGATAATTTAAAACACGAATTTACCATAATTTATGTGAACTTACGAATGTATATTCGAGAAGACTCTGTCCGAGCCAAACGAGATCGGTGTTGAGTGATTTCAAAATGTCCGACTTTTACATATCCCAGAAAAGGACAAACCTGTGGCCTATAAGATTTGACATTAGTAGTACAGACGCATTTAATGGTAATTCGAAGTCTTCATAATCTTGAAAGCCAGGGAATACCACGATACTACAAATGACAGAGCAACGATTTTTTTTACGAATTGGTAGGTGATCGGCTTTTAGTAGTCGACATGAAACTTCGACTTCATAAAGAAACACCTTTCAGCTATCAACTGACAAATAAAATTGTACAACCCTAACTATCTATCTTTTCAAATTTTGAAATAGAGGTTGGTATTAGGTACTTGAATAAGTTGTCGCTGACTTCTCGTGAACATTTTATATTAAACAAAAGCCATAAAAATATGGCACTGAAAGTATTGATTATCGCAAGCCACTACTTTTTCTATCTTTCTGCCAGCATCCACCATTGTCCACTATTTTTTCATCTTCATAAGAATAGAGGTGCTGCTCACTCATGTCAAATGCCAGCCATCCAAACAAGTGATCATTGGAAGAGTCTAATGAATAAGTGATCATCGGCAGTCTGATGAATGGTTTTCAAGTAGGTTTACACCGACTAAGCAATAACTGGTCGGGCCTTGTCCTGTTGCAAAATCACTTTGTCATATCTGTTCGTATAGTGTCCTTTTCTCTTCTTCAATGATGGACTCAAATGCAGAGACCACGATCTTCCGGGATGGTTTTATCTGTGCATTCATATCAAATTCCACCCAGCTGATTCCAACAAATAGAAATTAGAAACCATGAACCATGGATATTCGGTTTTGCCACGATCTTTTACGCTCAGGGTTATCGCAAGGTATTCTTTTTCATGGCCAGTCACGATACGATGCATACGATTTTCTGCCGTTGACCCAGGTTATCGTATCTGAAAAGCCGCTGCTCGACGTCCCCCAGTTTCCATCCATACTACGCCCAATTTGTCTGATTTTAAGTCATACCCAATAGTTAAAACCGTTTCAAAACTCTTATACGATTAACTCCTAATGGTTCTGCAAGTTCAGCTGGAGTCTGACATGAATATTCATTAAGTAGTGCTTTAGTGGCAGAGTTTTTTTTAATAAAATACTGGCGCAAGACTAATGACCTTGTCCAGAAAAAATAAATGATTATGGAAAAAAGCCTCAGGACTTGCTGAATAAGGCCAAGACCGGTTCCCGGTTGTAGTGCCGATGATGATGATGATTCCTTTTTGATAGGAAACTAGAATGTTTAACCAACTGAAAAACTTACTTCCTTACAGATCTTAAACATGTATGTAGACACAGTTCTTGTAACACCATCTGTTGGAAAACAGCCTCAATTTATTCCAATAGTATTCTTATAGAAGCGAACGACACTGCAGGGATAAAAGGATAACGAGAATAAAAATGCTATAAAGAAAAATAATGAATGTTTATATCATTCTTATTAAAAGAGAGATCTGTTACACCGGCAAAACGTCGTCACGATAACCTGTAGCCACCCAAAGCACTAGATCATTTCACCACTAAGCTGAGGTGAAGAGCATGTACATTCTTCGAAGTACCGAGTGTTGTAAGTATGTAGGCGAACGCGTGTAGAGGAAGAGATTCTCAATGTTACAGCGAGGGTTATTAAGTATGCAAAACATTTTTTTAAGAATTTTTATAAGAAGGCAGATTCCAAATGACGGCATTTAGTTGTTGTTGGTTTATTTATTGTTTTTGAAAAGTTGCAATTTGTAAAGTTGTGGGGAACTAGTGTTGGAAGGAAGTTCGGTGAGGGCTTCTTTTACATCGTCTTTAAAAATATTATATTGTAATTCTAGGCTACTATCAAATTACGGAATACATTTGCTGAATGAATCCTGTGAGAAGGAAACAACAAAACCAAAGCCACGACAATACTATACGTGGGCGAATCAAAGGGGGTTTTACTTTTTTGCTTAGCAGCAAGTTGCGAGCTAGATAATCTTGTGCGTGGCTGGTGTTTGGTTTACGAAGAGTAGGGTAACTGGCATGGCTAGCGGTCGTGCTCGACTTTGTAATTAGTACAGCCATGAGCAAGCAAGCAATAGTTAACAAATGAAGGCGTTAAACACTCGGAAATTATTTCTCGATTGAAAGCACAGTTTGGTGATGATACACTGTCTCAGAATCGTGTGTATACGTCGGCCAGAGAATTTATAATTGGACCGAGAACGTGTCGAAAATGACCGTCATGATCGACGGAAAATTTCTTGCAACAATTTTTTTCGACCCAAAGGTAGTTTTAATGACTGATTTTCTTCACGAACAACGAACAGTGAATGCAGCTTACTACTGTCAGTTGTGACAGTAGGCAAAAGCCGTATATCGAAACAAAAGGCGAGGTATGCCCATTCGAGATATCATCCTTCTTTATGACAGCGCCAGGCCTCACACCGCGTCCTTGACAGGGGATAGGCTGGGAAGCCCTCGAACGCCCTCGTTATAGGCCAGACTTGTCTCCCTGTGACTATTTTTTGTTCGCACCCTTGAAGGAATCACTTAGAGGGGAAAAAATTGAAAGTGTTGAAGATATCGTGCGTAATTGGCTAACAACTCGCCCTAAATCTTTCTACCAACCAGAGATATTAAAGCTTCCATATCGGTGGCAAAAGAGTGAAAATCACGCAGGAGGCTATATTGAAAAATGTTGATAGTATAGTTATGGTGTGGGGGGGAGGGAGCGAACATACACGGCAAAGTCACCGATTGCTTTCAACCGGCGAAGGCCAGGACGATCCTTGTCCCTGTTCAATCCAAGTTGACATGCAGTCTCCACGTGACACCCCTGGATAGCTACTTTGGCACCCGCCAAGTATTGAACCAATGCATGCAGCGACATCCTGAGAAAGGTTGGCGCAAGGCTAATAACCATGCCCGTAAAAATGAATTATTATGGCAAATTTAAAAAGCCCCGGATATGGACCGGATACACGACGACGACCACGGACGCGAAAATGGCTAAACGATATAAGAATTTTCTCATGGAACGTCCGCTCACTATATAGAGCTCGAGCTGCCCAGCAGCTAGCGGATGCCCTGTCCGAATATAAGGCTGACATAACAGCAATACAAGAAAGTGTTATTCAAAGAAACGAGTATGACATTTATTACAGCTGTCATGCAAAACACCATGTGCTCAGGGGAGCCTTTCTAGTCTGCCAAAACCTGAAGCCTGCCATTATCGGCTTTAATGCAATAAACGAAAGGCTATGCACTCTTCGCGTACGAGGCAAGTTTAAGAACATAAGCCTCATTAACGTTCACGGACCTACAGAGGAGTCCCCTAACGACGAAAAAGAAGAATACTAGGAGAATGTCGAACAGGCCCAATGCCTACCCAAGATACGATCTGAAAATCGTTTTTGGTGATCTGAATGCAAAAATAGGTCGGGAGCCGGTTTTCAGGCACTACGCAGGTTCCCATAGTTTGGATGAGAACACTAATGACAATGGACTACGAGTCATCGAAGTAGCAGCTTCAAAAAACTTGGTCGTTGCGAGTACCAGGTTTCCGCCTAAAGTCATCCACAAAGCCACCTGGGTTACACCTGTTGGAGTCACTCGCAGCCAAATCGACTACCTGTTGATAAATCCCCGCCACTCGTCGAGCCTGATGTCGATACGAAAGTACCGAGGTGCCAACGTCGACTGGGATCACTATCTTTTTGGTACAGTTTTCCGAGCGCGGATTGTCTTACGGAGACGTATTGCATCCGCGGATCAGGTTCGAATCAACACGACTGCCTCACGCAATAAGAACACCAGTAACACCTTTGGTCATGCGTTAAAACTCGCCCTCGGAGAACTCGTTGTAGGGAGAGTAAGTCCTGGGGCCAGACTGCCGGGCGTAGAATAGAAATGGACACGCCTTAAGCATACTGTCATTAGAACTGCCAACTCCATCTTAGGCAGTAGTCCTAGAGATCGGAACGACTGATTTGATGATGAATGCAAACTAGCGACTGAACGTAAGAATACTGCATACCGGGCAATGCAACAGTCTCATAGGATGCGGGTACGCGAGGAGAAACACAAAGAGGTCAGAAGATCTGAAAAAAGACTTCACAGACAAAAGAAAAGTGCCTGGGAGAAAAACCTTGTCTGTGAAATAGAGAAAAGTAGAGAGCGAGTTTGCTCCAACCGTGGAAGTTCTACCAAATAATCCGCAGTATGACGCAGTAGACACCACGCTGCACTTACTTCAAAGATAAAGAGGGTAATCTGATCACCGACCCTGAAGGCATTCTGGAGCGATGGGAAGTGCACTTCAATGAATTGCTAAATGGTAAGCTCACAGAATAATTGGAGGCTCCACCAATGCAAAATCAAGACCAAATATTGCCGCCACCTAGTATTGAGGAAACTTTAAAAGCCATAAGACAGCACAAATCAAATAAAGCCCCCGGAGCTGATGGCATACCAGTGGGCTGATCAAACAAGGAGCGACAGCGTTTCATCACGCAATTCATGAGATCGTGGTGCACGTATGGGAGAGAGAAAATGCCGGAAGATTGGCGTCGTGGAATAATTTGCCCCATACATAACAAGGGAGATATCACAGTGTGCAGCAACTATAGGGGTATAACATAGCTGAGTACCGCCGATAAGATACCCTTCTCTATCCTACAAGATCGGATAGCCCCATACGCTAAAGTCATCATTGGTCAATATCAGTGTGGCTTCATCTCAAGCAAATCAGCGATTGATCAGATATTCACCCTTAGGCAGGCGATGGAAAAATGGCTGGAATATAAGATTCCATTGTATCATTTATTTATGACCATTACGGCCGCCTACGACACCATGGTAGAACTATATAATGCATGAAAGAGTAGAACTATATAATGCATGAAAGAGTTCGGCATTCCAAACAAATTGATACGACTTTGTAGGCTGACCATGACCAACGTAACTAGTCAAGCAAAAATAGCGGGATTGCTGTCCAAACCAATAAACATCTATAATGGACTCTGACAAGGGGACGGTCTGGCCTGCCTCCTCTTCAACCTGGCGTTGGAGAAAGCAATCCGTGACTCTGGCGTTACAACAAGAGGGACTATTGTCACCAAGTCCAGCCAGATTCTTGCCTACGCAGATGACATCGACATCATCGGTAGAACCGAATCGGCTGTACAGGATTCCTTCACCCAGATCGAGCAGGCGGCACAAAAACTGGGACTGCACATTAATGTGGGGAAAACTAAGTGCATGGTGGCAACTTCTGCGAAGAGAAGACGTAACGTTGGTCAAACTATCAGGGTAGTGGAGCACGAATTTGAAGTAGTGCAATCATTTAACTACCTTGGGTCAATAGTATCAGCCGATAACAATATGGAAGAAAAAATTCGCGAACGGATCAAATACAACAAAGCCTACTATGGTCTATCAAGGCTCTTTAAATCCCGAAAGTTACCCAGAACATCCAAGCTACTACTGTTCAAGACCATGGTCTTACCAGTGCTCATGTATGAATCCGAGACCTGGGTGCTCAATAAGAGGCACTCTGAGCTCTTAGCCGTGTTCTTTAATGGTGCCGACGACCCTATGTGGCGTTATTAGTTGAACGTTGACAGTGTTTCGCGGCCAAACCCGATTACGCGGTGAGGAGTTGTTTAGATGTTGGTATTTTATTAAAACATTTGCATGATGTTTCCTCGGAGATAATCACCCACCCCGGAGGTTCGAGTGGGCAACTAGTTTACTTCCGGAATTCTCTATCTCAGACGGTACCAATTTGACGTAACTCCATTTCAACCCGCTCCAACAGCTAAGCTTTCGGAAAATATCTCCCGACGATATAGCGGAACGTACAGTGTGACGGGGCGGTATCTCACATTGGGACCGACTTACCATCTGAATCAACCCTTTTTTCGTACCGGACAATCAGCCAAGCTCCGAAAGATCGTCAAGGATTTCTCCCGACCATTTGATGGATAGCTTGATGGAACGGTATTCCACCGGACGGGAGAGCGTTGAGACCCACCTGCCTTTAGTCGCCTTTTAGAACAAGTCGGCCTAGGTGCGAGTATATTCTAAGGCCCTACTCACTGGAAACGGTTAATGTGGGGTTTAAACAGCAGATTCATTCCATATCATTTGATGGCCCTATTGGTACATACTCCTCTTTATTCGTACCATACGGACGAGTGGTACAGATGTGTACTAAACATTTATACGATTTTTTTAGAATTCATAAAGACAAATTATTTTTATTTGAAAAGAACGTAGAAGCATATAAATTACTAACTACAAAAACGGTGATTTTGTGTTTGTCACTATGGAGTAGAAACCATGAAAGGATTTTTTTTTTTTATTAGACTTCTCTCGGGTAAGGCGAACCTATAGCGCCGAGTGGGCGCCCCGAGATTCCACCAAATAACTGTTGCAGTTCTTTTTGAACAGTTTCAGGTTGTAACGCTCCACAGCTTCCCCCCTCTGTAACGGAACGAGCTCTGATGCAGGGATGTTCGCGCCGTCGGGAGATGAACCACAAACGGGTGCGATCCGTCGGATTGTCTTGTGGAGCGCACATAAGCCGAATTACGTGGAACAATACCACGAATCTCCAATGAAGATGTGATAGCGTCTGTAGTCCCGACGTAAGCGCCGAGTCCCCGATCAGGCGAATCGCTCGTCTCTGTATGCTCTCAAGTAGGTCGAGGGAATGTTTAGGAGCCGAGCTCCAAACATGAGAGCAATATTCGAGCGCGGGTCTAATTTGGGATTTATATAGGAGAAGAAGTTGGGCCGGAGTAAAATATTTCTTGGCTCTAAATAGAGAGCTCAGTTTTCCTGAGGCTGACCTGGCGATACTCGACACGTGCCATGATACATTCCCACAGACTGTGACGCCGAGCAATTTCAAGCTTTCACCAGATTCTAGGGCCTGGCCATTCATCATCAGCTGTGGAACCGATGATCCACTTTTCTTTGTGAATGTTGTATATTGTGTCTTCGCTGCATTGAAGTCCACGAAATTGACCTTTCCCCACTGCAGGACCTTAGCCAGATCCCGATTGAGAGAGTCGATCTGGGTACATCTCAGCTGGTGCGACGTTGATGCACTGATCGGTAGATCACTCGAAAAAGAGGAAACAAGCGTACTATCATCCACAGAACGGAACACCCTGTTATCCGTTGACTCAAACAAATCATTTATGTGAAGCAAAAATAAGGTTGAAGCCAAAATAGAACCTTGGGGCACAATTAACAGGATACAGATCCGAACACTCGCCGTCCACAACAACCCGGATCGATCGATTCTCAAGGAAGCTTTTCGTTCAGTCGCAAAGTTGTTGGGAAAGTCTATATGAACGGAGTTTGCTCAGCAATGCCCCGTGGCAGACGCGATCAAAAGCCTTGGAGATATTCAATGCGACCGCCCTTGACTCACCATTCCGTTCAATCGCACATGTCCATATATCGGTTATAAGTGTCAAAAGGTCTCCGGTGGACCGCGTGCTACGGAATCCGTATTGGCGGTCATTGAGAAGTCCGTTGCACTCTAAATACTTAACTAACTCTGTATTGATGACTTTTTCCATCACCTTCGATAAAATAGACAGTAATGCTATCGGACGGTAATTTTGTGGGAGGCACTTTTTTCCCGTCTTTGGGATCGGCTGAACTCGAGCGATTTTCCAACAGGCAGGAAAGGTCCTCCGTGCATAAGATAAGCGGAAGAGTCTGACAAGAACCGGCGATAGTTCTGGAGCACAGTTCTTAAGGACTATTGCTGGTATTCCGTTCGGGCCGGTTGCCTTCCTACAATCCAGTTCAGGTTTGAATTCGCGGAAAATAAATTCGCGAACACATTAGCTTTATCCTTTGAATTCGTAACTAACGTCCCACTGTCTGTCACCAACGGAGGGGAGGAGGAGGATGCGAAGTTACTGCTGACAGCCCTTGCCATTGACCAGAAGGAGCGCGAACCAGTTGGGCACCGAAGGAGCTTATTGATCACCCTGTCGTTGTGAGCCTTCTTCGCGGCATCAATCGCCTGGTTGCACACGTTTCTGATTCTAACAAAATTCGTTCTGTTAACATCGGTGGGATTTGAGCGCCACTGCTTAAAAGCTCTATTTTTGCCGCCGTAATCTGCTCGCATTTTTTGTCAAACCAAGGTTTTTCAGACGAACTTCGTTTGATGGAATGTGGAATATACATCTCCATCCCCAGGAGAATAATCTCTGGTACCGACTCCGCGCAAGCGTTAACATCGGAATTTCCGAAGCACACCTCCGACCATGGAAAGGATGCGAAGAAATCTCGCAAATCGTCCCAGTTAGCAGCCCCATACTTCCAAACATGGCGAAGCTGCCTAGGCCGGTCATTCGCTTGACATGCAAGCGGTTGCGCGACAGATATCAAGCAGTGATCTGAGTTTCCCAGTGGCGCAGAAACCTCTACAGTATAACTACTGCGTACGGATGTCAAAAACAGATCCAGGGTGTTCGCATAATCGCCTCGGGCAACCGGCACTCGCGGTGGCTCCTCCACAACTTGAGGCAAGTTGTGGCTTACAGCAAACGTCTTCGCCAGCCTCCCAGCCTCGTCGGTTCTGTTAGAATGGAACAACCAGCCGGAATTGTGCACATTAAATTCGCCAAGGACAACAATTTCAGAAGCCGGGTGGTTGATCTGTATCCAGTCGACGGTACGTGAAATATGTTCGAAAAATGTCGGCGGTCGATCGTTATTCGGGGAGCGGTAAGGATAACAAAGAAATTTAACGGAATTCCTCAGCACGACCGTCAGCCATATGGTGTCCATATTATTGGGCTCCAACTCCTCCATACTCTGGGAAGCCTGATCGGACCGCGCGAAGACGCAGACTCCGCCCTTAAAACGGAATCTCGAATGTAAGTCGTATCCTGGGCAACGAAGATATGTCGAATCAGTTGACGAATCGACCTGGGTCTCAGTTAGGGCAAGGATATCAGGTTTCGGTGTTTGCAAATATTGGTGGACGGCGTTTACATTCGTATTGGTGAAACCGATGCCCCTGATGTTACAAAATGTCGTTACCAGTCGAGCGGGGGCAGAGCCTCGAGAGCGAGTCCGATTATGCGATGACGAACCTCTTAAAGTTCGGTTATTTATCATAATATCTGCATGATGTTCCCCTCGACATAGTCCCCCCAATATAGTCCCCCCGGAGATCCGAATGGGAGACTAGTTTACCTCCGGAATTCTTTATATCAGAAGGTACCACCATGACTTATCTCCGTGTCAGTCCGGGCCATCAGCCACACATCCAAAACACCGTCGAAGATTTTTCCTGACGATATCGCGGTATGTACAGCATGACGGGGTGGTATCTCACCTTGGGACCGACTACCACCTAACCAACCTTTTCTCGAACCGGTCCATCAGCCAAGCTCCGAAAGATGGCCGGGAATTTATCCCGACCATTTCACGGAGCCTAAAGCTTGATGGGGTGGAATTTCACCGGACGCACAGGGCGTTGGGACCCCGCCTACCACTCGGCCTTTAGTCGCCTCTTACGACAAGCCGGCCTAGATGTGAGTATATTCGAACGGCCTACTCATAGGTTGATTGTAGTGACACCATTTCCAAATAAAAAATAGAGTATATACATATAACACGGTGTAACAAGATGCCTTGAATTTATTGTGTTACCGCCGGAAAGTCAAATTAAAAAAGCACACTAGGAAATGAATTTTTTATTAATTCTCTCAGAAGGAGCGAACCTATAGTCCTGGGTCATTGTTGTAAATAATAGTGCAGCGGAAAGGATTTAAGTTTATTCTCTGGACTCTGGCATTAAATACGACATAATTCAAATATTCACGACTCATTCCTTTTGACTTAATTTCCGATGACTTTTTCGAACTTTTCGGCTGGCATTTCGGCTAGGACGATTAATTTGATTTCCAACTGCTCAGGGGTTTCAAACACCCAGATGCGGCAATTTGACTTATTGCCACCGTAGCCACCGAGTTGAAATCAGATATTTCATTTCGAAAGACGATTACGTCGAGCATAATGTAAAGCGTGAAACGTGGCTATGGCAGAATCATCATTTTTATAAAAACGTTCTACTAATTCTAAGATTTATAATGGAAAATCAATAACTGAACAAATCATAAGTTGGATGATATTCAAGTTTGATACTTGTCAAAATTAAAACACTCAGTTACCTGGAACTGAAGTCTCACTATGTTCTGAATTGGGAGTTGAGTCTCAGTGTATGTCGTATGATGCCACAGTGCTTTACGCAGGTGGTTCAATGCGTACAAATTTACGACTGCTCCCCACATCTACCATCCGCCAACGGATTAGTTCTCATTTGTTAAACAAGTTACGCCAGTAATGGTACGTACGCCAAACATTGACAGCACCTACAAGATGGAACTGTGTTTATGATAAGCATCATCAAGAGACATTCCACCGTCGTTTGTTTTTATATTAGAAGAATCTAATTTTATTAGAAGAATTTTTGTAAACTACAAAACCTGGAATAGTACAGAAATCCGTCACTGAGTGTAGGGAATCGAGTAAAGTGGCCAAAGGTTATGTGGTTTAGTTATGTACAGTATATTGATAGTTTTTCCTTCCTAATTATGGGCGGGGGTTCCTTTACTTTACTTCCTGATTGTTTAAGTGCACCTCAGATCATCTAAACATATCCTAAAGGTAAAGCGCAGATACGTAATTAAATAATTAAAACGAAATAAAACAAAACTAACTAACGCTATAATAGGATGTCGCATCCCTTAAAGGAAATGATTGTTTCATCGGGTTAGCCGACGTTACCTTTGAATCAATAATTTTCATGTGTATAACTTCTTGACATTGAACACTCATATCAGGCGTCTGTCATCAAAGAGAAGTCAATTGCTGCGATATCGACGACAATAGCAGATAAGAAGAATTTGTCAATAGATACAATATTCGCTCTCTGCTACTGTAGAATTAATTGCTTAATTTAAAACGAATCGATCGGCAATTTGCTGGTGATGGTTTTAAAATGTATATCTAAGTGAACTGGAATTATGTCTTGATTCAATTGAGTGGGCAAAGAAGGTAATCCAAGCTGTTGTCTGAAGAGGCTCTAGATTGAAGTGTAGATTGACAAATTGATCGGTAATAACTTGTCAACCTGATTAGTTCACTGCAGATATTAACGTTTTCGAGTGGGTGCGTGTGTTGCCGATAAGTGAATTCCTTCCATTAATTTTTTTCTTCTTTGTTGGTATGTTCTGTTGCTTTTTTTAATATTTTTTTCGTAGTGAGCAGTATTTTAGAAGGACTAGTAAAGTGACACGGAAAAGGTTAATGGTTACGCAAATAGATGAATAAATGTGCTGGACAAATAACTTTGTAATTCAGCAAATGCAATCATTGAGAGTAGGCTCTACTATGTATTTCAAAGCTTAAGTAAGTGATAAACTTGACTATCATTTCTGCTTGTGGACGCTATTTTATTTTACGGTCATGAATATCTATAAACAGGAAACAGAGGTTATTACTTGCTGAGGCTTTAGATTTAGTTTAGTTTAGTTTAGTGAGCGCAGAACCCTCATTTATTTAGCTTAATGCAAGCTAACATTAACTTAAATTAAATTAATATAAAAGCCTTACAGACTATCTTAAATCTACAGTAAGAAGGAGAAAAAAAGAAAAAAACCAGGAAGGTGAAGATGACTGTGCGATGAGGGAGGTAGGAGGCTAGGAAAGAGCGAGTGTATGTGGGGGTGGTAAATTCGGCATTTGTGAGACAGTGACAGTGAAGGGCATGTCTATGTACTGGTAGGGGGCGGGGTTGGTGAGCTGGGGGGAGAGGTTGAAATTGTGGGTGGGGCTGGAGGAACTAGGTAGGTAGGATTGCAGGGTGGAGGGGATTATTGGAGGGAGGAGGCGGCTTTAGGACGGGTTTATTCTGAGACGTCGTTTAAGAGCGGGAGTGGAGATGTTGAAATCGAAGGAGGTGGGGAAAGAGTTGGCCTGTCGTAGCATGCGCGAGATAGGTTCGTTAGCGCCGTAAGAAGTGTGATGAGCAGGCACGTAAAACAGTCGAGGGTTACGTACGTTACGGGGCTTGTATGCAATGTTAAAGTGGAGAGCAAGCTTGGGCAATTGATTGAGCCAGACAGAAGGTGATGAACAAAGATGATGTCGGCATGGATTCTGCGCTCTTCAAGTGTGTTAAGATTGATTAGAAGGAACCGGCTTGTGTATGGTGGTAGAATCAGCGGATTTTCCCAGTGTAGTCCGCGGAGGGCAAAACACAAGAAACGACGTTGAACTTCCTCAATCCTGCGAACGTGAGTCACTTAATACGGGGACCAGACCTGACTAGCGTATTCGAGTAGTGGCCGGACAAAAGTTGTGTAGAGTGATCGGGTGACGTATGGGTTAAGGAATTCCTTCGACCAGCGTTTGGCAAACCCAAGGGCGGCGTTAGCCTTGAGGATTATGTAATCAAAATGTGCGGTAAATTTGAGCTCCTTGTCGTATAGGACGCCCAGATCGCTAATCAATTCAACTGATGTTATCGGTTGGTTCTGTAAGAGATAGGAGCGTGGGTGAGTGGGGGAAATCTTCCGAGAGAAGGTGATTGTGTGACATTTGGCGATATTCATTTCTAGACAATTATTTTGACACCAAGTCGAGAAGTTGTCAAGATCTGCTTGGAAAGTGAGGAGTCCAGGGGAGAGCGGATTGTCATAAAAATTTTGGAATCATCCGCGTAAAGCGAGATGGACGAGTGATTAATGCAGGAGCCTATATCGTTTATGGTTAGGATAAATAGGAGTGGGCCGAGGTGACTGCCCTGGGGGATACCTGAGGTTGGGAAAAAAGGATCGGAGAGGGTGGATCTAAATCGCACGCGGCAGGTTCGATAACTAAGATAGGGTGAGACCCACTTAATCAACAGGGGTTCGAAACCGAGGGAGGATAGCTTGAAGAGAATGAGGTTATGGGAGATTTTGTCGAAGGCCTTGCTAAAGTCGATAGCGACTACGTCGACCTCATCGCCGTTTTATAGGGCAAGGAGTGTGTGGGATGTGAATTCGACAAGGTTAGTAGTAATGGACCTGCCTGAGAGGAAGCCGTGCTGGTTCGGAGAGATGATGGGTGTGCAGCGAAAACTTAACGCCCCATATAGTAGGCCTTCGAACAGTTTAGGAATGTGCGAAAGCTTAGCAATGAGACGATAATTGGATATATCGTTTTTTTCCTTTTTATGTATGGGGGTTATGTAAGAGGATTTCCAAAAGTCAGGGAATAGACCTTGAGCAAGGGATAGCTTGAAGATTGACACGAGCGGGGGAGAGAGAGAAGAGGAACATTTTTTTAAGAGCATAGCAGGGAGTCCGTCTGGTCCGGGACTGAAATCGTCTTTCAGTTCTTCAAGTTTTTTTGTGAATTGGTGTTGTTGAATGTGTAGGGGGACAAGAGGGCCGAGGGAGAATTCAGACATGCCAGTAAAGTAGGAGGGGTTGGGCTCAAACGAGTCGTCCGTGAAGGATAGTTTGAAGAAGGACGCGAAAAGATTGGATATGGTTTGGGAGTCCGTTATAGTAGTTGAGCCGTAGAAAAGGGAGGTGGGATAGGCATCAGATTTCCGTTTGTGGTTGATGAAATGGAAGAAAGAATTGGGGTCCTTGATCAGGTTGAATTGAGCTTTGGCAAGGTAATTATGGTAGAGAGAGCTGTAAAGCTCGGTGAATTGGTAAAAGTAACCCAGATAGTTGGAGTAGTCAAGGGGAGAACGCGTGTTAAGGAAAGTGTTCCGCAACTTATTCCTCTTGTTGTGAAGGGTGCGTAGTTTGTGGTTATACCATGGGGGCGATGAGAATGATAACCTGTGTCGGGAGTATGAGACATATAGCGATATGGCGTTATGGATTTCTGTATAGAGCGAGGCTGTAGCGTCCTCTACACTTATATCATTTACGCAGAGTGTGATATTGCTGAGGTACTCATTTATGAGACGGAAAATGGCTTTTCGGAAGTTGAAAGAAAATTGATAGGGGGCGGTGTGCTGTGGGCTGAGTAGTCGTGGTATAAGGATACGAGAAGCGGGGGTGGTGGTTATCAATAGTTAAGAGGGTGTGGGGACTAGGGACGACTCAGGGTTTAAAGGGGTCTGTCGTGAACACAAGGGCAAGTTGTCTGCCCAGATGGTTTTGGACATTGCTTTCTTGGCAAAGGCTAGAGTCAGTGAGGCTGTCTATAATGAGACATTCCTTAGTAGTAGTGGGGTTTGAGATGTAGTGGGAGTAGTCGTCAGACAGCGTCCATTGGAGATGGGGGAGATTAAAATCACCAAGGACTGCAATGTCGTCTTGGGAAGAAGTAGCCTCCGTTATGCGGTCGATTGCCGCAATAGCGAGTTCGTATAACTCGATAGCTTGCGATGGCGGTATTAAAAAGCATTAGATGTACACGGACTTTGAGCAGTGTTCAATTTTTATTGCGACATAGTTGAGGTTGGGAGAAGAAGAGATGGTGATAAGAGAAGATGTAAGTTCGTTTTGGATGACAAGCAGCACGCCTCGGCAGGGGGTGTCAGGACCCGAATGAAGGACCTCGTCGTCCCGAAAAAGTGTGAAGGAGGGGGGAACAGTTCCAGGCTATTGATACTGGGGGTGAGGTTACTTTCGGTCAGTGCGTATATATCAAAGGGAAAGGAGTGTTAATTTTTTTGTAAGATCGAATGGGTTTTGGACCGCAGTCCTCTAACATTCTGGTAGTAAATGGTGGGGAAAGAGTATTGGGAGACCCCATTTAAAGTGGGTTGGCCAGCCGTTTAGGGCCGAAAAAAATCGTTTTTGTGGGTTCGCTGCGTAGGGGACCAGATGCCACTTTCATGCAAATGTATTCTCGAAAAGCCGAGAGGCCTCTTGTTACTTTTTGGGGGAGAATATTGAAGTTTTCATGGAATTTTATGTACAAATTATGAAGGCTAGGGAAATCGGTGGGGAGACCTTCCTGCTGAATGGAAATCTTAACACACGTTTTCGTTTTGCCTTCGTAGCAGACTGCATCAGATTTGCCATGGAGCTAAGCTAAATAGATGCGGACGTTATCGTAGGTCCTACTGTTTCGAAGCTTCGAGAGAGCATAGCGGCATTCAGATGACTTAAGGGATTATTGTGTGATCTTGACGGGGGGCGGTAGGAGGGGATCAAAAACTGGAGGCCGGCGGGGGGGGGGGGGGGGCTGAGGCGTGAAGGGGAAATGGGGCGAAAGGGTAAGAGATTCGACCTTGAATACTGTTCGGAGGACAAATGGGCTGTGCTTTCATGGACGGGGCCTAATGGTATGAGAGTTTGCGATTTTTGGAAATTGGTGTATTTAGCACCTGTTTTCAGGTCAAATAACGGAAAGGCTGCTCCTTTCTCTCCGAATTGATGTATGTACGAGGAAAGAATCAGTGTTGGGAAGGGTAAACAAACTTAACGAAGGCATACAAAACTATTGGAGCATGTAATTCCAATAGAGAAACAAGGGAAATCTGAATCTCAAAAACACTGACTACTTTTGCAGACATTTAAAATTCGTTCCAAAAAGAATTATAATAGTATTGGTAATGTTAATTAAGCAAAACCAGGATAAATTATTTCAAAAGGAATAAGAGCTAGAGGATAACGAAAGGATGGATATAGGTACATTTGTTCCGTTCGACTGGAGAACGATTGTCTGTCTTCATCCGTCGTATGTCTGAAGTCAGTTTTCAATGAGAACTGATCCGCATCTTGGCAGTTAAAAGATTTTAGCTATAAGAAAAAATATTGTGAGTTTATTGGAAAGTTTTCACCAAAACGGCCTCTCCCTACACAGATATTTGCAGCCCTGAAAAAACTTTCTTTGATCAACATAGGCATTCCAATCTTGAGATATACAAGAGCAATGTACTTCAATATCTTCTTCTCCTATTCTCTTCCTCTTCTTTTCCTTCTAATAGTTTGATATGAGAGTTATTGGCGATTTTACATATATAGTTGTGTTCACGAAAGCAGTCATCATCATCATCGGCACTACAACCGGGAAGCGGTCTTGGCCGTATTTAGCAAGTCCTGAGGCTTGTTAAATTTTCCATAATGATTCGTTTTTTTTTTTTGGGCAAGGTCATTAGTCTTGCGCCGGAGGCTCCCTGATGGAGAATCGAACCCCGGTCTCCCATGTGATAGGCGAATATACTAACCACTATACTATCGAGGAGCCCAGGTGTTAGCTGCTGTGGATATAAAATCCGTTTGTTTGTGCCTAACGGTACTTCAGTTACAACATTTGTGGTAATAAACATTTAATGTAAGCCTATCTTTCCCTTTAAAAGTGTTTCGTTGGAATACTTTTGTCGAGCCTGTTCATAAAAATAGCAATGTATGTACTTACTGGGCAAAGCCTCTGCTTTCAACCCAGCGAAGGCCAGGACGATCCCTGTCCCTGTTCAATCCAAGTTGACATGCAGTCTCCACGTGACACCCCTGGAGAGCTATGGTACTTTGGCAGCCGCCAAGTACTGCTGAAAGACTGCATGCAGTGACATCCCGAGAAAGGTTTCATTCATCACTGGCAAATTGGTGAAGAAAGCCCAGAAAAATGGGTGGAAAGAGAAGGACCTCGATGCGGAACTGCCCGATTGTATACTGGAAGACCACATCGAACAGTTTGACGCAAAGGCCGATGCGAACAGACAGGCTGGAAATGTCATGAAGTGGCTAACTACCGCATGTGATGCTTCTATGCCACGACAGAGACAACCAGCAGGGGCTATCAAACCAGTGCATTTATGGAACCCAGAAACCGCCCATGTGCGCTCGGAGTGCAACGGGTTACGACGCTTGTAACAAAGAGCAAGAAACCGTAACGCATACCCATAGTTAAATTCGTCAACAAACGGAAGGAGTTGAGGAATGTGATCCACAGAAGTAAATATGACGCGTTCTGCTCCGCAAGGAATTAATTAAGCGCTAACAGAACAGTCATGAAAAAACTACACAACAGTAGTTAAATGCAAAAAAGTAAAAGTGACAGAGCCAGAATCGTTGCTGTCTTCTTCCCGCAGTGTGATGAGGTGTTGAGAGCGCAAGAGGAGTGGAACATCATTGAAAGAGAAATACCTCCCGTGACCACCAAAGACAAGGCAAGGGCTGTTAAAAAAAAAGCTCTGCGACTGGATGGTATTCTTAACGCTGTAGTGAAGACCGCCTTAATAAAAATGCCGGAAGTCTTCAACAGTTTCTTCACAACCTGCCATCAAACAGGACAATTTCCTAAACGATGGAAAAAAACAGAGGCTTATACCAAAAGGAGTCAAGAATCCAGAACCGCCGTCGTCCTATCGCCCATTGTGCATGCTAGACACAACAGGGAAACTGCTTGAGCGAGTAATTGCCACTCACCTGGAACAATTCACTGAGGAGACATCGGGGCTCTCTGAATGGCAGAATGGTAGATCAACCGGTAAGACACTATCTGTGGTGTGCGACATCGCATGAAATGCTATAGTTCAAGCACGATGGCTAGGAGGTACAAAAAAATATTGCGCGGTGGTGACACTAGACGCGGTGGTGACACTAGAATCGGATTCTAGAACCGCTGGGCGATCTACAAGTCTCCCCCTACTTGGTGCGTATACTAGCAAATTATCTCTCGGATAGAAGACTACTCTATGACACTATTGAGGGACCACAGGAATATAAAATAACAGCGGGATCTGTATTTGGTCCACTGCTATGGAATATTATGTATGATGGTGTGGTTAGGGTCAATGTACCAGAAGAAGTTAGAATCATTGGGTACGCAGATGTTTGGCAATAGTGGCCGTATCCGAACATCTAGATGACCTAGAGAATACTAGCCCCTAAACAATCCAGAGCATTAAATGCTGGCTAGATATGGCCGGACTCAAACTAGCCGGACATACGACGGAAGTAGTTTTAATAGGCTGCCGCAAGGAAGTTGAACACCTTGATTTGGAACTAGAAGGACAAACAATCAGATCCAGTCCGTATATTAAATGTCTTGGTGTTATGCTCGACAACCTTCAAGGAACACCAGAGGAAAACGAGTGAAAAAACAGCAAGAGTGTGAGAAATTTTGGCGGGACTCTTAACTTGAATGTTGGCCCCACATAGGGAAACTGATAACCAGTGTCAACACCTCCATTATAATGTATGCAGTTTACCTATGCGCAGGAGCCGCGCAGTATAAGTCGTACATGAGGGGATTGAACTCATCGCATGGGCTGGCATCACTAAAAGTATGCTGCGCATTCCGAACGGTGTCCGAAGATGCCATAAATGTTTTGGCCGGAGGACACTGTGGCGTTTCTAGCAGATACAGCGACCAATAATGAAGAACAAAACCACCACAAGCACATCCATTAAGGCCGTACACCATAGCAATAATGGAGCATTTCCACATTAGTCGAATGTACTTGAGTTTAGAAATCGAATTCGTACACGCGGCAGTGGCTTGATGCGTTGAGCTTTGGTTCTATATTTTAGTGATTCTAACCGTGATAGCGTCGGTTCGAATCACACGCTCTTCACTATCGTCGCAAACGCTATAATACCACTTGACATTGCAGCTAAAGTAGACGCTGCATTGCATGGGGTCTCATGGGGAGAATCGTCGGAAAATGCGGTCACAATTAGAGCTGTCAAGACTAACAGAATGGCAACGAAGGCGGCATTCTTCCACCAAAAGAAGGAGGACCCACACCATAATACTTGATGTAAAAACCTGGGTGAAAAGAAAACATGGCGAACTGAATTACCAGTTGACCCCCCTGATACCAGGACATGGTTGCTTTCGGAAATACTTGCACAAGTATAAGCATGTGAATCACCCATATTGCTTGTATTACGAAAGAAAAATAGAAAATGCGTAACACGTACTCACGGAGTGCGTGAGATACGAGACCGCACGAACGATTTCGGAGAGACATATGAGGCGTACAGTTACTCCAGGAGGAGTAATAGAATACACACTTGGCTCAAAACAGGTATAGTCCGTAGCAAATGCTATTTTATGTGACATGATTCAGCAGTTACAACGCGATGAGCGGAGTAATGGATAAACTCCGTCCCGCCCCGCGATGGCATATCTAAAAGAAAGTTCCGCGGGGATCAACGGGAATATGAGCCTGGCGGGAGGTGGTTTTTGATGGTAAAAATCCAGCATGCTTCTTTTTTACTTTCGATTTTTTTTTCCTCCAAGTGATTTCTTCAAGGATGCGAATAAAAAATCGTCACAGGGAGTCAAGTTTGACCTATAAAGGAGGTGTTTAAGGTTTTCCCGGCCCATTTCCTCCAATGTATCTCTGACCTGTTTTTGATTTACGGTCAATAACCTTGGAACCCAGCAAACCGTCGTTTTTCTGAAGCTAAGATCATCAGTGGTAATGGATTGAACATTTCCATAGCTGATACCCACTTCTGATGAGATTTCTCCGACAATTAAACGGCGATCACTTTCAATGAGCTCTCGAGCGGCACGGATGTTGTCATCTGTAGGACTTGTCCTTTGGGCGTGGATCATGTAGTTAATTTTTGATACGTTCCCGCCCACATTTAAATTCTCTGGTCCACGTGCACACACGATGCTGTCAGAGGGTATCATCACAAAACTGTGCTGAGAAAAAATGTACACAAGATTACATGTTAAAAATTTTATAATAATCTGTATCAGCACCAAACTGTGCCTTCAATCGAGAAAAAATTTCCGAATGTTTAACGGTCTGATTTGTTACAAATTTTTTAATAATCCGTTGCGCAACAGACGTATGTACCTCTTGCTCACTCATGGTTGTATTGAGTACAAAGTTGAGCGCGACCGCTAGCCAAGCCGGTTCCTTTACTCCTCATAAACCAAACAACAGCAACGCACAAGATCATCTAGCTCGCAACTTGATGCTAAGCACAAAAGTAAAATCACCGTTTATATTTTATTCACCCTCGTAGATTAAGTTAGAGATCTGTGGGCTATGCCAGCCGAAGAAGTTATATGATATATATATATATTTACCTACAGCTATATATATATATATATATATATATATATATATATATATATATATATATATATATATATATATATATATATATATATATATATATATATATCTATATATTTAACCACATACAAGGCCAGGCAGGTGAAGTTGCAATCTATCATCATATAAATGACGGAGCCCGTGATGTTACTTCATACATAATAATGCACAACAATTTCAATTATTGTCTGTCCAGCTTTCTAAAGTGGGAGAAATATGTGCTTGCCTTTAGTGCCATAAGCCTTTTGTGTTATTTTATGTATGTACGAGTATGTAATATATGTATATATGTATGGAAAATATGTTATGCAATATGTGTAGAATTAAATGTATAATAATTTATAAACTTGGTACAATTATCTTTTTCCTGATTCCCTACATTCGTCTCATTTTCTCGAAATTTTGTTTTTGAACGTTTCACTTCTACCATGTGTGAACTGCATACGTGTTTTTTAAATATAATACAATAAATAATTTAATTTGTTGTAAACAATTCTTTGAAACAAATAATAGTTTGACTATCATGGGCTCTGTTGCTATCTACTTCTATATTTAAGCATATCTTCCACATAGAAGTACGTTAGAATAACATTGAATATTTTAATGATAACTAACATCATCTAATGCTTTAGTATTTGTTCAAGATTGAAAAACGTGGATTAAAATTTAACTGCAAATTTAACATGTGTGCTGTTAGAAAATCAATTTATCGATGGTGTAACGCAAGAAGGGACAATCTGCATAAGTAATCTGCATCAGATTGGCCCTTTTTGCGCTACACCATCGATATATGCAACATTTCCCAAGAGCAACATTAGTCCTAAAGCGTCGCGTATGAAAAATGAAGATATTACATAAGGCTAACAATTTTGGACTTGGATTCTGCAAAAAATCAGGTTTTGTTTTTGAGTTCCGGAAGATTCCATACCGTATAATGTTTTAAAACAGATTCCATTCTTCTTACTGTTCTTTACCCTACGAGTTACTCTAATATTCATACTGCGCAACTTATTTACTGCGAATGTAATATTGGATCTTATGTAGCTTACTAATAAGACCCTAGTTTTTCGAGCTTATTCCACCGTTGGTGTGGTGTTTGGAAGATGCACACAGGAGCATAAATGAAGAACCGTATGATTTAAAGGCAAGAGAGTTGCATGTATCCTGATTTGAATTACAGGCGGCCTTTGCTACACTCGGGGTGTAAAGTTCTTTTTGGTTGTTAACAAAATAAATCGCATCTCTTCACTTAAATTTCGCACAAGTCTTATAATAATGTCAAGGATCTAACCCCATAAAAAGAGCATTTTGGAATTATTTCTGAAGAGTCGGCATGGTAGTGATAGTAAAAGTATTATATAGAAGTGTGAGGCATATAATAACATCCTTGTTTAATATGATACAAATAATAATCAAAAATTAATATTTTTTTTTTGCTAAAGTTGCACTATTTGCACAACAAAACGCTACATTGCTTTAATTTCGCGAACGACATTAATCATCTGTGAAATGATACCACTTATTACAAGAAATTCTACGAGTTTTAGTACGTCAAACTTCACCAGTGGGTGAAATTAAAAAAAAAAACCGCCAAACAGAAAGCAAACCCTACACTAACATCTTATAAGTTTCGACTAACATGCGATTCCATTTAATTGAGATATGAAGGAACTCACTTCCGCCATTCCTCATAATTATGACCAGTAGATTTGTTTTGAACATTCTCGGCACTAAAAACATTTCGGCGAACGAAGGCGAAACCTTGTAATCTTCCTTTACATCAGCGTGAGTCAACAGAAAACTACAATCCAATAATTATAGTTCAGCTGATACTTATCTTCAGCTCCTCGATAGTATACTGGTTAGTATCCCCGCCTGTCACACGGTAAACCGGGGTTCGATTCCCCGTCGGGGAGCCTCTGGCGCAAGACTAATGACCTTGCCTGGAAAAACAAATTATCATGGAAAATTTAACAAGCCTCAAGACTTGCTAAATAAGGCCAAGACCGATTCCCGGTTGTAGTGCCGATGATGATGATGATACTTATCTTCATGTAAGCTGAGTTGATAATTGGCCGATTAATTAACTTTTACAATGTACAGTATTTTAGAGCCTTGCTTATCATGAGTTAAGTCTCAGACACTTAACATTCCACATTTGATAAGGATAGGTACAAGCACGCACGAACGTTTTCAAAACTTTTTCAAAAATAGGAATGAAGTTCGGAATAGTTTCGAATAAAACACAATTGTTATGCAGATTTATACTTAATGTCTCAGGATTTGTATGTTATCAACAGAGATTTTTGAGCATGTTCGATTAATCTATTCTGGGAGGTAGTTGAATTGCAGCGGACTTTCAACTATGTTATAAAGACCAATCTTTCAATCAGCAGCCCGACTAATAATTACCACAAGCCCAACTTAATGCCTACCTGAATATTTTTTCGAGAAATTTCGATTCTTTCTACATCATTAAACATAGAGAATTGTAATGTAATTTAAAGGTTGTACAACCTTTTCACTTTCAGCTTAGTTAGGTGGTATTGTCCGGGTTGTAAGTCGTTGCTATGGATGGTCAGCAGAATATATGTCGTTAAATGTCTATCCGCGATTTCTCATTTAGAATTCCCACGTAAGCCTATTGTCAAATTTTGCCGACAGTTTGGCAGCACTGTTAGACATACTGACGTCAACTTTGAGCACTATCTTTCAATTAGCTGTTTTACAGCTTTTTGTTGGCTCACCTCAACTGCCTTTTTCGATTTTTATAAAGGATAATTTGGTTGAACAAAGAGTTTACACTAAATTCTGTATTTCCAACGGAATTCCTTGTGTGAAATCGTTGAAAGTGCTTGTTAAGACCTATGGCGACTCAGTTCTATCGAAAACATAGGGGTATGAATGTTACAAAGCATTCAAAAGACGTTAATTGACGCTTTGGGCGAGTGCTTCAAGAACGGCTTTAACTAAGGAAAACATCGCCAAAGTTGAGGAATTGGTGCTTGAAAATCGTCGTTAAAGCCCAAGAGAGTTAGCACAAGAGCTAAACGTTTCACACGAATCACTAAGTTTTGGATCAATATTGTGGAGATGAGACGCAGTAATGCTTATTGCAAAACAGCTTTTTTTTGCAAAAAGCATTGAAAAGCGGTTGCTGAAGGCATGCTTTCTCGAATCACCAGTGACCCTACCTTCAAGTAACGCATAATAGCTGGTGATGAGACATAGGTCTACGAGTAAGACATGCAAAGAACTCAACAATCATCCGAATCAGTACCAAACTGATCACCATCTCGTAAGCATCGCTTGTCGAAACAAACGTTAAATTAATGTGAGTGAAAACATAAGCAATAAACATTGTTTTGTCTTATGAGCACGGGTATGCCAACAACTTTTCTGCACCCGAAGTAATTAAAAAACAATTAGTGCCGATACGCGTTGTCCGAAGTGTTTCCTTGCATGGATGTGTGCACACTATAAATACTTTAATGTAAATACTTGAGTGTAATAACTTGTGACGATAATACATATAAAAATCGAACGTGTGAACCGTGTATACCTGTGTGCGCGAGTCCACAATCTATTTGTCCTTCGCGCAATAAAAGAAAAAACAAAAATAAAAAAAAAGGAAAAAAAGGAAAAAACGGAAAAAAAGGAAAAAAAGTGAGAACACGTGGTCCATATTATGAACGTAAATCAAAAATGCAAAATGGCAGAGAAGAAACAAGTCATTAAAAAGTTAAAACCAAAGTGCGCGTTAATAAAACGCCCTGAGAGCTCCCCACTGACACGAGCGACAACAAAAGTCAACAAGCCAAACGAGACAACAATAGACTTTCTCGAAAAAGGGCAAAAAATGATTGAGGACAGCCCATTTCCCCCGGTTCGATATAATGACGGCAATGTAACAAATAACATGTTAGCATGTTTAGTCTAGGAGAAAATCAGCGACCTTGAAGCAAGGCTAGCCCGAGCAAAGGCACAATTAGCTGAAAAGCATCGCAGAAAAAAGGAATTGGCTGAAAAGGAGCAGCTAATGGTGAAACAACAGCAGCAGAAAAAACAGCAACAATGTACACAACAAAATACTAACCAGCAAAAAGAATGTCCACCACAACAGATGACGCAACAACAACCACAACAAGAGCAACAGGCAGCAAAAAGAAAAGCGAAGATGCCACCCATCAACATTGCAGATATGGATTGTAACGAACTGGTAAGTCTATGTAAGCTTTCTATTGGGGAGAATTTTTCAATTAAAAGACTGACAGGGAAAAGGTTTGCCATACGGACAGGCCAATTTGTTCAAACAAATTCCCACATCCTTTTTGGCACCCCATTCCAATTGAAGCACACACAAAATCTTGATTGTTTCTTGGTATTTTTATGTTTACTCTTTAACAAATTTCTGTATATGCAGAGTATAAAAGGTAGATGAGCCCCTATTGACAAGGACTTGCTACAATTAGCATACAAGTATCTCGAAAGCATTCAGAACAGCGAGAACCCACTTGTACGGCATTCCTCCGTTCTTGACCCTTCTCTCTTTCGATCTCTTGGGATCAGACCACCACAATTTCTTTTTTCAGTACAAAACTGAAGAAAGTACCTTTCTCAACAACATACTCCTGTATAATAGAGGATTCTTGGACCCATTCCATAGGGTCTACTTCTGACACACTACAATCACACACGCATAGTACAATACAGCACAAAAAAACACACACACACACCGACTAACGCCTAAGAGAAAGGCAACGAAGGTGGGATTCTTCCACCAAGAATCACAGAGTGCGTGAGATTCGAGACCGCACGAACGATTTTGGAGAGACATATGAGAAGGACAGTTACTCCGGCTGGAGTAATGGAATACATGCTGAGTTCAAAACAGGCATGGTCCGTAACAACTGGTATTCTCGGTGAAATGATGCAGCATTGCGACGTGACGAGCAAAGTAACAGGTAAACTCCGTCCCGCCCCGCGATGGAATATCTAAAAGAAAGTTCCGCGGGGATCAACGGGAATATGAGCCCGGCGGGAGGTGGTTTTAGTCGGTAAAAACCCGGCGTGCCTCTGGACGCATGGTTCTCCACGCACTCGACCGCTAATTTTGCTTCACGACTACGCTTAGAAAAACGAAAATCTGACCCACTTACAAGTTTCTCTCCCTCATAATGGACTCTTGTTATCATTCTTGGATACTTTAAGGATTATGGCGAGAGCAGGTGGACCTCAGAGAACACATATAAACATCAGGGGCAAGATATTTGAAAATGTCAAAGAATTTAAATACCTGGGAACAGTACTGATGGCCAGTAACGAAATGTCAAAGGAAATTAACAAAAGACTAGACTCCGGCAACGCTAGCTGGCACGCAGTCAGTAAACTGCTGAAGTTCAAACTGCTATCACGTAATTTAAAGCTCCGTATCTATAGAACCATAATCATGCCGATTGTTCTATACGGATGCGAAACATGGGTTCTCACAAAACGGGAAGAAAACAAATTCCGCGTATTCGAGAATACAGTTCTAAGGGGTATCTTTGACGGTAAACATGACATAGAGGTGAGACAATGGAGGAAACTCCACAACCACGAATTGGAAGAGCTATACCGCAAACCTACAATAGTGAGAGTACTCAAGTCGCGAAGATTAAGATGGGCCGGACACGTGGCGCGAATGGGCAACGATAGGACCGTGCATAGAATTCTTGACGATAGGCCAACGGGAAAGAGACCGACAGGGCGGCCGCGACGGAGATGGGAGGACAATGTTATGTTGGACCTCGAGGAGATCGGATCGGATGGTCGAACGTGGAAGGAGACAGCACAGGACAGGGAACAATGGCGGAGTCGAGTCGAGTATAGGCCAATAAATAGTAGTAGTAGTAGTAGATACTTTAAGGAGAATTTAAGCCAAAAAACCCTGAAAAAATCACAAGGTGATATTACCCCGTAACTAACATATAACTAAATAAATATATATATATATATACATAAATAAATAAATATATATATATATATATATATATACATATATATATATATATATATATACATATATATATGCTCCTCGATAGTATAGTGGTTAGTATTCCCGCCTGTCATGCGGGAGACCGGGTTCCGATTCCCCGTCGGGGAGCCTCTGGCGCAAGACTAATGACCTTGCCGGGAAAAACAAATTATCATCGAGAATACAGTTCTAAGGGGTATCTTTGACGGTAAACATGACATAGAGGTGAGACAATGGAGGAAACTCCACAACCACGAATTGGAAGAGCTATACCGCAAACCTACAATAGTGAGAGTACTCAAGCCGCGAAGATTAAGATGGGCCGGACACGTGGCGCGAATGGGCAACGATAGGACCGTGCATAGAATTCTTGACGATAGGCCAACGGGAAAGAGACCGACAGGGCGGCCGCGACGGAGATGGGAGGACAATGTTAGGTTGGACCTCGAGGAGATCGGACTTGCTAAATAAGGCCAAGACCGGTTCCCGGTTGTAGTGCCGATGATGATGATGATACATATGTATATACATATATATGTATATAAATATATATATATATATATAGATATATATAAATATATATTTATATATATGTATATAAATATATATATATATATATATATATATATATATATATATATATATATATATATATATATATATATACAGATATATACATATATTAACCGCTAACGATATTGAAAAGGCCATTCAGTGTCTCCCTCTACACCGCTGACACTAAATTCTATAAATTCATCTCCACCTGATTCCGCACTGCCACAGACTGACCTTGACAACTTCTCTCTTTATTGCTTCGAGCTTAATAACGTCAAATGTCAATCTATAACTTTTACTCGTAAGTAAACTCGCTCCTCTACTCCCCACTAATTTTTCATATCCAACTCCTAACCATTGTCCAATATATCCGTGACTTTACAATCGCATGTGATTGGGAGCTTAACTTCCTCGCACATATTGGCGAGATGATCAGCAAAGCCACCTCTACCCCCCGGTTCATAAACCGCTAGTCGAAAAATGTCTCCAACCCCTACGTGACTCGACCCCTTTACGTTTCACTGTTCAAATACGTCAGCTAAGTTTGGTCCCGTTATCTAGGGACCCATATTCGCAGGATTGAATGCATTCAACGTCGTTTCCTGCAATTCACTCACACCAGTTTGGGTCGAGAAGCTCCATTTATCCTGCCCCCTACATTAACTAGTTTAATTTATTCAACCTAAAAACCCTTGAAGAGCTCAGAGTCCTAGTTTTTTCATTAAGCAGCTCCTTTTAGGTTCGGTTGACCGCGGCAATCTCCTACACTCAGTTCTTCTCAAGACTAACCCCTATAATTCACGTAATCCTCGCTTTCTCTACATTCCCCCTCACCGCGCCTCTTACGCTCTCAATGAACCTCTATCAAAACAGGCTAAAATGATCATATTTGACCCTGTTAGAACTCTTCTTCTTCAGGATTATTTAAAGTTAAAAATACGAGTGTTTAAGCCTATCACCTTTCAAGAGCTAAGGTCGGTCATATCCATCCACCAACACCGTGGATGAGCTATTATGCCAAGGGGTCAACGAAAATGTAGACAACATTTCCGGGTCTGCCTCCAAAGTCGTGGCAAATATTTGTCCGGTATTTTGTTTCACATCTAATTGCCATCGATTAATTACCAGAATAAAAGAACAGTTATTAAAATCAAATAAAAACTCGCTGTTTTATTCAATGTTTTTATCGAATAGATCTTAGAGGAACAATCTTCACAGCGCCCACAATGTAAGAAAGCCGAAGTAGTTACGACATGAGGAACGAGAAATAAACTTCCATTTATTAAAGTATGGGTTTCCATTATTACTTGGGTTAATTTCTAGTCACTCCGCATTCCACTTAGAGGTTGTGGAGAACATATTACCTGGTTTGGACTCATCAAACACGATCTTAAGTAGCCGAAACTTCTATGTCATATAAGCAATTAGGAATGAGTTAAAATATATAAAATTATACAATAAATAAAGGCATGAGATTGAAACACCAAAAGCCATCGCCCTCAAAATTCATTCCACATTCTCAAATAATATTAATTTTACGCTAGCTTAGTATAAATGCTCGCTCTAATTATTGTGGTAAACGTCGAGGATGTAAAATTAATTCACAGCGACACGATTCTTGCTCTGTAAGTGTTCTACATTTTTTTATATACATTTATTTCTCACAAAGTGCAAAGTGCGTATTTGTCAAGAAGACAAAGTGTCTGCGAATCCAACGCATTGAAAGTGCTCACAGCGGGCGCCTGATCGTCGTAGCGCCTACATTTGTGAGATGAGGTATTCAATTTAATAGAAAACCTATTTTTCTGAACACACTACACACTTAGATCAACACCATCGCCAACATATCCATTCTGCCGGATGAATCAGGTATACTTGCGACATGTAAATCACAACTCAAATGTTCCACCCACGTTTGTGCCAAGAAGCAATTAGATACATTAAGGAATAATGATATTTTTCGGGGAATCCAGCCACTTCGATTGGCTTTTGTATACAAATTAAAACATACCTGAAAAATGTAGTTTAACGAAAGCCTTTTAGCACGGGAGGCACTGTAAACCCCCTGCGGAGAAGTACATTAGCAGGTAATGACTCGACTGCACGATGCGTCTTGGCTTTGTTATATTATAAATCTATACAAGATATGGTGTTTTATCCCTAGAAATATTGCCATGTAGTGCAAACTTATGGAATTTTATAAATAGTCAAAACCAGATTTGTTTTCAAAACACAACTGAATTGGAATAGAGTCTTACTGCCCCTAAATGGGCTGTGATCGCAGATACAGGCGGAGGCAAATCAAATAACGTACAAACATAAATAGTCTTGGTTTCGCGTTATATTGCAGAATTCCATTTAAGATGTATCTCGACGACGTCTGAGAGATTAGAAGGAAACTTCTAACATAAAATGAAAGAAACCGTAGACGAATTCGTAGGCACTTTTGACTGACAGACTAGAGGTTGCCATATATTTAATGAAATAGATTTCAAACCATGTTTGGTGGTTCGATAATTTTGACATTACTTAAAATTTTTAAAAATATTATTATGAAACAAAACTTTTACTTTAGCAAATTGTCATGGGTGAACTTTGATCTTCGACGGCATGTCAATAAGTCTTTAAGAGATGAGAACGATTTTTTTTTATTCTCTCATTTAGCTGACCTACTAATGATCCATAATACTGTCCAGTTATCGTATGTCCATTTTCCAAATAGTCAATGAAGACAATACCACGTGCATCCCAAAACGCAGTAGCCATAACCTTGTAGGTGATTTCACCTCTTTGCCTTCTTCGCAGTCCGTTCGCCTTTAACAATCCACTGTATAGACTGTTCTTTCGTCTCGGGAGTGTAGCGGTTTATCCATGCTTCATCTACAGTCAATAATCTGCGTAGAAACTTATCTGGGTTGCGACGCATGCGCTACAAAAGTTTTCAGCTAAGAGCAAATGCGGCACACATCTCGCAGATATTTTTTCATACCCGATTTATCATGCAAAACTGAAACATGAAGTAAATTGAAAATTGACAGATACCTACTGAGGACTGATGCTTCCTAAAAACAGACCATTAGCGATGCTACGAGCGCCATCGCAGGCGTTTTATTAACCTACCATCGTAATTTGTTGAACAAAAAAAAAAAAAAATTACTGGACTACGATGACAAATAACATTAGGAATTTAAGAAGATTGAATTGTATCTGTAATTTAACTGCCTGAGATCCACCGCTGCGCAACGGATAAATAGGGCTCATCATTTCACATGAAACAGCGGCGCTAACAGACAGATACTTTCAATACACTAGTCTGAACCCATTGGAACTTAGTTTACCAGGGATTCACAATACTCGTCGTAGCGTTGAAATAGAGAATATGACGGTTGACAGTTTAATAGATTAAAAGTGGTTCTCATAACCTCAAAATGATTCCGGATTGTCTGGGTGCCTAAATATATTTGAGGCTCAAAACGAGCGTAGTGGGCCGCATCGGTTGAACCGAGAACTAACTAACTATGTCAAAAATACTAGTTTCGATACGTTCAAAAACCTCAAATAACAATGGATTCACTTAGGTGATCGATGAATAGAGGACAGTGACTTTTGTATTCGCAGAATTGCGGAATTTGATTAGATTTCGGTGAGGGCATAATCATCATCATCATCGGCACTACAACCGGGATCCGGTCTTGGCCTTATTTAGCCCTTATGTCAATGACCAACTTTACCGACAGTAATCATTTCGTCGCAATTTCACGATTGCTCGGCCTAGTAGACGAATTTCGGTCCCATGTCTTAGATCATCTCCATTCAACCGTTTCTGAATGATAAATACGAAATTTCAATGAAAAAAAAATTTTTTTTTACTTTCAAATTGACATTTTAAAAAATCGAAATGGGTACCCGGGTACCCGGTCATTGACATAAGGGTTAGCAAGTCTCTATATAGAGCTCGAGCCGCACAGCAGCTAACCGATGCCCTGTCCGGCTGACATAACAGCATTACAAGAAATAAGATGGACGGGGCGTGGTATTATTCAAAGAAACGAGTATGGCATTTATTACAGCTGCCATGCAAAACACCATGTGCTCGGGGTAGGCTTTCTAGTCAGCCGAATCTGAAGCCTGCCATTGTCGGCTTTAATGCCATAGTTTGCATGGGAACACTAATAACAATGGACTGCGAGTCATCGAACTGGTAGCACCGAAAAACTTGGTCATTGCAAGGACCAGGTTTCCACGTAAAGATATCCACAAAGCCACCTGGGTATCACCTGGTGGAGCCACTCGCAACCAAATTGACCACATGTTGTTAGATCGCCGCCACTCTTCGAGCCTGATGACGGTACGAACTTACCGAGGTGCCAACGTCGACTCGGATCACTATCTTGTTGGCACAGTGTTCCGAGCGTGGATTGCCTTGCGGCGACGTATTGCTTCCGCGGATCAGGAATCAATACGTCTGCCTTACGCAATGAAAATACCAATAACACCTTTTTTCATGCGTTAAAACTAGCCGTCGAAGAGCTCGACGGGGGGAGAGTAAGTCCTAGGGCCAGAATGCCGGGCGTAGAAGAGAAATGGAGACGCCTTAAGAATACTGTCATTAGTACTGCCAACTCCATCTTAGGCAGTAGTCGTAGAGATCGGAACGACTGGTTTGATGATGAGTGCAAACTAGCGACTGAACGTAAGAATGCTGCATACCGGGCAATGCGGCAGTCTCATAAGACGCGGGTGCGCGAGGAGAAATACAAAGAGCTCAGAAGATCTGAGAAAAGACCCCACAGACAAAAGAAAAGTGCCTGGGGAAAAAACTTTGTCTGTGAAATAGAGAAAAGTAGAGGCGCCAGGCGCGGAAGTGACGCGGTACACACCACGCTGCACTTACTGCAAGGATAAAGAGGGTAATCTGATCATCGATCCTGAAGGCATTCGGGAGCGATAGAGAAAAGTAGAGAGCGAGGTCCGCACCAGGCGCGGAAGTTCTACCAAATAATCCGCAGTATGACGCGGTACACACCACGCTGCACTTACTGCAAGGATAAAGAGAGTAATCTGATCACCCATCCTCAAGGCATTCTGGAGCCATGGAAAGTGCACTTCAATGAATTGCTAAATGGTCAGCTCACAGAAGAATTGGGGGCTCCACCAATGCAAGATCAAGACCAAATGCTGCCGCCACCAAGCATTGAGGAAACATTAAAAGCCACAAGACAGCTCAAATCAAATAAAGCCGCGGGGGCTGATGGCATTCCAGCTGAGCTGATCAAACAAGGAGGAACGGCGTTACATCACACAATTCATGAGATCGTGGTGCACGTGTGAGAGCAAGAGGAGATGCCGGAAGATTGGCGTCGCGGTATAATTTGCCCCATACATAAGAAAGGATATCACACTGTGCAGCAACTATAGAGGTATAACATTGCTGAGTACCGTCTATAAGATACTCTCCACTATCCTACAAGATCGGATAGCCACATACGCTAAAGTCATCATTGGTCAATATCAGTGTGGCTTCATCTCAAGCAAATCAGCGATTGACCAGATATTCACCCGTAGGCAGGCGATGGAAAAATGTCTGGAATTCAAGATTCGATTATATTACCTATTCATAGACTTTAAGGTGGCCTACGACAGCATAGCCAGGGTAGAACTATATAATGTCATGAGAGAATTCGGCATTCCAAACAAATTGATACGACTTTGTAGGTTGACCATGACCAACGTAACTAGTCAAGTAAAAATAATGGGATTGCTGTCCAAACCAATAAACATCTATAATGGACTCCGACAAGGGGACGGTCTGGCCTGCCTCCTCTTCAACCTGGCGTTGGAGAAACCAATCCGTGACTCTGGCGTTACAACAGGAGGGACTATTGTCACCAAGCCCTGCCAGATACATGCCTACGCAGATGACATCGACATCATCGGTAGAACCGAATCGGCGGTACAGGAATCCTTCACCCAGATCGACCAGGCGGCACAAAAACTGGGACTGCACATTAATGGGGGAAAACCTAAGTACATGGTGGCAACTTCTGCGAAGAGACGTTGGTCAAACTATCAGGGTAGTGGAGCACGAATTTGAAGTAGTGCAATCCTTTAACTACATTGGGTCAATAGTATCAGCCGATAACAATATGGAAGAAGAAATACGTGGACGGCTGATCAAATCCAACAAAGCCTACAATGGTCTATCAAGGCTTTTTAAATCCCGAAATTTATCCAGAACATCTAAGCTACTACTGTACAAGACCATGGTATTACCAGTACTCATGTATAGATCCGAGACCTGGGTGCTTAATAAAAGGCACTCTGAACTCTTGGCCGCGTTCGAGAGAAAGGTCTTAAGGAGAATTGTTGGCCCCGTGTGTGAGGGAGGACGATTCCGGAGACGCTGCAACCATGAGTTGTGCGCAATCTACCTTGAAGCTAATATTGTAAGAAAAATCAAGCTCGGTAGACTCCGGTGGGCGGGACACCTAACTCGAATGAGCGAAGAGGAGCCTGCCCGGAAAGTCCTTTGTGACAGGATGTATGGAAGGAGACAGCGCGGCAGACCTTGTCTGTGATGGAGGGATGGCGTAGACCAGGATGCCCAGAGCCTGGGAGTGCCAAACTGGATGACATCGGCTCGAAATCGCGGCCGGTGGAGAGATTTGTTAAATAAGGCCAATACCAGATCCCGGCTATAGCGCTGATGATGATGATGATGATGATGATGTTGATGATGATGATGAAGGGATGGTGCTGACCAGAACACGATAAATATTGGGATGACTAATTGGGTGACATCGACATCAGATCGGGGTCAGACGAAGAAACGGCTATTAGAGGACACGAGGAGATACTCCTTGTAGAGACGAATACGCAGGTTCATGAGATACACAAAACGAAGGCTTTAGGATCACCGCTGGTAATGTGATAGCACAGTTGCTCTAAGATTTCAAAATAAGGAAATCCTTAAATCTGCGAACGTCCTTAGAAGCTGGTCTGAGCACGTTTTCTAAAACACTTTCAAGATTAAGAAGTGACAAACTGAAGGCATTCCAAGACAATTTGTTTCGTCAGATTACTTTCAAGGGTAAGAAGGAACAAACTGAAGGTGTTATTTTGTCAGATTTTAAATGGAGAAGAATAATGCAAAATGCACGGAAAGGACTCAATGGTAAAAATAACATATCTGAAACTGTGGCAGGTGTATGGTGTGGATCAAGACGCAAAGAACAAGCAAAACCCAACTTAAAACTAGCTCAGTGAGATTAGCGCAGCCGATGGATTTAGTGAAAACGCGGAAAATGTCTCAAGTGGATATTGTGGAACCTTGCACAAAGTCAGTGGTTTTATCGGATGGTTTACATCCTTTCTGTTAATGAATTATAGACATAAAGTTCAAGTTACAATTCATACATTACAGAAACGTTTTATTCACGATTTTTGCAACAACATAAACGTATGTTAGTTTTGCGGGTTTTCAGGTCGCTTCTCAGTGAAAAAATAAAACGGCATATTTAATCGCTTGATGTAAAAGCCAAATGCATAGACAATTACCACAGACTATTTATATGAAGAGAACTTGAACAAATGTAGAAAATCAGAATAGTTCATTTGTTTTTATGATATTCCAAAGGTCGCAATAGCCATTGGTGTTTTCTGTGGTTCGTTGGTGATTCAACTATTCTCAAGCTTCGTTTTAACCTTACAAATTGCGTTCTACTTCGACCAGTAATCATCATCCAACTTTTTTTTTGGGCAGCGGAAATTTTAGCACTCAAATCTTTAATGGTTTATACTTTTTCTGGTTTTAAATTCTTCTAAGAATAATTCGTCAGTCCTATTTGTACAAAATTAAATACCCAGCTCACTGTGGCGAATAAGTACTGTGTTTCTCAAGGTCTTTCCAGCGATCAAGGAACGTTCGCCGACCCGGAACCCTCCCAGACGGACTGAACAATCATAAAGCTATTATTTTTGTTTACAAAAACAGGCACTCCAGCACGCTACACAATTTTCGGCCTGGATATTGCATCTACGACGCAATTGTTTCATCTCAAGTTAGACTTGCCCGAGCGACCGCTTCAGGAAATTCTGATAATTACAACTTAATTCCACTCGTTTCAAGAATGCTGCTGATTGCAAGTGCTATTAGAGGAAGTATATTATTGCAACGGGGAGATCAAATGTATCTGACGTATTGGTGTTCCTCCAATCACGCTCTGTTACAATTTCTGTTCTTTTAAAAAAAAATTCAATTCAAACCAAAGCAACTCCATCGAATAACCCGCGCTTCCCGCAAGTACAACTTCATAGATTCACAGACTATTTGCCATAAACTCTAACTGGTTATGTGATTTTTTTATTTCATCAGTCTCTTCTTTGTACATTATTATTTTATTTTCTTTCCTTCTTTTTTGGTTAGTTTTTTAACACACATTTGGCATATAAATATTTAGCACAGGGTGTTGTTAAGTACGATTTTCGGCGACTTTTAGCCATAAAAACTCACACACACACGAAATTAGTGAAACGAAGAAAAATACAGTGATTTTAAATACACTTTGGTTTTTATTATGTTGATTTATCTTATATTTTTTCTATGTTGATTTTAATATTTTAAAATTTAATTATTTTTTTTTTTTGCTTCACTGTGTATTCACTCTTTATAAGACAATAGTTTTGAAAGCTGATAGGTTGGTATTGCACTTTAACTAGATAGACTAATTATCACGGACGCCAAGGCGCGATCGTTAAGATTTTAGCTCTAATATCTCGTTAGCCGAGTCAGAGGAATGGGATGGTGGAGGTTTAAGGTACGACCCACAAAGCACTCATTACCATTTGAATTTCGTATTGGTTTTTCAACTGATCACGACGTTATTGCGAAAGGTTTTAAAGGTTTCAAACGTACGCAACGTTTTTACGTTTCGAATCGATCGCGTCGGGTACGTTGATCACCGCGCTGCGTCAGTGAGAGATCTGAGCGTAATACTCGGCGTGATCACGTCTACAAGTAGGCACCAAACAGCTGCTCCCCGAAGATCTGGAATGGAAACTGAAAGTTAAAAACATTCCAACATTGACTTGGGGCTGGAGAGGAAAAAATGGACGTTGCCGCACACTCTACACAGCTACGATCAGGGAAACAGCGAATTATACTACAATTAGTGTTTTGTTGCTCTTGCTGATGCCGTTGCTAATGTTATTGCTATATAGTATTCACTGTATTCCAGTTTTTCTGTGACGTAACGTAAATAATGAACGTCGACATTAGCCTATAGCGAACTATAGGACGCCGTGCAAGTTTTCAGGTGTTGAGTTGTCTTTTTAGTTACCTTACCTTTCGGGCAAAGCGGAGGATGACTATAATGAGAATTGGATAACTTTGGAGCTGGCCGTATGACTCTTAACAGTTGGCTGGTTGGAAATGGAGGACAAAAGCTACGAACAGAAATTGAAAGTGGATCAGAAGTTGTTAAAAATACGTTGTGTAGACAAGCGGAGGAAAGAAGACAAAGTTGAGAAACCAGTTGCATAAAGCGGGTGGAGAACTGAGTTCTTATGACTTATTAATAGCTGATAGCATTTGCATGGAATATGTAGGTAAGCTATTCTACGCGGGTACTTGTTTATACTTAGTATCAGCAGCATCACCAGAAAGATAAGTTAAGGTTGTTTTAATTTTAATGGGTTTAAACAACCGAAGGGATTTTTGAGTTACTCTGATCTCATGCAACTATATCGTACTAATAAATTAAATGCGAATAAGGGCGCTAGTACTGAGTTGTTGGTATAAAACTGCAATGAATATTATAATAAGGAAGTACCGTACATGTGAACTCATTTCCTACAAAAGTCCATTGTTGTCATCTATGTTCAAAGATAAAATTCGATGTTGAGTTGCAGTATATTCACGGCAGGTGCTGAAAGAGCTTTTCGCAATGTTGAACCTTTAAATCAGGCGACTACATTTTCAAAACTGTAAATATTGCAGCAAATAATGATCGCTTCTTAAATGCATCCTGGATATAAATCCAATGACTGTGTGGATGGAACATAGACACAACATCCACTACCTAAGACATATGGTATACGGAATGCCCCAAAAGTGATTTTCTTTTTTTTTTAAACAAAAATTCCTGAATTCAATAGGTTTGCGACGCTAAACTAAATGAATCTGTCTTGAAACAGTGATCGTCAAAAAGACTATTGCTGGAGGGCAAGATCGAATCCCCGCTGAAGTGACAAATAAATAGAAAGGTCCGGTTGACCATCAGTGGCAATATTAAGGCAGCTTATACGAGGAGTGCTGTGGTTCGAAAACGACCCATTAGCGCCATTTTATAATATGCGTGTACAAAAGAAAGCATATCCTGTATATATAATATATTCCCAGTTTGGCATTTTCTATATATATATATATATATATATATATATATATATATATATATATATATATATATATATATATATATATATATATGTATATATATATATAAATAAATGTATATATATATATATATATATATATATATATATACATTTATTTACGAGGGTGGACTGAAAAGTTTTCTTCTTTTGACAATCTCAAACTTCAACCTCTCCCGCTCTCAAAAGTCGTCTCCTCTCTTAACCCCCCTGACACCGCCCCACTCCCTGCCTTCACTCTCACAACCCACACCCACACTTACACAGTAACCTCCAGCCTATACTCTCCTTCCCTGCCATACCATTGTCTACCCATCGTTGTTTTTATTTTTGTTTTATCTCCATATTTATTTACGAGAGTGGACTGAAAAGTTTCCGACGTCAATATGAAGATAGCAGCACTCGTCAATAAATGTAGTTGTGCATCAAAATTTCAGTCATTTTTGACGCGTAGTTTGTATTTGACAGTCGTTTGATTGAGTCGATGTGGGTGCTTTTGTGAAAATAGACAAAATTGAGTATCGAGCTGCCATTAAAATGTTGTTTTGGAAAGGCAATACGCCTACGCAAATCAAAGATGAGTTGGGCTCTGGGTATGGGGACTCTGCACCATCATTTACCACAGTCAAATTTTGGGCAACTGAATTTAAACGTGGCCATGAGAGCTTGGAGACGATGAACGATCGGGACGTCCAAAAACGGCAACAACTGACGATAACATCGCTAAAGTTCACCAAATGGTGGTAGATGACCGGCGAATTAAAGAGAGAGAGATCGCAGCGGCTATAAAAATGTCCAAAGAACGTGTTTGTCACATATTAAATCAAGATTTACACATGAGAAAGCTGTCCGCGCATTGGTTGCCGCGTTTGCTCACGTTAGACCAGAAACATGTTCGAGTGAACATTTCCAACGCGCTCTGATGGCATAGTTTAGGTGCAATAATTTCCATTTTTGGTGCCGATTAATTACTGTCGGCGAAACTTGGATACACCATTATACGCCCGAAAGAAAAATACAGTCAAAACAGTGGACTGCAATGGGGGAAACGGCTCCAAAAAAGCGAAAAACATGGATTCACTCAAACGACGGTGAAATAAAAACTACCCGTCCAAAATCGCAGAAATTTTGGTGAGTAACTGTCAAAAGATGCACAACTACATTCACTAGCCTAACCTCTTGACGAGTGCCACTATCTTCACGTTGAGGTCGGAAACTTTTCAGTCCTGCCTCATATATATATATATATATATATATATATATATATATATATATATATATATATATATATAGGGTGGCGCAAAATTAAGGATCCAATTTTGTTTTTGAATTACCTTTTTACTAAATAGAAAAATTATGATTTTGAGTGATAAAAATCTTTATTTGGACTTTTACAATTTTTTCTGTTAAGTGGAAAAGATGATATCCGTCATGTGGCTCCCACCAGTGTTGATACACATTTGTACCTGTTTTATCGCATTTTCTATGACTTTCCGCAAAATTTCCGGTGATAACTGTTCGCATTCCTGTCGAATATTCTTCTTAACGTGTGATGGTTAAATCGGGCGATCTTGCTGGCCATGCCAAATCGCTAAAACGGGAGATTAGGCGAGCTGGAAACGCTTCCTTCACATTATCCACTGTGGCTCGTGCTGTGTGTTCGTTTGCACCGTCTTGTGGAAACCACGTGTTCACAAAGCCCCACTCATCCAATTCCGACATCCCGAGAAAGGTTGACGGAAGGCTAATAACCTTGCCCGTAAAAGGAGATTATTATGGTAAATTTAACAAGCCTCGGATATGGACCGGATACACGACGACGACCACGGAAGCGAAAATGGCTAAACGATTTAAGAATATTCTCATGAACGTCCGGCCACTATACAGAACTCGAAATGTACAACAGCTGGCCGATGCCCTGTCCGAATATAAGCCTGACATAACAGCATTACGAGAAATAAGATGAACGGGGATTGGTGTTATTCAAAGAAACGAGTATGACATTTATTACAGCTGTCATGCAAAACACCATGTGCTCAGGGTAGGCTTTCTAGTCAGCCAAAAACTGAAGCCTGTCATTATCGGCCTTAATGTGATAAACGGCTGTGCACTCTTCGAGTGCGAGGCTAGTTTAAGAACATACATACATACATACACACATACAGAGGAGTCCACTGAGGACGAAAAAGAAGAATTCTACGAGAACGTCGAACGGGCCCTCAATGCCTGCCCAAGATACCATGTAAAAATCGTTCTTGGTGATTCGAGTGCCAAAATAGGTCGGAAGCCGGTTTTCAAGCACTACGCAGGTTCCCATAGTTTGCATGAGAACACTAATGACAATGGACTACGAGTCATCGAACTGCCAGCATCAAAAAACTTAGTTGTTGCAAGTATCAAGTTTCCGCGTAAATATATCCACAAAGCCACCTGGATATCACCTGATGGAACCACTCGCAACTAAATTGACCACGTGTTGATAGATCGCCGCCACTCCTTGAGCCTGATGACGGAACGAACGTACTGAGGTGCTTACGTCGACTCGGATCATTACCTTATTGGTACAGTTATCCGAGCGCGGATTGACTTACGGAGACGTATTGCATCCGCGGATCAGGTTCGAATCAACACGGCTGCCTTATGCAATGAGAATACCAGCAACACATTTGGTCATATGCTAAGACTCGCCTTCGAAAAGCTCGACGGAGTGAGAGTAAGTCCTGGGGCCAGAATGCTGGGTGTACAAGAGAAATGGACACGTCTTAAAAATACCATCATTAGTTCTGCCAACTACATCTTAGGCAGTAGTCGTAGAGATCGGAGCGACTGGTTTGATGATGAGTCCAAACTAGCGACTGAACGTAAGAATGCTGCATACCGGGCAATGCTGCAGTCTCATAGGACGCGCATACACGAGAAGAAATACTGAGAGCTTAGAAGATCTGAGAAAAGACCCCACAGACAAAAGAAAAGTACCTGGAAAAAAAAACTTGTCTGTGAAATAGAGAAAAGTAGAGAGCGAGGTCCGCACCAGGTGCGGAAGTTCTACCAAATAATCCGCAGTATGACGCGGTACACATCACGCTGCACTTACTGGAAGGATAAAGAGGGTAATCTGATCACCCATCCTGAAGGCATTATGGAGCGATGGGAACTGCACTTCAATGAATTGCTAAATGGTCAGCTCACAGAAGAATTGGAGGCTACACCAATGCAAGATCAGGACCAAATGCTGTCGCCACCAAGCATTGAGGAACAGTAAAAGCCATAAGACAGCTCTAATCAAATAAAGCCCCGGGAGCTGATAGCATGCCAGCTGAAAACAAGGAGGGACAGCGTTTCGTCACGCAATTCATGAGATCGTGGTGCACGTATGGGAGCGAGAGGCGATGCCGGAAAATTGGCGTCGTGGAATAATTTGCCCCATACATAAGAAGAGAAATATCACACTGTGCAGCAACTATAGGGGTATAACATTGCTGAGTACCGCCTGTAAGATACTCTGCACTATCCTACAAGATCGGATAGCCACATACGCTAAAGCCATCATTGGTCAATATCAGTGTGGCTTCATCCCCGGCAAATCAGCGATTGATCAGGTATTCACCCTTAGGCAGGCGATGGAAAAATGTCTGGAATTCAAGATTCCATTATATTACCTATTCATAGACTTTAAGGCGGCCTACGACAGCATAGCCTGGGTAGAACTATATAATGTCAGTCTGTCGCCGAAAGGCAAATTATACAAATGTTAAGTAATGTTTAGCTTAGAGCGTCTGCGAAGGACCAGTAAGTTATTATATAAGATAATTAAGCTAGAATTTAAGCATTTTTTGTCTAGCCTTTAATTTAGAAATTAAGAATATAAAAAGAAAAATAAAAAATGTTGTAAAAATGAAAAAAAATGAAACTATATAATGTCATGAGAGAATTCGGCATTCCAAACAAATTGATACGACTTTGTAGGTTGACCATGACCAACGTAACTAGTCAAGCAAAAATAGCGGGATTGCTGTCCAAACCAATAAACATCTATAATGGACTCTGACAAGGGGACGGTCTGGCCTGCCTCCTCTTCAACCTGGCGTTGGAGAAACCAATCCGTGACTCTGGCGTTACAACAAGAGGGACTATTCTCACCAAGTCTAGCCAGATTCTTGCCTACGCAGATGACATCGACATCATCGGTAGAACCGAATCGGCGGTACAGGAATACTTCACCCAGATCGAGCAGGCGGCATAAAAACTGGGACTGCACATTAATGGGTGAAAAACTAAGTACATGGTGGCAACTTCTGCGAAGAGACGTGTCCAAACCAATAAACATCTTTAATGAACTCCGTCTGGCCTGCCTCCTCTTCAATCTGGCGTTGGAGAAAGCAATCCGTGACTCTGGCGTTACAACTAGAAGGACTATTGTCACCAAGTCCTCCAGATACGTGCCTACGCTGATGACATCGACATCATCGGTAAATCCGATTCGGCTGTATAGGACTCCTTCACCCAGATTGAGCAGGCGGTACAAAAGTCGGACTGCACTTTAATGAGGGCAAAACAAAGTACATGATGGCAACTTCTGCGAAGAGAAGACCTAACGTTGGTCAAACTATCAGGCTAGCGAAGCACGAATTTAAAGTAGTGCAATCCTTTATCTACCTTGGGTCAATAGAATTATAGCGTATGAAATAATAGTGAAGAAGATCGTGTGATTCGAACTGACGCTATGACAGCTTGAATCACGAAAAAAATTTTACCTAAGCGTTTCAGATCAGGCTACTGACCGTGTTTAGAATTTGATTTCCACACTCGACTATACTCCACTGATGTGAATTATTTTTGTTATCGCTTGGTATACGGTTCTGATGTATTTTACTTATTCGATTTTTTTTTGGTTCGTGTTCTTCACTATTTTGGTGTGTATCTGTTAGAGTTGCCACAGTATCATCCGATAATAATATGGAAGAAGAAATACGCGAACGGCTGCTCAAGTCCAACAAAGCCTACTATGGTCTATCAAGGCTTTTTAAATCCCGACATTTACCCAGAACATCCAAGCGACTACTGTATCTATACTCTGCACCATCATTTACCACAGTCAAATTTTGGGCAACTGAATTTAAACGTGGCCATGAGAGCTTGGAGACGATGAACGATCGGGACGTCCAAAAACGGCAACAACTGACGATAACATCGCTAAAGTTCACCAAATGGTGGTAGATGACCGGCGAATTAAAGAGAGAGAGATCGCAGCGGCTATAAAAATGTCCAAAGAACGTGTTTGTCACATATTAAATCAAGATTTACACATGAGAAAGCTGTCCGCGCATTGGTTGCCGCGTTTGCTCACGTTAGACCAGAAACATGTTCGAGTGAACATTTCCAACGCGCTCTGATGGCATAGTTTAGGTGCAATAATTTCCATTTTTGGTGCCGATTAATTACTGTCGGCGAAACTTGGATACACCATTATACGCCCGAAAGAAAAATACAGTCAAAACAGTGGACTGCAATGGGGGAAACGGCTCCAAAAAAGCGAAAAACATGGATTCACTCAAACGACGGTGAAATAAAAACTACCCGTCCAAAATCGCAGAAATTTTGGTGAGTAACTGTCAAAAGATGCACAACTACATTCACTAGCCTAACCTCTTGACGAGTGCCACTATCTTCACGTTGAGGTCGGAAACTTTTCAGTCCTGCCTCATATATATATATATATATATATATATATATATATATATATATATATATATATATATATATATATATATATATATAGGGTGGCGCAAAATTAAGGATCCAATTTTGTTTTTGAATTACCTTTTTACTAAATAGAAAAATTATGATTTTGAGTGATAAAAATCTTTATTTGGACTTTTACAATTTTTTCTGTTAAGTGGAAAAGATGATATCCGTCATGTGGCTCCCACCAGTGTTGATACACATTTGTACCTGTTTTATCGCATTTTCTATGACTTTCCGCAAAATTTCCGGTGATAACTGTTCGCATTCCTGTCGAATATTCTTCTTAACGTGTGATGGTTAAATCGGGCGATCTTGCTGGCCATGCCAAATCGCTAAAACGGGAGATTAGGCGAGCTGGAAACGCTTCCTTCACATTATCCACTGTGGCTCGTGCTGTGTGTTCGTTTGCACCGTCTTGTGGAAACCACGTGTTCACAAAGCCCCACTCATCCAATTCCGGCAGTATGACATGGCGAAGACCACGACGATCCTTGTCCCTGTTCACTCCAAATTGCACCCGCCAAGTAGTGAATCAATGGGTGCAGCGACATCCCGAGAAAGGTTGACGGAAGGCTAATAACCTTGCCCGTAAAAGGAGATTATTATGGTAAATTTAACAAGCCTCGGATATGGACCGGATACACGACGACGACCACGGAAGCGAAAATGGCTAAACGATTTAAGAATATTCTCATGAACGTCCGGCCACTATACAGAACTCGAAATGTACAACAGCTGGCCGATGCCCTGTCCGAATATAAGCCTGACATAACAGCATTACGAGAAATAAGATGAACGGGGATTGGTGTTATTCAAAGAAACGAGTATGACATTTATTACAGCTGTCATGCAAAACACCATGTGCTCAGGGTAGGCTTTCTAGTCAGCCAAAAACTGAAGCCTGTCATTATCGGCCTTAATGTGATAAACGGCTGTGCACTCTTCGAGTGCGAGGCTAGTTTAAGAACATACATACATACATACACACATACAGAGGAGTCCACTGAGGACGAAAAAGAAGAATTCTACGAGAACGTCGAACGGGCCCTCAATGCCTGCCCAAGATACCATGTAAAAATCGTTCTTGGTGATTCGAGTGCCAAAATAGGTCGGAAGCCGGTTTTCAAGCACTACGCAGGTTCCCATAGTTTGCATGAGAACACTAATGACAATGGACTACGAGTCATCGAACTGCCAGCATCAAAAAACTTAGTTGTTGCAAGTATCAAGTTTCCGCGTAAATATATCCACAAAGCCACCTGGATATCACCTGATGGAACCACTCGCAACTAAATTGACCACGTGTTGATAGATCGCCGCCACTCCTTGAGCCTGATGACGGAACGAACGTACTGAGGTGCTTACGTCGACTCGGATCATTACCTTATTGGTACAGTTATCCGAGCGCGGATTGACTTACGGAGACGTATTGCATCCGCGGATCAGGTTCGAATCAACACGGCTGCCTTATGCAATGAGAATACCAGCAACACATTTGGTCATATGCTAAGACTCGCCTTCGAAAAGCTCGACGGAGTGAGAGTAAGTCCTGGGGCCAGAATGCTGGGTGTACAAGAGAAATGGACACGTCTTAAAAATACCATCATTAGTTCTGCCAACTACATCTTAGGCAGTAGTCGTAGAGATCGGAGCGACTGGTTTGATGATGAGTCCAAACTAGCGACTGAACGTAAGAATGCTGCATACCGGGCAATGCTGCAGTCTCATAGGACGCGCATACACGAGAAGAAATACTGAGAGCTTAGAAGATCTGAGAAAAGACCCCACAGACAAAAGAAAAGTACCTGGAAAAAAAAACTTGTCTGTGAAATAGAGAAAAGTAGAGAGCGAGGTCCGCACCAGGTGCGGAAGTTCTACCAAATAATCCGCAGTATGACGCGGTACACATCACGCTGCACTTACTGGAAGGATAAAGAGGGTAATCTGATCACCCATCCTGAAGGCATTATGGAGCGATGGGAACTGCACTTCAATGAATTGCTAAATGGTCAGCTCACAGAAGAATTGGAGGCTACACCAATGCAAGATCAGGACCAAATGCTGTCGCCACCAAGCATTGAGGAACAGTAAAAGCCATAAGACAGCTCTAATCAAATAAAGCCCCGGGAGCTGATAGCATGCCAGCTGAAAACAAGGAGGGACAGCGTTTCGTCACGCAATTCATGAGATCGTGGTGCACGTATGGGAGCGAGAGGCGATGCCGGAAAATTGGCGTCGTGGAATAATTTGCCCCATACATAAGAAGAGAAATATCACACTGTGCAGCAACTATAGGGGTATAACATTGCTGAGTACCGCCTGTAAGATACTCTGCACTATCCTACAAGATCGGATAGCCACATACGCTAAAGCCATCATTGGTCAATATCAGTGTGGCTTCATCCCCGGCAAATCAGCGATTGATCAGGTATTCACCCTTAGGCAGGCGATGGAAAAATGTCTGGAATTCAAGATTCCATTATATTACCTATTCATAGACTTTAAGGCGGCCTACGACAGCATAGCCTGGGTAGAACTATATAATGTCAGTCTGTCGCCGAAAGGCAAATTATACAAATGTTAAGTAATGTTTAGCTTAGAGCGTCTGCGAAGGACCAGTAAGTTATTATATAAGATAATTAAGCTAGAATTTAAGCATTTTTTGTCTAGCCTTTAATTTAGAAATTAAGAATATAAAAAGAAAAATAAAAAATGTTGTAAAAATGAAAAAAAATGAAACTATATAATGTCATGAGAGAATTCGGCATTCCAAACAAATTGATACGACTTTGTAGGTTGACCATGACCAACGTAACTAGTCAAGCAAAAATAGCGGGATTGCTGTCCAAACCAATAAACATCTATAATGGACTCTGACAAGGGGACGGTCTGGCCTGCCTCCTCTTCAACCTGGCGTTGGAGAAACCAATCCGTGACTCTGGCGTTACAACAAGAGGGACTATTCTCACCAAGTCTAGCCAGATTCTTGCCTACGCAGATGACATCGACATCATCGGTAGAACCGAATCGGCGGTACAGGAATACTTCACCCAGATCGAGCAGGCGGCATAAAAACTGGGACTGCACATTAATGGGGGAAAAACTAAGTACATGGTGGCAACTTCTGCGAAGAGACGTGTCCAAACCAATAAACATCTTTAATGAACTCCGTCTGGCCTGCCTCCTCTTCAATCTGGCGTTGGAGAAAGCAATCCGTGACTCTGGCGTTACAACTAGAAGGACTATTGTCACCAAGTCCTCCAGATACGTGCCTACGCTGATGACATCGACATCATCGGTAAATCCGATTCGGCTGTATAGGACTCCTTCACCCAGATTGAGCAGGCGGTACAAAAGTCGGACTGCACTTTAATGAGGGCAAAACAAAGTACATGATGGCAACTTCTGCGAAGAGAAGACCTAACGTTGGTCAAACTATCAGGCTAGCGAAGCACGAATTTAAAGTAGTGCAATCCTTTATCTACCTTGGGTCAATAGAATTATAGCGTATGAAATAATAGTGAAGAAGATCGTGTGATTCGAACTGACGCTATGACAGCTTGAATCACGAAAAAAATTTTACCTAAGCGTTTCAGATCAGGCTACTGACCGTGTTTAGAATTTGATTTCCACACTCGACTATACTCCACTGATGTGAATTATTTTTGTTATCGCTTGGTATACGGTTCTGATGTATTTTACTTATTCGATTTTTTTTTGGTTCGTGTTCTTCACTATTTTGGTGTGTATCTGTTAGAGTTGCCACAGTATCATCCGATAATAATATGGAAGAAGAAATACGCGAACGGCTGCTCAAGTCCAACAAAGCCTACTATGGTCTATCAAGGCTTTTTAAATCCCGACATTTACCCAGAACATCCAAGCGACTACTGTATTAGACCATGGTCTTACCAATGCCAATGGAAATTCGACGAAACATGACCAACGCGTTGACGGTCGGCCTTCTTTATTTTCTTCCAACTTATTGTCTGTGACTAATATATTTAATATACCTAAGGCCATTAATTTTACTATTGGGACTTAGAGACACAATAATGAAAGGCAACTTACGGTTGTGATTTCTAAAAAAATGTGGAAAACGATTTCACACATGTAAACTTTAAGCTATGATTTTCGAAGGTTTTTAGTTCTTCAAGCACTTCTTTGGGAGTAAAGGAAGGATCAGCTCCTTTGAGCAGCCTAGAAACAGTTTTCTCCGATTTAAGGGTGTATGTGTAGTACTCGCTTCTCGCTTTACCCAATGCAGATCTAATTTTACGATAACCTTCTATATCATCGCACATAATACTTATTTTTATGGTACATTCTTAATTCGATTCGTTTTAAAACGTTTACAAGTCAACTTTCCCAATTTTATGGGATCCTTTGTCTCCATGTAGCTGATGACATTAGGGGATACTTTCCCATTTTAGTCGAAGGGCTGCTGTTGGTGCAGTTCCTGCTATTGATGTGTTTCTTGCTGTTGATGTGGTACCTGCTGTTGAGGTTCTTTTGCTTGTCCTGTTTTATTCACCTTCGACGGTAGCTGTTGTGGTTTTTGCCTTTATTCTTGGCGCTTCTGTTGTTCTTTTCTCTATTGCTACTCGTTCTGGCTCAATTTCCTTTTTGATTTAAGAACTTCCTCCATTTGCTTTTCCAGTTATTGTTTTTATATGTCAATTTCAGCCATAAGTTTATCGGAAGCCTCGGCCTGATTGCTGGTGTTTGCTGGGTTTGTGGTTTTGAATTGGTTTCCAGCTCCTGAATACTGAATATCTTTGATGTCACTATTGTCGCTCATAGTGTTGTGGCGGTTCCCCGAACTGCACGAATAACCATAGGTTGAGATGTCTTCGTGCCACCATGGAACATACTCACCTATAACCAAACTCCACGAACCGCACAAATCACCATGGGATGAGATGTCTTAGTCCCACCAAGGAACATACTCACCAATAACTAAACTTCAGGTGCCCACAGACACATGTCCCCAAAGTCCACCTTTTCACCCGGCCAAAGGTGACATTCATACTGTCGACAACCCCACGTATCCACAGATACGTGGGTCACAAGTCCCGAACAATTTTCCTACGCCTGCACGGGGATCGAAGGACACGACCCAGCATAGAAATTGTGTATCGATGTATCAACTGGATAAACACAAACGGTTGGCACAGCTGCGCCAGATGTCGACAAACATCACATCCCCGGCGATAAGCGAATTGCCGGAAAACAATCCGTCGGCAAAACCTTTGTCCCTGCCGCAATGCACTTCGCCTAAACAAAGGCCATTGCGGAGCAACAGCAATAAACGAAAACGCTGTTCCTATAGGGCAAAGCAAACACGATCCCAGGATCGACAAGAATAAACAACACATCCGAATGTTTGTATAAGCAACGCTACAGAAGTGTGAAAATGCTGACGAACACAGAATGATCTATAGCAAACAGACGGCAACCTCCGCGTCTGTGTGTGTGAGTGCCATCTTCCCTGGTGGAGAAACTCTCGATTGAGAGTGAATCATCACCCAGGGAAAGCGTCAGGAAAAAGAGAACCAGAGGTGAATAGAATCATCCCCAGAGAAAAAAATGATAGAGTCGACATAGAGAATCTGGAGGAGGAAGTTGAATTTTATGAACGGTGGTGTTAAGACCGAGTTTCCGGGAGGCTCACGTTGTTGATAGTTTTTTTTTTTTTTTGGTTTCGGTAGGAAGGTGGTTGGTTACGGACCATGCCTGTTTTGAACTAAGTAACTCCAGCCGGAGTAACTGTCCGTCTCGTGTGTCTCTCCAAAATCGTTCGTGCGGTCTCGAATCTCACACACTCTGTGAGTACGTGTTCCGCATTTTCTATTTTGCCTTCATAATACAAGCAGTATGGGTGATTCACATGCTTATACTTGTGCAAGTATTGCCGGAAGCATCCATGTCCTGATATTAGCTGAGTCGTTGTTGATAGTGCCCTCGCGAATTTGCTTGGTGGTTTACAAGTAACATCCAGTGACGAACGAACTTGTGGTTTTGCGGAGTGACCTACACTAAGGACATACAGAATTTGCGTTTACGGAATTACGCTGTGTTTTTTGAACAATTAAATTAAGTGCTGTTTCAAAAATTAAGACAATTTGAGGTGTCGTGGAAGTTTGCGGTTTTCTTTTGGTACACCACCCGAACTATTATTATAAACAAAAAAATAAATATTGTGTCCTAGACGATTAAGTTTAAAGAAAAAAAAACGAATTAAGATAGAATAAAAGGAAAGGCTAAATAAACTCAGTTTCGTGTTTTATTTTGTGCTGCATTCGTTTCGTGTTCCAGGTTGTTCTTTTTTGTTTGTGGACTGTGTTCGGCGGAACACTTCAGAGACATAGACTAAAAATCCGCCAAAGTGTCTATGTCACTGATTTTGTGAGATTTGCGACGTTAAGCTTGCGGATGCTGCTGTGTAATTTAGCTTCTCCGTACCACCTTTTTGAAATTAGTTTGTTCTTCGTCCATATGTTACGACCACAACCACCCATCCCATAAAAATTACCCTTTTGGAGCTAGTCTCCACCACTAACGGCGATACACGCCAAAACCATCCACTTAAAGGATGTGACATAATGCTAAATCAAAGCATTACCCCATACACCTTGTCCCGCATAAATTGATAGCAAACAAATCGAACTAAACGTTCGATTTGCGCTAATCAATTAAACTCCAAGCAAATTGAATTAAACGTTCAATTTGCTCACATAAAAAACTGGGAAACATAATCATTGAACCAAGGGTTCACCACAACAACCCCTAAGAGCCAAATGTGCAGGCCAGATGCCGTCCTTCAAACAAAACCATTGAGTATCATAAAAAATTGCGCGCCAGCAATTTTACGAGACCTCAGAAAAATGGTTATCTAAAACAATTAAAACAACCAACGCCAGTTTTCGTTTTAACAAAATTAAGTTAAAACAAACAAAAGGAAAATATTCGCCTTTGTATCGATTCCCCACGGAAAAGATCCTGGCCCATTCGACTACAATAAACAACATAGAGAATCAGAAATGCTCATTAGCACAATTCACTATTTGTATTCCCTAACGTATCCTTACAAAAGGGATCCTTGCCGAGTCGGCTAGAACAAACAACAGGCATCATAAAACGAATTACACATTCGTTTAGCGCATATCAACATAGAGGATTATAAATGTGCATTCGCACGATCCTCTGTTGATTTTTCCCTTTGTGTTTCCGCGTTTGATCCCAAGCCGGGAAAGATAAAGAAAGAAATGCCATATCCTTCGACCTTCAGGATGAAGAAAAAACAGGTCTTCGTTGGCGGGTTGAATTTTGAATCTCGACCGAGACGGTGAGATAACCGAGAGTTGTGTTTTGAGAGTTGTCCAGAACGGACGAAAAGTGGGTTTTGGATTTTTGACCAGGACGGTCGGGAGGAGATTGCTTGTTGGTGTGATACCTATCATACGTTTTAATAAGTGTAAACTAAATAAAATAACTTTGAAAATACATCGTGTAACAATACGTGTTTAATAAGTGTAAACTAAATAAAATAACTTTGAAAATAGATCTTGTAACAATACGTGTTTAATAAGTGTAAACTAAATAAAATAACTTTGAACAATACGTGTTTAATAAATGTAAACTAGATAAAATAACTTTGAAAATAGATCTAGTAAGAATACGTTTTAATAAGTGCGAGTAAAGTAACTTAGAATGAAGCAACAAAGAACAAAAAGTGTTTTATTTAAAGAGGGATTCCAAAGTGTGTGTGATGTTTAAAGTGAGTGACAAGAAGATCCTTACACATATTATGGATCACTTGTTTTCGGCATTAAATGTTTGTTATTTGTTTATTGAATACTTAAATTTGTTTATTAAATACGTGCACTCGGGCATTCTCTAATACACTTGTGGGGTACGTGGTCGAGACGCCTGCAAGGGCGAGCGTTCTACTACCAACCCACCTCATCACTACCACTAAGATTAACTGTTTGGCCGAACAAAAGAACGAAACGCCGCCACGTTTGTTCATTAACACAAGGAGTAAAACTCCGCCACAAGCCAGTTAAATGAAACGCTCGAGTTAGTTTATTATTTATTGAATTTAGTGATAACAGAAGACCGATTCTAAGTACACTCAATTACAGGGAACGGACTTGAATTACATTAATCGATTATAATTAAAATTACCGTATTCGACTCAACACTAGCCACGGCTTTTGTATATCAACGCTCTCCGCCGCGGCATGACCGTGGCGGTCAGCGGATGGTAAACGACTCAACGATATTCAATCGTTTGGGGTGAGTTTTTGGTGGTGTGGTGAAAAGGAAATGAAATTTCCTTTGACCAGTGACCAATGGAAGGCGATCTCTGGGACGCGGTAGTGTACGTGTGTGTTCGTACACATTACCGTGTTCATCGAGGCGTTTAGCCAAGGATAAACGGAACCTACGACGAAGGACAAAGTTAAACGATCTAAGGCATCTTTCGGTAATGAGGGTCAGCTGTCTAAATAGCATCCACTCATTAGATGCTAAAAGGGATTGCGATAAATTATACAATAGATATCGTATATCGTCTCTCTGCCGACTGGAGGAATCGGATTCTTTTGTTTGCATATATTTATGCTATTGAATCCAATTCGACGGCAAAGTGTGACGTCGGTGATTGTTTGAAGATTCAAACCAAGAAATATTTCCGCGAGAAGTGCTTATAACTGAATCAATAGTTGCAAGTCTTCGGAAAGTAATTTAGATGGATACACAATGACGGTTGTGTATACCATCTGTGTCAATTGTACATGGCATCTATGGGCAGGATCGAACTATAGTGTGAATATCTACACTAATTGGAAATTCGGTTTTTGGGTCGCTAATGCAGAGATGCATTGATAATGTGTGAATGCCCATCTAGGAAAAATTCTTTTTAGGAATTTTAGGTAATACTTGTATGCATTAATTGTCCTTGGAAAAGGAAATATTTTCAGGAGCCCATGCGATTGCATTGGCGGGGGACAATGGGAGTTGGGTGCGGATATGGGGGTTTTTTAGGTAAGTGGGCCGTGGGGTTTGCCGAAACCGCCACACACACACAATTTTTTTGTTCTTTGTTTTGGGATTAACGTGTATACAACGTCTGCACTTTACTGTTATTTCCTCTGTGAGCAGGACACACACACACACGTGTACGTGAACATTAATTTTAATATTTTTTTGTTAACGGGGGACGATCGATGTGATTCGTTCAGCGACTTTTCAGGTACTGACTGTGAGACTCTTTTTTGGATATGTGAATGCCTCATTTGTCAAATCGATTAAATCGATAAAAAAACAAATTGAGAAAAATGAGCAAATATTATAGTATCGAAATATTAGTCGATTTGTGTCTGCATCATAAAGTTATTCTCGATTAAACATATCAGCTTACGAACCAAATTCTCGTCATTTGCGGGAGGTTTTAATTTTCTGCTTTAATAAGAAGAAATCTGCGGCTGGGGCTCATCGAATGCTCTCAAATACCTATGGTGAGGCCGCTATTAGTGAAAGAACGTGCCGAAAGCGGTTTCAACACTTCAAGAACGGCGATTTTAAAGTCGAAGACCCATGACGGTGAGAGAAGGTTTTCGAAGATGCAGAATTGAAGGCATTACTTGATCAAGACTCCTGCCAAACGCAACAAGAATTGGCAGGATCATTGGGAGTGACGCAACAAGCCATTTCAAAACGCCTGAAAGTCATGGGAATGATTCAGAAACAAGGAAATTGGGTGCCGTACGAGTTGAAGCCGAGAGATGTTGAACGGCGTTTGTGTGTTTGTGAACAGCTGCTTGCAAGGCAAAGACGGAAGGGATTTCTGTATCGCATTGTGACTGGGGACGAAAAATGGGTTCATTAGGATAATCCCAAGCGCAAAAACACTTCAAGAACGGCGATTTTAACGTCGAAGACCCATGGCGGTGGAAGAGAGAAGGTTTTCGAAGATGCAGAATTGGAGGCATTACTTGATCAAGATTCATGTCAAACGCAACAAGAATTAGCAGGATCATTGGGAGTGACGCAACAAGCCATTTCATTTCATTTTTTACAATAAAGCCTTAAATTTCGGAAAAAACGGCGGAAGCAAAGTTGTACACCTATTATTATGTTTTATTATAAAAGAGCAAGGTTTTAATAAAAAGAACGAGTAGATAACGGTAAAAATATTTGATAAAAAAACCACGTTAGCCAATATAATAATGAAATCAGTGTAATAAGCTACATATCATACTAAGGGGATTTAATTACGAATTTATGCAATATTTTATGCAATAAATTATAAGTAAATGTAAAGACAAAGAGTTTATAAATATGTTATGCGGTTGCTGTTATTGATCGACGCATTCATAAACTCAGAATGGACTTTGTATCCTCTCCACAAAATTGCACTCATTTGTCGATAACATGATAACAAAATTAAATCTGTTTTATTTCCCAGAGTATTTGTCAAAATGGTTTTCCTTTCGATGCGTAGAACTTTATTTAAGGGATATTATACGAGGGTTGCCTCTTATGTATCGGGATTTGGCAGCCCTAGTGTTGCAATCCGGCAATTGACAGCTCTGTCGTAAAGTTGGGCATTTTTAAGGTTATACGCACTCAGAACGTTTTGACATACGAGCGCTATTTGTGTTGTTTACAGTAACTTAAAAGATTCATCTCGGCCCAAAAATGGAATTATTGATTTTAACAACTTTCGGCGTGGATTAACTCAGCAACAGTGCATGGAAACAAATGGTCGCCTGTTTTTTCGGAAAAACTGGACATGTCGCAACCGTACCACTAGAACAACACAGAACAGTCAATTCTGGGTACACAACCATTTGTTTGCCAGTTGTCTTCCAAGAAATCAGGAAAACCAACCGCCGAAGACGGATCACTCTTCACCACGACAATGCGAGCTCTCACACATCGGCTGCGACAACTGCATTTTTGAGCACCCAAAACATCGGTTTGATGGGTCATCCGCCGTATAGTCCTGACTTGGCACCGAATGACTTCTTTTTATTCCCGTACGTAAAAAACAAACTGAGAGATCAACGTTTTTCGACACCTGAAGAAGCGGTTGCTGCATTTAGAATGCATGTGTTGGAGATACCTCAATCAGAGTGGCAAAAGTGCTTCGACAATTGGTTCAAACGCATGCGAAAGTGTATAGATCTTCATGGGGAATATTTTGAAAAACAATAAAGTGATTTTCGATGATCAATGTTTGTTTTTGTTCTCTAATCCCGAAATATAAAAGGCAACCCTCGTATGAAAAAGAAACGTGCCAGTTGAAATCATAAATATTGTATGAGAAGTAGAGTAACATATCGCCTTAACCCGGAACATCTTTTCTAAAGAAAAGCCAAGGAATTCCGCAAAATAACATTCAAAAGAGGGTTAACGCCCTAATCACTTTGGCACGAGTTGGTAAATGCCCAGCATGTGCTTGTGCCGCGGCTTGATAAAAGTTTGTTGTATATATTCATATTTGATACCGCAAGACCTTATCACCGGATATACTTCGTCAGATTTATACCACTCGATATATCAGTCACCAATTCTTCAAGGTTAAAGTTTATGTGTTTAAGTTTTCGTATTTATTCAATTGTAAGCCCCTCAAAAATTCAGACCTTATTCTGCCTATGTTAGGCAAATTGGAAAAGTCTTACTGGAATACTGTATATAATAGCAGCGTGTAAATGATGAACATCTCATTAATAGATATAGCAGAGAGCCCAATACTTTTTCTTCACTACAGGCAAATAGCTGTGCAACACAACCCTACAAACCTCCATAGGCCTATAGCGCTACAGCTTTACAGATAAACACGTAGCTACACAAAGCCACTTCACTGGTGAGCTACAGAGCTACCAGGCTATCAGCACCCTCTGATTCTTGGTAATCACATTCGCACATACGAGACGTCAAATCAGACCTGTCTTTCGACTGATAACGATTCGTGATTCAGAATTGTGTTGGCACCTAAAATTTGCATAGCTACCCATCCAGTGCTGTCAATGACTGATCAACAAAGTGCGCCTGGTGTGCAGTAGCCTTTGAACTTAATTGGTGCCATATTGAAGCGACATACACACAATAGCAGAGCTGGAAAGGCTTCGGCAATTCAACCAACTATTCTCTAGTTAACTTGATTTAGTGGAGCTTGATAAAGTATTGGAGCGACTCTGGCCCAAGCAGCAGGGCTTGTATCAGACAGTAATTGAACCGACATGTGAGATGGGTTTCCTGTGCAAGGCAGTCCTACGCAAGACATTCAAAATCCATTTTGCTTATCAATAATCTTCTATTTCCAGTCTCCACGTTGGCAATTCCATGAATGTTGAAATAATTGAATCAAAAGCGTGGTATCTTGAAGAATTGCAACGCCACCGAGATGTGCAAAACAGACACACAATAGTGTCCAATTGGTTGGGAAATTAAATGGCAATATCTACTTGATAGGACAAAAACACAAATTGCAAAAACGTATAACTCAGAAAAAGAAATTCTCTGGAGGAGCTACTATACTTCAGAGGCAGTAAACAAAATTGTTGAAAAAAAGTTACCCTAATGAATTTAAAGATCAGTAAGTTGTCACAATTTTATAAAAATAAGTAAACAGAACGCCAAAGCCTACATGTACGATGTTTAGCTAAAAAATGTAATGTAAAACATTCTATTTAGTGTTATAGCAATCTTTTTTGTGAGCTCCATCATGACATGTAGATATTTCTTTCAGGATTTCAACGAACTACAATTTTGTTCACACATTAGAGAATAGGTAAGAATGAAATCAATCAAATCACGTCATGCCATAAAGCCGAATGGTATACGCTGGGATATTATAGTTGGCTAGAAACTTTTTGAAAGGCAATTCAATGTCCTGTTAAAGAACCCATAACTTGTTTTTTTACACCACGGAACGTTTTCAAAGTGAAATTTCTTATATGTTAGTAAATTTAAAAATTTTGAAACGGAAAAGGCTTTATACCTTGTGAAGAGAAATAAAAAGCACTGATAAAAGACGAGGACAAATGATTAAAAATCCAATGTAGAGTTAGAAAAAAATAGAGATAGTCGATTAGCCGGACAATTTAGAATATAGAATTTGTTTATATACATGGGTGGGGTGAAAAGTTTGTGGGGAAGAAGTATGTGCCAGACACGGGCACTAGGTTCACTTCCATCCCCATCGTCTATTGTACATACGGACACTGCTCACAACGCAAGGAGGAAGAAAACGATGGTTGACCTTCGCAACCGAGCGGACACAACACAGAAACAAAACACTCAGGTTTGATCAATGTTAATTCTTTATTTGTTACGTTTTATTCTCTAAATAAAGACCACTTTCTTCTGAGCCAAAATCAAACATGTTAGTGTTTTTATACTTCACTTAAACTTATTATTAATATTCAATTGATTTTTTATAAATTTTAAACAGAATTAACACTTCGTTTTCGACACGACCTACGCTTGTCCGCCGCGCAACGAAGAGCGGGAGCGGCAACGACCGTGGTGGTCGGCAGATGTAATTCGACTCTGAGATTCAACCCTCGTTTGGGGTGAGTTTGGTGGTATGGTGGTAGATATCCTCTCCACTAAGGATATGTATTTACTTACCACCAGAGCAACGTAAAGTCTCTCTTGGTGGAATAGAAACCCAGATTTCGTAATGGAGGTCATGGTGGTATGTGTGTGATCGTTCAGATCTGTGTTCTTTACTCATGCGCGAAGGCAATGGAAAAACAAAGCAATTAGGCAGCAAGGACAAAGGAATCGGGGCGATCATGGTTTACGATGTGCATCGGGGCTAAATACACAGACGACGATGTATCGAAGAGATGTGCTAAAAGCAAATATGGGACGAGGGCATCATAAAAGTCTTAGATGAGTGATGCCCTTGTGTAAATAGGCGAATAGCCATTGGGAAAAGGTGTTAATGGGTTGGTGGACTAAACGAATCCCTTTCTTGCATTTGTATATGCAGGGAAATTCGTTTGTGGGAAACGGATTCTATATTTGCATTGTTTATGCTTGAATTTTATGTGCGAAGTCGATGATTGTTTGGAGATTCAACAATGGAGCATTTCTGGGTAAAGTGCTTGCAGCTGTATCGATAGTTGCAAGTCATTGCAAAGCAGATTAGATGGTTATACAATGACGGTTTGTATATACCATCTGTGTCAATTGTACATGGCATCTATGGCGACGCCAGGATCGAACTCTAGTGTGAACATATACACTAATTGGAAATTCGGTTCTGGGTCGCTAATGCAGAGATGCATTGATACATGTGTTGTGTTCTGTAGGGGTTAGTTTCAGGACGCGAGTCTCCTGATCCTTAAAATGACAAGGCGATCTCTTAAAACAGACCGCTCCTGAAATCTTGTCCTACAAGGGGTCGTTAACCGTGCTTCTTCTGATCCAGAGGGAAGAGTAACGTCCTTTTGGTTTGGCCTCAGTCTTCGCAAGTCCGCTGGTTTCCGTGGGGGCCAGGTGATACTCCAGATCTTCAGAAGTATTCTCTTTGAGGGAGTACCTATACTTTACTCACCAGAAAAATGAAAAGAAGGCTCGTTTTTCCTTTTAGTATTTTATTTATTTCCAATTTGAACTTCGCCCTTCTCCAGGATATTTTCCTTCAGGGACAACGGACGATATTTAACTGCGGCCCGGAGATCACTATACTATTCCTTTATAAAGGAAAAGGAATCGAAAATTGTATCCCAAAGATACACATTTTCGTGCAACAATCTCGATTTTCAATACATTTCGTGCGATGCTCAATGTTTGTTTTAGATAAGATTCAGTTTTCTGAATCTTCATCAATCTATTTGCATGTGAGGATTTGAAATGGTATTTGGGTATTGTTTGCTTGTGGCAAATTCGAACATCTGGTGTGATTTGCCATCGATTTGGTTTGTTTAATTTTCTAGGGAAATTACCAGATTGAAATGTATTTCTGGATTTTGAATTGAGATTATGCCGTGGGGCAAATGCAAAGCTATAAACGAACATTTGATTCGTTTATTGCGAATTTTGATTTTAGTTTTGGTTTTTTGATTAAATTATGCCGTGGGGCAAATGCAAAGCGATAAACGAATATTTTGATTCGTTTATTGCGAATTTTGGATTTGTTTTGGTTTTTCAGGATTTTGATAGGATTTAATGTTTTGGTGTAGGATTTCTGGGATTAGGATGTATGGATGGGGAAAATGGTGGTAGGGCTTTTTAGAGCTCTACACATGTACGAATGCCCATGTAGGAAAAATTCTTTGCAGGCATTTCCAGGTAATGTCTTGAAAACATTAACTATCCTTGGAAAGGAAATGTTTTTGCTGCGGGGAGATTGCGGTGCAGATGTGGGAAGGTTGGAATTTGCCTGGCAACCGAAGGTACCGAATAGGTTTTGGTTTTATGAGCCTGTATAATGGAAAGAATTCTTGTAGGGAATTTGTATGCGACGAGATGCATGAAAAGGTAGGAATTCTTTAACAGGAACTTTTAAATTATAGGTTTGATAACCTAGATGCGTAAAGCACTTAAATTGCTAATACGATTGGATTGGCGAAAATTTATGCCGATTGAGATGTAGTTATGGGGGTTTTTCAGGTAAGTAACAGTGGGGTTTGGCGGAACTGCCACAGTTTCCGACCCCAACGTGAAGATAGCAGTATCCGTCAATAAACGTTAGTAAATGTAGTTATGCATCTTTTGACAATCTCAAACTTCAACCTCTCCCGCTCTCAAAAGTCGTCGCCTCTCTTAACCCCCCTAACACCGCCCCGCTCCCTGTCTTCACTCTCACAACCCACGCCCACACTTACACAGTAGCCTCCAGCCTATACCCGTCTTTCCCTGCCCTACCACTTATACCATTGTCGTTTTATTTTTTTGTTTTATCTCCATATTTATTTACGAGAGTGGACTGGAACGTTTCTGACCTCAACGTGAAGATAGCAGAGCTCGTCAATAAAAGCTAGTGAATGCAGTTGTGCATCTTTTGACAGTTACTCACAAAAATTTCAGCCATTTTGGACGCGAAGTTTTTATTTGACAGTCGTTTGAGTGAGTCGATGTGAGTGATTTTGTGAAAGTGGACAACATTGAGTATCGAGCTATCGTTATATTTTTGTTTTTGAAAGGCAATACGCCTACGCAAATCAAAGATGAGTTGGACTCCATGTATGGGGACTCTGCACCGTCATATACCACAGTGAAATTTTGGGCAGCCGAATTTAAACGTGGGCGTGAGAGCTTGGGAGACGACGGACGTTCGGGACGTCCAAAAACCGCAACAACTGACGATAACATCGCTAAAGTGCACCAAATGGTGCTAGACGACCACCGAATTAAAGTGAGAGAGATACCAGAGGCTATGAAAATGTCCAAAGAACGTGTTTGTCACATATTAAATCAAGATTTAGGCATGAGAAATCTGTCCGCGCGTTGGGTGCCGCGTTTGCTCGCGTTATACCAAAAACGTGTTCAAATGGACATTTCCGACGCTCTGTTGGCGCAATTTAGGCGCAATAAATCCGAGTTTTGGGGCTGATTAATTACTGTCGGTGAAACTTGGATACACCATTATACGCCTGAAACAAAAATACAGCCAGTGGTGAGGCCGGGAAATAGGCGACGCAATGTTTATGATCCCTGTTATGATGGTTACATTGTATGTAAACCAAATCATTTTGCTCTCAGGAATTCGTCTAGGGCAAAATGCGCTTGCTGAGATTGGGATTTGCCTGGCACCGAAGGTGCCGAATTGGTTTTGGGATTCATGATAAGTTAGGAAAGAATTCTTATAGGGAATTTGTATGCGAAAAGATGCATGAAAGGTAAGTATTCTTTTACAGGGACTTTCAGATTATAAATTTGATCTATTTGATGCGTGAAGCATTTACAGGTGCGTAATGCAATTGCATTAGCAGAACTTATAAGGTTGGGTCGAAGTTATGGGGGTTCTTTAGGTAAGTAACAGTTGGGTTTGGGGCAACTGCCACAATACCGGTGGCGAGACTTGCTAAATAAGACCAAGACCGGACCCCGCTTGTAGTGCCGATGATGATGATCGAAAAAACACCTGCTTGGAAGTCTGGTTCTATTTTTTTTTTTTTTCAAAAATCGATTTTTTAAAAAACCCAGTTTTATATACTAGATACTATAAGAAATAGTATACAATATCTTATCAACATCGCTTTTGAGGGTAAGAATTTTTTTTTTTTCAATTTTCCGTAAAATTCGAACAAAAAAACTTTAAACACTTATTTCTCGAAATAACGTTTTTCGACCTCTTTGACGTGATTACGAACAAAATTATTCAACAGATCGGGCTAACATTTTCACATATTATTCTACGCATGTGTACTTAAGTCTCGTAATAAAATTATAACTTGTTTGTGATGGGGCCTAACAGAAAAAAGGGTAACAAAATTAAAAACTTCGCCATTTTAGCACCGGACATAGCGAGTAACTTACACTTTAATGAGAATTTTAAATTTTGGGTTTCAGACGTTTCAGAGCAGAGAAATCATGTCAAGCAGATTTAAACAGAGTTGCCTTTAGTTTGCGTGTGTCCACCATACTCATATAGTATACAATTGTTAGCAACAAAACATTCAGGCACTGGTTCTCGAAACTCACCGTGTTAAGTCCACAAATTGTTCAAATCTAAACATTCAGGCTCGTTGATAATAGAAATAAAACTCTCGGTTATTGTATTCATTATATTTATTGTCAAATTTTAATTAAAAACGTTCGTATTTACTCTCAAACTTATTACACACACATTCAGCGGGTAAGCAATTTTACACGATATTGTTCCTTGGTTTAATTGAGCAGCGGGTTTCAATTTAGCTTCGCCCAAGGTTAATTCTCTCGCGACTTCAAGTGTCTATGTCGATGTTCTATTCTAAGTAACAAAAAATCTTCACATTTACTTTATATATATACTTTCGTTATTCACTAGACAGATTCGGACACCTATATAACAAAAGAAAACAAACAAACACGACTCCGGGGTGTATCCAGTCTCCGCAGCGCTACGGAAAGTGGGAGGTGGTACTGGCTCTCTCTTAATTTAGGAATGCTTTTTCTATACCAAGAGAAACGTAACGTCTCTCTTTGGGGATAGGTAACCAGATCTCATAGAGAAGATCGAAGTGGTATGCATGTATGTGTGCACATTGGTTTTTTCCTGGGACAAGGCCACGAGGACAAGCTGACACATCAAAAGCGATAATGGGCATCAATGAGATGTGAGGTCGTCTAAGTAAACAAGCCGTATCTCATTGGTTACTAATGGATTTCTGTTTGCTCATGCCTCGAGCTCATAAGAAGGGGATCCAGAATTATTGGAAGACAAAGAGATCGCGTAGATCATTGTCTATGATGTTCATTGCAGCTGTATTGATAGACCGCAATGCATCGCGGACATGGTGCTAATTGGTTTCGGCGTATTTACTGATGATTGGTGTTCATGGCATCGCTGCCATGGGTAAGTACACAATTCTTATTTGCATTTGCTTATGATGTAGCACTGGGTTTTTGCCTTAAGACGCAAGATGCGTATATTTGCTTTTGTCCCTTGGGTAAGGGTCGCCAGCAAATGTGTATGTAAAGGAATTTATTGTACACATGGTGAGGCTGGGCATAGGCGAGGTTATTGGTTATTATCCCTAGAAATGTGGTTACATCGATAGTATAGTGGTTAGTATACCCGCCTGTCACCCGGGAGACCGGGGTTCGATTGCCCGTCGGGGAGCCTCTGGCGCAAGACTAATGACCTTGCCCAGAAAAAATAAATCATTATGGAAAATTTAACAAGCCTCAGGACTTGCTAAATAAGGCCAAGGCCGGTTGCCGGTTGTAGTGCCGATGATGATGATGATGATGATGATGAAATGTGGTTACATTATGTGTGAACCAAATTGTTTCTTTGCAGGAATTCCTTTAGGGAAAATGCTTATGGTAAGATTGGGATTTGGATTTATGATAAGTTTGAACAGAATTCTTGTAGGGAATTTGAATGCGAATTAATGCATGAAGGTAAGAATTCTCTTCCAGGAGCTTTTAGATAAGTATGTGGGGAAGGAAATGATGCGCCGTACATGGACGCTGGTTTTCTCCTGTCCCCAACGAATACTGAGTGAATTCTTCACGACAATTACGAAGAAAATAAAACACACCTGGTAGTTTTTGTCCAGTAACATTTTAATTGCGGCGCCACTCGTTCACAACGCTTAATTCTAGATTACAGAAGGTAACATCGATTGTATCGTTAATGGTTTATTTCATAGACACAGGTTCGGATCACAATGTGTTCATTAATTCTGGGTTACTGATGGTAATTTAGACACTGTCATTAATTGTTTGTTCCTCGGAAGTCGATTACACTATAGTCACTTGTTATGCTAACTGGAAGTGGAATAAAAGTTGTTTCCGATATTTAAACAATAAGTACTGATATTAAAGGACACGTAAACAAATTAACCGAGAAGACACAACGCGCTACACAACGGATCGATATAGATTTTTGTTTCAAGGTAAACAAAAACGCTATTTCACAGATCAAATGGTGGCACACATGATATACACGATGTGCCTATGATACAAAGCGATCGTCATGGTATATGCCTAAGATTCCTTGGAAACACCGATGTAGGCAATATCCAATCTAGCCGTATGGCTCCGGTGCACAAGGAGGCAAATTATTTTGTTGAGATAAGTCAGCAGAACCTCGTCGAAGGCGGCAAAGGGTCAGGCTGGATGGCTATATGTTTGAATTAATATGCGGATAAGTAACGAACACAGTGAGATACTGTATGTTTACTGAGAGACATACCTAAAGCGCACGAGTGCGGACGGGTTTGTTGTTCAATCGAAAGTGACGTACGACAAAAAAGAGAAATTTGGTAAAGAAAAAAAAAATAAAAAATAATAATAATAAAAAATAAAGAACCAATTAAAACATATAATAAACGATAAAGTGGTGAAAGTGACGGTGAAAACAGAAAATAAAATAAAACCAAAAAATGAAAAATCGTGAAAAAACAAAAAAGTGAGTGAAAAATGAAAGTGAAAAAAAAATTGGAAAAAAAACCGTATTTGATTATGAGCGGGTAAGTTTGGTATATTGACAATTGACAATTGGACTTCCGGCATTCTAAAAACCTTAGACTATAGAGGTGCATACATATTGCAGTGTTCGCTTTTCGCCTTGCGCATATTTAATTTTGCTCCACTCTACTCTGCATCAGCGAGGATTTTCTTAGTTGGGCAAGGGAAGGCTTTTGAAAATTTATGGCGGCAACAAGCGGTGGCGATATAGAGACGAGCGCAGATCAGAACCGTGATGGTGGTAATGATGGTTGTTTGGTGTTCGGACAGCTCGGAGAACGGATCGCAGAATTAACGAGGACGATCAAAAATAAAAAACAAATGCATATTACTAATGCCGTGAGAGAGCTGGTCGATGTCATTGGTAGCCTCTACGATAAGGAAGTGAAAAATCGCTTGAAGAAACCATCTGCGCCGGCTGAAGCAAACGGTGGAAACGTACAAATCCAGCCAAACCAAAACCCGCACACAGACGTAAGCAGGGTCCCGGGGCAGATCAATGTTGAATCGCCCAATTATAATTGGTTTACAAATGAAGAAGTTGTCTATCGGTCTCAGTATTTCGGTTGAGGACATCATTCAGATCCTCTTTTAATGAACATGCAGGCACGTTGTACGACCTACGCTGCAGAACTTAGTTACGCCCCGCGTACATTGAAAGAACTTCAAAAAGAGGACGATGGCTCATCGGACAAAATAGTCAAGAGGACAATGCAATGAAATCGAAGCGCTCAGTACTAAGACAAAATTCGTCAACGAGGACATTTCCGGTCCTATACCTGCAAGTATCATGCCAAACATCGAACTTGCAGATGAATAAGTCCAAGAACACCGGGAATTGCGATTTACCATCTTATTTACATCTGTTCCTGGGGCACCGCTTCTCGAAACCTGGGCGCATCGTTTACGCATCCAGAATATGTCGCTTCTCGCCACCCAGGCACCTCGGTGTTAAGTGTCTGGGGTTCTCCGCTTTCGCCGCCTGGACGAAATGCTCTGGGGGCACCCTCTTAATACCGCCCATTGCACATAGCTGCCACGGGGGCACCACTCCAACGGAGTCGGTGTCTAAGATAAGCTTCGGAAATAAGATTAAGGGACAAAGAAAACGAGGAACAGGAAAGATGCCGGCACCCTTCGGGAAACCATATCAACGGAGAGCGAATAGTGAACACATGGTCCAACCACGAATCGAAGAAGAAAGGTACCTGGCTTTGGGACTATTGTATACTGCGACACAATTGAACGAAGGCTTTTATCAATTAGCAGAGTATTCTTCCTGATAGCAACCTGGATGCGCAACCTCTCTGGCTCAATCAAGTGCCAGTCTAATTCAACAAAATATGCCGCAAGGATTCAACCACAACATTCCAAAAGGAAAAAGACACCATGTCCAGCACCATCATTCTATCAGTTCATCAAATACGACCACAGGTAACGCTGCCGACAGAGAGTTCAGTTCCCACCAAGAAATTCGCCCAACGCCGAGCATTGGTTTAACGGCGTAGATGGGACATATCCCCAACTGCAACAGCATCAGGCAGAGCAATCAACTTGGATTCGAGTCGCAGATGATTCTATGCAGTTGGCGGTGTACCTAACGTTTCTGGTAGCGGCACAGGCTGGACATGCTGAGAAGATGGTGGAATTACAACCCATCACCTTCAACATATTGGCGACCACAGCGCTTAATTACCATTCATGGATCCACGATCCAACATAGGACTACGTCCAACTATATAAACTACACTTACGGATTCACGATCCAACAGGGGACTACGTCCAAGATATTCTTATTCATTTAAACGGATTTACGATCCGACTTGGGACTACGTCCAACTTATTGAAATTTTACATACGGATTTACGATCCAACATAGGACTACGTCCAACTTATTGAAATTTTACATACGGATTCACGATCCGAAGAGAGGACTACGTCCAAGAAGGTCATCGATGACACAGAGGGATTCACGATCCAAAGGTGGACTACGTCCAAGAAGATCATCGATGACACCAGGGATTTACGATCCAACCAACATTCAACATTAAACGCATAAGTCAAACAACAAACTATAAATAACGTAAGTGCTTATTCAAATCGTTGCCGCCGCTAATGCGGCAAATATCGCCTCTCAGGCAACCCCTCCACAACATGTCGGAGACTATAAACAATAAACAACGACGGCCTTATCACAAGCTATAACGTCAGCAATCAATGGCCAACTGGACCTTCGGTTATACACATATGCACACACACACACACACACTAACACTGATAATTGACTAGAAATTGAAACAATAACTAAGTATATTTTATAACAAATTAATTCAATTAATAGTTAGTTCTAGTCAATATAATTAATTATTGCCACCCTACCGTTTTACCGTACCGGTGTATGAGCAATACGAGCATTAAGGGCTCTGAGCTCAACCAAATACCAACCGCCACTTCCCACGGCGCTGACGCCAACTAAGGAGGACTACTGGGTCCATCGTCGCGGCCTGGGAAGATGTTGCAGTTCCGCAACATATATATTATATATTATACCAGTCGGAAAAAACATACCACACGGAGCGCCACCTATTGCCGAATAGACAAAAGCAAAATGGTCTATTCATGTGACATTTTCCATGGTACTGTTTTCACGCGGTGCTGGTTTTACTGTTTTCGTACACAGTTTGTTTTGATGTAAGAGCAAAATTTTGATTTGTATACGGTGCTTTCAGCACCTGTTGTTTATATAACATCTAGATCAGACAGTTTTGTGCTACACTGATTTTTTACGTTTGATATAACTCTAATCGTTTTTTACTTGTTAACGTGCATTACATCGTTCCATAAATAAAATTTAAATCGGAAATAAAAGTAAATTAATGTAGATTCAAAATGTGTTTAATTACTGCCCGTCGCGGCAGTCATTCGCTGGGCAACAACGCCAATATTTTGCTGTTCTGCTCGAGACGCAGAAATAACCCCCTTTTTGCTGTTTCCCAGTTGGCGAACCACCGGCAACAATAGAGTTGCGGTTCCCAGCTGGCGAAACATTTAACAAGTTTCAAGACATGCTAAATAAGGCCAAGACCGGATCCCGGTTGTAGTGCCGATGATGATGATGGTGATGATGATAATATTCGATTAGATATCAAAATATATCCGCTCAAGTCAAAACAATATTCTTGTGCAAATTGGCTGATTCTAGAATAATATTTTGCCACATTAACCTCAACCAACTTACTGGCAAGAGTTGTTTATATTCACTAATTATCAAAATAATGGGAATTCCATTTTCTAATTTTAAACATTTAAACCCACAACCACTGAGGTGCCACATTAAACCTGTCAAGAAATCTAGTCCATCGAAAATATAGCTTCATTAAACAAACTTGGGATAACTCCATCCAAATACAGCTCAATCGAGGAACCCAGGATCAGATTAAGAAGGCCAACTCGACAAGGGGATTCCCGCCAGTTCAGTTGAATTCATTTGAATAACAGTTTGATTGTTCTGACATGCTGGCAATACGATCTATAACTATAACTCAAGATCCATTATTCAAAAATCGAATGAGTCTGAGGTGGGGGCGTTATGTCGACCGTTCTCAATATAATCCAAGATTACACTCATCAATCGCCAAAGAGGATTAAACTCTACTTGCGCATCTTAAAGATTTCAAAGTTGTTTTAACTGGCACTGAAAATAGATGTTCAAGTCTTTGTTTTACACCGCCAGGGGGCTTCAGACTGATTGGATACTCCGAAAAGCACTTCAAGAAAAAAGTCTCAGTGTTTAGACAAGGTCATTCGGTTGTGGCCAGCAATTGGCGAATAGAATTAGTATGCAAACTGTCGTGCAACCACTGTCAATGGATTCCCCGAATCGACGGTGATTCATTCATCACCTGAAGTCGTTGGTATAAAATGAAAGTGACTTTTAGTTGAGCGAGAAGCAATACAGTGGTCTTACGAAACTAGTTCCCGATGTGGAGCCAAAGTACGTATGACGCGTCTCTGCAGTAGTCTGACCACGGTGATTTTTTATCTTTTTTCATGCCCGGCACGGCGTGAGATAATAAGCGGACGTTTGCATCATCGCACACGAGAGGGGGCAGCCTTGATATTGGAAGCAACTGGTTGAGGTGGTATTAGTAGTGGAAAAATTATGGAAGAAACAGCATGGTGCTTTTCGCGTTGTCTCAATTATCGTCAATATTTAAATGGTATGATTTTCGAGGTAAATTGTTCTTCCGTTTCTTTTCTTTTGGTTTTCCTATCTTTTCAATGTACTGATTGCCCCCCAAACTAACAAGTATTACTGAAATACAGAATTGAATATATTGCGGTATAAAATGCAAAATCTGGCTATGGGGTCGCATAAAAAAATATAGTCTTGGAGTAGTTTTAACATTCGCGCCCTTTTACTTTGAAAACAGTGAAAATATATCTTCTCTTACTTCCCAAAGCATTCCAATGCGGTTTATTAAACGCCTGCCCTAAGCTTTGTACACGCAATTTGAAATTACTTAATACTGAAATGTGAGACAACAATATTTTCCTTGCCTTCTAATAGGAAGCAATCAAAGTGATTCCCAAGTATTTTGAGCACTGTTTAACATCAGGAAGAGTGTGAACTGTATTATATGACCAGGATAATGACTAGTTTTCAGGAGTTTAAATTTCATCATTCACCTCATTCCGCCAACGAGGAATTGTTTTGCCGTCGTGTAATGTCACACGAATTAGTACGCAAGTGGTTATCATGAGAAGAGAGAAAATGATATTGATCCAATATTTGAAATTGATTAAATTGAATTACGCATCTACGAGAAGCTTCAAAGAAGATTGAACCATGTACTCATTTTGTGCCACCCCCTTTACATTTTCAAGTGCAGGTAAAGGCAGGGGGTACATTTTCTTATTCTATTTGTTAACTTTAAGAGTTTAAGGTATCTAAGTGATTCGAGGAGCGTCAGTGTTACCAGGGCGTCTTTAGTAGCACGCTTTAGAACTTTCGTGGCCGTATATTGATATTTTTGCCAGCCTTAATATTAATTAATGAAAGTTAGGGGTGTTTACCTTTTTTTTGTAGTTGCAACAAAAGATTCCATCATTTCTTTGGCGATCCCTAAGTGTATGTGCAAGAAAGTCTATAGACCAGGGATGGCGAACCTTAATTGGTGAACGTGCTAATTTTTATAATTTGCCATGATGTGACGTCAAAGTTTCTTAAGTTTAAGTTTAGTGGGGTTTTGGCGGATTTCTGATTTGTTGAATGTTGAAGTGTTCCGCCGAACACTGACCACAAAAGAGGAAATTAAACACACTAGAACACGGAGGCACTGCCACAAATAAAACACTGCGAAATGTTTGTTTTTATTTTTGTTTTATTTTTTTGTGTTGTTTTTTTATTGTACAAATCAAGGCTTTACTACACCTGAACGCCCGTGGCGATTTTATAAGAGCTTTTTGAATGTCAATCGCTTAACGTCTAATACACACATTTTAATTGTTTGTTCTTTAGCACTATATTTGTTTCGATTTATTTCGAAACTGCTCTTGCGAATATATTCGTATCGTTTATCCAAATTCATCTGATTTATAGTTCGCGGTTACTCCTTACATACGCGCGACGTCCGGTCGTTTCTTTTTCCTGGGTTCTCTCGTCAGATTCTGAATGTCGACTGGTTCTCTTCTCTGGGGAATGATTTCATTCAACCCTCCTTTTCTTTCTCTTTTCGGTTTCCCTAGGTGGTGACTTTCTCTCCTTTCGCTTTCCCTGGGTGGTGACTTTCTCTCAATCGAGAATCTCTCCACCAGGGAAGTTCGCGCTCACACATACAGACGCGGAGGATGAGGTCTGTTTGCTGTAGATCATCTTGTGATCATCAGAATTTTCACACTTCTGTTGCGCGACTTATGCAAACAATCGAGTGTATGGCTTATTTTAGGCGATCCTGGGATAATGGTAATCATCATGTTTAACTTGCCCTGTGAGAACAGCGTTTTCATTTATTGCTGTTGCTCCGCAGTGGCCTTTGTTTAGGCGAAGTGCATTTCGGCAGGGACAACGGTTTTCGTCGACGCATTGGTTTTCCGGCAATTCGCTTATCGCGACATCTGGCGCAGCTATGCCGACCGTTTTGTGTTTATCCAGTTGATGGATCGATAGACAATTTCTGTGCTGGGTCATGTCCTTCGATCGCCGTGCTGGCGTAGGAAAATTGTTCGGGACTTGTGGCCCACGCATCTGTGGATACGTGGGGTTGTTGACACCGGTATGAATGTCACTTTTGGTCGGGTGAACAGGTGGACTTTGGGGACCGGTGTCTGTGGGTTCGTGCAGTCCGGAATTAGGTGAGTATGTTTCTTGGTGGAACGAAGACATCTCAGCCTATGGTGATTTGTGCAGTTCGTGGAGTTTGGTTATAGGTGAGTATGTTCCTTGGTGGAACGAAGACATCTCAGCCTATGGTGATTTGTGCGGTTCGTGGAACCGCCACACGGCTACCACCCCATTTATTGGCTTAATCCCAGCAACATAAGTACCTACAACTAAAGCATATATATGGTGGGCCATACATTTTTGCAAATGGCAACACTTGATTTCTTAAAAACCTTGTGCGTCGCTTCATGAAATTTTAGTCACAATGGAGCGCATCACGGACAAAAGCGTGCTTTTTATGTAAAACAATTTTACAAAAACAACGATTCCCACGTTGCTGTACGACGCCTTAGAATTAAATACGGATAACGGCCGCGCAGGTGAGCGTCCAAGTGTTAATTTAATCAAAACTTGGGATACCTGAAAATTTGAGTGTACCTTAATAAACCGACGACCATATCCCAATTAAATGAAAACATCCAGGAGGAGATAGCCGCGATACATCGCAGCATGTGTGAGAGAGTTTTCCAAAGTTTGCATAGTCGATTGCAGGGGTGCCAACGACAAGACGAGCACATCTCGACGGTGTCATTTAAAAAAAAAAATTTCACTAAACGTTTATTACGTTAAATAAATTATTGTTGTAGATATTTTATACAACAATTGTATATAATTATGTATATCATACAAAACTTACCCCTGCTCAGTTTTGAACAAATATAAACTCTGTTTTTCCTTTTCTTTTATTTATTGGCTGTGTTAGTCCATGAAACATATATTTATTAAACTTTTCAACTTTTCTTTGTTAGTGGCCATCGCACGCGCACACGACTCGATTAACTATCTAATCCTGAATTTTTCTATTTTATTTGATTATTTTCCGTGAATCACGAACCACACGCGTTCACGAATTGATTTATAAGCCTAGCTAATTTTAATATTAGTTGAGCGTCGGAGCACTTTTTCGAATTGATTTAAAAACCGAGCTAATTTAAATATTAGACGACACAAAGAACGACCCGCACACGTCGACTGTTCGATTAACAAGAAGGACTCATCTCGTGTCTTTTGTCACACATCCTTCTTCGTTCCGCTTCCATGGTAGTGATTTCGAGGAAGCGGCCGAGATGGCTAATGGCTAATAGGGGGCGACTATGGCTACTACAAAGAAGATGACTATTGCAATGTGAATGGGGTTTTAAATTGGTTTTACGTTTATTTAAATTAGATTCTATTGTAAAGGGAATAGGCAATTCGTACTTTGTAGGGCAGGGAAGGATATGGGGAGGATGAAGGATATGTGCGTAAAGACACGAGATGTTAATGACGAGAAGTCAATGATTCAAAGGGGGAGGGATAATTAATTGAAGTTTATTATATAACATTATCAACAAAATAACATTTGTAGTTTTATTTCTATTCGTGTTTCAAATGTGCAAAACTAACTTAATTAAGCTTAACTTTAAGTTTAGGAGGCGGTACCTGAGGGTATGGGCAGCGAGGTCGTTGGTTCTTCTCCTCGTTGGTGATTCTCATCCATTGCCCGTTGGATCATGTTCAACCATTCATAATAACACATAATTTGTTGGCTTCCTTCGGAATGGAATGTCATAGTTTAAAAGTGTGATCCCTACGATGGAAACTTGAATAAAACAGCGACTTTTTATTTGATTTCAATAAATATTTCCTAATCACGATGACAATTAGGTATGAAACAAAATGTTGAACAAATATTCACCAAGCCTCCAGAGGTACACCTCTTACCGCTTGACGACGTTCTCGATGACCTGCAAGCATAATTGCTGACCAACGGCATTTGAACCTTGCGATAATGGCCGTCTTCAACTCTTGAATGGTCTTAGACTTATCCATAGACACTTTTGATTTCAAATAGGGGAGAAGCGGTCAAATCGCATGACCAAGTTCACAATGTCGGTTATGATACCTGGTTCGGAAGATAATAGGTCCACGAAACTTTTCGAATAGAATGCCCATCATTTCGTTCCCGGTTTTGTGAGTAGCCCCGTCCTGAAAAACCGCATCTCCTCCAGTCTTGGCCACAAAAACTCCATTATCATGTCACGATGTTGTTCATCGCTCACAGTAACTGCTTGTTCGGCCTAACAAGTGCCCCATACAGTGATTTTTTATGGGTGCATGATTTTGCCAATGATCACTCTTGGATTTTCATTCACCCAGATGCGACAATTCTGTTGTTGATGGATCCATTGAAGTGGAAGTGAGCCACATCGCTGAAGATAATTTTGCGTAAAAAGTTCATTGTTGCCATCTCATGTGTGCTGCTGCTGATTGTACTGGCGATGCTGCAAATTGTCGGTAGGCTTTAATTCCTGTGTAAACTCACCCTGCAAATTCGAATCCTTGTCCAAGTATCTGTAAAATGAACTAGATGGAATCGCAACTTCTGGGCATGATGACAAATGGATGGAGCGCTCAGTCACCTATGGCTTAGTCACACTAACGCGTACATCAGCAAGTTTCTCGATAGTACGGGTCGGACATAGTCGTATTTTCGGGGCTAGGTCCAGATCATACCCAGTGTTTTTTATTTCCTGCATAATTTTCCAAATAATGAATTCCGTAGGGGGATGATGGTGATCGGAAAAAAAAAAACAGGGAATGCGCGAAACATGTGTTGATTAATTTTGAAATAACCTTTGTTTTATTGTTTGTTGCACGACTGTTCAGCAATTCATGCTTCAATGTGCCAATGCTTCAACTTTACAAATGACAAAAGAAATTAAAAAAACTTCTGTTCGACATCTTTTACTGTCTATATTGTATACCTCTAGTGTAAGGACGCTTTAAACAAGCCGTCAAATGACAGTCGTTAAGTATTAATATAAGAAGTTTAGCCGTTTTTATGAAAAGGGTTTGGCCACAAATCACGATATAATACAAAAAACAAAATATTTAAGACATCACTGAAAAGGAGTTTAATAGAACAATAAATTCACAAATTTTAAACAAACATATGTTAATCGAATTATAACAAAACGACAGAACAAAAAATAAACAAATAAAATCGATGGAAGTAAATTATATTTCGAATGAGTCAACACAAATTTTGCAAATTTCTTATGGTAAGTTGAACAAATTGAATTGAGTTCAATTATGAACCTTTTGAAACCTGCCTACCGGTCGACAACTTGAACATAAATACATAGTAAAACGTTCTTGTAAACTACATGCACAAATATAGAGATCTCAACGTACCGGAACTAAAACATTAACTCGCACAACAATATTCAACTATAAACGCTTAGAAGACCCCTAAACGTTGCTTCAACTGTTAATAGAAAACAAGTACTACAATGATTATTAGGTATACACAACATATAATTACAGCTCATTAGCAATTTGACGACATAAGTAACAAGCAATACACGTACCACAAATTCAGCAATTGTTCTATTAAATTCAAGCCTCCAAGTAAATTGCTTTTTGGGGGCGAAAACGTGCTGGAAAATCCCACTATCCTTACGATAAAACATAATAATCAGGCAACATAACGATTTAAAATATTGGAAGTGTCCATATGGTCGGTAACTGATCGCATGCAGACGAAACATTCTCGTAGGTGGTGATTAAATCATAAAGCAGAATACTAAATCTATATGACAAAGATATTGGAGCAAAACAAAGAGTGACGTTAGAAATTGGCGTTTTCATAATCCATCTATTGTCCTGCAGTTGATGGTCTGACGCACGCATAGATAATGGGGAACACTAACTATAAATTACACAAGCATTTTATAATATATATGTAGCTCAATCCTTTACTTACATCCTTAATTTTACTAAATCCCACGATTTGCCATTTTAAATGATTGTAATTTATTTTTTAAATTTAACTTTACACCAAAAGTTGTTCACTTGCCACAAGAATTATTTGAATTCTCACTATACGTTATGCACAAAAACGCCAAAACACTTTTAAACGTATTCAATAAGATACTCTCGATTGGTGTCGATCTCAACGAAATCACTACACAGGACGCTGATTTCAGCAAAGGATACGAAGTTTTCCAATAAAATTTTCAAAGTCGACTGGTCAAAGTAACCGGTTCCGGAGAGAGTCAATCCGACAATGAACTTCGGTGGAAATTCTTTTAGATACATTGGTATGCCGGTATTTGAACTGGGCTTTTGCAAACCCGTCGGATGGTGGCTTCGTTGATTAAAGCTGTTTGAGCGACTGTATTAATGAGTTACTGCCGTCACTTTGTAAATACCAGCAAAGCTCGAATAACTCACGACACTTACGGTGCCACAAAACGTTCTACAAAGGACTACAATGTGAAATGAATGATTCTTTAAACGCACGCAATTTGAAGTGAGGTATAGCGGAAAAGCTCGACGGTTGTGCAGACACAAAGCTCTGCCATTGAAATCGTCGTAAAGGAGGGATGTAGAGTTTTCCTGAAAACGAGACCTGCTTGTTGTTTTCAGTAAGCAGGTGACTGCACTACCATTCAAGGATGTTATTCAAGGGCCTAGTTTCTATCAGCTGTCGTATTCAATAACTTAGTGTATATTAATGTAGAATTTCTGATATAGTCAGGTACTGACAAGGTGTTTAACTTCAATAAGTAACAATGTCACAGATAATCAAAATTCATATATAAATAATTACATTCAAAAAATGTATGGAAACTGCCCGGTCGACGCTGCGGTTAGGAAATCACTTTACACCACCCATTCTCTCATATCACACAAATGAGTAATTATATTTAAAATTACAATGTTGATGCATTTATCATATCACCGTCACTATGACGTATGCTTTTATTGCTGGGGAAAACTAACTATGGAGTTCCTCAGAAACAAACAATGAATTTGAAAATTCACACAGTAGTGATAATTTTTGCACTCTCTGTACTACCCGAAAATAGCTATTTGTAAGCGCGTTGTAGTAAATGTCCACTATCTTAGACTAAGAGCTGAATTTAATTTTTATAATTTTTTTTTCATTAATTTACAGGCAGTACTATTGATATAATAATCATCATCATCGGCACTACAACCGGGATCCGGCCTTGGCCTCATTTAGCAAGTCCTGAGGCTCGTTAAATTTTCCATAATAATTTGTTTTTTTTCCGGGAAAGGTCATTAGTCTTGTGACACTATTGATATAATATTGTTATTTAATACTTAATTCTTACAATTGATTTCCACCATTTAATAAAGTATTTTAAAATGTCATATTCTTTTATTATTCATCTAGTTATTATTTCCGTATACATTTTCCCTCAATCAATTTGTTTTAAAGATAAAACATAAATTGGCATTTTTTTTTACAGTCAAAACTGAAACATTTCCGCCTTTTTTTTAACCGTCTCCAGCGATATTAATAATGACACCATAATTTCTTTATGATAGAATCCCGGAATGATATCTTTAAAAACAGAACTTTTCACAGTTCTTTTTTTTCAGGTTAATCGAAATTAATGATCAATTTGGCAAATATGGTGAACGCAATAAAACTTCGCAGTCAAGATCCCCCAATTATGTCCGGGTCTTCAAAGATCTCTGCGGCTTAGTGCTGTCAAGATGAAAAACAATATCTTTGCCGTTCATCATATCAGGCTCTTTTTTTAAATCTTGTTTCAAATACATTAATTCTTGTCATTAGAGGTTTGCACTAATACTTTGGGTAGACAGTAGTAGGTCATAATATATGAAATCCTGCCAGAAACTTCCCCGTAAACAATCCTGACTTGTCTATGACTTTCAACTGTAAAAGGTTCGTTTTTTTTATTTATTCTAATAATAAACCTCACCACCGGAAAAAAGAAGGAACGAGTGCCCAACATGCGTCTTTTTTATACTGCATACTCAACGAACACTGAAGTTAAGCGTTCGTTCAGTGCCTGAGAACACAAATAGACGTCAGCCCCTTCACAGTCGAGGTTACACTGAACAGAATTGTTCTTCATCATTTAAAATTACTGCTATCGGTTCCCTTAACGCAGAGTCCATATATTCCAATATTCGCAGACAACACCTCCGATTGTTCGTTGAAAAGTTTTCTCCAGATATCCTCCTCCTCTCAGAAACTTGGCTTAAACCAAACTCCCGAGTATCTATCCCGAATTATACACTTGTTTCTAATCCACGAACCACTGGACCTCGTGGAGGTACTGGAATTCTAATACACAAGAAATTCCAATATTCCGAAATTAGGTTCACCAATATAAATAATATTGAGTACACGGCAATTAAAATCTTTTGCAAAAGCAACAAAGTGCTTGTATTGTCGTCCGTATACATTCACCCTTCTCGGGAACCAAACTTCCCTAGTTCCGACATCACTGAGATAATCCAACAGTCTCTACCTGCACCTTTCATAAAAGGAGGAGATTGGAATGCTCGGCATACTTCATTTAACGACACTAAGTGCAATAAATACGGTTGCCAACTTCTAGCATTCCTTCAACTCCATCCATATATCTGTGCGGACTGTCCATTACAGCCAACACGTATCTCCAATACTACTAAATCAACAATAGATTTTTTCCTAAAATCCGTAGACGTCTACTCACCTAACCTCCCTACAGTATCCTTCGAATTTCCTTCCGATCATGGGTCCGTCCACACCACTGTCCAAATCCCAGCCCTCGAACCATGTTACTCATTCAATCCAATCCCGAATTTCTCCAGGACAAACTGGAAAAGAGTCAATAGGGACATTACTGCCAGTTTTATAGACTATACTTTGCCAGAGACTACTACTCCCTGCTGAAATTGATCAAGCAGCCTTAAGAATAGAGCAAATACTAAAAAATGCCCTCTTGAGCCACACACCTACATCCATCCCTCATAATCATCTAGGAAAACCTTTACCCAACATCCTTACAAAACTATTACGCCTAAAAAAACAGCTTAGACGAAAACTACATAGCAGTTACTCCCCTTTTATTAAAAATCAAATCCAACTCTTGACTACCCTGATAAATGGACAACTAAAACAATTTTCCGACAAGGTTTACACGTCTATACTTAAAAATATTAAACCCAATCGTGATTTATTCAAAAATATCAACAGACTAACGGGTCGAAAATACAAACCTCGAATCGATTATATTATCAACCCTACTAACAATCACCCAGTCCAATCAGATATTGACATAGCAAACTGTCTAGCTAATCACTTTTATCAAATCCATCAACAAAACGACTCCCTCTCAGTCTCCAATTTTCAAGATACTGTAAACGACTACATCTCACGCACAATGATCCCATCCTTCACCCCTTTCATCGCGGAATTCAACGAAACAAACAAAGCGTCTCATCCTCTGGATAATGCGACCTTCCTCACAGCAGGCGAATTATCTGAATTTATAACGTCACGCAATAACAAGAAGTCGACAGGCTTAGATGGAATTCCAAACCTTCTTTACAAAAGACTTCTCCCGTCAAATCTAGTCCCTATTCTCGTTCTTCTCAACCATATAATAAACGTATCACATTTCCCAGATAACTGGAAAACAACGGTTATAGTCCCTATCAGTAAGTCCAGTCCTTCCAACAACCCCAGCAACTATCATCCGATTTCGTTATTAAACACATTAAGCAAGATATTGGAATGCAAGATATATCGAAATCTTCTTTCATTTGCTAATGACAACGCTATTATCCCAAATTCCCCGTTTGGCTTTCGCTCACAACACTCCACCTGTCATGCTCTGTTAAAACTAACGCACGATGTCACAACTAATCTTCAAAACCAAAGTCCGACGGTCTGTATCTCTCTCGACATATCTAAAGCATTCGACTGTGTTTGGATCTCAGGACTGCTTTACAAGCTGCACTACATATTTGGATTAAACACCCATACTACCAAACTTCTTACTTCCTACCTCTCTGGTAGAAGGTTCATGGTCAAAATAAATTCTTCTATCTCCCAATCGTATAATATAACCGCAGGGGTTCCGCAGGGTTCAATTCTTGGACCACTATTATACCTCCTTTATACTTCCGACATACCGCAGCCTCAATTACCCAATACCGTAATGTTGAATTACGCCGATGACACCATAGTCTACTCCAGCAGCAAGTTTGTAAAAGAGGCAAGAAACCGCATTAATAACTTCCTCCCAAATCTATCAACATACTTCAATAAATGGAAAATTCGCCTAAATCCTGATAAAACCCAACTTATAGTGTTTAAGGGTAAAAATGAGCACTGCACAAACAACACAAGGCGCACCCACAACAAAATTAGACTCAAACTAAATAACACCCAGATAAAACCTTCTAAAACTTTAAAATATCTGGGAATAACCTTTTCCAATGACCTTTCATTCTCCCCCCACATTAAAAATACTTTACGTAAAGCCACAATACAACTGAATCTCTGTAGAAGAGTGATGTGGAAACCTAACGGTCTCTCTCACAAAGTCAAAGTGCTCATCTATAAACAAATAATCAGACCTACACTGACATATGCGTGTCCACTGTGGTATCATATAACACCAGCCCAAATGGAGAAGCTACGCACTTTCGAAAGGAAATGCTTCAGGCTGGTCACTGGCCTCAACCGGCAACCCAACTCTTACAAGTATTACAATAACAGCTTGCTATACAATGCCGCTAATATTGACCGTCTCGATAGACGCTTCCTAGAGCTGTCTATCAAATTTATTGAAAACCTCCCAAATAATCCCAACCCCACAATAACTTCACTACTACCAACTCCTCTAGATAACAGGGCTCACTATCTGAATTGTCTCCACACCAGAAGTCTCTTTACCTCTGGAAGATTGGTTAATGACTCCAACGAGGTAGTGTACCATAACACCGAGCTGGCACCCAATCAGTTCAAATACTGTAACATACAACCATTCTCCAACATTCTGCGTTTTAACGAACAACTGGAAAGTGTTACTGCACCTGAGGCCACTAACTGACCATATCCCACGCCAACCTACTTCATTAACCATCAATCCCTATATTCCCCAATTCACATTACATATTTAACTTATTATAAAATAAATTAGGTTAAGCTAGAATAAGTTAGAGTTAAGTTAAGTATTAGATTAGATTAAATTAAAAAATAAAAATCCTGGTTTTCTGACCTTTTCCAGGAAAAGTGTTAATATTAAAACCTAGAATACTCGAATAGTTATTCACACATTCAGTTATGTTTGAAAAATGTGTAATGTATGCATGTAAACAGTTGTATCACTAGAATTATAAGTTAGCTGTAGTACTTAATGTAAACATTGATTATTGGCCAAATAAATACAGTATGTTAAAAAAAAAAAAAAAAAAAAACTGCTATCGGCGGAAAAGGTGTATTACAGCACGTCCATCCTAACTTAAGACTCTTCCTCGAGTCTTTCTGGAATCCTTGGGTCGGGCATGTGGATGTCCAGACCTTCTGATTTCGTTTCGTCTGTTTCGCCCTCGGAATGGCTGTCATCACCAAAAGGGCCGCACCACCTCCTCATTATGCCTGAGTTTTCTATAGATTCGAATTTCGTTCAGGTCCGTTGCGTTCCGGGGGCATCTCTCGAAACATATCGGCCATTTCCCAACACTTTTGCCACGATGTACGGTCTCCTATAAATTGGAGCAAGCTTCCGGGACTGACCGGTTGCTAGAGGCTTCCGCTCTACTAGTACCAAATCATATACCTCATATATGGTTGATCTTCTGTGGGCCTTAACGAAACGTTCCTTCTGCTTTTGTTGATCTACCATGATGTTGCGCAGGGCAGAATCTCGCTTCTGTTTCATTTCGCGTTCATCATGGCATACTTCCTATTCGAGTTCCAACAATAATTTGTCTTCAGGAATTTCCCTTGGCGTATAAGCAGTTTGTGTGGGCTCATCGTTGTGGTTGCGCTCCTCGACATTGGATGCTTCTCAACCATTGCGCCTAATCCTTGCCGGCCACATGATCACACTTAACCGCCGCTAGTACCGTGTGGTTGACCCTTTCCATTTGGCCATCGGCGCATGGGGTTTTAACGGCTGTCATAATATGCTGTATGCCATAGGTTTTACCATATCTTGTAAATTCGATGGGTCTGAATGCTGTACCTCTGTCGGCGATTAGGTGCTTGAGCATATGAAAGAATTCGCTGACCTGGTTAAGCACGGCTATCACTCCTTTTGTATTAGTTGTAGTTACGGCGTTTAAAACCGTGTATTTGGTAAAGTTGCCCACCAGTGCTATAAAGCGTTTAGCTCCCCCTCTTCCAGTGATAAAGGGTCCGAGATGATCCAAATGGACCGTATGGAAGGGTATGGGCACCCTCTTCCGCAGTGCAGCTCTCCCTCTATCGCTCCACCTTTTTTCTTTGTATACGCGCACTCCACACATCCCTCGACATTGCCCCTAACAAAACTTCGCATCCTTGGGAACCAGTACGTCCTTATCAGCCTTTCAAAGGTTTTGTCGAAGCCCATGTGCGCCGCCTTATCGTGGCACACCCGGTGAACTCGCCATCGAACTCGTTTCGGGACGACCCACTTTCTTTGGTTGACGTCGCTCCTAAACTGTCGTTCTCCGTCTAGCTGGTATTCCTTATGGAGGTTCCTACTATTCGTGCAGTTCGTCGCTCCTTTTAGTTGGTTTATGATGTTGCCTACCTTCTCCTCTTGCCATTGGTGGCTTACCAATGCTCATCGGCAATGCAACAGTATGTAACTTTCTCTTCTTCGTTGTACAATATTAAGCGAAACTCATCTGATGAACCTTGGTTTGATAAAACCTATGGTCAGATTCTAGCGGTTAAAGGTAGGAGATTTAAACAATTGCGCTCTAATCCCACAGACGTCAACCGACCGAATTTTATCCGAATTGGAAACACTTGCAAACAAGTGTTTGAAATTGCAAAGAAGCTCCATAATGACGAAGTAACCATCAAACTACTTGCGTCCTCAAAAAGTTCCAATAGTTCCAATCCCTCTTCTTTCGCTCCGTTAGTGACGGGCAGGAGGAACTGTGGGGGTTCTTTTAAGCTTACCCAAAAGAGCCCCCCATTATTGCAACCCAACTCCCATTGTTTTTCGCCAATGCAATTGCATTGGCGGCTGAAAACATTTCCTTTTTCAATGCAATTTAATGCATACAACGCATTATCTGAAATTCCTAAAAAGAATTCTTTAATGTGCATATGCATCATAAATCCCAAACCATTCGGCACCCTTTGCCACCATTAAAATGCTATGTCGGACAGCTTGTTTTTACAGCTGCAACAAACCGACCAGCGATTCATTTGTTCAATCGAGAAACAATTACCGCATCTCCAGCATTTCCTAAATACAAACAATCACCAATTTCGTGCTTCGCCACAAACGATTTACCCTGCATATACAAATGCAGACAAGGGATTCGTTTCTTCCACCAACCCAAGATACGATACACAATTTTCATTGTGTAAAGTATCCCAATCCATTAGCCTTTTTCTAATGGCTATGCGTCTATTTACGCAAGGGCATCACCCATGCAAGACTTTTATGATGCCCTTATCCCATCTTTCCTTTTAGCACCATTTCCTCTATGCATCGCCGTCTATTTATTTAGCCGCAATGCACATCATAAACAATGATCTTCACGATCCCTTTGTCCTTACTGTCTTTTTGGTTTGTTTGTCCATTGCCTTGTTTTATGGGAAAACCAATGTGATCTTCACGATCACACATACACCCATACACCATGATCTTCATTACGAGATCTGGTTTTCTATTCCACAAAGAGAGACTTCACGTTTCTCTTGTGGTAAGTAAACATATCCTTAGGCGAGAGGATATTCACCACACCATTAATTGAGGATTGAATTCAAGTTAGAGTTCTATCCTCGATGAGTCTTTTTCCATCACCCGACCGAGACGGTCGGGTCACCAACTTCGCCTCCGTAGCGCTGCGGGACGCGAAAGTCAACCGCAAGTCGCGTGATTAACGTTTATCACCAAATTGTGTATTGTGTACGTTTGAACGATGCAATGAGAATGCTTAAATTAAGAAATTTGAAAGGTTCCAAGTGACCTTTAATTCACGTTTTTCATTTAGTTTATCAATAAAGTAACCATTTAATTAATAGACAGCAATAACCGTGTGTTTTGATTAATTGCTCCTGTGTGTGATGCTTTCTCTTGGCGAACATTTTACCGCGGTGTTCGGTGCGCGACCGTCGGATAGTTGTTGACTATTTACAGCGGTGTTATGATAGAGGAAGAAGGGAATCCAGTACAGTACGCCTGTACACCATACTTCTTTCCCACAGAACTGGCCACAAACCCGAAAAATATAGCCAATGTTGTCGCGAATGTATTTTCCGCAAAGTCAACCCCGGATGTTAGTGGTTTAGAGACTTAAGTGATTGTCTTAACGCAATTCTCCATAAGGGATAAAAAAAACTCCGTTTTAGTTCTGTTCAACACACTCTCTGTGAAATCGGATGGAATTTTAGTAAAAGTCTTTAAAAAACTATGCCCTAAAACTGTCTCAGGCTCTCGGCAAAATTGTTTGCATAGGCTATGCACTGAAAACCTTTCCGGTCTGTTGCAAAATCGCCCAAATGTAACCAATCTCAAAGAAACAGAAAAGGGTGCAAATTATCACCAAATTACCGGCCAATAACCGTACTACTACTATTACTAGCGGGGGTGGGGGCGAACATACAGAGAAAGTCTCTGATTGCTTTCAACCCGGCGAAGGCCAGGACGGCCCTTCTCCCTGTTCAATCCAAGTTGACAAGCAGTCTCCACGTGACATCCCTGGATAGCTACTTTGACACCCGCCAAGTAGTGAACCAATGCATGCAGCGACATCCTGAGAGAGGTTGGCGCAAGGCTAATAACCATGCCCGTAAAAATGAATTAGTATGGCAAATTTAACAAGCCTCGGATATGAACCGGATACACGACGACGACCACGGAAACGAAAATGGCTAAATGATTTAAGACTGTTTACATGGAACGTACGCTCACTATTACAGAGCTCGAGCTGCACAGCAGCTAGCCGATGCCCTGTCCGAATATAAGGCTGACATAACAGCATTACAAGAAATAAGATGGACGGGGAGTGGTGTTATTCAAAGAAAAGAGTATGACATTTATTACAGCTGTCACGCCAAACACCATGTGCTCGGGGTAGGCTTTTTAGTCAGCCAAAAACTGAAGCCTGCCATCATCGGCTTTAATGCAATAAATGAAAGGCTATGCACTCTTCTCGTGCGAGGCAAGTTTAAAAACATAAGCCTCATAAACGTTCACGGGCGACGAAAAAGAAGAATACTAGGAGAATGTCGAACGGGCCCTCAATGCCTGCTAAAGATACGATGTGAAAATCGTTCTTGGTGGTTTGAATGGAAAAATAGGTCGGGAGCCGGTTTTCAGGCACTACGCAGGTTCCCATAGTTTGCATGAGAACACTAATGACAATGGACTACAATTCATCGAACTGGCAGCATCGAAAAACATGGTCGTTGCAAGTACCAGGTTTTCACGTAACGATATCCACGAAGCCACCTGGGTATCACCTGATGGAGCCACTCGGAACCAAATTGACCACGTATTGATAGATCGCCGCAACTCCTCGAGCCTGATGACGGTACGAACGTACCGAGGTGCCTACGTCGACTCGGATCACCATCTTGTTGGTACAGTTTTCCTAGCGCGGATTGCCTTACGGAGACGTATTGCATCCGCGGATCAGGTTCGAATCAACACGGCTGCCTCACGCAATGAAAATACCAGTCATGCGTTAAGACTCGCCCTCGAAGAACTCGACGGAGGGTGAGTAAGTTCTGGGGCCAGAATGCCGGGCGTAGAAGAGAAATGGACAGGCCTTAAGAATACTGTCGTTACTACTGCCAACTCCATCTTAGGCAGTAGTCGTAGAGATCGGAACGACTGCTTTGATGATGAGTGCAAACTAGCGACTGAACGTACGAATGCTGCATACTGGGCAATGCAGCAGTCTCATAGGACGCGGGTGCGCGTGGAGAAATAGAAAGAGCTCAGAATCCGAACGCATTCTGGATCGATGGGAAGTGTATAGCGTTTGAAATAATAGTGAATTCGTGATTCGAACTGACGCTATGACAGTTTGAATTACCAAAAATTGAACCTAAGCGTTACCCATCAGGCTACTGGTCGATTTTAGAATTTGATTTTTAAACTCGACTATACTCTACTGATGTGAATTGTTATGTTATCGCTATGGTATACGGCTCTGATGTATGTTCTTGTAAGATTCGATTTTCGTTCGGTGTCTTTCACTATTCGCTCGCAAGGAGAAATACAAAGAGCTTAGTAGATCTGAAAAAAGACCACAGACAAAAGAAGTGTTTGCGAAAAAAACTTTGTCTGTGAAATAGAGAAAAGTAGAGGCACCAGGCGCGGAAGTTCTACCAAATAATCCGCAGTATGACGCGGTACACACCACGCTGCACTTACTGCAAGGATAAAGAGAGTAATCTGATCACCCATCCTGAAGGCATTCTGGAGCGATGGAAAGTGCACTTCAATGAATTGTTAAATGGTCAGCTCACAGAAGAATTGAAGGCTCCACCAATGCAAAATCAAGACCAAATGCTGCCGCCACCGAGCATTGAGGAAACATTAAAAGCCATTAGACAGCTCAAATCAAATAAAGCCCCTGGAGCTGATGGCATACCAGCTGAGCTGATCAAACAGGAAGGGACAGCGTTACATCTCGCAATTCATGAGATCGTGCTGCACGTGTGAGAGCAAGAGGAGATGCCGGAAGATTGGCGTCGCGGTATAATTTGCCCCATACATAAGGAGGTATCACACTGTGCAGCAACTATAGGGGTATAACATTGCTGAGTACCGCCTATAAGATATTCTCCACTATCCTACAAGATCGGATAGCCCCATACGCAAAAGTCATCATTGGCCAATATCAGTGTGGCTTCATCCCCGGCAAATCAGCGATTGATCAGATATTCACCCTTAGGGAGGCGATGGAAAAATGTCAGGAATTTAAGATCCCATTATATCACCTATAGACTTTAAGGCCACCAACGACAGCATAGCCAGGGTAGAACTATATAATGCCATGAGAGAATTCGACATTCCAAACAAATTGATACGACTTTGTAGGTTGATCATTATCAACGTAACTAGTCAAGTAAAAGTAGCGGGATTGCTGTCCAAACCAATAAACATCTATAATGGACTCCGACAAGGGGACGGTCTGGCCTGCCTCCTCTTCAACCTGGCGTTGGAGAAAGCAATCCGTGACTCTGGCGAAACAACAAGAGGGACTATTGTCACCAAGTCCACCCAGATACTTGCCTACGCAGATGACATCGACATCATCGGTAGAACCGAATCGGTAGTACAGGAATCATTCACCCAGATTGAGCAGGCGGCACAAAAACTGGGACTGCACATTAATGAGGGAAAAACTAAGTACATGGTGGCAACTTCTGCGAAGAAAAGACCTAACGTTGGTCAAACTATCAGGGTAGTGGAACAAGAATTTGAAGTAGCGCAATCATTTAACTACCTTGGGTCAATAGTATCAGCCGATAACAATATGGAAGAAGAAATACGCGAACGGCTGATCAAATCCAACAAAGCCTACTATGGTCTATCAAGGCTCTTTAAATTCCGAAATTTATCCAGAACATCCAAGCTACTACTGTACAATACCATGGTATTACCAGTACTCATGTATGGATCCGAGACCTGGGTGCTTAATAAAAGGCACTCTGAACTCTTGGCCGCGTTCGAGAGAAAGGTCTTAAGGAGAATTGTTGGCCCCGTGTGTGAGGAATACGATTCCGGAGACGCTGCAACCATGAGTTGTGCGCAATCTACCTTGAAGCTAATATTGTAAGAAAAATCAAGCTCGGTAGACTCCGGTGGGCGGGACACCTAGCTCTAATGAGCGAAGAGGAGCCTGCCCGGAAGGTCCTTTGTGGCAGAATGTATGGAAGGAGACAGCGCGGTAGACCTTGTCTGCGATGGAGGGATGGCGTAGACCAGGACGCCCAGAGCCTGGGAGTACCAAACTGGATGATATCGGCTCGAAATTGCGACCGGTGGAGAGATTTATTAAATAAGGCCAAGACCGGATCCCGGTTGTAGTGCCGATGATGATGATGACTATAACTAGTAAGGCCTGCAGCAACCCGAAAGTTCATAACCTTACTAACTCTGCTACAACACCGTTCCCTGCCCTGGGTCCTTTCTCCCCACGATTCGCCGTCTGATGTGATTGCCTCAAAGTCACGCGAATATCCATACCGCTCATATCGTCTACAGTCCCGGTAAATAAGGATAACAAAAATGCCAGTAAACGTTTTCCTACGTTTGTCACAAACAATATAAATCCAATAATTAACACCTCAAGCTCCGTTCATGTTCCCATTTCGAAGGTTTTAAACATCTTTGAGATTACGTGGAGCAATTAAAAATGTAATTTACTATTTTTAACTAAATATTTGTACCTTGCCGGAGATTGTGATATATGCAGCTTCTAGACAGACCAAGAGAACATTGTCATCATTTCATTGTCACATAATAAATTGTTATGAGGACAATTTTTAAGTTACCCATTTCACTGGTCACCTAAGACAGCCAATAAGTTCATAACATCGGACAGCCAATATCCTTAATCATCACTGAATAAATACCCAAATAACAAGATGTGAAAACAACTCACTTTGGGAAATCCACACACCACGCAGATAAATTAACTTAAGTGCGCACAAATCTGCATATCGTCCTTCCCACGAATACCGGTGCAAACGTATGTTAAAAGGAAAACAGAATTATACGGAAATTCTCTTTATGATATGGTAGTCCTTGGTTCACACACAATTGTCGACAGGTCTAAATGCACATACGGGATCTAAAAACTTGTTCCGGCTTTGAAAAAATAATTGGAATCCTAATGAGGAACAGAAAACTATGGACCACATAACATATGTTATCGATTCACCTTTACACACTATTTAGAAAACACGAATGCTGACGGATATAAGCGAACACCATACCTTCGTTTATTGTTAGTTTCGGGATAATAAACATATGCACATTAACTAATCCTTTTTTGTTGTCTTTTTTTGTTGCATCCATTCAAGAAGGATATCAAGAGTATAGTTTTGTTTTTAACATAGAGAAGGTGTGAACATTTATTTTACCACTTTCCTCGAATCCAGTACCATAAATCAATTCTACTATAATATTCTTTTTGCCGAAACCCGTATTTCTGAAATTGAGCATCAGAGAGAATTCCTCATTATTTTTCTTTGTGTACTTAATTTTGGAATAACTATATCTTCATTCTTAGTTGGTTGTTACACTTCTATGATCATAAATATATACTATTCCATAATTTAGGAACTTGCGATCGTTTAGATCGTCACAATCTGCTTACCAATTGCGCCTGAATCGCGTTAAAATAGGGAAGAGCTGCACTAAAACAATACAGAGCGACAGAAATTAAAAAAGGCGTTGGGAAGGACAACACGGAAGCTTGAATTGGGGTAGAATGTAGACTAACTTGTAGATGTATATGGAAGGAAACAATAAGGAGCAAGAGCGAGAAGACAAAAATTCCGAACAGTTCTCATTGATAGCATGTGTTTGGGTCGGAACAATACGAACCTATATAACACAATACCTGCCAAGAGTAATTAAATCATGAGGTTTCAAAACGTTGTAAAAATGATAAACAAAGGCGCGCCCAAGAAGTACTACAGATAAGAATTTCACATTAAGGCAGTCATGCAGAAGATTGGGTGAATTGGATAATTACGGAGTTGCTATTTCAATCAGGTCAGTTCTCGATTGATTAATTGATTGTCGAAGACAAACTAATCAATAGGAAGACACTTCTGAGGATGACAGGCATATATGCCGAAGATAAACGATTTGCTTAATGCACAAGGACTTGCAGAAAAAGATTATGGCTCCCAACCAGGTATGTTCAAACAAATCTAATAAAAAGAAATAACATTAATGGAAAAGATATTGCCCAGATCTCAATAAAACTGAGTAAGATTTGTCTAGTCCAGTTAACAGCTTATGCAGGAGAATGTACATAGATTATAAGAAAAAGGGAAGTTAAAGGATCAAACATGAATAGGTAAAAACATGTAGTGGTGGTATAAAATATATATATGGTAAGAAGACCGTAAATTCCGGATAAGTTAAGTAGAAAGAAACAAATATAGTATAACATGACTCGAGGTAAAGGATATCATTTTGTGTAAACATGTGCGTAAACTGATGGATTTGGCGTACTTAACCCTAGACATACCAGCAATTGAAGAGTACCTATTTCTACCGAAACGAATGAAATTCAATACCAGTCTTTAGAAAATATGAATAGTAGGAGTTGCAGTCTTTATATTAGGTGTACAAATAAGTTTCCGCCGTTTTCTATAAAAAATTAGGAATTTATTGTGAAAGAATGGTACATTACGTTTTATTCAAAGTATTGTCCATTACTAGACACTAGTTTTCCCCATCTTTCTGGCAGCATCCGGATACTACTGTAGCGGTTCCGCCAAAACCAACGGTTCACTTACCTAAAAAACCCCCATAACTCCCATCCAATCACATAATTTCGCTAATGCAATAGCATTAGCACCTTAAATGCTTTACGCATCTAGGATTATCTAAGGTATAATCTAAAAAGCTTCAGTAAAAGAATTCTTACCTTTTCTTGCATCTCTTCGCATACAATTCCTGTAAGAGTTCTTTCTTACCTTATCATAAATTCCCTGTAATAAAATTCATCGGTTCGCATATCATACGGCCGCACATCAGGGAATATTACCCTTGAATTGGCTAATCCCAGCCTCAATATGTGTACATAAAAACCATCTATGCACACATCGGCTGTCGACCCTTTTAGCCAGCGATAAATACTCCAACACCAGCTGCATGTAATTAGCACCATACACGTTGAGACTATTTCACTAACTCGAACCATGAGTAAACAAAAGACCGCTGTTTTTCATCAGGCATTCTGGCGATACGCAAACAATTCAATCATTCTATTATAGTATCCCAAATGCAGCTACCATCAAATGAGTTGCAACTTGTTTACTCAGTTGAACTGTGGGGTTAGAGTAAGTGTCTGACACGACACGGATTCACTTCACTCCCCAAACAATCCAAAAGTCCCGCGAGAGTGTACCACAACTATAAAACTTCACCATGGGAAAGTTCCAACTCACGAATGACGTTACCAGAAATAAAACACTGGAGTTGTTAGTTATTGAAGCAAAACGTACTTTATTGATTATTGTTTTTCACTTATGGCTAAATTATGAGACTCTTTTGATACCTCGACGTGATCCATAGCTTTTTAGAAATTATTAATTTTTAAATCTCAAATCGTTGTACAAACACAAATAGTCATTCAAAGATTTGCTAGACAGAAGCACATTTAATTCATACATTTACTACACAGATGACTCTATACTCCCGCACAGCTTGGTAGCTAAAATCTGACTCTTCGATGCTGGGCGACATTGACCCAGCCTCGGGGATTGTGATGGGTTTCCACACACACCATCGCAGGGGAAACAAACCTTCCTTCCCCCCCAATGACCAATGAAAAACGATTTTTATTCCATTGGAAGGTTCGCATGAATATTATTTAGAAAAAATCGGATGTCTTTAGCGAAGGAAAGGGAAAAAGGAAAAAAAGGGAAAAAAAACATATGCCACAGGTCAAACATTCTGATCGATGCATGGACCGAGCATGTCGCCGCCGCCCGATAGGGATAAATTCCATGATTGACGTTAAGTCAATAGAGCCTTTGCCCAAGCTGGCAAGGCACAGGGTAAATGGGATAGTGAGGCTGGCGGTTTCCTATTCTGTTGGTCTTATATCAACAGACCTCAAGGAGATGACCGAGGTGACGATGCATGGGTGCATATTATTTTAGGATACGTTAATCCGAGAGATGTTGCCGTCAGGCAAAAATATTTTCTTGTGTTTACTTTGGGTAAACGAAAGCCGTTTCGATAGCCAGCGTGAGAATCGTGGCTACTCGTTGTTTGGGTAACATATCCTTAGTTATGACCGATGCTGGTGATCGTTCCTCGATACGGCAACGGATCGTATAATTGGTCATGCTGGTATCGAAACAAATATGCGTACTTGAAGGCCAATGGGTTATTTGTTCTTTTTTTTTTTTGAAGATCGTAGGGCATGCCATTGGAAATCTGTCTTGCAGATGTGCAAGCCAGCAAGTAGCCCGGCATGTCTTCTTGGACAATGGATGGGTGAAACGATAACACATGGAAAGGTTGGTGTGTGTTTGGTGGACATGTGCCGTCCATTATTCGGTCGATTCATGACGGATGCACCGAGGTAGCTCGGTTGATGCAATGGTTTGAAGTCATGGCAAGATGATAATCTTGTCATGAATTTATGTTTCCAGGAATGACCGTTCGAAGGAGGGCTTGGAACGGCCCATACACAGGTAAGCTGCGTAAAATAGGTGCAGGTAAGTTATGGTAATGGTAATTGCAGGTTAGGTGGGGTTAAAGCGATGGGTGGTTCTTCGATGCCTTGAAGAAGCCCCACAGAATTCTCAGGTCATAAATTCCTTTTATCGTATATAGTTCTGGATTCGTTTGCCAGTAACCTTCTCACATAAACAAAGATCTCCACGATCCCTTTTCCTTTCTTTGTTTCAGGTTCATTCCCATGGCCTTGTGGATGAAAAAAACCAAAGTGATCTTCACTCACACATACACATACATTGCCAAGTCCTTCTTCCTTGTTTTCACCACGAGAGAAACACTTGCTCTCTCGGGAAAACTCACCCCAAACGATTGAATATCGTTGAGTCGCTCCCGCTGTCCGTAGCGCTGCAGACACGCGAATATAATATAACCGGAGTCGAGAGTGTTCGAGTTTTAGCTGCACAAAGGTTTAGACGTGCGGAAGTCGATCGTGTACAGTGGAGGGTTACAACCACATTAGAAGCAAAATCTTTAAATCGCGTTGTCGCTCAAAAAGAGTGTAACTAAGATTAAGTTCAACAAAAATAAATTAAAACAATAAACCAGAACATTTACTTTCAAAGCAGTGCGTTTAACTTTTCCTCCAGTGTTTATTTCCGCTCTCCTCTGGTGGACATTGTGTTGCGGAGGTTTTGTTTTGTGGATCGAAATAAGTGATAGTCAGACAGGGCAAGGTCTGGTGAATACTGCGGGTGGGGTAGGACTTCCCAATGAAGTGTTTCCAAATAGTTTTTCACCGGCACCGCAACATGCCATCGAGCAATATCTTGGAGAAGATTAATTTGGTCATGTCTGGAGTACTAATGGATGCGTTTTTCCTTGGTTGCTCGTTCAATCTCTTTAATTGTGTTCAGTAGAGAACTCCAGTAATGGTTTCACTCGTTTTCAGCAATTTATAATACGCGACACCAATCTGATCTCACCAAATACACAGCATGAGTTTGTTCCCGCTAATATTCGGTTTTGCTGTTGATGTTGAAGCATAGCCAGGTTGTCCCCATGATTTTCTCTTCTTTGGGTTATCGTAGCGGATCCATTTTTCATCCTCAGTGACTATACGAAGCAAAAAACGATTTTTTTTTTTATTGCCTGGCAAGCAGCATTTCACGTATGCAAAGTCGGCGTTCAACGTCTTTCGGCTTCAGTTGGTATGGAACCCAATTTCCTTGTTTTTGAATCATCCCTAACGATTTTAAACGATGTGAAATTGCTTGTTGATTTACTTCTAATGTGCGTGCAAGTTGTTTTTGCGCTTGGGATGGATCTTCCTCCAATATTGCTTCCAATTCCTTGTCTTCGTACACTTTCGGCCTTAAACTTCGTTCTTTGTCTTCCACGTCAAACTCACCGTTTTTAAACTTTTGAAACCGCTCACGACAACTTCTCTCGGTCAAAGCAGCCTCACCATATGCTTCTACAAGCAATCGACGCGCCTCAGCGGCAATTTCTTCAAATTAAAAAAGTAAATCAAAAGTTCCCGCATATGACGCTTATTTGGCGCAAAACTAGACATTTTGTACGAGTAAAATATTTCTTGGCTCTAAAAAGATAGCTCAGTTTTCCTTAGGCTTACCTGACGATGCTCAACACGTGTTTATGCCATGATTCATTCCCACAGATCGCGACGCCAAGCAATTTCAAGCCTTCCCCAGATTTGAGGGTCTGGCCATTCATCATCAACTGTGGAATCGATGAAACGATTTGTACGCCTAATACACTTTTAAGAAATAATAAATTAATCGTAATATTAAAATATATTTTTATTAATTACCAATTCATTCATTAATTATTTATTTCTTTTATACATTTTATTATTTATTTTGTTACTTCTTTTTATACATTCAACTATACTATCAACATTTTTCAGTATAGGCTCCTGCGTGACCTTCACTCTTTGGCACCGATTAGAAAGGTTTAGGGCGAGTTGTTAGTCAATTGCACACGTGCTCTTCGATTCCTTCATATCTTTCGAATTTATTTCCTCCAAGTGATTTCATCAAAGGTGCCAACAAAAAATAGTCACGGGGAGACAAGTCTGGGCTATAAGAAGGCTGTTGAAGGGTTTCCCGGCCCATTTCTTCCAATGTATCCCTTGTAAAGGATGTGGGATGAGGCCTAGCGTTGTCATAAAGAAGGATGACATCTCGAATGGGCATACCTCGTCTTTTGTTTCGATGACTAACAAAAAAATAACAAAAAAAAAATGTTGCAAGCACTTTTTCGGCTTAGAGACGAGTTTTGGTCTTCACTGGGTAGCCTTCATGCTTCCTTCGCCAATCTGTACTAGTCATTTTTGTCTCATCATATGTGACAATACGGTTTAAAAAATCTTCCCCTTTTTATTGAAATCGATCCAGAAGAGAGAACAGAACCTGTTTTTGATTTTCGGTCAATAACCTCGGAACCCACCGCGCAGTAACTTTTTTTGAAGCTATGATCATTAGTGATAATGGATTGAACACTTCCATACCTGATACCCACTTCTAATAAGATTCCCCCAACAGTTAAACGACGATCAGGTTCGTTAAGCTATCGAACGGCTCCGATATTGACATCTGAACGACTTGTCCTTGCGCGTCGACAGTGTATCATCACCAATCTGTGACTTCAATCGAGAAAAAATTTCCGAAGGTTTAACGGTCTGATTTGTTACAAATTGTATAATAATCCGTTCCGCAACAGACGTATGCACCTCTTGCTCGCTCATGGCTGTACTGACCACAAAGTCGAGCGCGACCCCTAGCCAAGCCGGTTCATCTACTCTTCATAAACCAGACAACAGTCACGCACAAGATTATCTACCTTGCAAATTGTTGCTAAGCGAAAAAGTAAAATTACCGTTTATATCTAAAAAAATAAATAAGCTTTTTCAAAATAAGACTGGATTATTTAATCTAGCATAATTTAATTTTTAAAGGTAAATCTACACAAGATGCTCTCCTCGAATTTTGTTACCAAATAATGTTTCACTTCGATGGGAAAAAACCTACAGCTGTTTTGTTACTGACATTACTAAAGTTTTCGACATCTTGAATTCCGACTTCTTTTTGAGAAAATTGGAAAGATGATTTCATAGTTCATGTTCGACTGGTTTATATTTGAGAATAGACTACACTGGGGGTGAAGATATATGGTATTAGAAGTGGCAGAATAATTAATCTAGACACTTCTCGGGAGCCTGTTTTGGTTCAGTCGTGTTTTGGGTCTGTAACCATACAGTCGGTATATACAGGGGTTCGCCAACTGCTTTTGGTGATGGCATTGCTTTCTCGTATAGCTTAGCCAGTTACAGAAATTGTCAAAACATGCATAACTACACTCACTAGCTTTTATTGACGAGAGCTGCTATCTTCACGATGAGGTCGGAAAGTTTTCAGCCCACCCATGTATTTGTACTTAATCTATGACATTAACTGGGATCTAAGTTTGTTGAAACGTTGGCTTGCTGAGAATAATTTAGAAATAAGTTCTAAAACTAAATGAATGTCCTCATACGATCTGAAAGCAAAGGGTTTGACAAAAGGTACATGACAGTTTTGTATTTTAATACAAAGGGATCCTTAAAGGTTTTTCAAGATCTGTCAAAGTCGAAGATTTATATTTTTATCACGATGAAGTTTACGCACGAGCAACGAAATAATTTCTACCGACATTCATAGTCAGAGTTTGGAGCTTAACGTTTACTTCGTATTTCGGTCGTAATAATTGTTCCACCAGACAAGTTGTGTGTACTATACTAGATAAATGTGAGTCAAAATACTCACTATTGGATGTTGCTGTACTAGTGAGAAAATGTTTGATTCGAAGCTCCGAAAGTACTGTTGCTGTTGCAGTGGGACAATGTATGATTCGAAGCACCGCAAGTATCGTAGCCGTAAGCGACTCAGTTCAAAATTAGCCAAATCCTTCCATTCCACCCCATTTATAGGAATTAAGAATAAACGCTCCTGAGTGCCTCAGATTTAAGTTGACTAAATTTTCTTGTCCCCACATGCAGGGCCAACAATTCTCCTTAAGACCTTCCTCTCGAACGCGGCTAAGAGTTCAGAGTGCCTTTTATTGAGCACTCAGGTCTCGGATCCATACATAAGTACTGGTAAGACTCTTGTACAGTAGCAGCTTGGATGTTCTGGATAAATTTTGGGATTTAAAGAGCCTTGATAGACCATAGTAGGCTTTGTTGGATTTGATCAGCCGTCCCCGTATTTCTTCTTCCATATTGTTACCAGCTGATACTATTGACCCAAGGTAGTTAAAAAAAAATTCGTGCTCCACTACCCTGATAGCTTGACCAACGTTTTGCCTTCTCTTCGCAGAAGTTGCCACCATGTACTTAGTTTCCCCCTCTTTAATGTGCAGTCCCAGTTTTTGTGCCGCCTGCTCGATCTGGGTGAAAGAATCCTGTGCCGCAGAATTGGTTCTAACGATGATGTGGATCCCACCTGCGTAGGCAAGTATCTAGCTAGACTTGGTGATAATAGTCCCTCTAGTTGTGACACCAGAGTGAGGGATTGCTTCTCCAACGCCGGGTTGAAGAGGAGGCAGGCCAGACACTCCCCTTTTCGGAGTCCATTAAAGATGTTTATTGGTTTGGGCAGCAATCCCGCTATTTTTACTGGACCAGTTACATTGGTCATGCTCAACCTACAAAGTCGTATCAATTTGTTTCTAATGTCGAACTCTCTCATGGCATTATATAATACTACTCTGGCTATACTGTCGTAGGCGGTCTTAAAGTCTATAAATAGATGATATCATGGAATCTTGAATTCCAGACATTTTTCCATCGCCTGCCTAAGGGTGAATATCTGATCAATCGCTGATTTGCCTGGGATGAAGCCACACTGATATTGACCAATGATGGCTTTAGTGTATGGGACTATCCGATCTTGTAGGAAAGAGGAGAATATCTTATAGGCGGTACTCAACAATGTTAGACCCCTATAGTTGCCGCACGCTGTGATATCTCCCTTCTTATGTATGGGGCAAATTATACCACGTCTCCTCTTGCTCCCATACGTGCACCGCGATCTCATGAATTGCGTGATGTAACGCTGCCCTTGTTTGATCAGCTCACCTGCTATGCCATCTTCTCCGGGGGCTTTATTTGATTTGAGCTGTCTTATGGCTTTTAACGTTTCCTCAATGCTGGCTGGCGGCAGCATTTGCTTGTTATCTTGCATTGGTGGAGCCTCCAATTCTTCTGTGAGCTAACCATTTAGCAATGCATTGAAATGCACTTCCCATCGCTTCCGAATGCCTTCAGGATCTGTCATCAGATGACCCTGTTTACCCTTGCAGTAAATGCAGCCTGGTGTGTACCGCGTCATACTGCGTATTATTTGGTAGAACTTCCGCACCTGGTGCGGACCTCGCTCTCTAGTTTTCTCTATTTCACAGACAAGGATTTTTTCCCAGGCACTTTTCTTTGGTCTGTTGATTCTTTTTTCAGATCTTCTGAGCTCTTTGTATTTCTCCTCGCATACCCGTATAACGTTTGGGATAATAGTGAAGAACATGTGATACGAACTGACGCTATAACAGTTAGCGTCACCAAAAATTGAACCTAAGCGTAACACAGCAGATATATTCCGCAAGTATATTCCACTGATGTGAATTGTTTTGTTATCGCTATGGTATACGGCTCTGATGTATTTTCTTATTCGATTTGCCTTCGGTGTTCTTCACTATTTGCTTGTCTATTGTATGTGTATTTGTTAGAGACGCCACACCCGCGTCCTATGAGACTGCTGCATTGCCCGGTATGCAGCATTCTTACGTTCAGTCGCTAGTTTGGACTCATCATCAAACCAGTCGCTCCGATCTCTACGACCACTGACTAAGATGGAGTTGGCAGTACTAATGACGGCATTTTTAGGGCGTGCCCACTTCTCTTCTAGCGCCGGCATTCTGGCCCCAGGGTTTACTGTTCATCCGTCGAGCTTTTCGAAGGCGAGTCTTAGCGCATGACCAAAGGTGTTATTGGTATTCTCATTGCGTAAGGCAGCTGTGTTGATTCGAACCTGATCCGCAGATGCCATACGTCTCCGTAAGGCAATCCGCGCTCGGAAAACTGTACCATCAAGATAGTGACCCGAGTCGACGTTGGCACCTCGGTACATTCGTACCGTCACCAGGCTCGGGGAGTGGCGGCGATCTATCAAGACGTGGTCGATTTGGTTGCGAGTGGCTCCATCAGGTGATACCCAGGTGGCTTTGTGGATATCTTTACGCGGAAACTTGGTACTTGCAACGACCAAGTTTTTTGATGCTGCCAGTTCGATGACTCGTAGTCCATTGCCATTAGTGTTCTCATGCAAACTATGGGAATCCGCGTAGTGACTGAAAACCGGCTCCCGACGTATTTTCGCATTCAAATCACCGAGAACGAATTTCACATTATATCTTGGGCAGGCACAGGTTCGACGTGCTCGTAGTATTCATCTTTTCCGTCGTCAGGGGACTCCTCTGTAGGTCCGTGAACGTTTATGAGGCTTATGTTTTTAAACTTGTCTCGCACGCGAAGAGTACATAGCCTTTCGGTTGTTACATTAAAGCCGATGACGACAGGCTTCAGTTTTTGGATGACTAGAAAGGCTACCCGAGCACATGGTGTTTTGGATGACAGCTGTAATAAATGTCATACTCGTTTCTTTGAATAACACCACTCCCCGTCCATCTTATTTCTTGTAATGCTGTTATGTCAGCCTTATATTCGGACAGGGCATCGGCTAGCTGCTGTGCGGCTCGAGCTCTGTATAGTGAGCGGACGTTCCATGAGAAAATTCTTAAATCGTTTAGCCATTTTCGCTTCCGTAGTCGTCGTCGTGTATCCGGCTCACATCCGAGGCTTATTAAATTTTCCATAATAATTGGTTTTTACGGGCATGGTTATTAGCCTTGCGGCCGCCTTTCTCAGGATGTCTTTGCATGCATTGATTCTTTACTTGGCGGGTGCCAAAGTAGCTATCCAGGGGCGAAACGTGGAGACTGGATGTCAACTTGGATTAAACAGGGACCAGGATCGTCCTGGCCTTCGCCGAGTTGAAAGCAATCAGAGAGCCTGTATTTTTTATTTGTTAGACAATATGGTACATTTATATTTTACAATTAGTATTTAAGAGATTTTGGCGCAAGACTAATGACCTTGCCCAGAAAAAACAAATCATTATGGAAAATTTAACAACCCTCAGGACTTGCTAAATAAGGCCAAGACCGGTCCCCGGTTGTACTGCCGATGATGATGATGATGATGATTTAAGAGATTTAGGACAGCAATTCCCTTACAACTATAATCTTAAATCTATATAATGAAAATAGCACAATTTTAGTGAATAACAAATAATAAATTAAGGGAAAACTACAAGAAAAAACCCTTATTTGAATCTTAAGACTAATATTGCACGAGCTTCCGGTTATTTTATATAGTAATGACCTCGATATAATTTTCATAGACAGAGTACATATGTACTGATTAAGGATAACGCAAGACGGGAAACGAGAACATTGTCAGAAAAAGAACAATTGACGAAGAAGTTTCGATTGATTTTGTCAATAAGGAACTCTACCGGTTTAACGTTAGCGTTTTCATGTAGTTCATGTGTCGAATAATGCCATGGCAAATTCAGCAACATTTTCAATATTTTATTTTGACACCTTTGTAATTTTATTTTGTGTGTGCGAGCACAGTTACACCATACAGGCGCCCCGTACAGGAGTATCGCTTGAAAAATGGTTTTAAATATTATAATTTTATTTTCGATGCTAAGCTTTGACTTACTACACACTAATGGATACATAACTCTTACGACTTTGTTTATTTTGTCTATTGTGGTAGTGATGTGTTTTTGAAAGATAAGTTTTTTATCACGCAAATTTAATCATATATTTTGTTTTTGAATTACTTTTTTACTAAATGAAAAAAATAATTTTGAGTGATGGAAATCTTTATTTGGACCTTTAGAATATTTTCTGTTAAGTTAAGAGATGACTGCAGCTGTCTAGTTCGCATTCGTGAAATATGATTGACGTACGGCGCCATTTGCAAATTTATAATTCCTCCGATAGGTTGATTAATTTTGCGTCACACTATATGTATATATGGGGGGGTGGGAGCGAACATACAGGGCCAAGTTTCTGCTTTCAACCTGGCGAAGGCCAGAACAATACTTGTCCCCGTTCAATCCAAGTTGACATGCAGTCTCCACGTAACACCCCTGGCCAAGTAGAGAATCAATGCATGCAGCGACATCCTAAGAAAGGTGGGTGCAAGGGTAATAACCTTGACCGGAAAAACCAATTATTATGGACAATTTAACAAGTCGCGGGTAAGGAGCGGATACCGGTGGAGAGACTTGCTAAATAGGGCCAAGACCGGATCCCGGTTATAGTGCCGATGATGATGATATATATATATATATATATATATATGTATATATATATATATATATATATATATATATATATATATATATTTGTATATGTACATAAACACATAAAGAAATAAATATATAAATACACATAATAATAACACAAGCATATGAACATACATATTAAGTGTACTCAAATATTGCTAATCTTACTCAAAAACTTGGAAATAGACATCGCAAGTCGACATATTTCATCCAAGATGGACATGGAATTAAGATATGTAACCAGACTTTTCTTAATTGTTAAAAATAAATAAGCCATGGAGTGACCTGTAAAGAAAAGCAATTCAAAATTCAAGGATCAAAACTTGAATTACTTTGACAAGAAAATGATCCTCTGTATTCGCTGAAACTGATCCTCTGTATTCTAGTATGTACTATTCAAATTGTGTCATTTGACCCGGTCGCTGCTCAAAAATGAGCAGTATGTCAAAAAAGACCACACAAGGTCACTATTCTACGGAACAACTCTTAATAACATACTAAAAAAAATTGGTTCGTAAAGCTCGTTCTCGAAATGTTAATAAAACTCGTCTGATAATTGTTATCCCATGCGGCTTACTCATCAGACTTGGCTCCTACCGGTTGCCACTTGATTGCATCGATGTATTGTGCACTTGCTGATCAGCATAAGAAAAATAGAGAAAAGTAATGTGACTAACAATAGAGCACAATTTGAGCAAACCAATAAACGACTTGTTATCACTCTTCTGAATTTGACGTTTTTTTTTTCAAACAATTTTTTAACGTATACAGAAGAAAAATACGTTTTGATAAACCGGATTTAAAACAAAACATGTAAACCAATTATTTTGTTTAGATCTTAGATTAACATCTTTAAGTGGAGTAGAAACAAAGAAAGAAAGACCAATAATCAATTTTTACATTAAGTACTACAGCTAACTTATAATTCTAGTGATACAATTGTTTACATGCATACATTACACAAACTTCAAACATAACTGAATGTGTGAATAACTATTTGAGTATTATAGGATTTAATATTAACAGTTTTCCTGGAAAATGTCAGAAAACCACCACTTTTATTTTTTATTTTTTTATTTAATCTAATCTAATACTTAACTTAACTCTAACTTAATCTAGCTTAACCTAATTGATATTATAATAAGTTAAATATGTAATGTGAGCTGGGGAATGTAGGGATTGATGGTTAAGAAGGTAGGTTTTCGTGGGATATGGTCAGTTAGTGGCCTCGGGTGGGGTAACACTTTCCGATTGTTCGCTAAAACGCAGAATGTTGGAGAATGGTTGTATGCTACAGTATTTGAACTGATTGGGTGCAAGCTCTGTGTTATGGTACACTACCTCATTGGAGACATTAACCAATCTTCCAGAGGTGAAGAGAGTTCTGGCGTGGAGACAATTCAGGTAGTGAGCCCAGTTATCTAGAGGAATTGGTTTTAGTGAAGTTATTACGGAGTTGGGGTTATATGGGAAGTTTTCAATAAATTTGGTAGACAGCTCTAGGAAGCATCTATCAAGACGGTCAATATTAGCGGCATTGTATCGGTATCGGTATCGGCATTGTATCGGGTCGTCGGTTTAGGTCAGTGATTAGCCCATTACCTTCCGAAAGTGCGTATCTTCTACGTTTGGGCGGGTGTTATATGATACCACAGTGGACACGCATATGTGAGTGTGGGTCTGATTATTTGTTTATAGATGAGCAGTTTGACAATGTGGGAGAGACCGTTAGGTTTCCACATCACTCTTCTACAGAGATTCAGTTGTATTGTTCTTCACCAACCCCGTAACCTAAAAAATCCTCGTCTGTTTTACCTACCAGCCCACCACACTTCGTATGACCTTAACGAACGTATGCTACGCAACATCAACTCTTACCCCGCTTCCTTTGATTTCAACGTCACCTCTCCTGCTCTCAAACCCCGTGTTATAGTCCGGCGCCGTGCTTCCTCTTTCGAGGGAAGAGCGGGGACCTTTTATTATTCCTTTTCTTCTTTTGCTGGTCCTGTACGGCCAACAATCTTATTAGAACTTTTCCACTCTGCTGATAGAAGGCAGTCACATCCGCAAATAGTTAAACCAATTAGGTCACTCGCTCTGGTTCCTAAAAATTCTCCACGTATTATGATCCGCGTCCTAGGCGGACCTTCCTTTGGTGAAAGTCCAGTTACAACTGGCTGAGGCGCCATTAACAAGTAAAACCCTTTATTAAATTCAACGGCTCTTAAAGGGTTTTAGATGATATTAAAACTCATATATTATCAATATATTTATATCATCTTAGGGGTGGTACTTCACATATATATATATCAACTCAAAAGTTCTTAACTCACAATTCAAACTGAAACTAAAACTCAAAGTCTACTTTCTCCGAATTCAAAACTCAAACTTTACTCTCCAAACTTCAATCTCAAACTAACTGAACTTTACAATTAGAATTTCTCTCTACTTATGGAACATTGTGTTCTAATTTACTGTAAATTATAATATGAACAAAACAAATTTTCTCAAAGTATTCCTTTACTTTCTGTGACTTTTAAATTGAATAAAATTTGAACGAAAATCAAAGTGCTCTGTTTTGAAATAAAAAGGGGCAAGTTATGGAAAGGGGCATGTTATTAAATGTATTGTGATTGGCTTGATATAATATTGTGAATAAAAAGGGGCAAGTTATGAAAATGTATTGTAATTGGCTTGATATAATATTGTGTATGTTTATTTATGGTATGTATTAAATGAGATGTTAGATATGTAAGGAGATTCAGTGTTAAAGCTAATAGGGGTAGTATTCTGGAATACAACACCCGTCTCCTTACTTTCTCTTCTTAGCCCGCACCCAAGTTATGTAAATAACGCTTGTATTGGGCTGAATGAATGCGGGCTTTGTTTTTTTTTTTTTTTTTTAATTAGATTTCTCGAATCTATAGCGCCGAGTGGGCGCCCCGAGATACCATCAAATAACTGTTGAAGTTCTTTTTGAACAGTTGCAAGTTGTAACGCTCCGGAAACACTCGCGCGGGAAGGGAGTTCCACAGCTTCCCCACTCTGTAACGGAACGAGTTCTGATGCAGGGATGTTCGTGCCGTCGGGAGATGAACCACAAACCGGTGCAATCCGTCGGATTGACTTGTGGGACGCATATAAGCCGAATTGCGTGGAACAATACCACGAATCTCCGAAGAACAGTACCCGTGTAAATATCTGTAAAACAGGCAGATGTCGGCTACGCGCCATCGATGCGATAGCGACTGTAGTCCCGACGTCAGCGCCGAGTCCCCGATCAGGCGGATCGCTCGTCTCTGTATGCTCTCGAGTAGGTCGAGGGTATATTTAGGAGCCGAGCTCCAAACATGAGCCGAGCTCCAAATATTCGAGCGCGGGTCTAATTTGGGATTTATATAGGAGAAGAAGTTGGGACGGAGTAAAATAATTCTTGGCTCTAAAAAGATAGCCCAGTTTTCCTGAGGCCGATCTGGCGATATTCGACGCGTGTTTATGCCATGATACATTCCCACAGACCGTGACGCCGAGCAATTTCAAACTTTCCCCAGCCTCGAGGGCTCGGCCATTCATCATCAGCTATGGAACCGATGATCCAGTTTTCTTAGTGAATGTTGTACATTGAGTGTTCGCTGCATTGAAGTCGACGAGATTGGTCCTTCCCCATTGCAGGACCCTATCTAGATCCTGATTCAGAGAGTCAGTCTGTCTATATCTCAGCTGATGCGACGCAGATGCACCAATCGGCCGAACACTCGAAAAGGAGGAAACAAGCGTACTATCATCCGCAAAACTGAACAGTTTGTTATCCGTTGTTTTCAACAAATCATTTATGTGAAGCAAGAACAAGGTTGGAGCCAAAATAGAACCCTGGTGCACTCCTGAATTAACAGGATACAGATCCGAACCCTCGCCGTTCACAACAACCCGGATCGATCGATTCTCGAGGAAGCTCCTCGTTCAGTCGCAAAGTTGTTGGGAAAGTCCATATGAACGAAGTTTTCCCAGCAATGCCCCGTGCCAGACGCGGTCAAAAGCCTTGGAGATATCCAATGCGACCGCCCTTGACTCACCATGCCGTTCAATCGCAGATGTCCATATATTGGTTATAAGTGTCAAAAGGTCTTCCGTTGACCGCCTACCACGGAATCCGTATTGACGATCATTCAGATGTCCGTTGCTCTCCAAATACTTAACTAACTCTGTATTGACGACCTTTTCCATCACCTTAGATAACATAGACAATAATGTTATTGGACGGTAATTTTGTGAGAGATTTTCCACCAAGCAGGAAAGGTCCTCCGTGCATAAGAGAAGCGGAAGATTCTGCCAAGAACCGGCGATAGTTCTGGAGCACAGTTCTTAAGGACTATGGCTGGTATTCCGTCCGGGACGTGGAAAGGGTGCGAAGAAATCTCGCAAATCGTCCCAGTTAGCAGCCCCATACTTCCATACATGGCGAAGCTGCCTAGGCCGGTTATTCGCTTGATATGCAAGTGCTTGTGCGACAAATACCAAGCAGTGATCTGAGTTTCCCAGTGGCGCAGAAACTTCTACGGTATAAATACTCGGTTCGGGTGTCAAAAAAGAGATTCAGGGTGTTCGCATAATCACCTCGGGCATCCGGCACTCGTGTTGACTCCCCCACGATTTGAGTTAAGTTGTGGCTTACAGCAAATATCTCCGCCAGCCTCCCAGCCTCGTCGGTTCTGTTAGAATGTAACAACCAGCCGGAATTGTGCACATTAAAATCGCCAAGGACAACAATTTCAGAAGCTGGGTGGTTGATCTGTATCCAGTCGACGGTATGTGAAAGATGTTCGAAGAATGTCACCGGTAGATCGTTGTTCGGGGAGCAGGAAAGACAACAAATAAATTTAACGGAATTCCTCAGCACGACCCTCAACCATATGATGTCCATATTATTGGGTTCCAACGCCTCCATCCTCTGGCAAGCCAGATTGGACCGCGCGAAGACGCAGACTCCGCCCATAAAACGGAATCTCGAATGTAAGTCGTATGCTGAGCAACGAAGATATGTCGAATCAGTTGACGAATCGACATGTGTCTCAGTTAGGGCAAGGATATCAGGTTTCGGTGTTTGCAAATATTGGTGGACGGCGTTTACATTCGTATTGGTGAAACCGATGCCCCTGATGTTACAAAATGTCGTCACCAGTCGAGCGCGGGCAGAGCCTCGAGAGCGAGTCCGATTATGCGATGACGAACCTCTTAAAGTTCCATTATTTATCATGATATCTGCATGATGTTCCCCCTGACCTAGTCCCCCCGGAGATCCGAATGGGAGACTAGTTTACCTCCGCAATTCTTTATATCAGAAGGTACCATCATGTCTTATCTCCGTGTCAGTCCGGGCCATCAACCACACATCCGAAACACCGACGAAGATTTCTCTCGTCGAGATCGCGGAATGTACAGCGTGACGGGGTGGTATCTCACCTTGGGACCAACTACCACCTAACCAATCTTTTCTCGAACCGGTCCATCAGCCAAGCCCCGAAAGATGGCCAGGGATTTCTCCCGACCATTTCACGGAGCCTAAAGCTTGATGGGGTAGTATTTCACCGGGCGCACAGGGCATTGGGTCCCCGGCTACCACTCAGCCTTTAGTCGCCTTTTACGACAAGCTGGTCTAGCTGTGAGTATATTCTAACGCCCTACTCACACGCCCTACTCACTTAAACCCTAAACCCATCCTCATTCCCGTTTTCAAGTTTTCAAGCTTCCGGCCTATTTTTGTGCCCTGTCTTGCCACTTACTCCACCCTCTCCCTCCCCCTTTAAATTAATTTAATTAATTTATTGTTAATCCCTAGTTTTTAAGTTAGTTCATAAGATTATTTTTATATATTCTTGTACCGCTTGTACTAAGCATAATAAATGGGGGTTCTGCCCTCACCAAATTCAAATTACGTAAAGTATTTTTAATGCGGGTGGAGAATGAAAGGTCGTTGGAAAAGGTTATTCCCAGATATTACGGCAGTACAGGTGGAGTGTTGTGAGCGAAAGCCAAACTAGGAACTTGGGATAATAGCCATGTCACTATCAAATGAAAGGGAATTTCGATATATCTTGCATTCTAGTATCTTGCTTAATATGTTTAATAACGATATCGAACGATAGTTACTGGGGTTGTTGGAAGGACTGGACATATTGATAAGGACCATAACCGTGATTTTCCAGTTATCTGGGAAATGTGATGGGTTAATTATATGGTTGAGAAGAACGACAATAGGGACTAGATTTGACGTGAGAAGTCTTTTGTAAAGAAGGTTTGAAATTCCATCTAAGCCTGTCGACTTTTTGTCGTTGCATGGTGCTATAAATTCTGATAATTCGCCTGCTGTTAGGAATGACGCATTATCCAGAGGGTGAGACGGTTTGTTTGTTTCGTTGAATTCCACGAGGAAAGGGGTGAAAGATGGGATCATTGTGTGTGAGATGTAGACGTTTACGGTAACTTGAAAATTGGAGACTGAGAGGGAGTCGGTTTGTTGATGGATTTTATAAAAGTGATTAGCTAGACAGTTTGCTATGTCAATCTGTAATTGGACTAGGTGATTGTTATAGGGTTGATAATATAATCGATTTAGGTATTGTATTTTCGACTCGTTAGTCGGTTGATCAAGTGGTTATCTTCTTATCTGAAAGATCGATTCTACTGTGTCAAACTCAGATCCTCCCTTTCCAATCCTTTACTTCCCACATCAGGGGCTCCACAAGGCAGTATTGCGTGTACAACTTTGCTTCCGCCGTTTTGCAATAGATGGTTGTAGCGGTAAGTGGTAGTTGAAATAAATAGATCATAGATGTAATACAATAAGCTTAAGTATTTGTAAACATAACGCCATCGAAATATTAGTCGATTTGTGTCTGCATCATAAAGTTATTCTCGATTAAACATGTCAGCTTACGAGCCAAATTCTCGTCATTTGCGGGAGGTTTTAATTTTCCGCTTTAATATGAAGAAATCTGGGGCTTAGGCCCATCGAATGCTCTCAAATACCTATGGTGAGGACGCTATTAGTGAAAGAACGTGCCGAGGGTGGTTTCAACGCTTCAAGAACGGCGATTTTAACGTCGAAGACCAGCATGGCGGTGGAAGAGAGAAGGTTTTCGAAGATGCATAATTGGAGGCATTACTTGATCAAGACTCGTGTCAAACGCAACAAGAATTGGCAGGATCATTAGGAGTGACGCAACAAGCCATTTCAAAATGCCTGAAAATCATGGGAATGATTCAGAAACAAGGAAATTGGGTGCCGTACGAGTTGAAGCCGAGAGATGTTGAACGGCGTTTGTGTTTTTGTGAACAGCTGCTTGCAAGGCAAAGACGGAAGGGATTTCTGCATCGCATTGTGACTGGGGACGAAAAATGGGTTCATTACGATAATCCCAAGAGTAGAAAATCATGGGGATATCCCGGCCATGCTTCCACGTCGACGGCCAAAACGAATATCCACGGTTCCAAGGTCATGCTCAGCATTTGGTGGGACCGGCCCGGTGTGGTGTATTATGAGTTGTTAAAACCGACTGAAATAATCACAGGCGATCGTTATCGAACGCAATTAATGCGTTTGAGCCGAGCATTGAAAGACAAACGGCCGCAATACAACGAGATACGTGATAAAGTGATTTTACAGCATGACAATGCTCGACCCCATGTTGCAAAAGTGGTCAAGACATACTTGGAAACTTTGAAATGGGAAGTCCTACCCCACCCGCCGTATTCTCCAGACGTTGCTCCCTCGGACTATCACTTGTTTCGATCAATGGCACACGGCCTGGCTGACCAGCACTTCCGGTCTTATGAAGAAGTAAAAAATTGGATCGATTCGTGGATCGATTCAAAAGATGACCAGTTTTTTCAACGCGGGCTTTGTATGCTGCCCGAAAGATGGGAGAAAGTAGTGGCCAGCAATGGACAATACTTTGAATCATAAATGTATAACCAGTTTTTTAACAATAAAGCCTCGAATTTCGAAAAAAACGGCGGAAGCAAAGTTGTACACCTAATAATCTAGGTCCCCCCCTATTTATCCTTACCATCAATGACGTTGACTCCATTATTAAATACTCAGCCATCTCCCACAATGCGGACGACGCCAAACTCTACAAAACGATCATCTCCCCTCTCGACTCCTTACTTCTCCAAGCGGATCTCGACAGCTTCTCAACACGGTGCCGTAATAACTGCCTCGAACTCAACGTTGTCAAATGTCACTCCATCACCTTCTCCCGCAACCCCCCCTCTCCTCCCGCGTTACTACTTCCTGCTAAACCAGCAGATATCATCTGTATCCTTGATACGTGACTTCAGGATCTTATGTGACAGGAAGCTTAACTTCATCCCGCATGTTGATGACATTATTCTTAAGGCCAAAGCTGCGCTTGGGTTTGTGAAACGCTGGTCTAAAGAATTCTCTAATCCTTACGTTTCCCATTCTTTCGACATGGCCTTCATCCGTCCCCTTCTTGAATACGCCAGTCAGGTCTGGTCTCCACGCTACTCGTCTCATATCCACAGAATCGAAAGCGTGCAACGTCGTTTTCTGAGTTTTGCCGTCCGCGGACTGAACTTAGTAAATCCTCGGATTCCCCCCCCCCCCCCCCCGCACAAGCCGGCTCCATCTGTTTAACCTCAACACACTAGAGAAGCGCAGAACTCACGGTGATATCCTTTTCATCCACCGTCTCCTTTCAGTCGCAATCAACTGCCCAAGCTTGCTCTCCACCATTGCACTTCACACTAACCCCCGTAACCTGCAAAACCCTCGTCTCTTCTATCTACCCACCCACCACACTTCTTACGGCTCTAATGAACCCATTTCGCGAATGCTGAGGAGGGCAAACTCTTATCCTACCTCCTTCGATTTCCACCTTAGATCTACTACACTCAAACTCCGTCTCCTCTCTTTCCCCGCCTGACCTTGCCCCGCCCACCGTCTATGCCCTTACAACCCATACACATTCCAACACATGAAACTCCACAAGCACGAATTGGAAGAGCTATACCGCAAACCTACGATAGTGAGAGTAATCAGATCGCGAGGATTAAGATGAGCTGGACACGTGGCGCAAATAGGGAATGATAGGACCGTGCATAGAATTCTTGACGTAAGCCAACGGGAAAGAGATCGGCAGGACGGCCGCGACAGAGATGGGAGGACAATGTTAGGTTGGATCTCGAGGAGATCGGATCGGCTGGTCAAGAGTGGAAGGAGAGTGCACAAAACAGGGAACGATGGCCGAGTCGAGTCGGTGAGGTCATGAACTTCCGGGTTCCTACAGGCCAATAAATAGTAATAGAAATAGAGGTGTAAACCTGGTGGGCAAATTGTTTTAGTTGTCCATTTATCAGGGAAGTGTTGTATTTGATTTTTAATAAAATGGGGAGTAACTGCTATGTCGTTTTCGTCTAAGCTGTTTTGTTATGGGTAACAGTTTTGTAACGATGTTGGGTAAAGGTTTTCGTAAATGATTATGAGGGATGTTCGTAGGTGTGTGGCTGAAGAGGACTTTTTTCTTATTCGCTCTATTCCTAAGGTTGCTTGATCAATTTCAGCAGGGAGTAGGTTTGAAGACTCTTGCAAAGTATAGTCTGTAAGACTGGCAACAATGACCCTATTAACTCTTCTCCAGTTTGGCCTGGAGAAATTTGGGATCGGATTGAATGAGTAGCGTGTTCGAGGGCGGAGACTTGTACAGTGGTGTGGACGGACCCATGATGAGATGGAAATTCGAAGGATACTGTAGTGGGGTTAGTCGAGTAGATGTTTACCGATTTTAGGAAAAAATCGACTGTTGATTTAGTTGAATTGAAGATACCTGTTGGCTTTTCGCGTCAATATATGGATGGAGTGGAAGGAGTGCTAGAAGTTGGCAACCGTATTTATTGCACTTAGTGTCGTTGAATGAAGTATGGCGGGCATTCCAGTCTCCTCCTATTATGAAAGGTGAAGGTAGAGACTGTTGGATTATTTCAGCGATATCGTAACTAGAGAAGTTTGGCTCCCGAGAAGGGTGAATGTATGCGGACGACAATACAACGACTTTGTTGCTTCTGCAAAAGAGTTTAACTGTCGTGTAATTAATATTATTTATATCGGTGAACCTAATTTCGGAAAATTGAAATTTCTTGTGTATTAGAATTGCAGTACCTCCACGAGGTCCAGTGGTCCGTGGATTGGAAAAAAGTGTATAATTAGGGATAGATACTCGGGAGTTTGTTTTCAGTCACGTTTCCGAGAGGAGGAGGATAGTTATCAATGAACAACCGGAGGTGCTGTCTACGAATATTGGAATAGATGGACTCTCCATTGAGGGAAATTGTGGTTAAATTAACATCTGTAAGCCGGTCTTTCATCATCGGTTTAATCATGTTAACTCCGTCCTCATCGACACATTAAACCAAAAATACTTCATCCCGTTGGGAATCTTTAGATTTGATAGATTTAGAAAATTCTATTACAATCTCCCACTTATACGTTTTTTCTACCTCTATTATTTAGCTCTTAGCACAGAACAAAGCTATGCTATATTATTTTGCTTAAAATACCAGTCACAAGTCGAGTGGAAAAATATGTGGAATGATGGGTCCATATTCAAATGCCGCTCGTGACCACTTAGGAGGTTTAATTGAAACTATTTTTCCATTCCTGTGAACGACTCTGGCGCAAGACTAATGACCTTGCCCGGAATAAACAAGTCATTATGGAAAATTTAACAAGCCTCAGGATTTGCTAAATAAGGCCAAGACCGGTCCCCGGTTGTAGTGCCGATGATGATGATGAACTACTGACAGTTTATGAAGTGATTGTAGGCCTGAAATTTGTTTCTCAGTAAATTGCCTTTCTATATGAGTTAAAAAACTAATGATTGCCATAGTTATAAGACTAGGCAGGCTTATGTCATTTATTTTAAGTTTACATTTTATCTTAATGTCTTCTCAGATATATACCCACAATTTATGCCAAATTTATCTCTTACCGCAAACATTATTTATTTTATTTATTCCACATTTAATTTCATTCAATTTATTTAACAATCACTTCATTTAATATTTTATTTCTATTTCATACCAAAGATCCTTGAAATGGATATTTTTTTTAGAAGGAAACGAAAATAGGAGAATCGGCCCTAGAAATGTTTTTTTTTTTATTACTTCTCAGGAAAGGGGAACCTATAGCGCTGAGTCGGTATTTTTTTTCTCGACCGGGTCCATCACCCAAGCTCCGAAAAGTGCTCAAGGATTTCTCCCAACCATTCCACGAAGCTTATAGCTTAATTGGGTGGTACTTCACCAGGCGGCTGGGCGTTGGATTCCTACTTACCACTCAGTAATTGTGCCGAACTGGACAATAGCAAGAGTCGTCCGTGGAACCTAGATTTGTACAATCAAACGCAAGACACAACCTCCTTACCAACTCAGCCATTAACCCGGTTTTTTTTACACTAACGCGCGCACAAAACGGGATTTTGAAGTACACTTAAATGTCAGAGCACAGTGCGAGCGGATGGAGAGGAAGTGGATAAGGAAAGGAGGTGTCGATGTATATTGGTCTTGAATGTCTGGACATCACAACGACCAGGAAACACATGATCAGGCAGAACATTCCACATTCGTGTGGTTCGGCTAAAGAATGACTCTCTATGTTTATTTGTGTGCCTGAAGTCCACTTTCAACGTGAACTGATGCGTATTCACAGATTGACGGGTATCGCGGGAAAATGTCTGAAGGGGCACATTCAGCAAATTCAGTTCAGCAACGACCGTGAAAATACATATAGAAAAGAGATAGGCATGATACGTTGCGCCTGTGTTGTAACGACGGAATTGATCGACTTACGGCTGAGTCCCCAATAAGTTTCACTGCTCGTTTTTGCATCCTATCGAGCACGTGTAGTACAGTTTTGGTGATAATAATTTGTAACTATGCCATGTCAAAAACAATAGTTAGTAATCCAAAATCCTCGCATATCAATTGAAAGTATGTAATGGGTATAGAGACCGATAGGATCTTGAAACTACCATTTAATGATAAGGTATTTTCAAGTACCACTTTCGAGTAGCCTCCAAAATTGTATTATTTGACACTTTAGATTATTTCCTTTAAAACCAATTCAGGTCATTAATGTCAGCTGATAATTCAACAACCGTTTTGGTTACCCATGTTTACCTTGTTTGCCGAAGTATAAGATTCACAGTTCAAGGGGTATCAGAGGCTTCTACAATAGTACGGGAAAACTCGTGAGTGGAGCGAAATGAAATTTACTTATTAATATAAAAGTAAATTGTTGAGTCCATGGAAGAAATATGACTCCATGGCAACAAGATCAAGCAGTCCATAAGCACACAAATTTATTTATTCTCATTTTTTGTCAATTTCGTGTTTTGAATGAATTTCGCACTTAAACGGCATACATATGTCGACATTCGGGAATAATGTATTGTGATAAAGCAAGGCAGTATTCCTTTTCCAAAATTTCTAAAATTCTAGGCTCAGCAAACCCCAAAACAAAGAGGAGAGAGAAAAACAATGGTAGAGCAACGTCTGAGAATCTCCCAGAATATTTTAGAAAAATCGATGGCGTCGATTTTTGTTATATTAATTACATGCTTTCGGCCGGCCACTGAAGTCACTAGGTTCTGCCGTTGATATCGAAGTTTTATCAGATTTATTGAATAAATGTTATTAACAATAAACAAAGTCAAAGTTTAGTAAATTGTGAAAGGCGACAAAAAGGTAGAATGGAGTGAATTAAATGTGTGACTTGGTGTCTCTAGTAAACGAAAGGACAGTTCAATTTTTCGAACATTTTGTCATCTTCATATTGTTAATATTTTTGTTGAAGTCAGGATCCTCATTTATTAAGCTTAATACAAACGATATTGGATAAAGAAAAACAAAAAATCTATATATTTATATATAATATATATATATATATATATATAATTAACTACTAGCTTAAAAACGAAGGTATTAAAAGACAATGGTGTATGCGCATACGTATATTTCCGGTTAACTAAGAGATGGCACCAGCGAAAAGTACGCAGCATATTAATTTGACATATACGTCATTTTGTTCGTCTGAGATTTAACTACAAACACACGCAAGTTGAGTCCACCAAAAATTAGGGTGTTTGTTTTATCGTTCAGTGATCATTTCGGATTTTATGCCTGAAAAAGAACATTTGCGGCACCCATTGCTTTTCTTATTTAATCATTAGGAAAAGGCTGTTGAATGTCATCGTTTGCTGGTAGAAACATATGGTGAACATGCTCCATCAATTAGAACATGGTGGGGGGGTCGGTGGAAAGTGTGCCGAGATCCAAGGGAACTACTTTAAAGAGTATTAAACGTCTGTAACAATATCGTTATTAAATCTATGTTTTGTTTTTAAATTTCATTACTTTCCGGAATAACTAATTCATTACAATGAATTAATTGATTTTTTAATTGCTTAATAAATAATCGAGAAAGGAATTCTTAAAAAAGGGTCGTTTTTCGGTAATCTCAATGGGTATAGCCCGTTAATGTGAGTACCAACCAACCAGAAATAAATGTACCAAACGTACATACTGCTACACCTCGCTACACAACCCCCCTCAATTAGCAATCATCCTCAGCTCAGAATTAGTACTCATATTGCACACAAAGAAATTCCCACGTAATTGACGCCTCTTCCCACAGGTAATTAATGTTCATATCGCTTACATTGCGATATTCATTCAAAAACTACCTATGATGCATATGCGCTTCTCCAAGCAAAACGCTTATCGTGTATCGTCAATTCATATCCATATTGCACACGATGCAATCAAACCATAACAATTCACATACGATATCACATGACGCATTCCCACTTCCCAAGACCACACGCTAAATGCATTTTGCTTCATATTCAGAAAACCATGCAAGCACCTGTCCTTGGACCTATTCACACGGTTTCATATTTCGAATGAATTTTTTGCTTCATGCCCGAGAACAGGTGTCATACAAGTCATATGATATGGTGCCTTCAAAAGCTATTAGTGACGACTCAGCTGGGTGTCGATCTGCGGAAGGATAGACACAGCAACGAAACGCAAATCGATCGAACGATACGATCTGAACGTGGGCCAATGTACTTTAATTGGTTCGGTTTCGACAATTTAAAAGTGGTGATTTCAATGTGAAAGACAGTGAGCGTCCTGATAGACCACAAAAATGTGAAGACGAGTAATTGCGGGAGTAATTGGATGATGACCCAATTCAAACTCAATGGCAATTAGCAGAAGCATTATATGTGTCACAAGAAACAGTCAGCAGACGTTTACGAGCAATGGGGAAGATCAATACAAGGTGTATGCATACGTTTTTTTGCCGGTTTAAGTAGGAGATGGCGCCAGCAAAATTATGCAGCGCACAGCAAAACTAGCGAAAGACACCTTGAAATCGCTTGGATGGGACATCCTTCTGCACCCGCCGTATTCCCCAGACTTGGCGCCATTTGTCTATCACCTCTTCCCATCAGTGAGGCACGCGTTCGCAGAGTAGCACTTCCGCGATTTCGAGGAAGTTGGAAAATAGCTCGACGAATGGTTTGTCGGTTTGCCGCGTTTTCATAAATTACCTGGAAGATGGGCGCAGTGTGTAAAAGCCGACGGCCAATATTTTGAATAAAAATAAATTAATTTCCCTAGAAAAAAAATTTTTTTTGTGCCAAAGAGACGGGAAAAACGTATGCAAGTGTGTGTCTGTGAATTGGGGTGGGGGCTAAGAGGAGCGGGGTTTGATAGCAGGAGAGGTTAGCCAGCCGCCAGCGGCATAATACTAGCGATGTCAAGTTAGCCGGAGACCGAAGGAACGTGTTAAGCAAATGGAGAAATTATGATCCAAAACATTCACATAGCTTCCACAAGCAATAGCCAATAGAAAAGGCGGATTGAATTAATGTTAATGAGAGAGATATGGGATGGAGAGTCATTATAGGGATTGCAGGTCAATGGCCGAAATCAAGGCCAATCAGAAACTGTTTGATATGAGACAAAGAGTTGCAATAAAAATTCTTCGTCTTGATTGCAGTAATTTTCGGAGCATCATGGTAGGTTTATCAAACCTGTCAGTAGTTAATTATATAAAAAAATCTTGAGTTTCGGTGCAGCAATATTCAATATTGGCTCCTCGATAGTATAGTGGTAGGGGAGCCTCTGGCGCAAGACTAACGACCTTGCCCGGAAAAACAAATCATTATGGAAAATTTAACAAGTCTCAGGACTTGCTAAATAAGGCCAAGACCGGTTCCCGGTTGTAGTGCCGTTGATGATGATGAATATTGAAATAGTGAATACATTTTTAATCAAAGATAACTCGAGTTTCTTTTCGTTGTTTTTTAGTTCACACGAATAGGATTCCAGTCGCGCCGGTTATTGTTATTGTTGATTTTATCTTCAATTAAAATTTAAGATTGTGCTGTACCTCAGCGTACAAGACTAGTATTTCGGTTGTAGTCATAGTGTTTTAATCTATCAAACCATAAGAAATAATAAAAGCTCCCAGTGGACAATAAAAAGAAACGTTTTTTTTTTGCTTTCGGCCCACATAAAAAACGTTACTCGCGTGTATTTAAATTGAACTTAAAATTACACGACGTCGAACAAATTTTCAAAAACGATTCGAATAATTGTTTTTGTTTTTGTTGTTTTGTTGGCCTAAATAGTTCTATGATCGCTACCTCGGCAATTCCCTCTACACGGCATTCGTTCAATTACTTTTTGAATGTAGAATTCAAGTGTGGTCACCGTAACTCGATTTTCAAATTTTTGGGATCAAATCTATGTAGCATAGACTCATGTTATACATTTTGAATGGGCCCCGTTAGAGCAGCCAACGGGTTCGTCCATATACGATAGAAATTCCTATTTTAGATATGCATTCGATTGATAGCAATTCGTGATTGAATTCGCACACTGATAAATGAACTACATCAAACTCTTTCATTTAGCCATAACATTCGTTCAAAACCTCCTGTTTCATATTGACGAATGTTATGAGTCGATCTCTCGAATATCGTTTAAAAACAATGACTCACCAAGATATTCGACATCCACCATTCCAAAAAGCTTTCATAAGCCGGCCGTGCCGTTTTGGTCAAACACGACTAATACGGCCAACCATCATGCAAGTACTTTGGATACTAACCAATTAAATATCGAGAAAGGGTGATTGTAGACTAAATTAAAGATTAGAATTATGAATGACGTTAAGACTTCAATTAAAATTATAATTATAACTAAACTTAAAATTATATGTAAAGCTTTAATTAAAACTATAATAAAAGACTAGTAGTAAGATTATTGTAATTTAATTAAGGTGTCTACAAACATTTCCGACAATTTTATTAAGTTAATACTTTACTCCTCGAATATTATTTTAAGCTACGTAAATAAGTAAGTATACGACAATGAGTGAAATTAACTATTACGACAAAATTCAGCAAACCAATCGTTCAGAAAATATGACAATTTTTAAGAGGTATTTGATTGCATAAATATCGAATACAGCTACGTATCAAAATCAATTTAATTTCTGGCTCACCGTCAGTTGTTGGTCGTTGTTTTGATCACTGAAAATATTGTTTCATTTCTGGTCACAGAAAGGCCAAATCAGAGGTCACACCCACAACTTCACGATCTCACCTCTATCCTGTATTTTAACGTTTCCAATTTATTGAATACACAAAACCACAACACAGAAGAGCCACATTAAATCGGACATATCACTATTGCCAGCATATAAAATTGACCACAAAACTAAAAAAAATATCATAAAAGTACAATAACAAACTTAATTGTATTCAAAAACAGAAACCGGTTTCGTACAAATTATAAAGCGTCACGATTCTCGTTCAGTCGTCAATAGTAAAGCACGACTGTCAAGTTTTACCTGCACTGTGAGTTAATAAGATTCAAATTCTTAGAAGCCGTTGTCTTGGCGTCGCTTCCCGGATTTAAATGGTGCCGTGACTATATCAAAAGCTTTTCATGTCAGAGCGTTTCGGAAGTACCAAGATCGCCAATTTATCCGCAAGTTAAATGCTATAATATTAACGAGAAACTAAACCAATAAAAAGCAATCAAGTGCTTGGCAGACCTAACAAGAGCCGATTTATCTAATCAAGCGAAAATTTATTTTTAATGAATTGCGATATAAGCTGCCGTTAGCTGTGAGAACGCGGACTAACTAAGGCCTGTGACGAATCCCCAACACCTTTCTGATTGCTACACAACTAAAGAAAACAACAGAAGGCCGATGATAAGTAAACGCAGGTGCCTCTCTTGACGCTGGTTGTACAGTATACACTAGAAATTGTCAAACAGCCGACGGTTATTATGTACAGTAAAAGCATATTTTTATGCATTTAGGAATTAATGCTGAATCAGCTATCTAAACACGGAATGGTTAAGTGGGAGCATTTTAAGTAATTTAACTGAAAGTAAGTTAGTTCAAAAACGTACCTATAATCATGCTGCGTTTTTCCCATCCGCATAATGGTCATATAGAGAGACGATTTCAGAAACCTCAACAAGATATGTAGAAAGTAGAAAGAAGGAACTTGGTTTTTGTGCATTTAATAAAAAGCAGAACACAGCGGTGCTCGGCCTTCGCCCGTAGCTAATCTAGCCGAAACTTCATGCGTCACTATCTGAAATCTGTCCCTCCCCGCCATTCTCGAAGTAATCTTCGCTCCAGGACTCCCACTTCAAATTAGCAAATTACTTTACCCCATTCTGTACAAACTTGAAATAACGAATGCACATGAATTCAATTCCTGCAACGCAAAACTGCGTTATATTATTAAAGAAAAAGAGACAATTGTATAATCCAAGCTCAGAGACTCTCAACCCTCGACACCCAAATGCACTCTTAATTGGAATAAGCTAATTTTTAAGTTCGCAAAAAAGTCGAGTGCACTTACATCGTTGAAGAAAATTAACTTTCAATTCTTGGTTCAGTTCAACAGTTCAACTTTTAACTGGAATGATACATAAACATTTCACGCTATCCAGCCTGACCGCGAAATACAAAACTTGGATTTGTCTTAAGCTGTGAGGACATTACATGTGACAGTTGGTATTTTTTTCCCCTGCAACAATAATGTGTCGGGTTAAAATGGCAACGAATTGTACATCGCAAAAGATCACTGACTTCAAAGAAGTTGCACCAAGCATTTCCACGCAAAGCAAAACCATTCTGTATTTCTTTTTGACGTCGAGAACCGTATTCCCTCAAAATAGCCCTCACCACATCTCCGAACACCCATTTATACGCTGTGATAATCCACATATGCAGCTATCTATCTATTTATTGGCCTATAGCAACTCGAAAGTTCATGACCTCGCCGACTCGGCTGCGCCAATGCTCCCTGTCCTGTGCACTCTCCTTCCACGTTTGGACAGCCGATCCGATCTTCTCAAGGCCAACCTAAGATTGTTCTCCCATCTCCGTCGTGGCCGTCTTGCCGGTCTGTTTCCCGTTGGTCTACCGTCAAAAATTCTACGCACGGTCCTATTATTGCCCATTCGCGCTACATGTTCGGCCTTCCTAATCTTCGCAACCTGATTACTCTCACTATTGTAGGTTTGCGGTATACGAGGGTTGCGTTTTATATTTCGGGATTAGAGAACAAAAACAAATATTGATCATCGAAAATCACTTTATTGTTTTTCAAAATATTCCCCATGAAGATCTATACACTTTTGGATGCGTTTGAACCAATTGTCGAAGCACTTTTGCCACTCTGATTGAGGTATCTCCAACACATGCATTCTGAATGCAGCAACCGCTTCTTCAGGTGTCGAAAAACGTTGACCTCTCAATTCGTTTTTTACGTACGGGAATAAAAAGAAGTCATTCGGTGCCAAGTCAGGACTATACGGCGGATGACCCATCAAATCGATGTTTTGGGTGCTCAAAAATGCAGTTGTCACAGCCGATGTGTGAGAGCTCGCATTGTCGTGGTGAAGAGTGATCCGTCTTCGGCGGTTGGTTTTCCTGATTTCTTGGAAGACAACTGGCAAACAAATGGTTGTGTACCACTCAGAATTGACTGTTCTGCGTTGTTCTAGTGGTACGGTTGCGACATATCCAGTTTTTCCGAAAAAACAGGCGACCATTTGCTTGGAAGTGTTTCGTGCGCGAACAACTTTTGTTGGATTTGGCTCATCTTGAAACACCCAGACAGTCGACTGCTGTTTACTTTCGGGCTCATACGCGTAAATCCACGATTCAACACCTGTCACGATGTCATAGACGTGTTTCGAAGCACCGCGACCGTATTTTTTGAGCATTTGTTTCGACCAATTGACACGAGCCTTTTTTTGGCGATTGACAAATTGTGTGGGATCCAACGCGAACAAATTTTTTTGACAGTCAAATGTTTATGCAATATTGAATGTATGCTGGTCCCACTAACGCCTAAGGTTGTCTCAATTTCACGATAGGTCACATGACGATCTTCCAATATCAGTTCGCGCACATCATCAACGGTTTTCGGAACAACAACTGATTTTGGACGACCTTCACGAAATTCATCTTGGAGTGAACTACGACCACGATTGAATTCACCATACCATCGATAAACACTGGTCCTTGATGGAGCTTCATCGCCAAAAATTGAATTAAGTTCATCCATGCACTCTTGCTGAGTTAATCCACGCCGAAAGTTGTAAAAAATAATCGCACGAAAATGTTGACGATTTAATTCCATTTTTGGGCCGAGATGAATCTTTTAAGTTACTGTAAACAACACAAATAGCACTCGTATGTCAAAACGTTCTGAGTGCGTATAACCTCAAAAATGTCCAACTTTACGACAGAGCTGTCAATTGCCGGATTGCAACGCTAGGGTTGCCAAATCCCGAAACATAAGAGGCAACCTCGTAGCTCTTCCAATTCATGGTTATGGAGTTTCCTCCTTCGTGTGCCGCTTCGTCATATTAACCGGCGAAGAGGTTATTATCCTTAAAACTTTATTCTCGAATACGCGGAATTTGGTTTATTCCCGTTTTGTGAGAGCCCATGTTTCGCATCCGTATAAAACAATCGGCATGATTATGGTTCTATAAACAAGGAGCTTTATATTAGGTGATATCAATCTGGATTTCATCAGTTTACTGACTGCGTGCCAACTAGCGTTACCGGAATGTAGTCTTTTGTTAATTTCCTTCGACATTTCGTTACTGGCCGAGTATCGTTCCCAGATATTTAAATTCTTTAACTTTTTCAAATATCTTGCCTCTGACATCTTCCCCGAGGTCCACGTGCTCTCGCCGTAATCTTTTTTTTTTTTTTAATTTTCATTAATTTCTAGGCACATCTCTTCTGCCGCTAGCATGATGATTTCACTGTTTTTACTAACAGTTTCTAGATTATCGCCCGGAACAGCGATGTCATCCGCAGAGGCGCGCACTTGTGTGACTCCGTTCAGGGATGATCCGACCATGTTGTTGTCTTGTACTTCTCTGATGAAATACTCAAGCACAAGATTAAAAAGACAGGCCATCCCCCTGTTTTAATCCGTCCCGGATTTCAAATGGTTCTGAGAGGTGGTTTTCTATTTTAACTCGCCCTTTGTTTTCGTTCATGCAGCTTTGCATTAAAGCGGCATATTTTTTCGCTAACCCCAGTTCAACCACAAAATGGTAAATTCTTTGCCTCGGGACTGAGCCGTAGGCTCTTTTGAACTCAACAAACAGTTGGTGAACCGTCTCTCCGTATTCCCACTTCTTTTCCAACATTTGTCTTATTGGAAACATTTAGTCACTCGTTGACCGGTTCCTACGGATTCCGCACTAGTAGTCTGCCAGTATTTCTTCTGGGTACGGGGTGATTCTCGGCAATATGATATTTGTTAGTATTTTGTATCTGGTTGGGAGCAATGATATTCTTCTGTAGTTTTCGCAGTCAGATCTGTCACCTTTTATGAAAATAGGGACGACTATTGAGCTTATTTGGTGGCATGTTGAGGCCCGACTCGGTGCTATAGGTTTGCCTCTGTTGAGAGAAGTATAAAAAAATTCTACACTGTTGCAATCAGACCTTGACAACTTCTCGGCTCGATGTGGTAATTCTGCTTCGTACTTAACATCGCCAAGTGCCTATCTACGAGGGTAGATCAATGAGTTCTTAGAAACGGCTGCGATGGCGCTCGTAGCATCGCTAATGGCCTGTTTTTAGAAAGCATCATTCCTCATTACATATCTATAAATTTTCAATTTCTTTTATGTTTAAATTTGGAATGATAAATAGGGTATGAAAAAATATCTGCGAGATGTGTGCCGCATTTGCTCTCAGCTGAAAACTTTTGGACCGCATGCGTCGCAACCCGGATGAGTTTCTACGCCGATTAGTTACTGTAAATAACAAATACATGGATGCACCACTACACTGCCGAGACGAAAGGTCAGTCAAAACAGCGGATTGTTAAAGAAGAAGGAGCACCAAAGGAGGCGAAGACGGTGAAATCTGCTGAGACGGTTATGGCTACTACTACAACCTGCAACTGCTCAAGAAGAACTGCAAGAGTTATTTTGTGGCATATCGAGGCGTCGTGTCGGGGTTATAGGTTCTCCACTCCCCAGAGTCGTATATATATATATATATATATACATATATATACATATATATAACAGTTTAATTGAAAAGTCCCCGTCCTGACACATAGATGGCGGCACTAGAATTAGATCCATATGATTTTTAGTTAGCCCTAACCTTCAAAAGACGCGTGTATAAATTTGACAGATGTCGTATCATTAGTTTGTGAATTATAGTATTTTGAGTGAAGCAACTTCTGTTATTGTGAAAAAAATGGATAAAAAGGAATTTCGCGTGTTGATAAAATATTGCTTTTTGAAGGGAAAAAATACAGTTGAAGCAAAAACTTGGCTTGATGACGAGTTTCCAGACGCCGCCCCAGGAAAATCAACCATCAAGGATTGGTATGCTAAGTTTAGACGTGGTGAAATGAGCACCGAAGACGGTGAACGCAATGGACGCCCAAAAGAGGTTGTTACCGACGAAAACATTAGAAAAATCCACAAAATGATTTTGAATGACCGTAAATTGAAATTGAATGATATAGCAGGCACTCTAAAGATATCAACTGAACGTGTACATCATATCATTCACGAATATTTGGGTATGAGAAAGCTCTGTGCAAAGTGGGTGCCGCGCGAGCTCACTTTTGACCAAAAACAACGACGAGCTGATGATTCGGAGCAGTGTTTGGAGATGGTCAAGCGTAATAAACCCGAGTTTTTGCATCGATATGTGACAATGGATGAAACATGGCTCCATCATTTCACTCCGAAGTCCAATCGACAGTCATCCGAGTGGACTGCACACGATGAACCCGCCCCAAAGCGTGGAAAAACGCAACAGCCGGCTGGCAAGGTTATGGCGTCTGTATTTTGGGATGCGCGCGGAATAATTTTCATTGACTATCTTGATAAAGGAAGGAACATCAACAGCGACTATTACACAGCGTTATTGGACCGTTTGAAAGACGAAATCGCCGAAAAACGACCGCATTTGAAGAAAAGACAGTGCTGCTTCACCAAGACATTGCACCGTGTCACAAGTCAGTGAAAACGGTGGCAAAAATCCATGAATTGGGCTTCGAATTGCTTCCGCATCCACCGTATTCTTCAGATCTGGCCCCCAGCGACTATTTCCTGTTCTCAGATCTCAAAAGAATGCTCGCTGGCAGGAAATTTTCGTCGAATGAAGAGGTGATCGCCGAACCTGAGGCCTATTTTGAAGCGAAGGACAAATCGTACTACAAAAAAGGTATCGAAAAGTTGGAGGGTCGCTATAATCAGTGTATCACCCTCGAAAAGAATTATGTTGAATAAAAAAAACGAATTTTGCCAAAAAATGTGTTTTACTATGGAAGGCCGGGGACTTTTCAATTGCCCTGTTATATTTATATATATATATATATATATATATATATATATATATATATATATATATATATATATATATATGTATATATATATATATATATATATATATACATATATATATATACATATTTATATATATACATATATATATATTTATATATATATATTTATATATATATATATATATATATATATATATATATACATATATATATATACATATATATAATTAGTCAGGCGCATCAGAAACTGCACAACACGTGCTTGATAGGACGCAAAAACGACCAATGACTCTTATTAGGGACCCAGCCGTAAGTCATTCAATTCTGTCGTTAGAACATAGGCGGACCGAATCATCACTATCTCTTTTTTATAGGTATTATTACGGTCATTGCTCAACTAAACTTTCTGAATATGTTCCGCCTCTCCAGACATTTTCCCACGACATCCGTCAAACTGAGAATCCGCATCAGTTCACCTTGAAAGTGAACTTTAGGCGTACAAATCAATGTAGAGAATCGGTCTTTAGACGAACCACACGAATGTGGAATGTTCTACCTGATGATGTGTTTCCTCATCGCTGTGATGTCCAAGCATTTAAGATCAATGTACATCGACACCTCCTTTCCTTATCCACTACCGCTTCTTCCGCTCGCACTGTGCTCTGACATTTTCGTAAGAGCTGACCCAATGCAAATATCGCGCCGTATAGACCAGTATTGGCATTTCTTCCACAATATCATCTTGACGTCTTTCTGCGTAGATAGATCTCAAATGAACTGATCGGCTTCCCATAATCGTCTTAATTTGAAGGCATTCCCTTATAAAATTCAATCAACATAATGACTGTTGCCACTCAGCTCTGTGGCACCATAAACCTTCAAATGATTGAGAAGCTACCTCTTCACGACAAAAAAGTTACTGTATGGTACGGTGTTTGTGATGATCTAGTCATCGGGTCGTTCGTCTTCGAAAATGAACAGCATCATCAAGCATTAATCAAATGCGTTATCGGGGGCCTGATATCCGGTTCTTTGGCGCAGATTCTTCGTGTAAGTGGTACGGATCACTTCTGGTTTCAATAGGACTGTACTCCACCACTCACAACGAAAGCCACAATCCAGTTTTGAAACCATTGTTCTCCGGTTGTTTGATATCAAAAAATGATGACATTGACTTTCCTCCACGTTTACCTGATTTGACACCGCCAGACTTTCGCCAGTGGAGATACTTGAAGTCAAAGGTTTACATCAACAAGCCGATAGAGACGAATTTAAGATCAACATATCCCAGGAAAATGGTTGAAACATAAGCTAATATGATGGAAAGTGATTAAAAACGAACAGATTGCGTCACTCGAACTCCTGGTGACCACTTACGCGATATCGCATTCAAAAACGGAGGTAAATAAATCTTCCTAAACTGAATTAAATGATTTTTACTTGAACAGCAAAAATGCTTTTTTTTGGATTTTTTTAAAAAACAAAAGTCCTCGCCCAAGTTGGGGCCTCTATATATTCTTCGATTCATCACATTTGATCAATCCATAAATAACCTCTTTTATTTTACGTTTCTCAAGAAAAGTGAACCTGTAGCGCGGAGTAGGCGCATAGAATGCTTGTTTTTCTCGACCGGATTCATCAGCCAAGCTGCGAAATATGAAGAATTTTTCCCAACCATTTCGCGGATTCTGCAACTTATTGGGTGCGATTATATGGTACAGGGCATTGCAACTCAACCTAATACTTAGTAATTGTCCCAAACTACCACAATATCAAAAGCCGGCAGTTGAATCTACTTAGGGACAATTGAACGCATATCATAACACAATAGACCATCTACCTAATAGACAATAACAAGAACACAGATTACCGGACATAATTTATGCCAATTAATACAGTCAAATTAAGTTCACGATTTTCTTCTAAGTGTTCTATCCACCATTTCATTCTACCATGTTTGTAGGTAGAGAAACCATATAGAAACATTAATAGTATACTCGTAGTGGTCCAGAAAACTTACACTTGCCCAACGCGTTCTCTATTCATTTTTACCACACTGGATCACACACATAATTTTCAATTCGGTATCTTAAATCTTTCCTTATAGTTATTCAGTAGGAATCCAATGCATGCCGGAATAATTACCTTAACTAGCCCCAAAATCCTGAAACGACTTCTTCCATTGCATTTTTTGACATTTATATAACCGGATATTGAATTCTTTTGTATCACGTGACCGGACAGGATAAAAGACTTGGCACATCTAGTTTTAGCGCCAGTAGTATAGTATGATAAGCTTAAGCCATCACAGACAAAAAATATGAGAAGTCTCTCCACTTTTATCCCTCAAAAACATATATAAGTCTCTAAACGAGCTTTTGTACAACCATCCAGGCGGCGGTATCAAAGCCTCCCAAAGAGCAATTGTCAATCCTCGAGAAACTGCTTAGTCTCTCACGCCTTAAATGCGTTAAGTTGAGACCACCTTCCGATCAGCTTCACAGTGAACCATGAAGTATCGGTAAATCGTACCAGTTTATACCACAACTATTCCGCCGCCAACTGGAATTGTTATAAATCATATATAAACACGAACTTGGTTCTAGGTGATACCAGCCTAAATTCTATAACCTGCAGCGAGCACATTGATATCCTATGTAACAATTTTGTTTCTGTTATCTACAGAGCGGCCGATCTTGCGATACGTAAATGTTCCACAGCTCCAGATGATAAGGCACCGCTTCCTGAAAATATCTTACATCTGATTAGGCTACGACACTCTGAAAAAAGATAATGGCTTCGTTATAGAATCGATTGCTTTCTAGTTAATGTTAAAGTCTTAAATAATATTATTAAAAACTAAATCTCAACATATAGGAACAAGTGTTGGAATAAACACCTTTCCTCTCTTGCCAAAGCAAGCAAACCGTTCTGGAAAATATCAAAAATAATTAAAAAGAGAGGGTCAAGTATTCCTCCGTTTAAAGTTCACGACAAGTTGTTTATTTCTTCAGTGGAGAAATCGAACCTACTTGCTAACACGTTTAGTAAGAACCACTCCATATCTATGCATCTAAGCGACGCGTATACTGAGGCTGAAGTTGCTAACACTATCCATGTACTTTCTCCATCACCAGCTGAAAGTACTTACGCAACTAATTTTACAAAATTAACGAATTGATAAAAAAATCGAAATCAAAAAAGGCTGCTGGTCTTGATAATATTAACAACAAATTAATTAAAGCACTTCTGTGGGGTACGAGGTCATTGTGCCGGCGCACGACACGGGGTTCTACCTCGTCTCCACCAGTTTTAAAGTGTCTGCCGTAGACCGAAAGAAAAACACAAACGAAACTCCACAATGCAACGTCCACAACAGGAAAAAGAAACGCACTGATTTAGTTTACTCCGTTTTATTCTCTTTAAAATTGTGAAGGATAATTCTCTTTATAAAAACCACTTTGTTCGCAGCCATTATTAAACATGTTAGTGTTTTTATACTTCACTTAGAACTAATACTTAATATTAAATTGATTTTTATAAATTTTAAACACGGTGAAACACTACTTTCTCGGCACGACCTACGCCTCTCCGCCGCGCGACGATTCAACCCTCGTTTGGGGTGAGTTTGGTGGCGTGGTGGTACATATCCTCTCCACTAAGGATGTGTTTTTACTTACCACCAGAGAAACGTAAAGTCTCTCTTGGCATAGCAAACCAGATCTGTGGCGGTTCCGCCAGATCCCACGGCTCGCCTTCCTGAAAAAACCCCCATAACCACAACCCGGTCTGCACCAGATTTCGCTAATGCAATTCGCATTACTATTGTAAATGCTTCATGCATTATATAGATCACCATCTGTAATCATAAAATCCCTATAAAGAAAACTTACCTTCATGCATCCCTTCGCATACAATTTTTCATAAGATTTCTTTGTTTTCTTATTTGGTATTCTGAACCAATTCGGTACCAGACAAATTCCTGTAAACAAAATAATTCGGATTGCAATCAATGTAACCGTCATGACAGGGACCATAAATATCGCGCCGTCTATTTTCCCAGCCGCGTCATATACCTTTACATACACATTGCCTGGCAACCTTTTTTGTTTGTCTTACCAACAAACAACCCAAGCAGCTGCATATAATTAGCGCAATAGACGCCGAAACCAAATTCTCCAGCATTTCCTAATGCAAATATGAACCCGGTTTCTACTGCAGCCAGAGATGCCATAAACATCCAATTTGCTTTTAGCACCTTTTTCTCCTAACGTCGAAAATAGCGACGAGGCATCGTATAAACATGACCCTCATTAAAGAGCGAACCATTTGGTCGCCTTTTCTTTTGTCCTTGCCGCCTGCCTGTTTCGCTGTTCCACTGCACGTGTGAATAGCATTGATCTCAACGATCCCACACATACCACCATGACCTTTATTACAAGATCTGGTTTCCTATACCACCAAGAGAGACTTTACGTTTCCCTGGTGGTAGGTAAAAAACGATACCAGCTGATTGGAGAGGATATCGTTTGAGTCGTATTCCAACCACCGTTCGCGACGGTCGCGTCATCATCCGCCGTACCGAGTGCACCGGTACGGTGCGAGGCACAAAGGTCGTATCCCTTTGCAGAGTCAATCGGGTTTACTTTATTTTACATTAGTCGGTAAATAATTATAAACTCCTTTCGTTCCGTTTAATGTAAATATTTTCATTGTCCTAAGATTTACATTAGTAAATAAAATAACCTTTGTCAATCGTTTTGCAATTAAAGTGAAATAAAAGAACATTTAGTTATGGAAGTCCTACCTTGCGTTTTATTTCTCGGACTGACAGCGTTTACTTCTTTTGTCTGTGAACATTTTGCTGCGGTGTTCGGTGTGTGGCAATTTCCAATTTATTAATCGGAGGAAGTTTGTTTTAGTGAACGAGTGGGTTGGCGGTAGAACTCTCGCCCATGCCATAAGTAACAGTGGGGTTTCGCGGAACCGCCACACTTCCACCTGCTGCAAGTAACTATTTAACGTGCATTTTCAACGCTTATCTTAGGAACTGTTATTTTCCGGGCTGTTGGAAAACAGCAAAAGTAACACCTATACCGAAACCCGGCAAACCTGTGGCGGGGAAGTATGATGGGCCGGCGTACGACGCTGATTCACTTCCTCCCGCCATCGTCACTATAAGGTTCCACCAAATGAAAACCAGAACTCAGACACTGTTCACGGACGAAACACTGGAGAGGCACCGAATATCCAAGCAACGATCACCAAGAAGAGGAAAAACCACAAATAAAACGCACAGATTTAATGTTCGAATGAAACACACAGCTTATTAATTTATGTTTATTGTTTTCGATTACACTTCATGATCGGTTACATGTTGAACAGGTTTACGAGCTATCAAGTCTACCAGCACTTTACAACGGCTCGTTATTATCGCTCCCGTCCGCGGAACGGGAGCGGAAGTCCGCACGACGAAGAGAGAGAAAAACTTTTCTCTTAAGGATGTGAATATATTCTTGCCAAGGATATGTTTTATCTACCACGAGTGTAACGTAGAGTCTCTCTTGTGGGAACAAGAATACCGGATCTCGTAGTTGAGATCATGGTTGTGTGTGTGTGGACATTCAGATCCGAACAACGAGAAAAGGCAGTCGGCGAGAACAAAGGAAAAGGCGACCAAATGGTTCGCTCCGTAATGAGGGTCATGTTTATGCAACGTCGCTATGACGGACGTTGGTAAAAAGTTGTTAATGGGATACGATACTTTATACAATGGAAATTGTATATCGTATCTTGGGTTAATTGCCGAAACGTATACCTTGCTTGCATTTAGGTATGCCAAGCAACTCGTGGTGGCGACGAAAGAAATGCATGATTGTTTGTCTATTGAATCGCTAGTGTTGCAGCTGTAAAAACAAGCTGACCGACATAGTATTTTAACTCAGACAAAGGGTGCCGAATATTTGGTATTTATGGTGCATATGCACATTAAGGAACAATTTTAGGAATTTCAGATAATGCTTGAAAGCATTACATGTCCTTGGAAAAGGAAATGTTTTCTGAGGCAAATACAAATGCATTGACGGAAACAATGGGAGTTATGGAATTCCTAAAAAGGTCATGAAGAATTCTTACAGAAAATTGTATGCGAAGAGATGCATGAAGGTAAGTTTTCTTAACAGGGAATTAAAGATCATGGGTTTAATCTCTTAAATGCGTGCAGCGTTTTTGTGTGCCGAATGCGATTGCATTGGCGAAATTATATGGGAAGATGGGTGTTATGGGGGTTTTTAAGGTAAGCGTACCGTGGGGTTTGGCGGAACCGCCACAAACCGACGAACAACCCCGAAAGCTACAGACTTACTAGAGCTCTTAGAAAAAATCATTAAGGAAAAAATTCCTGGAACCCAATAATATCCTACCAAACTTTCAGTTCGGTTTCCGTAGTGGTCACAGCACAATCCACCAAGTCTTGCGCATTAAAAACCACATAGCTAGTAAATTCATCGACAAGAAGTCAACGGGACTGTTTCTTCTAGACATCGAAAAAGCGTTTGATACGGTATGGCACGATGCCTTGATTTATAAGCTACTAAAACTTAAGCTACCAATACCGCTTATCAAAATTATCCAGAGCTTTCTTCGTTCGAGAAAATATGTGGTGAGTTTAGGAACCGACATATCCTCTACTCACCAAATCCACCATGGTGTACCCCAAGGCTCGGTCCTTGGTCCCATATTATTCACATTGTTTGTCGCAGATTTACCATGTCTAGGTGAAAACATTCAGGTACCTATGTTTGCCGATGATACGGCCATTTTCTCTTCGGGTGCCGTATTCACTAACGTCTACAACTCTTTGCAAGCAGCTCTTGACTAACTAGCAGTATATTACAGGAAATGGAAAATAAAAATAAATGGTAATAAAACACAAGCTGTCTGGTTTTCGAGATGTAGGAAACTCTGCTACCTACCAAATGGCTCTAAACTCAGTATGTGGGCAGTTGATATTGATTGGTCCGAAGACTGTAGATATCTAGGTATTATTCTAGATAAAAAACTTATCTTTCAAAAACACATCACTACCACAATTGACAAAATAAACAAAGTCGTAAGAGTTCTGTACCCATTAGTGTGTAGAAAGTCAAAGCCTGGCCTCGAAAAAAAAATGTTTAAAACCATTTTTCAACTCCTGTACGGGGCCCCTGTATGGTGTAATTGAGCTCGCACACATTTTGCAAAGGTGTCAAAATAAAATACTGAAAATGTTGTTGAATTTGCCAAGGCATTTGTGGCGGTTCCGCCAGATCCCACGGTTCGCCTTCCTGAAAAAAACCCCATAACCACAACCCAGCCTGCATAAGTTTCGCTAATCCAATTCGCATTAGCAGCTTAAATGCTTCCCGCATCAAATAGATCCAATTCGTATCACCCAAAAGTACCTGCAAAAGAATTCTTACCTTTTCAAGCATTCCTTCGCTGACAAATCCCCTGTAAGAGTTCTTACTTTCCTCACCATAAATTTCCTGAAAAGAAAAACCCTCGGTTCACATATCATGTAACCATTCCAGTCAGGGATAATTATCATGGCGTCGCCTATTCCCAGCTTCATTCATGTATACGATAAATTTCTTTATGTATTCATTTACCTGGCTACGTTTCTCTCCCAGCAATAAAATTCTCTGACTCGCACAATGTGCAAACCAAAGCAAATACGCATCCCGCGTCTCTTGGCATTAATTAAATCCTACTGCATAAACAATGCAAATAGGAATTCAATACGTACCCTTACTAGTGATGCCATAAACACCATTTCCCAGTAACCTAGCTAAAACGTGGTCTCTTTGTTTAGCTGCGATGCACATGCATCCGACGATTTCGGTTTTGTTTGCTTTACCGAAATCGTATCCCATGAATGCTCTATATTCCCTTTCCTTGTTCTAGGTTCGTTTTTCATCCATGACAGGGCCATGGACACATATCACCATGATGAGGATTAGCGAGTGATCTCTGCATGAGATAATTATCGCTGAGTCTTATTCCAACCTTCAAGGCGGTCGGGTCGTCCGCCATCCACGGTGTGTACGTGAAAAATCGAGTGTGAGTCGTCGGCGTGAACCAATATTTTAAGTTTTTTTTGCTTAAGTGGCTACTGACCAATTGTAAAACCGGACCAAAAAAAAAAAGAAAATAAACCAAATCGTAAAGAACAAATTAGTGCGTTTAACTTTTTCTTCTTGTGGACGGTATGTCGGAGAGTTTGTTGAGTTGCAATTCCCTTTGCGTGGTGAATAATTTCCTTTTGTTACTTGTCGGCGGAACTGTTAACAGACGGATGGGGATAGGAGTGAACAGAGTACCCATGCTGGTACATACTTCCTACCCCACACATTATTCGGCACAAGAACTTCATGAAAACGCTAACGTTAAACCGGTAGAATTTCTTGTTGACAAAATCAATCGAAACTTCTTCGTCAATTGTTCTTTTTCTGACAATGTTCTCGTTTCCCGTCTTCATCATCATCATCGGCACTACAACCGGGAACCGGTCTTGGCCTTATTTAGCAAGTCCTGAGGCTTGTTAAATTTTCCATAATGATTTGTTTTTTTTTCGGGCAAGGTCATTAGTCTTGCACCAGAGGCTCCCCGACGGCGAATCGAACCCCGGTCTCCCACGTGACAGTTTCCCGTCTTGCGTTATCCTAAATCACTACTTATGTACTCTGTCTATGAAAATTCTATCGAAGTTATTATTACATAAAATACCCGGAAACATGTGCAATATTAGTCTTAAGATTCAAATAAGGGTTTTTTCTTGTAGTTTTCCCTTAATCATTTATTATTTATTATTCATTGAAATTGTGCTATTTCAATTATATAGATTTAAGATTATAGTTGTAAAGGAATTGCTGTCCTAAAACTCTAAAATACTAGTTGTAAAATTTAAACTGTAAATGTACTATCTACTTAATAAAAATTGAATTGAATTGAATGTGTTTTATTTATCTGAAAAAATCAGTAATTGCTTAGTTGCAAACCTTATAAAAGGAAGTTCCGAGGAGATGAAGGGGAATATGTGGTTGGCGGGAGTGGGTTTTAGTCGGTAAAAATCTGGCATGTCTTTCGATTGGCCCAGAGGTATCTTTTCCCACCGCCCTACCGAAGCCAAAAAAACAAAAAAAAACATCGACTGGGTTTAGTACATTCATTTCCCCCACCCATTCATCTTAGTAAATGAACTAACCCTGTAGGGAGTGACCGTAGCCCCCATGCATACTTGTCCTTGATTCGCAAGTCGGTCATCGCTGCACACTTTTTTTCTGTTTTAAGTTAAGTTTAGTTAAGTGTTAAGTTTTGGGGAGGACTTCTAAAAGAGTAGGGTTAAAATAAAATTGATAAGTAACAAAATGTTAATGTAATACGTCTTATTAAAACACAAAACTCCAGTCAACATTCTTCCCTTAGCAGCAAAGAAGCACGGTTTTTTGATGCGGTTAACCCCTTTAAAAAAGTATGCAATATTAATCCCAAGTGCGAGCTAAATATTCTTCTGGATAACTACAACCCCTAATATGTGTTTCGTTTCAGAAATATCAAGAAAGTCGGGGATGATGTTTCGAAAGTCTGCTTCTCACCTATCGTGGTTTCCTTATACATTTCTTTTTTATTACTATTTGTTGTATTGTTACCAAGATCTTCTAATTAATATAATACATAAATATACGAGTAGGATTAATTTTCACTTCTACTGTAACCTAGCTTCAGATGTACACTGCCTATTTTAGAATTGTTTTATTATACAATAGAACATTCACTCAGCTTCAGTGTGTTTGGCTAAGAAAACAATAAAGCATGATGTCATTACACCCAACTCCGACGGCATACTAATTGACTTTATTTCAAACCGCATTCATCTACCACTGCCTACAGTAGGCCTTATTCATTCAGCAGCCATTCAAGCGGGCTTGTCTCGAATAACTAAGAGCTAAGGATATCGCTAATTTGTCCAACACTAGATTTTGTTTTCTGTTTTGTGTTTTTTTTTTTTTTTTTGTGGATAGACAAAAATTATTTAAATTCACATAAAATTATTTCTATCTGCAATGGTAATAGGCTGGTATGATACACACGTTTGTATGACGGTAATGTGAGCAGTAAGTTGACGTGATTTGTGTGACTTATGCTCGATAAAATTCCTTGGACATAGTGGCGGCTAAACAGATGATCAGTTGAGAATCGCTTTGTACTGCCCACAAGACAATAAATCATTCATCTTTACTAATGTGTTTATTTGGATGGCAGACCTATATTGAATCTTCTGACAAACATTAAACGTCAACAGTCTCTTAAAATATTCCAACTCTAGGGTATATTCTATGTAACCTCACTTGTTCAAGAGTACCTTTTATGTAGAATGAAACACAGACCATTATCCGATTATTTTAATAACTGAACTGCAAGTTATTGAAGAATAACAATTTATTGAATTGATATATTTTATAAAACTAATTTAGATGACAAGTTCATAATAGGTTCACATCATCATCATCATCGGCATTACAAGCGGAAACCGGTCTTGGCCTTATTTAGCAAGTCCTGAGGCTTGTTAAATTTTTCCATAACGATTTGTTTTTTCCAGACAAGGTCATTAGTCTTGCGCCATAATAGGTTCACATATAGGGTTAAAAGCGGAAAGAGGAGCTTCGCCGTTCACATTGAAAGCAAGTTTAACGAAGACGAACATACGGACCTGTGGCGGTTCTACCAATGCCATTGCTACCTTTTCCACTTACCTCCAAATCTTTCTGTCCTAAAGCTCTAGTTAACATCCGTTAAGCTATATCCCAACTTGTAAACTTTAAATGTAAGCCAAACGGCGTATTGAACATCAGTTAAGTTGTATCCCAAATTATTAACTTTAAATGTAACCCAAACGTGTATTCTGAGCACAAGTTTATGAAAAGGATTGAATAAAAAGGTTACGTTCCACTTACCGGTGAGTTTCATTTGTCTACTGTTTACGGCAACCGGAAGATCTGCTCACAGTTTAACGGAAGTAGGTGGTAGGGAACCAAAACATCCCCCACTTATACCTACAGACCCATTGTAAAACGTGTTTACTATAAACTAAAATACGCACGTAATAAAGTTTTACGATATGTAGCATGCTTTATATTCTCCAAATTAACAAATAAATTGTGCATTTCAAAAATTTCCGAACTCTATTTTTGATTAACTAATATCACACAAATTTAGATTTGTGCATTTCAAAAATGTGTGGATAACAAAAATCACGCAAATTCAATATATTCATCGCCGATCTCTTTAACGAGTCGTACGGCGTCAAAAAATAAGTCCAGTGGGCAGCAGTCTGAAATTGTAAGTTTGGTGGCCCCAAAAATAACTGAGGTCCCTTTTGAACTCTACAATAGAATTCCTTACTATACTGTTGATTGGCCTGTAGAAACCCAGAAGTTCATGACCTCGCCGACCCGACTCCGCCATTCTCCGTCCACGCTTGGCCATCCGATCCGATCTTCTCAAGGTCAAACGAAACATTGCCCTCCCATCTCTGTCGCGCCCGTCCTGTCGTATTCTTTCCCGTTGGTCTACCGTCAACAGTTCTATGCACAGTCCTATTGTTGTCCTGTGGGGGTTCTCTACACCACATGGAGAACCAACCCACAACTCGAACAAACCTTGACCGCTAACAACACGTCACCTTAATCCAACTCCCCATGCAAAATCTGCAAGCGCAATCATCCCGAACTTGGAAGAATCCATCTCCCAATCTGCAATGAAAGGCATTTCCTAAAACTTACAACAGAATACAATTCAACAGAATACAATTCATTCGAATACATTCTAAATCATTTCCCTCATCTACAACCAACCGCATCTAATTTCCCACGAAAACCATTTCGGTTCCTATTCTACCTAAAAGATGTAAAACCACATCAATTCCCTACAATCAAACCTCACGCATTTTCCTCAAAAATCACTTCGGTTCATTTCTTCCCTAAACTATATTTCTCGCTCACAACCAAGCAACATTCAGCTTCCCCGAAAATCATTTCGGCTCCCATCCTACCCAATACCAATTCCCCTTACTGGCAAGTCACCAGCACAAGGCGTTGCATTTCCGCGAAACAACCATCGCAACGACCAAGACCCATATTCCCTTGTCTGACCTACAACTCATGCCCATACTTGGTCGTGTTCCCAAAACCGATTTCTCAGTACACATTGCAACCGAGGAATCTAGCCCAGCCTGTACGGCAATAGTTTGCTGGAACTGAATTCTCTATGCATGTATAGCAGCCCCTTTCAAGTTCCCAGTAAGTGGCAGTGAGTTTACTTCTCTATGACTCAATTGCCGCGACGCCCTGAACGAATTCTCGCCTCCATCATCCTCAGTCGTCATCCTACGATCGGCGCGCGCACATCGGTTCAAGACTCAGCCCCTCGTAACGTGCACTCGGGGGGGTGGAAATCCCCGAGTGTACAATCAAGTCTACCGTATCAATTCTCTCTCGAGTGGGGTCAGGCTCCTTGATTTTTAAGCGAAAACCATTTAGTGGTGTGTCGGGTTTGTGAATGACTATACCAGTGTGTACACACAGCTTCGCTTCCTCGCCGGCCCACAGTGTCCTGGATGTTGCCCCCCTTTATTCTCTTTGTTGTGAACAGTACGGTGGCAGAGAGATGGGGACCGGACTGAACCCTGTGCCGTACGCCAGCACACCATACTTCGTACCCCACAGTCCATTCGCGCCACATGTCCAGTAGGTTTGCGCTATAGCCCTTCCAATTCGTGGTTGTGGAGTTTCCCCCATTGTCCTGCCTCCGCGTCATATTTTCCTCCAAAGATACCCCTTACAACTCTATTCTCGAATACGCGGAATTTGTTTTCTTCCCGTTTTGTGAGAGCCCATATTTCGCTTCCGTTTTTTATTTATTAGACTTCTCTCGGGAGAGGCGAACCTATAGCGCCGAGTGGGCGCCCCGAGATGGCATCAAATAACTGTTACAGTTCTTTTTGAACAGTTGCCGGTTGTAACGCTCCGGGAACACTCGCGTGGGAAGGAAGTTCCACAGCTTCCCCGCTCTGTAACGGAACGAGTTCTGATGCAGGGATGTTCGCGCCGTTGGGAGATGAACCACAAACGGGTGCGATGCGTCGTTCGATATAAATCGAATTGCGTGGAACAATATCACGAATCTCCGAAGAACAGTACCCGTGATAATATCTGTAAAACAGACAGAGGTCGGCTACGGGCCTTCGATGTGATAGCGACTGTAGTCCCGACGTCAGCGCCGAGTCCGATCATATACAACAATCGGCATGATTATGGTTCTATAGACACGAAGCTTTATGTTACGTGAGAGCAGTTTGGATTTCAGCAGTTTATTGACTGCGTGCCAACTGGCATTGCCGGAATGCAGTCTTTTGTTAAAATTATCAATAATGGTGATATTATTGTAAATTGTATATAAGACTAGAATAAGTTAGATTAAGTTATGTTATGTAATTTTAAATAGGCTGAGCTAAAATAAATACAGTTTCTGATTTTTTTCTTACCTTTTCCAGGAAAAATAATAATTTCAAATATTTAAATCTCACTAAATCCTAAGCACATATAAAAAATAACTGTTTGGAAAATGTCAACAAATAACATGTAAACAATTATTATATAACCAATCTATTATAAGTTAACTGTATTACTTATTGTAACTATTAATTTTCAGTTAAATAAATGCAGTAAATAAAAAAACAAACAAAAAAGATATAAACTTCAGTCAGTCTCTCCTGGCAGTGAAGAGAGTACATCAAAGAAACTACAAATCAAAATTATTAAACTTGAGGAGAAATCCTTGCAAACCAAAGCACTATTTATAAAAACTACTTCAAAAGTGATTTTACGAATTCGAACAAGTGAATTTATACGTCTAAACAAATAGAAGAAATTGAAAAAATTTGATCGTAGAAAATAATTGTATAGTCAACCGTATTAGTATCAAACCACAAAACATAAAGTATGCGTGTGTGTCGTGTGTTTCACCATATCGTGAAATTCAAGTTTCGTTTTACAAGTTATATTGTGTTAAATGTTCCCATAACAAGGGCTGCAAAGAAGGACAACGTTACCAACAGCGCCATCAGATCCCGAAGCAGGTGACACTTTCAAATTCTATATAACAATTAAACTAATATCAATTCTTTTATTTTCATTATTTTAGCTTACATTCCTATTTAAGTGTTATAATTACTAATTTACTTCCTCCAAATTTAGATCGCGAATCAAAGTCTGTGTCATCATTTTTTTCTCGTTTTGCTTCCTTTCTTGCCCTTTTTGTTTCATTTGTGTTTTGTATACATGTATGCCGACGAGAATGGCCTTAGAGTCCCTACTCCTAATACTTCTCGTTCCACGCCCACCTCTCTTCGTGCGGAAAAGAGGAAAACACCACGATCAATACTAAATTGCTAGGGAGGCCATCCAGTTAACATGTTACCACCGGCTCTACTCCAATATTATCCCCAGCTTCGGTTAATGAAACTGCGGCAAACCTCTCGGTACCCCCCACTGCAGGAAAAGTCATTCCCTCGCGCCCACTGAAGGCAGTATCATCCACAACCCCAAAACCAAAACCCGCTTCATATCAAAAGACCACACAAACAGTGGTCCTGGTCGAACTGTGGGGGTTCTCTATAACACATGGAGAACTAACCCACAATTCCAACCAATTTTGACCGCTAACAGCGCGTCTCCATAACCCAAACCGGCAATAGCACACACCATGTTCATCCGTGGCTATCGAGCATCGCGGGCTCATATCAGATATTTACCCGATTATGGGCGCACAAGTTGGGACAACTTCAATATTATATTGAACGAAAAACACCACCAACTCTCTCTTCCCACTGACAGGACCCTAACGACGGTTGATATAAATAACGCTACAAGACGACCTCACGAGATTCTAGTTGAAACTTCGGAGACTCGTGTCCCTTAGTACAAACTTAAAAAGACATCAGATTCCCCCATCATCAGATGACGAACTCACTCATCGTCTCACCCGTGAACGTAAAAAGCCCTGCAGAATAAGATATCGTCACCGCTTTACGCACAGGGAGCCATTATTGCTATCCATTATTCACAATATTGGCACACTGATAAAACAGAAAATCTGAAACAATCGTACCCGACAATTGGAAAACAAACTGAAGGATATTCAGATGGACCAGAACGTTTACAAAAACGTTAAAAAGATATGTAGCACATCTCATATCACTGACCCAAGCATACACGACGGTATTGTTGTCAATAATCACCCCAATAAAGCAAACATTATCGGAGAGACCTTTGAAAATAATCACAAGCTTACTCTCCAAGATGGCGACCTGGATACTAATGCAATCATTAGCTCATCATCATCGTCATCATCGGCACTACAACCGAGAACCGGTCTTGGCCTTATTTAGCAAGTCCTGAGGCTTGTTTCAACGCTGCTGCAGTCGTACCACAGGGCTCCATTATAGGCCCCATCTTATTTAATATCTACACCTCAGATTTTCCTCGCCCTGTGGACAGGAGAATATACCAGATAAGCTATGCGGATGACGTCCTAATGTACATGCCATCCAAAAGCCCTAAACTCGCAACAAACTTGGAAGGTTCTGTTTCGAACGAAGTGGTAGATAATACTACACAACGTTCTACTGAGGCCAGTATTCAGTAATTTGAAAACGAGACATTCGATCCAGGTTGTATCAAAAGCCTTTTCAATGCCCAGGCTCACTGCAATGGAGAGTTCCTTATTAAAGAGGAGCAGACGTGGATTTGAAATTGTAATGGTCCGCACCCCTACCGTCTTCCTAAAATCCTTACCTCAATCCTAACATATCCATTTAACCATAAAATCCCTTAATATACATTTATACACTTAATATAATAAATATATCCTTTAATAATCCTTTTTCTTCAAACTCATTTGCATATCTATTCAATTTCCATAGTTCAAACATTTACATACTAATCAAATCAATTTCCATTACATTAGAAATACAATACTTCATACATTAGAAATACATTCATCATCCCTAATTCTGAAATTTGCATAACATAACATATCATACACATACTAAATACATTTCATAACAAAAAAAAAAAAAAAAAATGTAATAATAATGTATACATGTAGATGTAAACGAGGAGTCCCTCTAATATATGACTTATTTCATATATAAAGGGTGGTTACATTTTAAGGGCCGATGTTGAATGTGAATCACACCTAAACGTCAAGTTTTTTTCTCCATTTCATTTGACATTTCTCAATTTCAGACTAACTCAATTTGACCCATGGAAAAATACACAATCGAGCAACGCGTTAAAGTTATTCAGGCTTATTATGAAAATGGGCGTTCAAATCAAAATGCATATCGTGCACTTCGTGATTTTTTCGGTCAATTTAATTGTCCAAATGTGCGTACAATCGGAAAAATCGTGCAAAAATTTTAGCAAACCGGGACTGTAGGAGATGTGAAAACACCAGTGCATGCTCGTACAGCTCGTGCTGCAGAAAATATTGCTGCTGTTCGCGATAGTGTGGCTGAAGAGCCGTCCACCTCAACTCGTCGTCGTGCCCAACAATTGCACCTCTCACGCTCGTCGTTGATGAACATTATGCATAAAGACTTGCATTTACGCGCTTACAAAGTGCAATTGACTCAAGAACTAAAGCCTCTTGACCAAGCGTCGTCAATGGTCAGAATGGTGGCAAGAAATGGCAACAGCGGATGATCAATTTTCGAAGAAAATCATCTTTAGTGATGAGGCACATTTTCACCTCAGTGGATTCGTCAATAAGCAGAATTGCCGCATTTGGGAGATGATAACCTAAGAGTGATTGTCGAAAAACCAATGCACCCACAAAGAGTGACTGTTTGGTGCGGTTCATGGGCTGGCGGCATCATCGGGCCGTATTTTTTCCAAAATGAGGCCGGTCAGGCAGTTACTGTTAATGGTGTTCGCTATCGTGAGATGGTAACGAACTTTTTATGGCCCAAATTGGAAGATATGGATGCGGTGGTTTCAACAGGACGGTGCACAGCTAACGAAACAATGGCTCTTTTGCGCAACAAATTCAATGGCCGTGTTATCTCACGTGGTTGCGATGTCAATTGGCCGCCAAGATCATGTGATTTGACATCGTTGGACTTCTTTCTTTGGGGTTATTTGAAAGAAAAGGTGTACGTCGATAAGCCAGCAACAATTCAAGAGCTAAAGGATGAGATAATTCGGCACATTAACGGCATAGAACCTCAATTATGCCTCAGCGTCATCGAAAATTTGGACCATCGGATGGAGGTGTGCCGCCGAGGTCGCGATATTTTGTTCCATACATAATTGAACCATACCAATATTATCATAATAAAAAGAAATGACAATAATTTCCTAAATAATTTGTGTTTTATTCAAAATCAACATCGGCCCTTAAAATTTAACCACCCTTTATATACGAGGGTTGCCTTTTATATTTCAGGATTAGAGAACAAAAACAAATATTGATCATCGAAAAAAACTTTATTGTTTTTCAAAATATTCCCCATGAAGATCTATACACTTTTGCATGCGTTTAAACCAATTGTCGAAGCACTTTTGCCACTCTGATTGAGGTATCTCTAACACATGCATTCTGAATGCAGCAACCGCTTCTTCAGGTGTCGAAAAACGTTGACCTCTCAGTTTGTTTTTTACGTACGGGAATAAAAAGAAGTCATTCGGTGCCAAGTCAGGACTATACGGCGGATGACCCATCAAATCGATGTTTTGGGTGCTCAAAAATGCAGTTGTCGCAGCCGATGTGTGAGAGCTCGCATTGTCGTGGTGAAGAGTGATCCGTCTTCGGCGCTTGGTTTTCCTGATTTCTTGGAAGACAACTGGCAAACAAATGGTTGTGTACCACTCAGAATTAACTGTTCTGCGTTGTTCTAGTGGTACGGTTGCGACATGTCCAGTTTTTCCGAAAAAACAGGCGACCATTTGCTTGGAAGTGCTTCGTGCGCGGACAACTTTTGTTGGATTTGGCTCATCTTGAAACACCCAGACAGTCGACTGCTGTTTACTTTCGGGCTCATACGCGTAAATCCACGATTCATCACCTGTCACGATGTCATAGACGTGTTTCGAAGCACCGCGACACCGTGTATTTTTTGAGCATTTCTTTCGACCAATTGACACGAGCCTTTTTTTGGGCGATTGACAAATTGTGTGGGATCCAACGCGAACAAATTTTTTTGACAGTCAAATGTTTATGCAATATTGAATGTATGCTGGTCCCACTAACGCCTAAGGTTGTCTCAATCTCACGATAGGTCACATGACGATCTTCCAATATCAGTTCGCGCACAGCATCAATGGTTTTCGGAACAACAACTGATTTTGGACGACCTTCACGAAATTCATCTTGGAGTGAACTACGACCACCATTGAATTCACCATACCATCGATAAACACTGGTTCTTGATGGAGCTTCATCGCCACAAATTGAATTAAGTTCATCCATGCACTGTTGCTGAGTTAATCCACGCCGAAAGTTGTAAAAAATAATCGCACGAAAATGTTGACGATTTAATTCCATTTTTTGGCCGAGATGAATCTTTTAAGTTACTGTAAACAACACAAATAGCGCTCGTATGTCAAAACGTTCTGAGTGCGTATAACCTCAAAAATGTCCAACTTTACGACAGAGCTGTCAATTGCCGGATTGCAACACTAGGGTTGCCAAATCCCTAAACATAAGAGGCAACCCTCGTATATATATATATGTATATATATATATATATATGTATATATATATATATATGTATATATATATATATATATATATATATATATATAAGAAACAAAAAAAAAAAAAAAAAAAGATTTACGCCGAAAGGCATATATAAAAATCAAGTTGTAATGTGTAATTTAGAGAGCTCGCATAGAGCCAGTAAGTTAATTTAAGGATTGTGATTGTAGAAAAGGGTTTAACATTTACCCCTAATATTATACATGTAAAAAGAATTAGGAAAATAAATGTGGTTTAAAAACTAAAAACTAAAAACTACATTTCATAACAACAGTTAATACAATTTCCGTTATCCCAAGCAGCTGCATAGTTTGCAATAGTTTCGGTTAACGAAAAGCAATGAATCACCCCCATTAAGTAACTAGGGACAACTGAATGAATTCGTTCATACGAAATCAAAAATGTCAAAGAGAAATAATCAGAATTCCGACCAGGTTGGTTGTGCTTTGTAAATAGGAAATATAAAAGAAAAAATTAAATAAACACGGACGTGTGCGGACGTCTCGTGTCGTGTGAGTGTAAAAGAAATAAAATAAAAGTTTTTGATTTTAAAAAGTTAAAATTTAGAAAAAAAGACATTCCACGCTCTTCCCTCGGTCGCGTCGAGAAAGCACGGCGTTGGAATATAACAAAATATGTTGAGAGCCATGATCTCGAATCCAAAATGGGACGCCCTTTTACACTCTGGAGCTCCAGAGTTTGGTCTCAAATATGTGTACAAAAATTCCGGGAAGCATAAACAAGATTTGTGTGTGCTTCAGCCGGAGTGATATTCCGGGAAGTCAAACGAATTTATTCAAATAAATTCCCGGAAGGTAAGATCATGAAATGTATTTACAGTTAGGCATTTCATAATGTTAGGACTAATAGGAATTGAATCAATGTGCGATTTTTTGGTTTAATTTGTAGCGCATGTGAATCACTTAGGGAATATGATTGGGGTTTTGGTTTGCGGAAGACACAACCATGAAATGCATTTGAAGATACGCATTTCATGATGTTGTCGTTCCGGGGAATCGTTTCATCCACAGTATGAACATATGGTTCGCACCGTGGCGCGTCTTTAGGAAAAAATTACTTTACTTACTTTACTTTAGGATCACTACAGGAGCAACAAAGTTGCAACTAATGTTAAGATTCTCTGCTATAAGCAGCTAATCCGACCTGGAATATCGTACCCATTACCCTTATGGTCCTGCATATCTTCCGCCCAAATGGAAAGACTTCCAGTTTTCGAAAGGAAACTTCTCAGAAGATGCACCAACCACTCTAGAAGGCCTGACGGTCGCCATTACTCCAACTCTCACTTGTACGAAGGTGCCTCCATTACCTATATTGACGAGTACTTGCTATAATTAGCATATAAGTACCTCGAAAGCAATCACAACAGTGAGAATCTACTTGTATGGAGTCTTGTATTCTTGACCCTTCTCTCTTTCGATCTCTTCGGATCAGATCACCACAATTTCTTCTTCAGTACAAAACTGTAAAAAAACATCCTTTCCAACAACATTCCTCTATGTAATAGAGGATTCCTCTATCCAACCCCTAGGGTCTACTGCTGAGACACTACAAACACACAAGCACAGTACAAGACAGCACAAATACGCACATACACCGACTAAAGCGCAGATTATCAGACGCCGTAGACGTGATCTGTGTTTATTACCGCACTCAAGACCTACTGGTCTTGTATGATTTCTCTCCCACCATCCCTCCATCCAAGTAGCCGTAATCTGCGTTTTCCACCCCACTCAAAACCTACCGGTCTTGCATAATTTTTTTCCCACCAGCCCTCCATCCAAGAAGGTAGAGAACACCTGAACTAACCATGTCCACATTATTCTAAGATACCTCCCCCCTTTTCTATTTCAGATATCTCGAGACCAAGCCCAACATCCTCACGGTTAATTCTGGGTATTGCTAGATGACCAGAACCCAGAGACAAGATAAAGGACACATCTGTCCTTGTCTCGCTACCCCTCTTTTTTTTTTATTCGAGATCAGTTGAAATCCAGAAGGTCGACGCCACGGCCGATCAGTCAGTGTTCAGAGGCCGAGACTACGGCCATAAATTACAAAATAAATTGTTAAAATAATAATAAAATAAAGCCCACTAAAATCAATGCCTATTCCATTATTTCTCTGTCCCGGTTCAGACCAACGTTTGGGACTTGGTGCGATTGGTTTCGCGACGTTGTGGGTAATATTATGTATTGTGTCCACAAGGACACGGCTTCACCAATATTCCACAGAGTGCAAAAGCATTAAATTCACCAGCAAGCTTTAGAGGAGAAAAAAAACCTAAGCACTGGTAGGTTGTTTGAGTCAATATTTATTTATTAGTGATTTATTAGTTTTACAAAATACACTGGTGGTAAACTCCTCTCGCTAGAATCAAATTTTAGTCCAAGCAAGTTTGTGGATTTTCATATAATTAACAATCCGAGAAATAAAATGTCACACTCTCGCATTACCTCAAGTGAAGTTAATTAAACATCTAGTCATTTGGATATTATTTACACATACTGCGCGTAAGTGTTCTGAACCGGTACGTGGCAATAGCACAACCACTTGAATTAATAAATGCCCGGAAAAGTCATAACAAAAGGAACCGCACTCGTGCACACTATCTTAAAAACACAAGCCCATCAACTCGTAAGAAAAATTCGTTGGTTCAACAACTGCGACCGCGGCGAAAGACTATATGGCTTCACTCCCCGTGTGTGGACGTAACGGTGGTTGAGATCTGATTCCTGGTGATCGGTTTTGGGAAATCCACTGCCGCGGTTATTGAGCCGAAGATCCAGCCAGTCATGGCTGGGGTGGGTTTCCACTAAGTGGGCGAGAGAGAGAGACGTGTAATTTTCCTTTCAAGCAGCAGCCAATGAGGAAAACAGCGAGAGAGTTCTCGCTGGAAGGGTTCCGGTGCATGGATGTACGCAATTGAGAGAGAGATCTTTTATTTCGTAATAATATTTAAAAAAAAAAAAAGTCTGTGACCGCACATTTTACAATTCAGAGATTTGATAAGTTATATCTTACAACTGAAACATTATCTTGGATAAAGAAAAGAAAAATATGTATAATTAATAATTAAAAGAATAAATCGAAGGAAAATACGAAAAGGAAAAACCTTCATTTAAAAAAAAAAGAAACATAACAATAATAAATAATAAAAAATGTAAATATTTACATGAAATTATGACAAATTAAGCAAGAAGCTGGGTTATGAGAGAATTTTCAGAACTTTCACAGCTGATGTTAAAGTTATATACTAGTTTACGAATTCTTTCAGAAATCAATTCAATATCTGCCCGTCCGTGGAGACTTAAGGTTGAACAGTGCCAAGGGAGGTCTAGCATCATTTTCAAAACTTTGTTTTGTGATACCTGTAACTTCTTTAAATGACACCTTGCAGCGTTACCCCATACTGGACACCCATATGACAGTATAGCTTGGAAAATAACTTTATGAGTAATAATCTTATTTTCATTTGTGAGTAAAGACTTGCGATTAATAAAAGCTGTTCAGCGTCGAGGCGGCTTCCTCGACGTGACAGCAAAAATCGTCTTCTTCAGGTAATCCAGTTCTCATCGCAACTGGAGCTATATCATCTGTTGATCTTCCTGGTTGATATTGCAATTTGATACACTCGATGCTTCCTTTTCCACGCTGTAGAAAGCTGTAGGAACTAAGCAAATGAAATCCTCCCAATTGTTGGCGTTAAAGTATTCACACTGCGACCGCAACAACAAGAAACGAAACAATAACTCATACAAAGATTCCTTTTAATTTGATTTATAATAAAACGATTTAAAACCACGTTGAAAGTAAACAAACTGTTCTTCATTTAAAAACGATTGGAATTACATCAAGTAGCAAAAACAACTGTCTAGCACCAACCGTCATCTCCAAACGTTATCAAAACAACAGGTGCTGAAAGCACCGTACACAAAAAGGTCAAAAACATTGTGAGCACCGTACGGTAGTAAAACAAGCACTGTAAACAGTAATATGGAAACGTCACACGAATAGACAATTTTGCTTTTGTCTATTCAGCAATAGGTGGCGTTCCGTGTGGTATGTTTTTTTTCGGAATGGTGTAATGTGATATATGTTGCGGAACTGCAACATCTTCCCGGGCCGAGACGATGGACCCAGTAGTAGTCCTCCTTAGTTGGCGTCACCACCTGGTGTCAGCGCCGTGGGAAGTGGCGGTTGGTATTTGGTTGAGCTCAGAGCCCTTAATGCTCGTATTGCTCATACACCGGTACGGTAAAACGGTAGGGTGGCAATAATTAATTATGTTGACTAGAACTAACTATTAATTGAATTAATTTGTTATAAAATATACTTAGTTATTGTTTCAATTTCTAGTCAATTATCAGTGTTAGTGTGTGTGTGTGTGTGTATGTGTATGACCGAAGGTCCAGTTGGCCATTGATTGCTGACGTTATAGCTTCTGATAAGGCCGTCGTTGTTTATTGTTTATAGTCTCCGACATGTTGTGGAGGGGTTGCCTGAGAGGCGATATTTGCCGCATTAGCGGCGGCAACGATTTGAATAAGCACTTACGTTATTCATAGTTTGTTGTTTGACTTATGTGTTTAATGTTGAATGTTGGTTGGATCGTAAATCCCTGGTGTCATCGATGATCTTCTTGGACGTAGTCCTCGTTTGGATCGTGAATCCCTCTGTGTCATCGATGGCCTTCTTGGACGCAGTCCTCTCTTTGGATCGTGAATCCGTATGTAAAATTTCAATAAGTTGGACGTAGTCCCAAGTCGGATCGTAAATCCGTTTAAATGAATAAGAATATCTTGGACGTAGTCCCCTGTTGGATCGTGAATCCGTAAGTGTAGTTTATATAGTTGGACGTAGTCCTATGTTGGTTCATGGATCCATGAATGGTAATTAAGCGGTGTGGTCGCCAATATGTTGAATTGTTTGTGTTTGTCCCTGGTTGGAAATGTGGCCATTTAGATTTAGTTGAAATCTAGGTGCACTAGATGGAGCTGTCAATTCAGTCCAAAGACCGATTAGTTGCGTTAAAGTCGGCCGTGCAATGTTGGTTTTCTATCATCTTCTGAATATGGCCAGCCTGTGCCGATATTAGAAGTATTAGAGTTGCCGCCAACTGCATATAATCATCTGCGTCTTGAATCCAAGGTGATTGCTCTGCCTGATGCTGTTGCAGTTGGGGATTTGTCCCATCTACGCCGCTAAACCAATGCTCGGTGTTGGGCGAATTTCTTGATGGGAGCTGAGATTGTCGTTGGCCACATTACCTGGCGGAGTATTTGATCCACTGGTTGAGTGATTGTTTGATGATGATGGCTTCGGTAATTGTTATAATGGCCACCATAGAAATAATCTTGTTGGCCTTGAGGACTTGAAGAAGACGATATACTGCTTGATTTGCCAGACTTCGCTGAACCTACCATCATATCAGAAGGGATTGTATTGTTCCCTTGATGGTAATTCGTGGAATTGATTTTCCGGTATTGTTGGATGCTCTGGCATTTGAACTGTAGTTACCGTCAGCCGATTCACATATCCGACGTTGAAGTCGCTGAGCGTAACTCTTAAAAGCTGAATCTGGACTGCGGTCATAATGTGCAGTCATTGTCTAGGAACCACCATCATCCTCATACGAATTGTCATCATAAGGTCTATGCTGCTGCTGCAATTGTTGTTGTGGGTGCTGTGACCGCATATGATTTCTTTTTGGAACAGCATAGTTGATAGTCTCCGACATATTGTGGAGACGTGCCTGAAAGGCGATATTTTCCGCATCAGAACCCTCTGTCGGCAGCGTTACCTTTGGTCGTATTTGATGAACTGGTTGAATGATGGTGCTGGACATGGTGGCTTTCTTTTTGGAACGTTGTGGTTGAGTCCTTGCGGCCTATTTTGTTGAATTAGAACTGGCAATTGATTGAGCCAGAGAGGTTGCGCATCCAAGTTGCTATTTAGAAGATTACTCTGCTGATCAATGGAAGCCTGCGTTTAATTGTGTCGCAGGACAAAATAGTCCCAATGCTAGGCGCTTTTCCTCGTTGACTGGTGGCTGGACCTTGTGTACACCGTTCGCCCTCCGTTGGTCGGATTTCCTGAAGGGTGCCGGCATCTCTCCTGTTCTTTTCCTTCTGTATTCTCTTATCTTGGCACCGAAAGCCTATCTTAGACACCGACTCCGTTGGAGTGGTGCCCCCGTGGCAGCTACGTGCAATGGGCGGTGTTGATAGGGTGCCCCCAGAGCATTTCGTCAAGGCGGCGAAAGCGAAGAACCCCAGACACTTAACAGCGATATGCCTAGATGGCGAGAAGCGACAAATTCAGTATGCTCGAACGGTATCCAGGTGACGAGAAGCGGTGAACTCCAAATCCGCAACAGTTTTCCGTGGACATGCTTTCCAAGGGGTGCCGGCATCTTTCCTTGTTCCTCGTTTTCTTTGTCCATTAATCTTACAACCGAAAGCTTATCTTAGACGACGACTCCGTTGAAGTGGTGCCCCGTGGCAGCTACGTGCAATGGGTGGCGTTAAGAGGGTGCCCCCAGAGCATTTCGTCCAGGTGGCGAAACCGAAGAACCCCAGACACTTAACAACGATGTGCCTGGGTGACGAGAAGCGACAAATCCTGGATGTGTAAATGATGCGCCCAGGTTTCGAGAAGCGGTGCCCAGGAACGGATGTGTATGATGCGGTGAAATCGCAATTCTCAGAGTTCTTGGAATTATTCATCTCCAATTCGATTTTTGGGTTGACATTGCAAGTATAGGACCGGATGTGCCCTTGTTGACAAAACTTTTCTTGGTACTGACCCCTTAGATTTGATTGAATTGTCCTCTTGACTTTTTTGCCCGATGGGCAATCGTCCTCTTCTTGAGGTTCTTTTAATGTACGCGGGGCGTATTTAAGTGGTAGCGTGGGTCGTTCCAAGTACCTGCAACTTCATTAAAAGAGGAGCCGAATGTTGTCCTCAATCCAAACCCTGGAATTGATCGAATATTTCTTGATGTACCTGCAGTGAATTCTGTAAACTTAAGCCAAATGAAACAACCTTGGATCTTGAAAGTGGACTGTAATTTATATTTGCTAAATAATCGTAATTTGTGGACTGTAATTTGTATTGGGAAGAATTACTAGCTTTTCGTTTATTGATGATGACTTGTTCGACTTGTATGTTAAAGTTAAAATATAAGTTGGATCGTAAATCCATCTATATCATCGATGACTTCTTGGACGTAGTCGTCTTTTGGATCGTGAATCCCTCTATGTCATCGATGAACCTTTGAACGTAGTCATACGCGTTCCACTCGAAAGAAGCGAAAAAATGTTGTTTTATTTATATTGGAAGTTTATAATGTTGGTAAAAATAGGAAATATCTATTAAATTATTCGATTCACCGTCGATTGCACTAGAAAAATTATTAAAATAAAGCAGACATTAGTTTATTTTCACAAGAGTGATGAACCACCTAATCAGTACGGGCTCGGATATGTCCCGTCCGATTGAACTCAAGAAATATATATGTGGTAAGCATATTCCACTTGACCATGGTGTCTTCGTTTTTCAGAAGCACATCCGCCAGAGTTCCAATCTTATGAAGTGCTCCATCATTTTGTTTATTATCAGAAAGAAATTATAGCTTGTGTAAAGTTTTGTACAATAAGATCAACATCATCTTTACAAGACACTCTTTCAAGATTTGTAGTACTATTTTGAAGGCTCATTTTAATCTTTGATTTGAATGAATTCCAAATAGCATTCTTCATGTCCAGGAAATATTGAATCTTTCTTTCACCCAACCAAGAAAGGTTACAAAGAACAGGATTATGATCTGAACTGAGAGCAGTTAACGAAACGGGTTCTGTTATAAGACCAGGGACATTTGACACAAACAAGTCAAGGACAGAGGGAATGCCACGAGAACCTGCGGGGAAATAAGTTGGACAAGGTGGATAAAAAATATTAATTGGTAGTGCCAATGGAAGGGCAGCCAATATATTGCCCCAAGCATTTGCTCTTACACACCCCCAATCTCTATGCCGGCAGTTAAAATCACCACCTAGTAGAAATTCACCATTCATTGTGAATAACTTTTTTAAATCTTGCTTGAGCCATTTTCTTTTAATATCCGACGAAGATCCACCAGGGAAATAAACAGAACAGATTTTTACTGTCTTATGGTTTCTTAACTTAATCATTACACCTACATTCTCCACAAGCCTAGTTGGAATTACAGGTAAAAGCGAATATTGAATTGACTTCCTGATAAGAATCGCCACTCCCCCACCCCTTTGGTCTACTCTATCAATGCGATAGCAGTTGAAGTCAGATGATGGGAGTCTTATATCAAAATTATGCCAAGTTTCTGTTACTAGAGCAACATCAACTTTATAGCTATTTAAAAAGTTTAAAAAGTTATGAAATTTATTACGTATGCCTTTAGCATTCCAAGTAATTATTTTTATATGTGTATCTGCCATTTTACTTAACATTATTAGTGTATAAAAACTTAGTGGCTAAATGCGCGATCACATTAAATTGTTCTATTTTCGTTTTACAAACTGATAAATTTGAGATCATTTCCATGCACAAGGAATTTAGTTCCTCGATTGTGAAGAGTGGTGAATTGTTGTTGGGTAAATTATTGTTATTGTTTGATGAAGAAGCGCCGCGTGAGTCATTTTCCCATGCATTAATTGTTGGTGGTAAACTTTGAATTTGCGGGCTTGAATTTGGAAAGCTTTTGCTCGGAGCATTGGTCAGTCCCAGTCGTCGCTGTGGCTGTGGAAGCGTAGGAAAATCACTCATAGAGGCAAACAAAATCGGTTTTTGGCAAGCTTGATGATTAGAAATTTGAGTTGATGCAGCGAAATGAGTTCTTGGATGGATCTTGGATCTTCCAGATGATCTTTCTTTTATTTCTAAGTATTTAGATTTACTGGTGCATGTGACGTCAGTAGCTTTATGATTGCCGTTACAGTTGGCACATTTATTTACCGAAGCGTTATTACATTCGCTTGTTTTGTGTGAACCAGCGCAAGTAGCACAATATGTTTTTATGTGACAATTTCTCTCACCATGTCCAAACATATGACAATTAAAGCATTGTGTCACCTTACCTTTGATTTTCCTTTGGAAGTTCCAATTCACTTGGGTATGAAAAATTGAGCGATAATTTTTTTTAAGTTCACTTAATTTAATTGTTCCATTTTCAAAGTGACTGAGATAAAAAAAATCAGTAAATTGATCATTTTTTTTTTCAATTTTTTTAACATCAGAACATTTTAAGCCAAGCGAAATGAGTTCAGCTTTGAGTTCATTAGTTTTTATATCATCCAGTCCATACAAAATAACTTTGAAAGTTTTAGCACTTTTAATATCATGAGAAAAATATTGACAATTATCCTCTTTTAGTTTTTTCTAATACAATATTAAATGATTCAATAGTTCCGAACATTATTTTTATACCAATTGTTAATTTTTTTATTGAATAACTGGATATATTAAGCTTTTTCATGGGGCTATGCACATATTCTGGTGATTTTTGCAGCACTTTGATTGGTGGCACATACACTTTTCTGATTATTGGCGAATCAGTTTCGTCCATTTCAGAATTATCTGTATCTGGATGGCATTGTAGGGGGGTGAATTTATTACAGTAGGGGGTTTTCCCAAGCCCACTTGTTGGATGCATAGTGGAACGAAGTTTTTTATCCGAGGACAAGCATGAACACGTCAAACGTAGTCGAAAGCTCCGGGTGAACTGATGTACGCAATTGCATCGGAGATTGAATGCAAAGAAGAAAATTCGACCGGTCAGCTGTGCAAACAAATGGTCGCTCGACAGCGGCCGAAAAAGGTTGCTCTGTTTATTCTACCAATTCGTTTATGCTAGGGAATGTTGCCGTGCAGGCCAAAGTAGCTTCTTCTATTATACATTGTGTATACAGAAGCGTTCTGTTGATAGCCAGCGTGAGAATCGTGGCTGTTCGTTGTATGGACAGCGAATCATTAGACATGACCGATGCGGTGATCGTTCCTCGATAAGGCAACAGATCATGCTATTGGTCATGCAACTGTACAAATAAATGAACGTACATGAAGGCTAAAGTCACGCCGTTGTAAGCAATAGGAGACATTGCGGCAGGCAGGAATGGATTCTTCTGTGATGTTAGGTCAAAAGAAGATTTGTTCGCCATGGCCAGGGCTAGGATAAAGATTTGTTTGTTTTTAGAAAAATATATCGTAGGGCATGATCATTAGAATGATTGTTTGAATAACAATCATGGTCGTGTCCCATTCGATGATCGGTTCTCGCTTGAGCGACCGATCGTCGGAAATTTGGCTGCAGCTGTGCAAGCAAGTAAGTTGCCCGACGTGTCTTTTTGGACCAACTGATTGTTGGAACAAGAACGCACAGAAAGATTGGCGTGTGTTTAATGATCATGGTTGCAGACAAGCTAAGCCGATCGGGTTCCTTAATGGTTCATGTAAGAAGAACCGAAATGGTTTGGTCGTATGCATTGATTGATGCCATGGCAAGATAATGATCTTGCCGTGGGCTTATTTTTCAGGTCAAACTGATGAAGGAGAGCTTTGAACAGCTCATATGCAGGTAAGCTGCTTACGATCCTACTGGTATTTGCAGGTTGGGAAAAGAGAGTTGGGTTATGAGGATGGGTGGTTCTTCGGGCGCCTTAAGGAACCCCTACAATGTCCTCGGCAGTTCGCATCACCGCCAACCAGGAAATCCATCACCTGTGGGGAACTGAGGTTGGAGGCAACCGACAAGAAGGAGCTTACGCTGAAGGGAGGCTCCCACTAAAGAGGCTGTAAGGACACATCATCACACTTCTTACGGCGCTTACGAACCCATCTCGCGTATGCTCCGACAGGCCAACTCTTCCCCCACCTTCTTCGATTTCAACATCTCCACTCCCGCTCTTAAACGACGTCTCAAAATAAACCCGTCCTAAATCCGCCCCCTCCCTTCAATAAACCCTCTACCCTGCAATCCTTTCCTCTGCCTCTATCTAACTAGTTCTTCCCTACACCTTTCCAACCCCACTCACCCCCCCCCCCCCCCACCCCCTTGCTCCCTAACCACCGCCCCCATATCAGTTCGAACCCATGCCCTCCACTGTCGCATAAAGGCCGCGTTTACCACCCCCACATACACTCGCTCTTCCCTGGCCTCCTACCTCCCCTATCGCCCAGTAATCTTCAACTTCCCGGTTTTCTTCTCCTTTTTTTCGATTGAATAATCGAATAAAGTCTTAACCACTACTCTGGATTTTAAGATAGGCTGTAAGGTTTTATGTTAAGTTAAATTTAAGCTTGCAGTAAGCTAAATAAAAATGGGGGTTCCGCCTTCAATCAATCACTCAAGCTCTCATTTCTTCTTCATCTTCTATTTACCAGCAATGGTTGACGAGTTTACTGAAATATTGTTTCTAATTTTGCATACGTGAAGGATCCATCCGGAACTGATGACAGAAACAACTGGTTCGAGGGTTGTCTCTTTCTTTAATCTGCTTGTGATTATAATCACCTTTTATTACTAGTCTCAGTTCTTTTCCTTCATATATTAGTTCCCCTTCAATAGTTCGCAGGTTCTTGTCTGGCGAACTTCAAATCTTCGATCGTCATCACTTTGATCGACCTTTGCCATCAGTGGGGTTGGTGGCGTTATCAATCTCGGTATTAGGTCCCCTGCGTCACCAAGTACAAGCCTTTCAAGAATTATTCAACCCGCGAATTGTCATATAATTATAGCGTTTTTTGGACTTAACTTCGTCTGTCTTTCATTTGTTACCAAATAATAAGAAATTTGTAAATGTTTTGGGACAAAGGAGGTACAATAATAGACCTTCCAAAATCGCATTTCAGGGACGACAATAATTAATTAAAAAATGTTGGACAAGGTATACTGAACTAAACACTAAATGAGAATGACATTCATCTTTAAAATAAGAAAAGGAAACAATTTTTTTAAGCCGGAAATTGTCCCTCTTGCCCTGGTGCTGTAATAATAATCTGTACCATATCCTTAGAATACCGACGCCTTACTGTCAATACATCTTACTGTAAATACATTCCAAGGACATCTTGACAACACAAAATTGTTGATTCAAGTTGCTTATCACTTCATAAATACTTGTGGCAATGGCTGCATATCCAAAATTGATTTTACAATTTGGAATTTATAAACCCAGTCATCGCCAACAATAAAATCATACTAAAGGACAAATCATCGATGAATGAAACATACTAGGTACCTCACTTCTAAAAATACTACAGCATGAGGTCCACGTGTTACACCCAAAAACAAGCAGTCCAGTACGCTGCAATAACAATAACAATAATTTCACAAAAGTAAGTAAACCGTCATCGAATACACCAAGTAGCTGCCATGATGGCATGCGCGTCTCACCCCAAGAGCTTTTTGTGACTTCGTAGATTACAAATACCAACAGTTCACAAAAACAAGGAGAAGGCGCTTTTCTGAATGAAACCTCATCCTTGCCGAGAAATCCCTTGCCTTAATCCAGTGGATCATCTACAAATGGGCGGCTGAGCTTAGTCAGCCTTTTGAATGTTGCGATTGCCGCGAATTCTCGGAAAAGGATCCCATTATGCATTATGAATGAAGAACGTACCACTACTAACCGAAGGGTGGCGAGAAGGATTTATAACCTTGCGTTAAGGATAGTGAGTCATACGTTGAATTCAATAGGCAATAACCTACGAAATCATGCCACAAACGAAGTTGCTGGTGCTTCGTACCAGTTCTTGGAATTCGTCGCCCTTAGATATGTGAAAACGATTCGGCAGTGAGAACACTTTCGATGTAATTTCATTTATTTTCTATGTAACGATAGGCTGTCAAAGGGCGACTTGGATCGATATTAAAGATTGGAAATTGTTTAACCAAAACATGACTAGAAGAAGAGCAAAAAAATGTTGTCATGGTAGAAGAATGCTAATTGGGGGCAAACTGGAACAGTTCGATTGAGCCACTTTAAAAAAGTGTTATTCATTTTTCATTATACTGACTGCAATATCGAGTTGTCAAGAAATGGAATTGATGGCTAATTGATGTTTGTTTCGACACTGCGACAGGTACGACGCCCAAGTACAAGCCTGACATATTAATATAGCTGACTGGCATCGAGGAATCAATAACAAAGTGTTTGCATACATTATACGTATGCTAATACAACAAATGTGATGTAATACTGAGCATAAGAAGTTCTATAGATTCATTTCAGGAGTGTACGAATTGCTTGGAAATTTCTTAGGCGGATGGGTTCATGGGTTCTCTATTAATCCCCCCATGGCTATCCTTTGGTCTCCATCTACACCTGGACTAGCATAAAAATAGGATGCGTTGTTATTTGCCAGTCGGCACATCAACGAAGTATGATTTGCTTTGTGAAAGGACTGCGAGTGCTTTTAAGTTCATGTGTGTTTTTGTTCTTTTTTCATTTATAACGTTGAAGAGAGTTAAAGCCAACGAATGTAGGAAAACGTGACAAAAATGACCCTGCAGTTGGCTCCATTTTCTGCTTCCAGGCTTCTTTTTGGCCTTGAACCAAACTACTGCCTATCGGCATCATAAAAGCAACCTTTCTTGATTCGAACTAAGGAATTGTAGGGTACCCACATCCATCAATCTCATTTTACACTACAACATGCAGACATCCAATAACTTATTCTAAGAGTAGTGCAAAATAATGCAGTTTTTGTGTAGTATAAACTACCTAATTGCCCCAATGTGTCATTCTCTTCAATGTTACATAAGATTGACTCAAACTATATGGTTTTCGATTTCATAAAGAACTCTCCCTGCCCCGAGATTGGTCTTCATCCCCACGTAGCGCAATGTGTGACGATCCAACAGGCACACGAACACGCAACCAAAGTGATGAACTCAGGACCAAAAGTAAAGCGAAAAATATATTACAGAGTCGCGTAGCAGAGCAACTAACATGTCAATCTATAGAGTAGCGGGGAAATAAAACCTCGTGCGTGTTAAGTGTGTCAGTGACATCATAGACAAAGATGATGTACAAGAGGTCATTGATACACTCAAACAGAAAAACGCCACCCGATTCTAAACTCAAATAACCCACAGAACGATAATGCAATTAATTGCACATTTCATCGCAATCGGTAAATCACAAAAAAGCAATTAATTGCATATTCCAAAACGATTGCCAAATAATGTAAAAGCAATTAATTGCATATTCCGGAACAATTAACAAATCACGGAAAAGCAATTAATTGCCTAAGAAACACAAAAGAACTAATTGGGTCAGTTCGCAACTACGGATATTGAACTGTGGCGCAAATCGATGAAGAAATATCGGCTGACGCCACAGTACAAAGCAATTGTGAATTGAAGTTAAAATGCGGAAATTAGGTCACTGCGAAATGTAATTGCATTATCGCCATCGGGAGGTGTTGACCCCGAGGTGACGAGAAACGGTAGGAAGAAGTTAGCAGGGAGTCGGAGGTTGGTCGTGAAGATAGTGGAGTCTGGTGTTGGTCGTAGAAGTGGAGTGGGATTATGATAGTGAAAGTGGAATAAAGATTAACAAGTAAAGACGAGTTGATGTAAAGTAAAAGCAATTTAAGCGGAACACTAGAATACTATTTGAAATAAGTTGAAAGTGGAATAAAGATTAACAAGTAAAGACGAGTTGATGTAAAGTAAAAGCAATTTAAGCGGAACACTAAAATACTATTTGAAATAAGTTGAAAGTGGAATAAAGATTAACAAGTAAAGACTAGTAGATGTAAAGTAAAAGCAATTTAAAAGGAATACTAGAATACTATTTGAAATAACTTGAAAGTGGAATAAAGTTTAACAAGTAAAGACTAGTTGGTGTAAAGTAAAAGCAATTTAAAAGGAATACTAGAATACTATTTGAAATAACTTGAAAGTGGAATAAAGATTAACAAGTAAAGACTAGTTGGTCTAAAGTAAAAGCAATTTAAACGGAATACTAGAATACTATTTGAAATAAGTTGAAAGTGGAATAAAGATTAACAAGTAAAGACTAGTTGATGTAAAGTAAAAAAAAAAAAAAACAATTTAAGCGGAACTCTAGAACACTACGTGAAATAAATTGTAAAGGGAATAGAGTTAAGTAAATCAAGCAATAGTGGAACTTTGTAAGAGATTGTAAAGCGGAACGTCCATTTAATGTTAATAAGGAGAAATAGTGAATAAAGAAAAAAAACAAAGAGAAAGACTGTGTTTAAAATTTATGATCGATTGTGATGTATCTCGACGCCGAGCGAGGAATATCGTCGGTCGAGAACCTTTTGGTGTTCCTCCGAACGAGGAATGTCGACGGGGAATATGGATGCAGCACGTTGCTGATGGAGGATTGACGCAATGGCGTCCGAACCAACGTTGCCTGAAACAAATGGGTTTAGTGTCGAAAGGAACAGCAATACCTTTTTGGACAATCTTCGGGCTTAAAGTTCCCGCGCTGGTTGCTGATGTATGTGTAGTGGTCCTTCTCTCAGGTAGCGTGTCTTCTTATCCTGAAAAGGACGTAAGATCTCTTAAAGACCGCTCCCGAGGGGACCCGTTGCGGTTGCCGCCGTGCTTCCTCGAACCTCGAGGGAAGAGCAGCTACCGGTCGTCGAGTAGGAAGAATCGGCCAAGCGCAATAAAAAATCTATCACATTTATTTCCAGCATTTAAACCTCGATTTATTTATTTAATTACATTTATTTTATAATTTTATTTAGTTTATTGGCGTTCTTCCACTTCGGACGCCAATCGAGACTGATCCTCGAATCTGAAATTCATCACCCTTATAAAGAGAAACAAATCGAAATTTGTATCTCGAAAATACACAATTTCCTACAAAAATCCGGATTTTGGAATCCTGAGTGAGATGCTCAGTGTTTATTTAAGATAAGGATTCAGTTTCCTGAATTCCTATGAAACTATTGTGCAGATGTGGATATGTAAATGAATTCGGGGTTTTGTTTGTTCACTTTGATGGATTTTACCAAATTGAGATAACGTATCTCTGGTTTTTGAATTTAGATGATGCCGTGGGGCGAATATAGAACAATAAACGAATATTAGATTCGTTTATTGGGAATTTGATTTTAATTTAAGATTTTGGATTTAATTATGCCGTGGAAGCAGCTAATAAGCGATAAACGAATGTTTGATTCGTTTATTGCGAATTTTGGTTTATGTTTAGGTTTTTTCGGGTTTTGATCGGATTTTGAGTTTTGTAGTAAAATAGCTGGGATTTGGATGTGGAAATGGAGGAAAAAAGGTGGTAGGGCTTTTCAGAGCACTACATCCTCCCCTCCTTGAAAAAAAAATTAATCTGTAAGAGATTAATTTTGTAGGAGTGACACAAAAAAAAATGAAGGGCGATGTCATCATGATCCGTTACATAATTTGGATTTCCAATTATAATGGTTACTTTAAATTTTCATTGTAGTTACAATTGCTTGCTACTTTTTTTAATGTTTGTTCTTGTTTTTAAGTATTATTCAAAATTTTGTGTTAATTCTGTAGCTTACCGTAGAGTGTTCTTCAATGTTTTGTTATGTTTTTATAAAGTCTAAGATTATGTGTTAAACTAAAGGCTTAAATTCACAATTTTTCTTATCGTGTATATAAGTACATTTTTTACGTTTTGATATTGAATTAATTAAAGATTATATATATATTAATAATGTTATTTACAGAGTTCTTATGTTTGTTCAATATATTTAATGATAACTGTGAATTATTTTTATAAAATAAGGTTATATGAAATAAAATATTAAATTCAATTTGTGATAATATATACAGATAAATATTAGGTAAGTCATAATAATGTATTGTATTACAGCTTTTGTATTATATAGGGATTTACATTATCTACAGAGTAGATTTCTGTTTCATTTTGAGGACTGTATAGATTTTTTTTTTTTAATGTATTATAAAGAAAGCTTTAATTCTAAATTTTTAAGTTTGTTTTGAGTTAAACTAAAAAAATGTTAGTTCCTTATTTTTCTTAGGATATATGTGATTAGGTTAATTGGAGAATGTTACATAGGTATTATTATATTTGTATTTAATATAGTTTATTTCATAGATTTTGTATTGTTTAGTTACATTTTTTTTTATACTTAGAATTATATGTTTTTTATTTACAAATTAAGATCATTTATTATTAAAATATTTTTGTTCATTTATTTAAATTTTAAGTTAATGGGAATTACTTAAAAGATTGTATAATATATACAAAATTATTTTATTGAGGGAGTTAATATTTGTTTCATATTTATGTGTTAATAATATGAAGTTGCAGAGATTTATTTCTGTTATATTTTGCTTATTATCTCCTGAATTGTGAATACAGTTGTATTATTTACAAATTTTCTTTGTTTATTATAGATAATTTTCTTTTAGATACATAAATTTCCCAAAACAAAGTTGGTTGTTTTATTTTATTTATTTGCGTTATTATGTATATGTATCTATTTTGTTTCTGTACAATTATTTGTTAAGAGGGGAATTCAATATTATTAATTATATATTTTCTGTGGATATATTTAATTTACATATAGTTTTTTATATATTTTTAGATTTATAATGTGAGAATTGGTATTTTATTATTTATATGTTCATACACATATACATATATATTTGAAAGGAAAAATCTATTTGTTTCACTTTAAGTTTTTCTTTAAATTTGTGAAAAATGTTCCATGTTTTCTTAGGGTTGGGTTGTGTGATATAGTTCAAAATTTGGGCAATAAAACCATCTAAAAAGAGCGTTTTAAAGGATGGAGGATTCGTAATCGATTTTGAAAGATCAACGTTTGTTTTATTTGTAAACGGGGTTTTGATTATTTGTTTATTTTTAAGTTTCATTTGTAGAACCCATTTTAAAGTTTGAAAAATTAGAGAAACGAGGGAAACGATGCGGACAAACAAGTTACTGAAACGAGGAATGTGTTCGAGTGCAATTTTGTTATGACTGTTATCTACAAGCTTACTCTTTTCTAACGAGAAAATTAGTTGTTTTTCAATCTTACATTTTGCTGGGACTCTTAATACCGCAGGCTTACTCTTTGCTGAAATTTCTTGTTTCTCGGGCTTACAATCTGCTGGGAGTTCTTGCTCCACAGGCTTACATTTTGCCGGAATTTTCTGTTTGTGCTCTATGAGCTTGCACGTGTTGTTGCTAGAAGTCGGAGCATTTAAGAATATAAAAGTAGATGGACTTGTTAGAATAGTATGATCAGGGGTCTTTGTCGAATCATCAGATCCGGCCCGTAGACAAACGGATTCAAATGTTGACTGTTGGATAAGATCTTTGGTCGCTACTCCCTCTATTTGGGGGGCCTCTCGATCGTCCTGCCTCTGATTTTTATCCCTATTATCTCGAATGCCAATTTCATCCGTAGACGACACCTTGTAAGGTGAGGCATTTTCTACCTTCCTGTTTATATCCTTAGCTTCTAACGTCGCTTGTTCAATTTTTCCCGTATTTAATTTCTCGGAATCAATTTTTATTAATTGTACCCTGTTCGTTTTGGTTAATACTCCACTTCTCCAAACGTTTGTGGTAGAAGTGGACTGAGTTTTAAAATCATTTTTATTTGATGGAGAGTCTTTTTGACTTCTGAAATGGGACAGTCTCCTACATTCTGCTTGGGAATGATTAACTCTGCAATAAGTGCATTCAATGCGATGAACCTCTGTCTTAATTTGTTGGAGAATAGCATTACAAACGTTTTCATTTCGACGACATGTCGCAGAAGTATGACCAGACCTATTGCACGATTGGCAAATTGCTGGTTGGCTATATTTGGAATTATTACATAAATTAAGAGGGCTTCTATCGCCTAGTCGTGGGGCCTGCTCGAGAGCGTAATTTATTGCTGCTCTAAGACTTGGGTTACCTCGTGCTTTAACTAGAAATTTCAAATGGGGATCCCTAAGACCATCTTCAAAAGTATGCAAGGCGAGCTTTTTATTTTCCTCGAGGAGATATGTTCGTACCGTAGGATCGACAGTGCTTTCGAACGTGGCCTCGTTCAGCAGATACAGGAGGTGTGCGAGTCTGTTTCCAAACTGCTTCACACCTTCCTTGCTATCTTGCTTGGCTTTCACCAGACTGTTTTGTGCTGCTGACCTTGAGGTGAGAATTTTAAATTCCCCCTTTAATTCGGAAGCAAGATCATTCCAGGTTGAAATGACCTTGTACCGGATGTGGTCGTATGCTGGCCCTTTCAGTCTGGTTTTCACCACGCTTAGATAAAAAGCATGCTGGCTGTCGTCCCGTGCCTGTGAAAAGATAATATCCCCGTGAGAAATGAAATCATCGAGTTCGTCCGGGTTACCGTTAAAAACCGGCACGAAATCTAAAATAACTTTCAATCCGATTGTGACGTTCATTTTTTCGCGCGCTTCAAATATTCGATTCGGGTATTATTTTGGGCGAAATATTCCTTCGGTAAATTCATCCTACCAAATACAAGTGTAACAAAGGCGAATAGTGAGAAGAGATTTTTTCGAACTCAACTGAAGCGAAAAGAGAAGAAGACTAAAGGGAAAAGAGTAGAAATACTTTCAAACCCAAATATGTCGATATATATACAGGAAATTTCCATAATACTAAAGGTAAGAGAAGATTTTTCCGACACCGCGAAAAACAATCCTAATATCGAAGGATCCTGTAAAGGACAGATTAGCAAAAGAGATCCCTTCAAACCCAACACATCTTCACCTATAGAGGAAATTTCGAAAATATCGAAGGTAGGAAAAGATTTTTACTGACACCGAAGTAAAACATTCCTAATTTCGAAAAATCCTGGTAGACAGATAAGCAGAAGAGATCCTGTGAAAGAAGGCAATGGTAAAAAGAGAGGATATTTTTATCGAGCCCAAAGTGAGAGGAGCCTGCAAGTGGAAAGATCCTGGATAGGGGAAAGTGATCCTAAGGAATTTTGATCTAAACAGATGAAAGGAAAAAGACCAACAGACAGATAAGGGTGAGCGCGTTAAAATCAAGAATTTCCTGTTAGAAAGTATGGAAAATATTCATCAAGTAAATTAAATCCTTAAGAAACTTATTTAATGAATGTAAATATGTGCATATGTATAGGTATATGTAAAAATGTAAGTAAAATTGTATGTATATTTAAATTTTTCTTGGGGTTTTTGTTATTATTGTAAACCATTCAAGTGATTACGTTAAAAAATGCTGTTTATAAAATAAAATTTTCAAAATTTGCTTTTCTTGATATCCCCTTTGATTAATTTTTCACAATTTAATTTGTTTGGTGATTTTCTATGCGTTCCTTTTTTGTTTTTATGAACTTTTTAAATGTGTATTGTGGGTTTTGTTTGTCCTCTTAAATTAACTAATACAATTTTATAGATAGAATGTATGTGCATACCTTGTACATTTTTGTGCCGGTGTTGCTGGCTGCTACAGCTGTATTGACTGCTCCTACTGGTGCGGTGTTGTTATATGGACATGAAATTTTTGTTGTTTATGGTGTTGAGTATGTTGCAGTTGTCCCTGATCACCTTGTTGTTCCTTTTGCTAGTGTCTTGCCGGGAATAGTAGATTGGACAAGTAGCCAGCTGTTCAGACTGAGACCTTTATCGGGTTTTGCTAGTTCCACATTTCACAGTCCCACTAGAGCTCCTGCCTATCGATTGCCAGAGTTTCCTTTGATTAAGCTGAGTAAACTTGGGATTTCGCGGCCATTGAAATCAAAAATCAAATCGACAACTTTCCCATCTCAAAATTGGTCTCATTCGACAACTTATCTTCTGCAGTCTTCATTTGAAGTTAAACTGTTTGATTAGCTTTTGTAAAGCGAATAGTTGGGTCTGGTTCGATAGGGGCCAAAGCTACCACTAATTGCCCAATACAAGCAATGTTTACTTAACACTAAGATTCAACTTAATGTGAAACTTAATAACATGTGGCGACTTAAACAGATTATACACACGTGAACGTAATCAAGAACACAGCACACAAAAGAATAGAAAAAATGCACCTTAGCACTCACAATCACACGGCTTAAGTAGCCAATTGAGATATTCTCGCATACAGGCTGTCATGGAATAATGCGTCGTGCCTTCGAACGTTTCATAGCGTTGTTCCGAACCACGTTCTTCACTTTTCTGCAAAACACTGTAGACAAATATTGAAATCGAAGAGGGTACGGATTGACATAAACTTACTTAAAGATAGATGGGTTCGTCGATGCCAAAAGAACAGTCGCAGATCTCTTTTATGGATAAAAGCACTACGAATTCCAAGTTGTTTTAATGTCTGTTACAGGCGGAATCTACAAGGAAGCCGGAGGCCAGACTGTTCCAGGGTTGGTATTAAAAAGTAAATCATAGAAGTACTTGAATAATATTTTTTATTCTAAACACGTGATCTCCTTGAGAGACGTACCACGCTTGACTAGGTTACTCAATAACATCATCATCATCATCGGCACTACAACCGGAATCTGGTCTTGGCCTTATTTAACAAATCTCTCCACCGGTCTCGATTTCGAGACGATGTCATCCAGTTTGGCACTCGCACGCTCTGGGCGTCCTGGTCTACGTCATCCCTCCATCGCAGACAGAGTCTGCGGCCCTGTCTCCTTCCATACATTCTGCCACAAATGACTTTCCGAGCAGGCTCCTCTTCGCTCATTCGAGCTAGGTGTCCCGCCCACCGGAGTCTAGCTTGATTTTTCTTACAACATTAGCCTCAAGGTAGATCGCGTACAACTGATGGTTCTAGCGTCCCCGGAATCGCCCTCCCTCACATAAGAGGCCAACAATTCTCGTTAAGACCTTCCTCTCGAATGCGGCTAAGAGTTCAGAATGCCTTTTATAGAGCACCCAGGTCTCGGATCCATACATAAGTACTGGTAAGAGCATGGTCTTGTACAGTAGTAGCTTGGATGTTCTAGATAAATTTCAGGATTTAAAGAGCCTTGATAGAGCATAGTAGGTTTTGTTGGATTTGATCAGCCGTTTGCGTATTTCTTCGTCCAAATTGTTATCAGCTGATACTATTGATCCAAGGTAGTTAAAGAATTGCACTACTTAAAATGCGTGCTCCGCTACCTGATATTTTGACCAACTTTAGGTCTTCTCTTCGCAGACGTTGCCACCATGTAGTAGTAGTTCTAGTAGTAGTAGTAGTAGTAGTAGTAGTAGTAGTAGTAGTAGTAGTAGTAGTAGTAGTAGTAGTAGTAGTAGTAGTAGTAGTAGTAGTAGCAGCAGTAGTAGTAGGAGGAGTAGTAACAGTAGTGGTCGTGGTATGAGTAATAATATATTTTGGTTTGGGGTGTTCTTATATATGAAACGCAGTCCTTTTTTTAAATCTTAAATAATCATAACCTGGAACTGTTTTCTCCCTCCTTCACCATCTTCCACGATGACCTCCCGACTCGAAGAGCGCTTATCGATGTCCTTGACAGCCCCAATTGGTCACTTATCGCTTCCCCTACCTCCTCCAAGCTATACTTTCCGACAATCAAAATCACTCTTCCTCGGAAATCAATCTTTGTAATGTGCTTCTTCTTGCCACCCTACCTTTTAAAATTTACGAGGTCGCTCTTAATACTATCGACCACATAATCGAGCTTAGTAACTGCGACGACGACATCATCGTCCTTGGAGATTTTAATGCTCCACAACTAAATTGGCCTTTATCTGACGATCAATCACACTTCGCCAAAGAATGTCTTTGCTTTGTTCCACTATATACCTGAAACAAATTTAGTGGCAGCATGAACCTTGTGATGGCGTGCTTTGAAACCAAACTGGTTGTTGGGAATGAAGTCATTTTCATCGCACCAGTTTTCCAGTGCTGTGTTTATAATTTTTTCCAAAACTTTACTGATGTTGCGCAGGAAGCTTATGGGGTTTAAAAGTTTTGGTTGCCAACGTATGGCACAGGATTCACTTTTCTCCCCACACTTGTCCACGTACTTACTTGTCCGAAGAAAATCGTCCCTCAAAGCGATTGAATAAATACAGACGCACTGTTTTATTTGTTGTTTTTTTTTATTAATCCTATAATCACTTAATAATTACAATACACTGGTGGTTAACGGACAATAATAACTTCTTAGAAACTTTGCCGAGAGAGACGAAATTTTGCAGTTTTCGCTTTTGTTATGTAGGCGAGCGGCGACGCGACTGACTGTTGCAATTATTCGATCGTGACTTTAGCGCGAGCGGCGGCGTGACTGCTCGTAGCAATGATTCAATAGCGACTGGTGTGAATTAGGGTTGAAATTCGTATTTCCATTCCACACACAGGGCAACCAAAAGAGACCACGCCTCTGCTATCTCAACCCCACGCCCGTCAAAGTGTGAGTAACTTTTGTTAATAGGGTAATTGACGGACATGAAGAATGAGAGAACAGAAAGCATGATATGCTGTGAACTCGGGGTAGCTTTGGTTGTGTGTGTTGGTATCAGGTGCAGCTACTGACATGACCTGGTGACCCAGTGGTACGGCTATGGTTTAGTCGGAGCACATTGAACTGTGGAAAGACAGAAATACGAGGGAGAGGAAAACCTGTTACATGTTACTCCCCTGCAAAAAGAGATCATTGATCCCAAGCGAATGGGTGATCTGAGGGAAAGTCGATAGGACGCCGCTGATGTTTGGGAAATAATCCGCGTGAGAACCAGACTCTAAGACGCTGAAATAACCCCAGCTATTTTGCTATGATGCAACAGCGTCGTTCGTTTAGACTTGTTGTTGCTAACCGACATTATGAGATTTCCGATGGGAAACTTATGGTTAGCAAGAATGGAGTTGCCGTATGACAAGAATATAGCTAAACTCAATTATGCATTATCTGCAAAGGATAATGAGTTTAGCTATACGTCCGTTTGACATGTTTTACAGGGGAATACATATAAAGGAAATGGGTAGGTATGACGCGCTGAAAGCGATCAAAATTAGGTGGAAATTTTAGTTGATATTGTGGTTTGGTTCTCATGTAGAATAGAGAAACCTCCACAAGCTAATCGAGCCAAGGTTGGCTGGGTCTTTTCAAGAACCAAGAACTAATAGGGCGGATTCAAGAGAACAGTGCAACAGCACTGCCTTTGAATTAAGAACTTGTAAATGTCTTAGACAGAAGAGGAGCGAGAATGTGGTTGAGAAAATAACTGATCTGATAAGAGATAAGGAATCGAGGAGGGAGACGACAAAGGAACAAAGGAAGTGATTACAATATAACAAAGGAAGGTGTGCTAAGACCCAAGGTAAAAACGAAGACGAACTAAAATCGAGTGCGTAATAGTTTTCGGTTATTCAAGGCATACGTCAAATTGCTTTTAGGTAATAATCGCTATTCCACCCGTTCGATTAGTTCATCAAAACATAAGGAGAACAAAGGAGTGCTAACAAGTGGTTAATGTTCACGCGGCACAATTTCTCTGAAACACCATTGACATCGAAATACTACTGGCTTGTGGAAGCTGCAAGAAGGGAAAACTAAGAAGGTCAGGTGGTAAAATTGAAAAATCCGACCGACGCGAATCATCATCATCATCGACACTACAACCGGGATCTGGTCTTGGCCTTATTTAGCAAGTCTCTCCACCGGTATCTGGTCCTTATCCGTTATATTGCCCATAATAATTTGTTTTTCTGGGCAAGGTAATTACCCTTGCGTCAACCTTTCTCAGGATGTCGCTGCATGCATTGGTTCACTACTTGGCGGGTGCCAAAGTAGCTATCCAGTGGTGTCACGTGGAGACTGCATGTCAACTTGGATTGAACAGGGACAAGGAGATAGTCCTGGCCTTCGCCGGGTTGAAAGCAGAGACTTTGCCCTGTATGTTCCCCCCTAAATAACGCATACTATCCAACTCGTTGGAAAGCTGCCGTTGTCCACCTAAAAAAGGGGAAAAAACAAAAGCAACCCAGCCAACCTTCACTCGATTAGCTTGCTGCCCAACATCAGTAAAGTTTTCGAAAAAATTATATACACAGCACTGAAAAACTGGTGCGATGAAAATGACTTCATTCCCAACAACCAGTTTGGCTTTAGAGCACGCCATCACACGGTTCATGCTGCAACAAAACTTGTTTCAGATATACAGTGAAACAAACCAAAGCGACAATGTACAGGCGTCTACTTGGTTGACTCCAACACCGTACGGTTAGAAGGACTTGTTTATAAGCTAACAAACCTAGGTATGCCCGAATATTTGCTGTACAGTACCTCTAATATGATATTGGACAACAAAATTGTGGTAAAATGTGGAGGCATACTCTTCAACAAGACCTTCCACATTACAAACAGCTTACAGCAGGGAACAGTGAATTCTCTCAACAAAGCCATTGCATACGCAGATGACATTGTTGTATACAGAACGGGAGAAAAAATAAGCTTCATCAACAGCAGACTCTTTCAAGATGACTTCAATCATATAAAGCATTATTGCGACGACTGGAAATTAAAGATTAACTTCCAGAAAACCGAAACTATTCTTTTCCGAACGCCCCTCTCCGGGGCATCGCGTGATACGAAGCGCAATTGGGAAAAATTTTCCATTTTAGGGAACAGTAATCTCCCAGTACAAGCAAAAACTGAAGTCAGATACCTTGGTATGGGTATCGATCAGTTTTTAAACTTAAACAAGCACGTAACAACTTCCGCTAAAAGCGCATATACGATGACAAGAAGTCTAGTCCGAAGTAGCCTTCTTTATCACAAAGTGAAACTAATTTCATCCGACCAGTGCTAGTTTGTGGTTGCCCGATATGGTACAACATATCCCCACCATACATGGAAAAGTTCCGGGTGTTCGAGAGGCAGTGTTTGCGTGCCTGCCTTGGACTTTACAGAACATCAGAGTCTCAATACAAAAAATTCTGTCATAATAAAGTCCTGTATAACAGATCAGGGCCAAACAGGATAGATAATTTCATAATTAAAATCATTCGCGGTCACACTGCAATAGCAATGGGCCGTGAAAATGATTTTATATCGGGAGCATACTATCCCAATGACATGTATCTGGAGGGTACGGTCCAGAATGGGTTTATTCCTTCAAAAACGTTCCCTTTCTTGGATAAAAAAGGCCTGATCCAAGACAACCAAGGAGTCCCTATTATTTACCACGCTTCCCGTGGTGCTAGGGATAAACGTATTCTCCATAGTAGTGAAATCTCTAACGCCCCAGATCCCCTGTTACGTGGTAACCTCCCCCACCGCCATTGTCCTAGCGCGAGATTATTTAAAACAATAAAATATGCACGAAATATAAAACTTTAATCAATGATAATTAACAGAAATTAATTATATAACAGCCACATTTGGGAATACAACGCGGGACAACTTGCCAGACTGCAGCCACGTAAGTACGCTTGGAAATTTAATATCAGTGAAAAATTATATTGTGTTGCACAACAATTGTCCCATCCCCAATACAACAATTAAAATACAAAATTGCTGAAAGATTATTAGAATTGAAAATTCATTTATTGTGTTGTGAACATATAATTCCCAAATACAACAATTGGCACATCGCAAACGCAACAATTTAATACAATACCCCTATGTTTGAGTATGGTAATCACTGAAAGAGATAAATCCATAAAAGATAGAACCCAACCCAATTAGTGGTCCCCAAATATAGAACGCATATCAGATGCAGCGCTTCCCTTTCCCATTGCCTTTAAGTTTGTTCTTATCCTTCCCCTTATTGTTTTATTGGTTTTTCGTTTGGTTTTAATTCGTTTGCTTGTCCCTATATTTAAAAACAAAAAAAAATTCTTTTACTTAATAGATATACTAATAAGTAAAAATGTAAGAGGACCTTCTCTTATACACAGTTATGTTACATAATTTAAGTTAATGGCTACTATTGCTATTACTATTACTATTACTATTATTATTAATATTACTATTACTATTACTATTAATATTACTATTACTATTACTATTACTATTCCTATTACTATTACTATTACTATTACTATTACTATTACTATTACTATTACTATTACTATTACTATTACTATTACTATTACTAATACTATTACTATTACTATTACTATTACTATTACTATTACTATTACTATTACTATTACTATTACTATTACTATTACTATTACTATTACTATTACTATTACTATTACTATTACTATTACTATTACTATCAGTATTTATTGGCCTGTAGGAACCCGGAAGTTCATGACCTTACCGACTCGACTCCGCCATCGTTCCCTGTCCTGTGCGCTCTCCTTCCACACTTGACCAGCCGATCTTATCTCCTCAAGGTCAAATCTAACATTGTCCTCCCAGCTCCATCGTGGCCGTCCTGCCGGTTGGTCTACCGTCCAGAATTCTACGTGACCAGCCGATCTTATCTCCTCAAGGTCAAAGGTAACATTGTCCTCCCATCTCCATCATGGCCGTCCTGCCGGTTGGTCTACTATCAAGAATTCTACGCACGGTTCTATCGTTGCCCATTCGCGCCACATATCCGGCCCATCTTAATGTTCGCGACCTGATTACTCTCACTATTGTAGTTTTGCGGTATAACTCTTCCAATTCATGCTTGTGGAGTTTCCTCTATTGTCCTGACTCCTCTTCATATTTACCGCCAAAGATACCCCTTAAAACTTTATTCTCGAATACGCGGAATTTGTATTCTTCTCGTCCTTTGAGAGCCCATGTTTCGCATCCGTATAGAACAATCGACATGATTATGGGTCTATAGACACGGAGCTTTATATTACATGATAGCTGTTTGGATTTCAACAGTTTACTGACTGCATGCCAACTAGCGTTGCCGGAGTGTAATCTTTTATTAATTTCCTTCGACATTTCGTTCCTGGCCGTCAATATCGTTCCAAGATATTTAAATTCTTTAACTTTTTCAAATATCTTGCCTCTGACTTCTATATGTGTTCCCTGAGGTCCACATGCTCTCCCCATAATCATGTATTTTGTTTTGTCTTCATTTATTTCTAGGCCCACCTCTTCTGCCGCTTGCATAAGATTTCATAGATTTTACTTACAGTTTCTAGATTATCGCCCAAAACGGCGATGTCATCCGCATATGCGCGCACTTGTGTCACCCCGTTCAGGGATGATCCGGCCATGTTTTCGTCTTGTACCTTTCTGATGACATACTCGAGCACATGGTTAAAAAGACACGGTGATCCATCACCATCTCCCTGTTTTAGTCCGTCCCAGATTTCAAATGGTTCTGAGAGGTGGTTTTCTATTCTAACTCGCCCTTTATTTTCGTTCATGCAAATTTGAATGAGGGTGGCATATTTTTTTCGGGATTCCCAGCTCAACTACAACATGGTAGAGTTTTTGCCTTGCGGCTGAATAGTAGGCTTTTTTGAAGTCAACGAACAGTTGGTGAACCGTCTCTCCGTATTCCCACTTATTTTCCGGCAGTTGCCTTATTGTAAACATTTGGTCGCTTGTTGACCGGTTCCTACGGAACCCGCATGGGTAGTCTCCCAGTATTTCTTCTGCGTACGGTGTGATTCTTGCCAGTATGACATTTGTTAGTATTTTGTATGTGGTTGGGAGCAATGATATTGCTCTGTAGTTTTCGCAGTCAGATCTGTCACTTTTTTGAAAAGTGGGGACGACTATTGAGGTTTTCCATTCTTCCGGAGTGACTTCCTTATCCCATATTGTTTTGATGAGTTAGTGGGTCTTTCGAGCGGTTGCCTCTCCTCCATGCTTCACAAGCTCTGCCGGTATGCAATCGACTCCGGTAGCACTCTTGCTTTTCAATTGATTTATTGCGTGTACAACTTCGTTGAAATATGGCTCTGGGATCTGAGGCTCGGCTGTACGAGGGTGGCCTGTAAAGTTTTCGACCTCAACGCGAAGATAGAGGCACTCGTCAAGAAAAACTAGTGAATGTCGTTGTGCATTTTTTAACAGTTACCAAAATTTCAGCCATTTTAGACGGGGAGTTTTTATTTGATAGTCGTTTGAGTGAGCCGATGTTTTTTGCCTTTTTTGGAACCGATTCTCTCTTTGCAGTCCACTGTTTTGACTGTACTTTTGATTCGGGCGTATAATGGTGTATCCAAGTTTCATCAATAGTAATTAATCGGCCCCAAAACTGGGAGATATTGCGCCTAAACTGCGGCAACAGAACGCGTTGGAAATGTTCATTCGAACACGTTTTTGCTCTAACGTGAGCAAACGCGGCACCCAACACGCGAACAGCTTTCTCATGCCTAAATCTTGACTTGATATGTGACAAACACGTTATTTTCACGCTTTCATAGCCTCTGCTATATCGCTAACTTCAATTCGGCGATCATCTGGCACCATTTGGTGAACTTTAGCGATGTTATCGTCAGTTGTTGCAGTTTTTGGACGTCCCGAACGTCATCGTCTCCCAAGCTCCCACGGCCATGTTTAAATTCAGCAGCCCAAAATTTCACTGTAGTAAATGATGGTGCAGAGTCCCCATGCATAGATTCTAACTCATCTTTGATTTTCGTAGGCGTATTGCCTTTCAAAAACAAACATTTAATGACAGCTCGATACTCAATTTTGTCCATTTTCACAAAAACACTCACATCAACTCACTCAAACGACTGTCAAATAAAAACTAGGCCTCCAAAATGGCTGAAATTTTGGCGAGTAACTGTCCAAAGGTGCACAGCTACCTTCGCCAACTCTTATTGACGAGTGCTGCTATACTCACGTTGAGGTCGGAAACTTTTCAGTCCATCCATGTATGTACGTCTGGTGCGTTTATTTGTGGTTGATGGGTACGCACATTGAGCAGGTTTTCAAATCAATATAATTAAACAAATTTTAATAAACATAATCATAAAAAAAAAAATAAGGCCGATAGGCAAACACTTTAAGGCAACAAAATTGTATAACTTAGAGTGCTCGCGAAGAGCCAATAAGCTAATTAAAAATATGTGATTTTATAAAGGAGATTTAGCATTTAAACCTAAACAATAAGAGACAATGTTATTTAAACAAAAAAATATATGCGTTTTTAAAGTAAAATAAAGTAAATAAAAAAAAGAAGAAAATCGGAAGACGACAACTACACCCCACTCAATGAGATACAAAAGTCATCTGATTCACTTGTCGAAGGAGGAAATCAATCAAGGAGATTATTTCGAATAAATAAAACAATATTTGTAAAAATCAATCAACTACTTGTATTTTTTAACCCATTCCGGTTTATTTGGCACAGAGAGTGTATATCGTATTATAACTTGCTTGTTATATAATATTTCAGCATCCATAAATATATGACGTATAAAATATGTATTAGGGGCGAATGTAAAGCCACAATTCAACTATCAGATTCGAAAAAATAGGTGCCCGCTATCCCAACTATTTTTCGAAATAAAAGATATGGAACTTCAGACCCGTATGTGAAGCCAATAATTCATTCCCTTCCAGCGTTTCCTGTCAAGATTACCAGCCACCAATTAATTTGCTTTTATGCTTACGTCAATGCTTCCTTTAATTACTGAAGCATAAATGTTCTCTTTCCAGTGAAAGCATCAAAAACGAAACTACTAGCAGTAATCCCCTCTATCTTATTTAGAGTCTTATCTGAATTGTAATATTCGCTACCACAAATTGCCATATAATTAATGATCCTTCACTCCTTTCAAGAAACCAAAGCAAAAACATGAAAAAAAAATAGTGCAACACACAAAGCTCAACGCTGTTCTAGATACGCTAGTTATTTGTTTTTGCCTCGTGTTCAATATGTTTTGGTCAAGGTTATCGCTTGAACTTGTTCAAGGTGAACTCCAAGGGTGTCCTTGAAGCAAAAACAACGAGGGCAAAGGAGAATGTTACCCTCCATACAGTTACACTTGAATCGATATATTCCCACAGTCATAGAGAACGAATCCTCATTTGTAGCCATTAGTATGTCAGTGCTAGGAGCGTGTGCTGCAGCTCCAAGAACTGGCGTTTGTGGTAATTGGTAAATGAGTTTCAAGTTCTAGGAAATACACTAAGCGCGCGGGAGGGTTGTTAAATCGATTGCTGTTGTATAATACAAGTCTGTTGCTAATGGAAAGACACTATCGGATATCTGGCTCTAATGCTTAATGTGGGGTTCACATGATATCCGGTGAGTTCTTTAATCCATCCCTTTATAGGTGACAAGAATCAATTATTTTATTGAACGTAGAGTTGCATTGGAAAGATAACCACGACAGCTATTTTATGTGCTTAGGAAATTAAAGAGGAATAGCCTTAAACTACTTCACCTGCTCCACAGCTGAAAATTGCCTATCACGTGCTTATATATATAAACGTATATCTTTTTACAAACACGTGCTCTCCGAAATCAAAATAATTCGGTTAGTAACTGATTAGTATTATTTTCATTTTTACAATATTTTTTTATTTTCTTTTTATACTCTTAGTTTCTAAAATACATGCTAGAAAAAATTTCTTAAATTCTAGCTTAATTATCTTATATTATAACTTAATGGTCCTACGCAGTGGCGCAAGACTAATAACCTTGCCCGGAATAACAAATTATTATGGAAAATTAAACAAATTTTATTTCCTAAATAAGGCCAAAACCGGATCCCGGTTGTAATGCCGGTGATGATGATGACGGTCCTACGCAGACGCTCTAAGCTAAACATTACATGACTATTGTATAATTTGCCTTCCAGCTGCAGAACTTTGGTTGTGTTCTTAAATTTAACTTAATTCAATTTTTTTTTGTTTTCTTAACTTTATTTTAAAGAACTTAATTTAAGTCTTATACTACCCTCATTCTAGAAAAGCTGCACTGCGCCATAGGTTGCATAAGAACACTAATGACATGGTCGTTACGAGTACCAGGTTTCCGCGTACAGACATCCACAAAGCCGCCTGGGTATCACCTGATGGAGCCTGGGGCGGTTCCCCCAAACCCCGCTGTCTACTTAACCGAAGAACTCCCCATAACTACAACCCAACTTCCATAATGCAATCGCATTAGTATCTGTAAATGCTTCACGCATCAAGTTTATCTAATGTATTTATCTAAAAACTCCTGGGAGAGAATTCTTACCTCCATGCATTAATTCCCATTCAAAGTTCCCTACAAGAATTCTGTCCAAACTTATCATAAATCCAAAGCCCAATTCGGCACCTTGGGTTGCCAGGCAAATCCCAATCTTACCATATGCATTGTCCCTAGATGAATTCCTGAAAACGAAACAATTTGGTTCACATATAATGTAACCATCATAACCAGGGATAATAAGCATTGCGTCGCCTATTCCCAGCCTCACTCTGTGTAAAATAAATTCCTTTACATACACATTGGCTGGCGACCTTTACCCAAGTGACAAAAGCAAGCATACGCATCTTGCGTCTTGTTATATAATTAACGTTCAATTAATTATCACTCCCCCTTTGAATTATTAACATCTCGTGTTTTCACATACATATCCTTCCCGTCCCTCCAAATCACGAATTTCCCTTTACAATAGAATATCCCCAAATACAATAGTAGATAATTTAAATAAAAGTAAAACATCCATTTAAAACCCCACTCACACTGCAATAGTCATCATCATCATCATCGGCACTACAACCGGGATCCGGTCTTAGCCTTATTTAGCAAGTCTCGAGGCTTGTTAAACTTTCCATAATAATTTATTTTTACGGCAAGGTTATTAGCCTTGCGCCAACTGCAATAGTCATCTTCCTTGTATTAGCCATAGTCGCGCCTATTAGCCAATTCCGTCCGCTTCCTAGAAATAACTATCGTGGAAGCGGAACGAAAAAGGATATGTGGCGAGAGACACGAGATTGATTCCCTCTTGTAAAACGTGTGTTGAGTAGTGCAGTCGAGTGCTCCGCACAATAAAATGTTTAAATGAGCTTTGGTTTTAATTCTTGTTGAATCGATTCGTATGCGCGTGCGGTTCGTGTTGATAGAAGCAAATTATAGTCAAAAGAATTTAAAATTAAAAGAGAAAAAATTAATGTAATAAATAAAACAAAATAAATAGTGTCATTAAAAGAAAATAGTGTTTAAATATTGTCATTAACTTTTAGTTAAACCAGTTCTTCCAAACATTCTTCCAAACAACAATCAAGTCAAATATATAAGACGAGGGGTAAGTTTGGTTAGTGGAAAGTAAATAGATATTAATTGTTGAAAAAAATAAATCCAACAGTCTTAAAGCATAAACCAAATCCTATACCATAAGCAAATACAAATAGGAATTGTGTACTTACCCTTGGCAGCGATGACATAAACACCAATTCTCAGTGAATATGCTAAAAACAATTAGCATCATGTCCACGATGCATTGCGGTCTATCAACACAGCTGCACTGCACATCATAGGCAATGATCTACACGATCTCTTTGTCTTCCAATACTTCTGGATCAGCTTCATATGACCTCGCGGCATGAACAAACAGAAATCCATTAGTAACCAATGAGATACGGCTTGTTTACTTAGCCGAACTCACATCTCATTGATGCCCATTACCCTTTTCGATTTTTTCAGATTCGTTCTCATGGTCTCATCCCATGAAAGAACCAACGTTCACACATACATGCGTACCACAATGATCTTCTCTATGAGATCCGGTTACCTACCCCCAAAGAGACACTTAACGTTTCTCTTGGGATAGGAAATGCATCCCTAAGTTAAGAGAGCCAGTACCACTGGCCGAATTTCTCTTGCCAGCGAATTGATATCGCCGAGTCGTATTTCAACATCCGGCCACGCTAGTTGGTTCTTCTCCTGCTCCCCGTGGCGCCGCGGGGACGCATCAGTCCAGAGTCTTGTTTATCAACCCCGGAGTGTCGCCTCTAATATGTCGAGTTTCACCTAGTCAATGAAAGCCGAACATTTAAGACGCGGTGAACAATGTGTGAATTATCTATATTAGCTATATTAGCGGGCAGTGAATTTGATTTTACATAACTACAAAATGTATTAGGTGTCGAAATTAGAATTGTGAACTCTTAAAATATTTAATTGTAATTTCTGTTCATATTTTTTTTTTTTCGTTTGATTAATCAATAAAGTAACCTCTTAATAAATAGACAATGCTCAGTGTATTTTATTTCCAAGCAGCAGTTCCTGTGTGTTTTCTTTTATACTTTACACTTGTGCGACCAGTGTTTCGATCTCTCAGCAGTGCGCCAATCAGCGAACAATTCGTGGGACGAAGCCACTCGTAACTAAATTCACCACGTGTTGATAGATCGCCGCCACTCCTCGAGCCTGATGACGGTACGAACCTACCGAGGTGCCAACGTGGACTCGGCTCACTATCGTGATGGTAAAATTTTCCGAGCGCGGATTGCCTTACGGAGATGTATTGCTTCCGCAGATCAAGTTCGAATCAACACGGCTGCCTTACGCAATGATAATACGAGTAACACTTTAGGTCATGCGCTAGGACTTGCCCTCGGAGAGCTCGGCGCAGTGAGAGTAAGTCCTGGGGCCAGAATGCCGGGGGTAGAAGTGAAATGGACACGCCTTAAGAATACTGTCATTAGTACTGCCAACACCATCTTAGGCAGTAGTCGCAGAGATCGGAGCGACTGGTTTGATGATGAGTGCAAACTAGCGACTGAACATAAGAATGCTGCATACCGGGAAATGCAGCAATCTCATAGGACGCGGGTACGCGAGGGGAAATACAAAGAGCTCAGAAGATCTGAAAAAAAGACTCCACAGACAAAAGAAAAGTGTCTGGAAAAAAAAATTGTCTGTGAAATGGAGAAAAGTAGATAGCGAGGTCCGCAACAGGCGCGGAAGTTCTACCAAACAATCTGCAGTATGACGTGATACACACAACGCTGCACTTACTGCAAGGATAAAGAGAGCAATCTGACCATTGATGCGGAAGGCATTCTGGAGCGATGGGAAGTGCACTTCAATGAATTGCTAAATGGTCAGCTCACAGAAGAATTGGAGGCTCCACCAATGCCAAATCAAGACCAAATGGTGCAGTCACCAAGCAGTGAGGTAACATTGAAAGCCATTAGACAGTACAAATCAAATAAAGCCCCTGGAGCTGATGGCATACCAGCTGCGCTGATCAAACAAGGAGAGACAGCGTTATATCACGCAATTCATGAAATCATGGTGCACGTATGGGAGCAAGAGGAGATGCCGGAAGATTGGCGTCGTAGCATAATTTGCTCCATACATAAGAAGACAGATATCACACTGTGCGGCAACTATAGGGATATAACATTGCTGAGTACCACCTATAAGATACTATCCTCTATCCTACAAGATCGGATAGCCTAAAGTCATCATTGGTCGATATCAGTGTGGCTTCATCCCAGGGGAATCAGCGATTGATCAGATATTCACCCTTAGGCAGGCGATGCAAACATTTCTGGAATTCAAGATTCCATTATATCACCTATTTATAGACTTTGAGGCCGCCTACGACATCAGAGCTAGGGTAGAACTATATAATGCCATGAGAGACTTCGGCATTTTAAACAAATTGATACGACTTTGTATGTTGACCATGACCAAGGTACGGCCTACGCAGATGACATCGACATCATCGGTAAATCCGATTCGGCTGTACAGGACGCCTTCACCCAGATCGAGCAGACGGCAGAAAAACTGAGACTGCACATTATTGAGGGGAAAACTAAGTACATGGTGGCAAAATCTGCGAAGAGAAGACTTAACGTTGGCCAAACTATCAGGGTAGTGGAGCACGAATTTGAAGTAGTGCAATCCTTTAACTACCTTGGGTCAATAGTATTAGCCGATAACAATATGGAAGAAGAAATACGCGAACAGCTGATCAAATCCAACAAAGCCTAATATGGTCTATCAAGGCTTCTTAAATCCCGAAATATATCCAGAACATCCAAGCTACTACTGTACAAGACCATGGTGTTACCACTACTCATGTATGGATCCGAGACCTCGGTGCTCAATAAAAAGCACTCTGAACTCTTAGCCGCGTTTGAGAGGAAGGTTTTAATGAGAATTGTAGGCCTCGTATGTGAGGGAGCGCGATTCCGGAGACGCTACAACCATGAGTTGTAGGCGATCTACCTTGAAACTAATGTTGTAAGAAAAATCAAGCTCGGTAGACTCCGGTGGGCGGGACACCTAGCTCGAATGAACGAAGAGGAGCCTGCCCGAAAGTCCTTTGTGGCAGGTTGTATGGAAGGCGACAGCGGGGCAGACCTTGTCTGCGATGGAGGGATGGCGTAGACTAGGACGCCCAGAGCCCGGAAGTGCTGTGGCGGTTCCACCAAACTCCACTATCTACTTACCGTAAAACCCCCATAACATTCAGACAATTTCCTGACTTCAGTAATGCAATTGCATTAGTACCTGAAAATGCTTCACGCATTATATAGATCAAATCTATAATCTTAAAGTCCCCGTAAAGGAAATTTACCTTTCCATGCATTCTCTCCGCATATAATTTCCTGTAAGAATTTCTTTCTACCTATTCAGGAGTCCCAAAACCTATTCGGTATCTTTGGTTCCCAGGCAAATTTCAATTTCCCACACCTGCACCGCAATCTCCACCCAGCATACCCGAAACATTTCCTTTTACAAGGACATTTAATGCATACAACGCATTATCTAAAATTCCTAGAAATAATTCTTTAAAGTGCATATGGCATCATGAATCTCAAGCCAGTCCGCACCCTTTGTCTGTGTTAAAATCCTATGTCGGACAGCTTGTTTTTACAGCTGCAATAAACCGACCCGCGATTCGTTTGTACAATCGACAAACAATCCCCGCATCTTAGGCATTATCAACGAAACCAAATTTCCTAGCATTTCCTAATGCAAACACGAATCCGGTTTCTACTGCAGACAGAGATGCCATAAACATCCAATTTGCTTTGGGCACCATTTCCCGGATGACTAGCGGTTTATTTATTCAACTGCAATGCACTTTTTCCCTTTCCTTGTTTCAGGTACATTCCCATGGCTTTGTGTATGAAAAAAACCAATGTGATCTTCGCTCACACATACACATACATTGCCAAGTCTTTCTTCCTTGTTTCCACCACAGAGAAACACTTTCTTTCTTGGGTAAACTCACCCCAAAACGATTGAATATCGTTGAGTCTTTTACCATCAGCAGACCAGCACGGCCTTGCCGCTCCCGCCCCGCAGCGGAAAGCGTTGATATACAGAAGTCGTGTTAAGAAGAAGTGTTTAACCTTGTATCGAATTTTTAAAAATCATTTTTGCAATTAATATTAAGTCTGTTGTAAAATAAAAAAACATTAAGAAAACAAACTCGTCCTCAGTGCGTTTTATTTTCTTAGTGATTCCATCGGTGTGTTTTATTCGCTGTGCCGCGTTTGTTCTGTGTTTTGGTCTTAATCCTTGATCGGTTAATGGCGGAACCGATGGACTTGTAGTGACTTCGGTGAGGGCGAAGTAGAACCCTGTGCCGTACGCCGGTACCACGACTTCGTTCCCCCACAGTGCCAAACTGGATGGCTCGAAATCGGGACCGGTGGAGAGATTTGTTAAATAAGGCCAAGACCGGTTCCCGGTTGTAGTGCCGATGATAATGATGACATTTGTAGGAAATTTACGATCTCCACCAAAAACATCTGTAAGAAGAGCACTAACAAATTCAGGAAGCACTGGAACAAGAAACAATTTTGAGGAATGTTCTTTCTGGGGAGCTTCACTACGCCTCAATGACATGGCACCGTTCATTGATTTGCAAGGGTATCAAAAAATCAGTTTGTTCCCACCAATTAAATAAATATACATAAAACTTTGGACGGAATTAATAGAGCTGAAAATGGCATGTATGATGGAAAATAAAATATCTTCAAAACAAAATAATAACATCACAACTCAAATATTAAACTAGCATCAATGAAACAGAATTTCTTAAGTATTTAAAAAAAGTCTCCACAAATCTCGACAGTGCTGATCGTATTATGTTTCATACCTTTTAAACGCCGAAATATAGAAACGCTACGATGGGAACAAACACAGGTGAATTGCCTAGGCTACACCGAGAATCCAAATTGCGAATTACTGCATGTCCTCTTCCTATATCTTTCTTCACGAGTGTCGCCACATTTATTACAGGCAATTGAAGCAAATTGTATAAAAAAATTTGATTTGGGGTTCATGTTTTAGGTTTTGCAATCTTCACCACAGTCCACAGTTATCGACTCCAATTGAACAGTTTGAAATAAAAAACCACTCAACCAATAACTACTCCCATTCAGAGGATCATAGAAGTCCAAGTCGGAAACGCAAATTAATTTACAATATAAAAATAATTGTGCTGATCTCATATCCTATTCATTGTGCGGAAAGATAAAGCAAATAACTTGTTTTAGATATATTTTGTACCATTTACACTATTATTACCTCCACTATGTTGAATCTTGAGCATATAACGCTGGATACACCCAGCAGCAGTGGCGAATCTGAACTGGCCTTGCAATCAGACCATCAACGGAAGAAAAAGAAACCCGTGAAAATCAGGTAAAAACTCAAGATAAATAATCCACTCGACAATTAAAAAAAAATTTCAGTAGTCGGCTTTGGAAAAAAAATTTGACGTGTGAAAAATTGTTAACGTTCTAAAAATTTTTATACTCGCATTTACGAGTCCGTCGCGTATTTCCTGTATCAAATTATATTCGTCAGTATTTCCCTTTTGTCCTTTATTCTTCAGTTCGGCCAAATCGTGCTCTCAAATTCCCCGACTTTTATCTATAAAAAGTCCTGAAAAACTCAATCAATCCTCGCAGCAAATCCTCGAAAGAAGTCTTTCTATTCCCCGCAAATATCCATCGCCATTCTTTGTCCGAAAGTCTCTTTCACTGATGGATCTTAAGTATTGCAAACGGGACTATAACCGCTTTATGGGAGGTGACCTAAATAATTCATGCAACATGATCGTGACACAGATTCCGGGTTTATCACCCTCCTCACAGACTTCTAATTCATTTGGTCGTTATGACGTCCACAACACATCACGTCCATTGGAGTATATTCTTAGTGAACCAGAAATGGGTTGCGAGTCTGTGAGGGAAGCCGGAAAAAAGGTTCTTACCACGCTCATGTTAAATAGCTGGCGTAAGAGCAGAGCTGAAGTCCGCCGGCTAACCGAAGACGTCAGCGATCTACAACTTGGGGTAAAAACTAATTACAAACAATAGAATATTTTATGAAATATATATTTATCTACTTTCTCGCAGAGGATCAAAGGTAAAAATCAGATCCATGTGCTCAGTAGTCTTTACCGTTCTGAACAGAAAACAAACGAAAAGCTCACTAGAACGATTAGTCACACCAACGAACAAATAAAGAGTATGCAATCGACCATCAACGAATTATCGTCCACACTGTTACAAATCAAGGCCGAAAAAAGAGAACTTGAAGAACAGTTATCTGGCAAAGAGAAGGAGGTTGAATCCCTCACTCAGTACCTATCTGGAACTACTAATCAACTTTATAAGGCCTTGTCGCAAGTCCGTGACTTGCAAAAGGCCCTGAACAGAGAGCATCGACGAATTCTAGAGTTGGAGAACAATAACGCTAGCCTATTAAATGAGGTAAGAATCCTTAAGGGAGTCCTTATAAAATATGTTCTTTGCAACTTTATATTTCCTCCTAGTTTGATTTCCCCAAAATTACTAGTGCCTACGTTATCCTGCTTGGCCTGCGTGACTCATTTATGACATTCATTCCCAGAATTTTGTGGGAGGGAAGGCGCAACTTGGGCTTATTCATTTCTTTTGATAAGTTTTATCAAATAGGCTTGTTTGAAATGGGCGCCAAAACGTGAGTCATTTATGTCGGCAGGATAACTAGTGATGAATCCTTCTTAGAATCATATTTAATGTCTTGGAATCTTGATGCTACCGATATAGCAGTCCATTTTTGTGGTGGTGTCCTAATGACAAACTAATTGTGATACATTTTTATTATCATTTGAAAAACGATTGAGATTTGGAGCTATCAGTGGGAGTTTAGTGACTCTTAAGCCCAGTTGCATGTTCTGTAAAGCAGTGTGTGTTGGATACAGCGTATCCAAAAGGACTATAGAAGAAGGATGTAAAAAAATACCCGGATGTGCAAACATGAGGATATGTTTATCACGTCACTACAATGTAAAGATTGTTTCATTAAGTAGTGTCCTCAATGGGAGTTCAGTGGCTCTTAAGTCCACTGTAGTTTCTGTAAAACAGTTGTTTCCTTCAGCGTATCCAAAAAGACTATAGAAGAAGGATGTAAAAAATTACCCAGATGTGCAAACATAAGGGTATGTTTATCACGTCATTAAAATGTAAAGATGGTTTCATTAAGTAGTGTCCTCAACAGTTCTAGATAAGTTGGTCCCAAGGTAAGATACCACACCGTCACGTTGTACATTCCGCGGTATCGTCGGGAGAAAATTTCGACTATGTTTCGGGTGTATGACTGACGGCCCGGGCTGACACGAAGATACGTCACGATGGTACGAGGGTTGCCTCTTATGTTTCGGGATTTGGCAACCCTAGTGTTGCAATCCGGCAATTGACAGTTCTGTCGTAAAGTTGGACATTTTTGAGGTTATACGCACTCAGAACGTTTTGACATACGGACGCTATTTGTGTTGTTTACAGTAACTTAAAGATTCATCTCGGCCCAAAAATGGAATTAAATCATCAACATTTTCGTGCGATTATTTTTTACAACTTTCGGCGTGGATTAACTCAGCAACAGTGCATGGATGAACTTAATTCAATTTTTGGCGATGAAGCTCCATCAAGGACCAGTGTTTATCGATAGTATGGTGAATTCAATCGTGGTCGTAGTTCACTCCAAGATGAATTTCGTGAAGGTCGTCCAAAATCAGTTGTTGTTCCGAAAACCATTGATGCTGTGCGCGAACTGATATTGGAAGATCGTCATGTGACCTATCGTGAGATTGAGACAACCTTAGGCGTTAGTGGAACCAGCATACATTCAATATTGCATAAACATTTGACTGTCAAAAAAATTTGTTCGCGTTGGATCCCACACAATTTGTCAATCGCCCAAAAAAAGGCTCGTGTCAATTTTTCGAAAGAAATGCTCAAAAAATACGGTCGCGGTGCTTCGAAACACGTCTATGAGATCGTGACCGGTGATGAATCGTGGATTTACGCGTATGAGCCCGAAAGTAAACAGCAGTCGACTGTCTGGGTGTTTCAAGGTGAGCCAGATCAAAAAAAGTTGTCCGCGCACGAAGCACTTCCAAGCAAATGGTCGCCTGTTTTTTCGGAAAATCTGGACATGTCGCAACCGTACCACTAGAACAACGCAGAACAGTCAATTCTGAGTGGTACACAACCATTTGTTTGCCAGTTGTCTTCCAAGAAATCAGGAAAACCAACCGCCGAAGACGGATCACTCTTCACCACGACAATGCGAGCTCTCACACATCGGCTGCGACAACTGCATTTTTGAGCACCCAAAACATCGATTTGATGGGTCATCCGCGGTATAGTCCTGACTTGGCACCGAATGACTTCTTTTTATTCCCGTACGTAAAAAACAAACTGAGAGGTCAACGTTTTTCGACACCTGAAGAAGCGGTTGCTGCATTCAGAATGCATGTGTTGGAGATACCTCAATCAGAGTGGCAAAAGTGCTTCGACAATTGGTTCAAACGCATGCAAAAGTGTGTAGATCTTCATGGGGAATATTTTGAAAAACAATAAAGTAATTTTCGATGATCAATATTTGTTTTTGTTCTCTAGTCCCGAAATATAAAAGGCAACCCTCGTACCTTCTGAGATAAGGAATTCCGTAAGTAAACTGGTTTCCCATTCGGATCTTTTTTTTTCATTTTTCCCAACATTTTTTATTTCCGTTTTTTTCTTAGATTTTAAATTATATACTAGACAAAAAATGATTAAATTCTAGCTTAATTATCTTATATTATAACTTACTGGTCTTACGCAGACGCTCTAAGCTAAACATAATAAGACTATTGTGCAATTTGCCTTTCGGCGACAGGACTTTATTTGTGGCTTTAGTTATGATTATTTTTCTAACAAAGAAAAATTCTAAAAACTTTGTGCAATTTTTTTTTTCTGTTTTTACTTAAAATTTAACTTAACTTGATTTTTTATTTTTTTTATTATTCTTTTTATTTTATTTACTTAAAAGAATTTCATCATCATCATCATCATCATCGGCGGCACTACAACCGGGAGCCGGTCTTGGCCTTATTTAACAAGTTCTGAGGCTTGTTAAATTTTCCATAATGATTCGTTTTTTCGGGGCAAGGTCATTAGCCTTGCGCCATAAAAGAATTTAACTTACCCTAATTCTAGAAAAGCTAAGTCTGTGTAAGCTGACTGATAATGCAGTGATTCTACCGACATTGATAATCAGGTTTTTAATTGCCATTCAACCATCAGAACTGTTGATGCTGTTTAATGTTATCGTTCCGGTCTCTTTGGGAGAGAGCCCTACTGAAGCGCAAGAGCTCTTCTTCGGTGCGCGTGACTTCCCGGCCGTAGCACAATCTTCCGTCTACGGATGATCTACTTACATGATAGATCAGCGGAATTTCTGATCCATCATGATGATTTATTATACAATAATTTAACAAATGTTTACTTAGGACTAAATGCTAAACCCTTAATTTACAAACTTTTCTTATTCTTAAAATAATTTACTGGCTGTAATGCCTTTTGACGTACAATAGTATTTTTATATTCGACTGCGCCATCGTTCCCTGTCCTGTGCACTCTCCTTCCACGCTTGACCATAGGATTCGACCTCCTCAAGGTCAAACCTAACATTGTCCTCCCATCTCCGTCGCGGCCCTCCTACCGGCCTCTTTCCCGTTGGTCTACCAACAAGAATTCTACGCACGGTCCTATCGGATGAGGGATATCTTTAAGACAGCTTCTGAGGGGACCCGTTGCGGTTGCCGCCATGCTTCGTCAAACCTTGAGGGAAGAGCAGCTACCGATCTTTCTTGGGTCGTCGCTCCGAGAATAGCGTCCCTATGCCGTGGAAACTGGTGCCTTCTATTGATGCCCGTGGACGCTGTAAGGGTTAAATTATTGTGGGCTTGCCACCACTCTACTCACCGGTTCCTTGTCTATGGACGGAAATCGTCTCTGGTTCAAAACAGCCAACGTTTTGTGACGACGCACAAGTCCAAAATAGTGAGGAAAATGCTTTTGGTTTAATTATAATTTTATTTAACGACTTCTCCTGGGAGTGATTCCTCCAAGGCACGAGAAATATTCGGATACTGCTCTCAGATACAGATGCAGATACAATGTGAATAGAATTGAAACTGTGAATGACTGCTCTCAGATACAGATGCAGTAACAATATGAATTGAATTTAAACTGTGAATGACTGCTCTCAGATACTAGGATACTACTGCTCCGATATCATTTTTCTACTACCTCCGATATCAGGATACGACTGCTCTGATATCGCTTTAATACTGCCTCGATATCAGGATACGCCTCCCCTTAGATATCACTTTGCTGTTCCTTTATAAAGGAAAACAAATCGAGATTTTTATCTCGAAGATGCACAATTTCATACCAAAATCCCGATTTTGGTACACTGACTGAGATGCTCAATGTTTGTTTAAGATGAGAATTCAGTTTTCTGAATTCTTATGAAATTATTGTGCATATGTGGATATGTAAACGAATTTGGGTTTTTGTTTGTATAATTTATGAGGGATTTTACCAGATTGAGATAACGTATCTCTGGATTTTGAATTTAGATTATGCCGTGAGGCAAATGCAAAACGATAAACCAATATTTGATTCGTTTATTGCGAATTTTGATTTTAATTAGGATTTTAGATTAAATTATGCCGTGGGGGCAAACGCTAAGCGATAAACGGATGTTGATTCGTTTATCGCGAATTTTGGATTTAGTTTAGGTTTTTAGGGTTGGATGTATGAATGGGGGAAAAGGGTGGTAGGGCTTTTTAGAGCACTACAATCCGACCATGTTGTCTTGTACCTCTCTGATGACATACTCAAGCACAAGGTTAAAAAGACACGGTGATGGACCATCCCCCTGTTTTAGTCCGTTCCGGATTTCAAATGGTTTTCTATTCTAACTCGCCCTTTGTTTTCGTTCATGCAAATTTGAATGAGGGCGGCATATTTTGTTCGGGATTCCCAGCTCAACTACAATACGGTAAAGTCATTGCCTTGCGACTGAGTTGTATGCTTTTTTGAAGTCAACGAACAGCTGGTGAACTGTCTCTCCGTATTCCCACTTTTTTTCCAGCAGTTGCCTTATTGTGAACATTTAGTCGCTTGTTGACCGGTCCCTACGGAATTCGCATCGGTTTCTCGCAGTATTTCTTCTGTGTACGGTGTGATTCTCGCCAGTATGACATTTGTTAATATTTTGTATGTGGTTGGGAGCAATGATATTCCTCTGTAGTTTTCGCAGTCAGATCTGTCGCCTTTTTTGAAAATGGGGACGACTATTGAGGTTTTCCATTCTTCCGGAGTGACTTCCTTATCCCATATTGTTTTGATGAGCTGGTGAATCTATAGCGATTGGGACGATAGTGAAGAACGTGTGATTCGAATTGACGCTATGGTACCTGATGTCGGGCTTCTTGGTGACGTCCGGTCTCGGCAGCGAGGGATAACCAAGTGAAGTGTCATTCCAATTGCCTACCAATTGTCCCCACATACGATGGTGTAACACGAAATTGGCGGGAAAAAATCGGACGTCGGTTTTGTTTTATATGAGAGCGAGATACACCTAATGCCGCGTCAACTACACCCCAATTCAGCAGTGACTTCCGCCTGTGTGTGAGGGTGACCGAGAATGCACTTGCCTTAATTAGTCGGAAAACATTCTCTGTGTGAGCCTTTGCTTACGGCTAATGCCTGGAAGTTGTGGTTTGTGCTGAGCCGCCACACTTCTATTAGATGGTCGATTTTATGAAAAACTCTTTGATTGGACCTGCTCCTCACTAATTGAATTTGTAGAGTTCCTAAATCACTACCCTCACCCAATCCCCCATTATTTCATCATACATTTATATGCATACCCAATTCATCATCATCATCGGCACTACAACCGGGGACCGGTCTTGGCCTTATTTAGCAAGTCCAAAGGCTTGTTAAATTTTCCATAATGATTTATTTTTTCTGGGCAAGGTCATTAGTCTTGCGCCAGAGGCTCCCCGACGGGGAATCGAACCCCGGCATACCCAATTACTCTACCTTTTATCCGTAATCCCAATCATGTTCCCCAAGTGAATCATATGCGCCACAAATTAAACCAAAAATCCATTTGTCGGACATTGAATCAATTCCCATTAACCCTAACATCATGAAATGCCTAATTCCAAATGCATTTCACGATTTTATCTCCCGGGAATTTGTTCAAACAAAATTCCCATGTCCTTCCTGGAACCCTATTCCAATTGAAGCAAACACAAAATCTTGCTTGTGCTTCTTGGAATTTTTAAGTACAATTTTTAACAAACCTCTGCAGATAAATAGTATAAAAGGGTGGCGTATTTTGGATTCGAGATCAGTATCCCAAAAATTAATTTCATCAAACATGTGACCCATATTCTTCAAAGGGACCTCGGTTGGTCTAAGCAACTGCACAAGATCTTAAAGTTGAGCAACAAAGTTGGGACCAAAGTGAAGCTTCTCTGCTATAAGCAGCTAATCTGATATGGAATATCGTAAGCCTTTCCCGTATGGTCCTGCATATCTTCAGCCCAAATGGAAAGACTCCGTGTCTTCGAAAGAAAACTCCTCAGAAGATGCACCAACTACACTAGAAAGCCTAACGGTCGCTATTATCCCAACTCTTACCTGTACGAAGGTGCCTCCATTATCCCTATCGACGAGTACTTGTTACAATTACCATACAAGTACTTCGAAAGCATTCAGAACAGCGAGAACTTACTTGTATGGCAGTCTTGCGTTCTTGACCCTTCTCTCTTTCGATCTCTTCGGATCCTACCACCACAATTTCTTCTTCAGTACAAAATTGAAGAAAACTCCCTTCCCAACAACATTCCCCTCTATAATAGAGAATTCCTGGACCCATCCCATAGGGTATACTGCTGACACAATACAAACACACCCACAGTACAAGATAGGACGAACACACATACACCGACCAAAGCGCAGATTATTATATTATAGACGCCGAAGACGTGATCTGCGTTTACCTCCGCACTCAAAACCCATCATCATCATCATCATCATCATCATCATCCGCACTACAACCGGGGACCGGTCTTGGCCTTATTTAACAAGTCATTAGGCTTGTTAAATTTCCCATAATAATTTGTTTTTTGTTTTTCGGGTAAGGTCATTAGTCTTGCGCCAGAGGCTCCCCGATGGGGAATCGAACCCCGGTCTCACGCCTGACAGGTGGGTATACTAACCACTATACTATCGAGGAGCCACTCAAGACCCATCAGTCGTGTATAATTTCTCTCCCACCATCCCTCCATCTAAGTAGTTAGAGAACATTTGGACTAACCTTGCCCACATTATCCTTAGATATCTCCGTTTTTTTTTCAGACATCTTGAGACCGAGCCCAAACACCCCACGGATGTGGGTGATGAAGGAAATATCTGTCCTTGTCTCGCAAAAGACGCCCCCCCCCCCCCCCCCCCCCCTTACCCTTTTTGCCAGTCGTCAGTTGTGTTCTATTTGGTCTCCAACAAACATTTTAGCGTTTTTTTTTGACGTTATTGATTATAAATCTCACCGCATTCAGAAGACAGTCGCATTATGTTGCGATAATCACCAGCCAAAAGTTGAGAAGAAATCGTTGCAAACCAAAGCTCTATTTATGTTATAAAAACAACTTGAAAAGTGATTTTACAAATTCGAATAAGTGAATTTAAATGTGAAGTAAAATTTAAAGGTGTGAAGAAGATGCACCAACTACTCTAGAAGGTCTGGCGATCGACATTACTCAAACTCTCACCTTTACGAAGGCGCCTCTATTATCCCTATCGACGAGTACTTGCTACAACTAGCATACAAGTACCTCGAAAGCATTCAGAACAGCGAGAACTTACTTGTATGGCAGTGCTGCGTTCTCTTCAGATACCCCCCCCCCCCCCCTTTCTTTTTTGAGACCGAGCCCAACATCCTCACGGAGGGGGGTGATTCTGGTTATCGCAACATGACCAGAAGCCAGAGACGATGAAGGACACATCTGTTCTTGTCCCGATAAAGTTGGCCTCACCACACCTTTTTTTTTTTGGATTCGAGATCAGTCGAAATCCAGGAGACCGAAGCTACGACTAACAGATTATCAGTTCAATCTCGGAGAGTAAACTTTAAAGATAGTCATGTCCCAATAAGATGAACTTAATAAATTGATAAAAGTAACCCCATTTCGTCTTAATTAAAAGTGTACTTTCCACCGCAACAACAAAAGCCGAGTACTCTTAAAACTAGGTCCAACGGAACGAAATAGATGGCACTCTTTGATCGCTCCCTTGGCAAGAGTGAGTACAGACAAATTCGCTGCCCATGATCGCCACAACCAGTGAATGCAACACAGATCGGCACTTAGACCGAAACCAGTTCTCCACATAGGTAAGACTGTCATCATCAAATAACATAATAAATTGATCGACAACTTTGTAAACTCTTTGTGAACAACAACAGAAGTATATTGGTGAACATAATAATAAAACATTAAGGGGGGAAACTCATGTAAATAGCCAGTTTTTCAGGGATTTTTTTTTAAAAATGTAATGCGTAGATTAATTTGCATCCGCTTGCCTCTTCACTTACTGTCTCAGCACTCATTGGGTTGAATTTTTGAGGAACTTTTCGCTGTCTAGGACGATTCGGATAATCCTAATTATCACCTTGCACTTTTCGACTCATTTTCATGTTTTCGAATAAATGCTTATTTTAAACTGCTCTGCGAACGACTGATCTGACTCAAGAGACGCTGCTGAACCGAGTGAAGGGTCACCTTTTTCAAAAACCGTTACTCACATACACACACACATACACATACACACACCTACACACACATACACATACACACACATACACATACACATACACCGTTGTGTCCAGCGTGTCCAAACCAAGAGGAACATACGGAGCATGTGGTGTTCCACTGTAGACACTTCAACGAAGGAAGACCCAATCTCCCAGGCCCGCAAGACCTTATAGAGCAGATGCTATGCTCCGAGGATAACTGGATGGAGATAAGCGCATATGTGACCAAAGTGCAACTCGAACTTAGAAGAATCGAGAAATTAAGGCAAGCACAAATAGCCGACATGGAGAGAGCAGCTTAAAAAAGCATAAAGCTAACCAGCCCCGCGAAGTAATACCTAACGCCAGTCCCGCGGGGAGAGTGGTTGGCTGGAGCGAGGGTGTGGTTTAGTGCGCAGTTGTGCGACTTGGAACCTTCCAGGAATACGAATCGAGCATGCTAGTAGCACGGGCTGCTAGTATCTATGAAGATTCCACATCCGTTGACGCATCAAAAAAAATACACATACACATACACATACACATACACATACACACGCATACACATACACATACGCATACACATACACATACACATGCAGACGTCAAAGACGGTAGGGATGACATCTGCTTTACATTAGTAGAGGCTCTAACACAGCCAGGTCAAACTTTATTACAAAGGAACCGAAAGGCCGAGCGTCCGACAAGCGCTCGACTATTTGAGTGCTCCGCCCAATTAGACTGTTTACTTTCTTTTGAAAATAAAGTACAAGGATGGTTTCGGATCACTTTCTAACTTTTTTTCTCGTATTTTTGAGGAAATTTCCTATCAATTTAGGCAACAACAAAAAATGGCTAAAAAATGTCCCCCCTTAATAGCACTCTGAACGAATTTAAGGGGACATTCCGGTATGTTCGGTTCAAAAAATCAATTTTTTTTTTGCTTAATCGATAGTTTTATCCTTCAAAAATAATATGTTAAAATTTGGAAACGAAATCTTAGGCGGTTCCAAAATTATAGGTCATTAAAGGGCCGGGTCTCCCGCGGATACAAGTTCGTATCATAGGTGGCAACTACCGTGTAGAAAGATGCAGACTATCCATTTATGGGCATTAATTTGCTTCGCTGTTGGCTTGGGTCAACTGCCACTTCTTTGAATATGTCGCAATCTTGTGCGGCTGAACAACATGTTCATAAGCGGTAATGGATAGTCGCTCCTGTGTATGTTGTTTTTACATTCGGGCGTACTGCGGGCTAGCAAAGAAGAAAAAGAAAAAAACTGATGAAAGTGAAGATAAAAAATTTACTGCTTCTGGAGATGGTAGTTGGAGCAAAAGGGGTCATACTGCTAATTATGGCGTTATGACATTGATCGGCAACAAAACAAACAAAGTTCTCGATCTTACTGTGAAATCGCGTTATTGCCAAGGCTGGAACCTTATGAAAACAAAGAAAGACACCCCTGCATATGATACTTGGTGGGATGAGCACGAACCAGTTTGCACATTGGATCACGATGGAAGTTCGGGTAAAATGGAGCCTGACGGAATGTTAGAGATGTTCGAGCGCGCTTTTGATCTGCACGGCCGCATTTACGAAAGGTACGTTGGAGACGGGGATGTAAAAATAATGAATGCGTTGCAGAAATCATTTCCAAATGTTGTAAATGCCGAGTGTATCAATCACGCGGGAAAGCGAATCGGTTCGCAATTGCGCGGTGTCATAAAAAAAGCAAAAAAAAAACAGACCAATTAGGAGGAGCTGGTCCTGGCAAACTTACGGGAAACATGATAACAGAACTGACGACTTATTACGAACTTGCGATTAGACGCAATGCTCACTCCGCTGAAGAAATGGCGAAAGAAATTTGGGCAACATAATACCACAAAATATCAACCGATGAAAATGCGCAACATCAAAACTGTCCAGGGGGCCCGGAGTCATGGTGCAAATGGAAACGCGTGGAAGCTGCGAATGAGCTGTCAAAGTTCCACCATGGCAAACCTCCCTTGGATCCTAAAGTACGAACAGCCATTTACCCCGTTTACGTGAAGCTGACAGCTCCTGTTAAAAAAATGCGAGGGAGGTTTCACGCAAAATAACAACGAAAGTTTCAATGCTAATGGCCCCAAAACACACATACAGTGGTAAGAAAATCATTGAAGTTGCGCGTCTGTGGGGGGTTTCTCTATTCTACATGAGAAATAACCCACAATTCCAACCAACATTTCCACCTAATTTCGACCGCTTTCAGTGCGTCATACTTACCAATTTCCATTATATGTATTCCCCTGTAAAACATTTCAAACGGATGTATAGCTAAACTCATCATCCTTTGCAGATAATGCATAATTGAGTTTAGCTACATAAATGTCATACGGCAACTCCATTCTTGCTAATCATGTGTTTCCCATCGGAAATCTCATAATGTCGGTTAGCAACAACAAGTCTAAAAGAACGACGCTGTTGCAACATAGCAAAATAGCTGGAGTAATTTCAGCGTCTTAGAGTCTGGTTCTCACGCGGATTATTTCCCAAACATCAGCGGCGTCCTATCGACTTTCCCTCAGATCACCCATTCGCTTGGGATCAATGATCTCTTTTTGCAGGGGAGTAACATGTAACAGGTTTTCCTCTCCCTCGTATTTCTGTCTTTCCACAGTTCAATGTGCTCCGACTACACCATAGCCGTACCACTGGGTCACCAGGTCATGTCAGTAGCTGCATCTGATACCAACACACACAACCAAAGCTACCCCGAGATCACAGCATATCATGTTTTCTGTTCTCTCATTCTTCATGTCCGTCAATTACCCTATTAACAAAAGTTACTCATACTTTGACGGGCGTGAGGTTGAGAGAGCAGAGGCGTGGTCTCTTTTGGTTGTCCTGTGTGTAGAAAGAAATATGAATTTCAACCCTAATTCACACTAGTCACTATTCAATCACCATCACGTGTAGTCACGCTGCCGCGGGAGTCGCTATTTGTATCTGAACCTGGTTGTATCTGCGGATGAGATAGTTCGTTTAGTTCACCGAACAAAAAGCCCAAGGAGTCGTTCGATAGAGTTGGTGTACAGGTAAAGTTTTTTTTAGTTCCCGAAGCCTATTATTGACGGTTCACCTATATTCGCGATTTGCGTACGACCGACCAGCTGAACAGTCTGGCGTTTCCGTCGCGTACTGCATTACCTGCTTGACAGAAGTGAAATAGTAAATCATAGATATTCTGACTAATCCAGTGAGGCTGTGATTCATGTTGGCAAATACAATTAAGACCAATTTTTAGCTGTGTAATTAAGTTCAATCGATATTGTGCCATTCACCAGAAATAAAATTAAATAAATAAGAACGTGTTTTTTTCATTTCTTTCTGCGGATCATCGTTGGGGGATTACAGTGAATCCTGTGCCATACGTTGGCAACCTACTCTTACCCCCACACCTCTTATTGCAGCTTGTATGTTTAATGACGGGTTTTTACCCGTATTGCTAATAATGCAAGTCATGGGCATCAACATTGGGTACGCTGCGAGAGCGTTTGCGAACGAGAGGGACAGAGTTCGGCTGCAAGACGCTGACCGCAGCCTAGTATACAACTCGTACGAGGCACGAACAGCGAGGAAAAAGGCGAAAATGCAACTGGAGGACCAATTCGAAGTCGTGGAAGGAATTGTTTATGGCCCAGGAATAGATGTCTAGCTGTTAGTATAAAAAATCTCGATGATTTCATGAAAAAAATCACTTTTACCTTTTGTCTAATTTATCTCCAAACTTTGAATGCGTTTTTCTCGAAACGAATTTTTTTCAGGGCGGTGTAAGCGATAATATGAAAACGGTGTATGCGATTCTTATGAAAGTTCGCACACATATTTTTAACAAGCACACGCAAATTGTGAGTGAATTACTTTTTTCCGGAGTGACTCGACAAAATTTACAAACGTAGTCGAAAGAAGAATAAAATGTTTAAAAAAAAATTGTTGTTATATCTTTAATACCGTCTCTTAAAAAAAATCATGAAAATAACCTGTTTTTTGACCCGTCAAACCGGAACGTCCCCTTAAATGATTAATGTTACAAAGTATACTAACCAACCAGCAATCACTCTTTCAACCAAATTTTGAACGCACGGACAAAATGTTATTATAGATCAAGAAACCATTTCTCTCAATGCGCAAACGGGCAGCAATAAATTATTTTTTAAAATGCATTCGCAACTATATATGATGCATTAAATAATCAATTAATCAAAACAATTCCCTTAAAATCCGAAATTTGTCGTAGTCCAATTTAATTTCTATTTACACACAGTGCTACACTTACCCTACGTACGTGAAACCATAATTTCTTAACCGGGTGTTGTATGGGGTGCTATAATCATGTGGGTAACTGTTTATACTCAATTTGAAATTTGCAATGTTTCAGCTTAGTACGAATGGAGCGACATCTTTGGACAATTGTACTAAAAAGCTTACGCTATGAAAGTTTATATTTAATTAAAACAGTTTCTTTTTCCATTCTAAATGCTTTTTCCCGTGACAATTTATTTATGGTTTAAAGTAGTAAAGGATCAATATTAGTCAGCAGAAAATTATTAGCTCTGTAGAATATTCATCTAATTATATTAATTCTCTAATGCCATAAATTGGATAGGATGTTTCTTTAAGTTAGAATCAAATCAATTTAAAAAGAGAAATTGAAAGAGAACCATTTATAAACGAAATTCTTCGAATGTCGACACCACCAGCCGACTGGGAATCTCTGAATAAATTGTCTAGGTTCTTAGAAGTAGTTCAAAATACACAAGACTTTCGTAATCCTACCTCTTGATGCAATTCAACTTTCGATATGGAGCATAGATGGTTCACCATATTTACACGTACTGTGGATGACCCAATTTTTGATGACCAGTGATGATTCCTTCCCAAAAACGTATCGCAAATATTGAATCAGTGTGTTAAGCGAACCCCGCTTCAATCATGCGGAACTTAATTATCAACTACATGACGATTTTCTTCAGTTATGGTTTCAATAAGATCATCGTCAATATCAGTAGGTCGACGAGAACATTGTCCGTGAAAAATCTCCATAGCAACATTTATTTATCATAGACCACCAAGTGCGTTCCATTATGGTATCAATACCAAAAGCCTCAGTTATGTTTTTATTAGTTGCAATAGTGTTTTTTCTTTTTACAGAAAATAAAATTAAAATACTGTAGCGAGCTTAGTGTTCGCTGGATTAATTATGTTTGAATAAATAAGAGCTGTTAAATCGATTTTGAATTAATACAACACTTTATTAGTCCGTAATACTGTGGGGGTTTAAGTGTTGATGCCGACGTACGGCAAGTATCCCATTAACTTCCCCAAACACTTGTCCACAGCAAAGGGAAGAAAAAAATGAAAGCACTTAACTGAATTTGTTTGCTAGATGTCACTTATATTTTTTTCTTTATTTAATATTCTTTTAACAATTCGTGTTACCGTGTTTATTCGCTCCGATTGAACATACGTTTTTTTTTTCTTTTGCGGAATTTTATTGTAATTGATAATCAATCGATAATCATTGATATTCACTATTGGTGTTCGACGCGACGCGACCTTTTGCTCTCGGTTGGTGAATAGCGACTAAACTAATTTAGGGTGGAAATCGTAATTTCTGCTTTTTTACACATTGATCTGCCAATGGTAATCATGCTCTCCTGTGTGTTCCCCAACTCACCACACTCATCCAGGTCGAAACGTACTTGTGTATTCGTTCGACGTTGATGGGCGTAGCCAAAATGGAGAAATCAAAAGGGAAAGCACAATAACCCAGGGTGGATCTGGCTAGGTGTGTGTGCGTCAATGCCGTGTATACGGCTGGTCTACTGACCCAGTGACAATATCTTAGGTCAACGCACTATAGCAAGACAGAAATACGAGAGAGAGAGCAAACATAGCTAAGGTTATTCACCAGCAAAAAGAGATCATTGGTCCCAAGCGAATGGGTGATCTGGGAAAAGTCGATAGGACGCCGCATCGGCTGGGGATATAATCCCATTCTGTGGAATGTTCAATAATACCCAAGCCTATGGACTATGACGTAACCGCGTCGCTTGGTTTGGCTTGGTTGTTGCTAACCAATACGAATGGAATTTCCGGTGGAAATCCCATGGCTAGCGCAATAGTGTTGCCGTATGTTGTTGATTGTAGCTAAACTCAATTATGCATTATCTGCATAGAAAAATGAGTTTAGCTATGCGTCTCTTTGACATGTCCCGCTGGTAAATACCTAAAAAAGGGAAATGGGTAGGTATTGGTTGGAATTGTGGGCTGTTTCTCCTATAGGATAGAGAAACCCCTACAATACAACCGTTACTTTTACCGTACACAACGATTTCTTTTCTTATCGCTTCCGTACTTATCGCGTATTTCACTGCTTACTTCTTACTTATTACTTTCTACTTATCGCTTCTTACTACCGCACTTATCGCTTGCTTCACATTCCACTTCTTACTCATTACTTATTACTTCCGCACTTATCGTCATGCTTCACTGTCTTACTTATAACTCGTCACCATGGTCTGTGTGTGACGTATTTATACCGTTCCCTCATTCTGATTGGCGTTTCGTTTCCGCCCGTTCCATAATCTCGACTTTTCTATTCCAGTTTTCCAGTACTTCCTAAAATAATCTAGTACTTTGTTTCGGACTTTCTCGAAGATTCCAGTACTGATTGTCATATGCGTCACAATACGCTGGAAACATTCTTTTAAAAATGTCACGATAAAATTAACCCTAAAATTAACAGATGCTTTTAATAAAGCAACTAATGGTTATTAAAGAGAGAAAAAAGCATAGTACTGTCAAACTATACATATATATATATACCTTGTTCTGTCAAACTACATATATATACTTTTTTGCCAATGAGTTGATGTATCATGACTACCAGGTGTACCGGTGTGAAGTGAGCGTCAAGATACAAATGTATCGATAGGGAACGTTTGTTGTGAACGACCCCTTATATTTTTTTTATTTGGTTGCTATGACATCTGTCAAACATATTTAGTATGTATCAAGTCCTTGTACAAACAACATCTTTTTTTTTTTAATCCTATTAAAAATGTCGAATTTGGTACCAGAAAATGATGATTTGCAGAAAGCATTAATTTTTGACGTGACAACGTCTTATAAATCGGTATACCTTGGGAGGCATTCGGAAAAAAGTTTGTAGCGTTACGATAACGATAACCGATAACGCACGAGCCGCAGTGATCGAGAGCGCGACTCTCTTAATTGCTCCTAAGTCAAATGCAGAGAGACAACGGGAATACAGACAGCGCCTTGCACTGTCGAGAACAGCTGTACAGGTTGAAAGTGTAAAGACAAAAAATACACAGAGACAACGCGAATACAGGCAGCGCCTTGCAGCATTAAATAAATCGGATATAGCTAAGAGAAAATTGTCTGTTCATAGCGGTTTCGCAGCGGCAAGTTCAAACAACGTTCAAGAACTACAGGTTGTAAACCTACAACAACATTCAGCAGCAGAACCCGTGTATTTTACAATACAACCAGTTATATCGGCGCAAGAGGCATGTGACATGAAATGGAACAAATCGATATCAAGATTTAAATTGATGTTTCTTGACAATGACTTTGGGTATGCTTGCTCTGTTTGCGATAGACTTTGGTTTGAACGCGATTTAAAACCGATCACAGTGCAACAGATGAACGTAATTTCGGACTGGCACACAAAATAAAATCGACAACTGTGTCCTGACGAATACACAGTAGTTTGCAATACTTGTAAAATTTCGTTAAGCAAACCAAAATTAATGCCTACACTGGGAGGCATTTGGTAAAAAACACTTTAATTTTGATTTAATAACTTGTATATTCAATGTTACATATTTAGGATACGTTGTCACGAATATAATGTCCGAGCGCCTTGCGCCCAGACAACCATTTTTTTGTTTGTTTTCATTTGAAGAAAAGTGCTGCAGAGTCGCATCGAATGCTTGTCGAGGCTTATGGTGATCATACTCTATCGGAAGCAACATGCAAAATATGGTTTAAGCGGTTCAGAGATCGTGATTTTGATGTGCGAAATGAAGAACGTGGAAGACCACCAAACAAGTTTGAAGAGGCCGAATTGAAAGCAATATTGGATCAAGATGACACTTTAAGTCAAAAACAAATGACACAAATGTTAAATGTTGCACAACAAACAATTTCTGACCGTTTAAAAGCTATGGGAAAGATCCAAAAGTGTGGAAACTGGGGGCCACGTGAATTGAATGACAGGCAGATAAAAAAGCGAAACACCACATGTGAAACGTTGCTTCTACGACACGAAAGGAAGTCAGTATTGCATCGAATTGTTACTGGTGATAAAGAATGAATTTATTTTAAAAATCATAAATGCAAAAAATCATGGGTACAACCAGTAGAAGCGTCAACATTGACCGCAAAGCCTGATCGGTTCGGAAAAAAGACAATGCTCTGTGTTTGGTGGGACCAGAAGGGGCTGGTGTATCATGAACTTTTAAAACCTGGTGACTCTGTTGATGCGCAACGCTACCGACAACAAATGATCAATTTGAAGCATGTATTGGTCGAAAAACGACCAGAATGGGCCACAAGACACGGGAAGGTAATTTTGTTGCATGATAATGCTCCGAGTCATACAGCAAAACCCGTCAAAGAAACAATAAAAGCTCTCTGCTGGGAAGTGTTGTAGAAAAATCACTTGATTATATGCCGGCCTTGGCAAGGTTCACCAAGATTTCCTAACGATAGTTCCGCCGAACACTGTTCATCAAGGAAACAAAACTCCGCGACAAACCGTCCACAAGAAGTAAAACAGTGTTTACACTGTTGGAATTTTATTGTTTATTGTACTAATGGTCGGTGTTTTTTTTGCATGGTACATTAATTCAATTTTTTAATGGCAGCGGCACAGGACACACACACGCTTCACAATGAAATTAGTCTAATCTTGTGTTTACTTAACTTTTAAGTTTTAGAAATCCAACAGTTATAAGTTAAATCGATTGTTGCTTGTCTTTTATTTTTTGTATTGCTTATTCGTTTCCACTAAACTATAGAACACTTTAGTTCGAACTTATGTTATTTTTCTCTTTACGAATAAATTATGTGAATAATAATGTTAAACTAACCGGGTACTGGACTAAAGCACACGCAAACACACTTGACGTCACTCGATTTTCCGGGCGCACTCCACTTAGGTTGAGACTCGACTCACTTACAACTCTTTCTTCGACTGAGCTACTTTGCGCGCGGATCACCTTGTTGGCTCGTGATGCGAGCTCATGGGTGGTCGAACCGTGGGAATGAAAATTCCTGAAAAAGCATCTTCGGGATAAGTATTTGCAATTGTCCAAATACTACGCTAGGGATTAGGGTGCATTTGGAATAATTACACAATGATGGTTGTGTTTACAACCATGTTAATTGCGTATTGCATTCCTATGGAGTCATGGGTCGAATTCGAGTGTGAGTATTTACACTGGCATTGAATTCGGCTCTTGGCAGCTAGGCGCGAAATGCGCCGGTGCTTTGAAGATTGCATAAAAGCCGCCGTGAGTACTGGCGCAACATGAAAATCTGTTGCGCACGTGTGGGACAGTAAATGCAGGCAGACAGGGGTTCTGCTGATTGTTTTCATAATCCACTTCGGTTATCTAGTATGGCAACCGAAATGTTTTCCTTTTAGAACAATGCTGAGATGCATTGATGTATGCGGTACTGGCGTACCGAATTTCTTCTAGGGAAATTTATATACCGCGTTAATTGCGCGAATGTCCTTGATGGGCAGATGCTTGATGTTGGATGCGATTTGCATAATCGAAAGGTAATGCAATCGGTGGGAGAATGCTTGGGGAAGTTATTGCGCTTGCATACGCAAAAGTGATGACATTAGTGGAGCTTTAGGAAGGAAGATTTGGAGGTAGGTTGAAAAGGTAGCAGTGGTGTTAGTAGAAATGCCACAGTGTTACCCCACCTGCCGTATTCACCAGACTTGGCTCCTTCCGACTACCATTTGTTTTCATCGATGGGACACGCATTGGCTGAGCAGCATTTCAATTCCTACGAAGAAGTCGAAAATTGGGTTTCCGAATGGTTTGCCTCAAAAGACTACCGGTTTTATTGACGTGGTATCCACAAATTGCCAGAAAGGTGGTCGAAATGTGTAGAAAGCAATGGCCAGTAGTTCGAATAAAATGTTTTTTACTTTTCCATTTAAAATTAGTGTTTTATTTATATAACTAAAACACTCACTTCATACCGGTACACCTGGTATATCGGAGAAATAAGCCGAACTTGATAGCTTTATTTAACTGGCGTGATTGAAAAAACTTGGTTTTTACGAGGGTGGGCTGAAAAGTTGCCGACCTAACAAAAATACATGACATTTTTTCTTAAAATGTATTTTTATTTTTCTACATAGTCTCCTTGTTACTCTACACACTTCTCCCAGCGATGCTCCCATCTCTCTAACCCGTCCAAATAATATTCGGCGTTTTTCTCTGCAAAATAACTATTCACGAAGGTGATTGCCTCGTCATTTGACGAAAATCTTTGACCTCCGGGCGCAATTTTTAGATTAGGGAACAAAAATATGTCGCTTGGGGCTAGATCTAGAGGAAGGCGGATGGAGAAGCAGTTCGAACCGTAATTCGTGGGTTTTTGCCATGGCAACCGCTGAGGTGTGACACGGCGGCGCGTTGTCCTGCGAAATAGGCTTTTCTTTTTCTGCAAATGTGGCCGTTTTGCCGCAATTTCTGCCTTCAGTTGGTCAAGTAATGATGCGTGGTATGCGCCTGTAATGATTTTTCCTTTTTGAAGATAATCGATTAAGACTCCATAACTCCATAACTATCCCAAAAAACAGTCGCCATCACTATCCCAGCCGAAAAAACATTTTTTGCTTTTCTTGGAATCGATTCCTCCTCTGCAGTCCACTGTTTTGACTGTATTTTTGTTTCGGGCGTATAATGGTGTATCCAAGTTTCATCGACAGCAATTAATCGCTCCAAAACTCGTATTTATTGTGCCTAAACTGAGCCAACAGAGCGTTGGATATGTTCATTCGAACACGGCTTTGGTCTAACGTGAGCAAACGCGGCACCCAACGCGCGGACAGCTTTCTCATGCCTAAATCTTGATTTAATTTGTGACAAACCCGTTCTTTAGACATTTTCATAGCCTCTGCTATCTCTCTCACTTTAATTCGACGGTCGTCTAGCAACATTTGGTGAACTTTAGCGATGTTATCGACAGTTGTTGCAGTTTTTGGTCGTCCCGAACGTTCATCGTCTCCCAAGCTCTCACGGCCACGTTTAAATTCAGCTGACCAAAATTTCACGGTGGTAAATGATGGTGCAGAGTCCCCACACATCATCCAACGCGAGTTATAGTTTTCGGGCTCTATTTGAAATCCGAGAATCACGACTCGAGGGGAAAGTCGACCCAATCTTCCATTAGCACCAAAATAGAAAAATCCAGGAAAACAAAACTCGTAGTTTTCTTTCTTTATTGTCACTTTTTATTGTATCTTATGTTTACATTAACTTTCCTAGTCATTCGTCTTTCTATTTTATTTAGTTTACACTTATTTTTATTTTTATTTAAGTCTATTCACAATTCTTTCTGAGCAAGGGTTTAATATGCACTCTACTTAGCTCTTTGTTTGTAACAACTAATGTTCGTTTCTTTCTTTTTAAAATCTATTCGCAAATTTCTTTCAGAAGCGGTTTAATATATCCACTTTGCTCAGTTTTTTATATTTACATCAAGTAACATTCACTTCGTATCCCTTGATCCAACCACTTTGCTTACTTTTTTGATTTACTTCAAGTAACATTCACTTCGTACTTTTATTTTTATTTTTGACTTAACGTCCAACCTCCACTCTTACGACCAAACACCGACTTACATGATCAACCCCAGACTACTTCCTAACTTGGTTTCACCTCTTCTCGGCACCTCGGGGTCAACACCTCCCGATGACGATAATGCAATTACATTTCGCAGTGACCTAATTTCCGTATTTTAACTTCAATTCGCAATTGCTTTTTACTGTATCGTCAGCCGATATTTCTTCATCGATTTGCGCCACAGTTCAATATCCGTAGTTGCGAACTGACCCAATTAGTTCTTTTGTGTTTCGTATGCAATTAATTGCTTTTCCGTGATTTGTTAATTGTTCCGGAATATGCAATTAATTGTTTTTGCGTTATTTGGCAATCGTTTTGGCATATACAATTAATTGCTTTGGTATTATTTGGTTATGCCGAAATGTGCAATTAATTGTTTTTGTAATATCTGCTAATTGTTTTGGAATATGCAATTAATTGCATTACCGTTCCGGGGGGTCATTCGAGTTTAAAATCGGATGGCGTTTCTTGGTTTAGGTGAGTCAATGACCTCATGTACATCATCTTTATCTATGATGTCACTGACACACTTAACACGCGTGGACAGCTTTCTCATGCCTTAATCTTGATTTAATATGTGACAAACACGTTGTTTGGACATTTTCATAGCCTCTGCTATCTCTCTAACTTTAATTAGGCGGTCGTGTAGCACCATTTGTTGAACTTTAGCGATGCTATCGTCAGTTGTTGCAGTTGTTGTTATCATATCCCAAGCTCTCACGGCCATGTTTAAATTCAGCTGCCCAAAATTTCACGGTGGTAAATCATGGTGCAGAGTCCCCATACACAGAGTCGTCCAAGTCATCTTTGATTTGCGTAGGCGTATTGCCTTTCAAAAACAAAAATTTTATGACAGTTCGATACTCAATTTTGTCCATTTTCACAAAAACACTCACATCGGCTCACACAAATGTCTGTCAAATATTCCACGACGCGTATATCCCGCTTTTTCCGTTTTTCCCTACGTCTTCGTTTTGCCGAGTCGGTGTTTTCTTCATGATTTGTTCCCTTATTGTAGTGTCGGCTCATCATACCTACGCCCAGCGGGTTTTTCGTGAGATTGTTTTTTGTGTATTGATTATTTATTTCGTGGGAACACTCTGGGGTTTCAGATAGTCCGCCATATCAGAGCGCCTCTTTGATATGGTAAGGTCTGCTTACTGCTCTGATTCGACCCGGTGTCAGAGAGGCACCTTTATAATACAGCCGGTATACCCCATACAATGGGCACGGTGACGCGTAACACCCTGGATTAGGGGTGGTAGATCTTTGTGTGTTATTCCTCGCTAGCCTGTCTGACATGGGTAGCCCTACTGAAAGGGTATGCTTCCATCAGCATAGCCTGAGTGATTCATCGTAGTTTAGGCCCCCGCACCACGTCAAGGTTTCTACCAAGCGGGGTAGAAACGGCAACACTAGTTGGCACGCAGTCAGTAAACTGCTGAAATCCAAACTGCTATCAAGTAACATAAAGCTTCGTGTCTATAGAAGCATAACCATGCCGATTGCTCGATACGGATGCGAAACATGGGCTCTCACAAAATGGGAAGAAAGCAAATTCCGCGTATTCGAGAATAAAGTTTTAATGGGTATCTTTGGAGGTAAATATGACGAGGAGGCAGGACAATGGAGGAAACTCCACAACCACGAATTGGAAGAGCTATACCGCAAACCCCCACAATAGTGAGAGTTTAAGATGGGCCGGACATGTAGCGCGAATGGGCAACGATAGGACCGAGCGTAGAATTCTTGACGGTAGGCCAACGCGAAAGAGACCGGTAGAACAGCCGTGATGGAGATGGGAGGACAATGTTAGGTTTGGCCTTGAGGAGATCCGATCAGATGGTCAAGCGTGGAAGGAGACTGCACAGGACAGGGAACGATGGCGGAGTCGAGTCGGTGAGGTCGTGAACTTCCGGGTTCATAAATAATAATAATAATAATAAAAAAGAAATAAAGTAAAAATAAATAAAATATACAGTGAAATTTATTTGGAATTTTTTTTCTTGAACGCCGGTCTTGTTGCGTGTGAGTCTATCCCGTTCCTCTCGGCTCTGCATGCCCGCCAGGCCTAGTAGTCATTATTGCTGTCGATTTAATTTACTGAGTTTGTGCTAAATAAACTACAATATCGTGTACGTGACTCGAACACACCAATGGTGAGATAACAGTCCGAAATGACTTTCATGCGCTGCTCCCGTCGTTGGGTACAGGAGGAATATATACGAATATATATTAGAAGTTAATCGTGGGGAATTTCGGCTACACACAAAATTCTGAGCGACAGCAAGTGGCGTTTTATTGGAGTAGGACCATGGACGATAAACGGATATACACAGCAAACGTGGTGAATTGATGGCACTCTGAATTGACTAAATACTACAACACGTGGGCACAGTCTAGACTTATTTATTTAGAATAATGTTGCAGATGGCGTTTATGATTTTTGATTAAACAACCCTGTACACACTACCGAAGGTTGAAAAGGTTCTTCGATAATTCTTGTTAGTACTCGGAAATAAATTATTATTGTTATTAATATTAATACAACACGATACACATTCCTGAAGGTTGAATACTTCTTCAATGCCCTTGTTTAGCACTCCAAAAACAATTGTTACTGAACCCGGTTTAAATAATATAAGATAACACAGGAGCACAACCTTGGAGTGCTTATTTAAGTTTTAAAACCTGGGGACTCTGTTGATGCGCAACGCTACCGACAACAAATGATCAATTTGAAGCATGTATTGGTCGAAAAACGACCAGAATGGGCCACAAGACACGGGAAGGTAATTTTGTTGCATGATAATGCTCCGAGTCATACAGCAAAACCCGTCAAAGAAACAATAAAAGCTCTCTGTTGGGAAGTGTTGTAGAAAAATCACTTGATTATATGCCGGCCTTGGCAAGGTTCACCAAGATTTCCTAACGATAGTTCCGCCGAACACTGTTCATCAAGGAAACAAAACTCCGCGACAAACCGTCCACAAGAATTAAAACACTGGTTACACTGTTGGAATTTTATTGTTTATTGTACTACTGGTCGGTGTTTTTTTTGCATGGTACATTAATTCAATTTTTTAATGGCAGCGGCACAGGACACACACACGCTTCACAATGAAATTAGTCTAATCTTGTGTTTACTTAACTTTTAAGTTTTAGAAATCCAACAGTTATAAGTTAAATCGATTGTTGCTTGTCTTTTATTTTTTGTATTGCTTATTCGTTTTCACTAAACTATAGAACACTTTATTTCGAACTTATGTTATTTTTCTCTTTACGAATAATGTTAAACTAACCGGGTACTGGACTAAAGCACACGCAAACACATTTGACGTCACTCGATTTTCCGGGCGCACTCCACTTAGGTTGAGACTCGACTCACTTACAACTCTTTCTTCGACTGAACTACTTTGCGCGCGGATCACCTTGTTGGCTCGTGATGCGAGCTCATGGGTGGTCGAACCGTGGAAATGAAAATTCCTGAAAAAGCATCTTCGGGATAAGTATTTGCAATTGTCCAAATACTACGCTAGGGATTAGGGTGCATTTGGAATAATTACACAATGATGGTTGTGTTTACAACCATGTTAATTGCGTATTGCATTCCTATGGAGGCATGGGTGGAATTCGAGTGTGAGTATTTACACTGGCATTGAATTCGGCTCTTGGCAGCTAGGCGCAAATTGCGCTGGTGTTTTGAAGATTGCATAAAAGCCGCCGTGAGTACTGGCGCAACATGAAAATCTGTTGCGCACATGTGGGACAGTAAATGTTCTGCTGATTGTTTTCATAATCCACTTCGGTTATCTAATATGGCAACCGAAATGTTTTCCTTTTAGAACAATGCTGAGATGCATTGATGTATGCGGTACTGGCGTACCGAATTTCTTCTAGGGAAATTTATATACCGCGTTAATTGCGCGAATGTCCTTGATGGGCAGATGCTTGATGTTGGATGCGATTTGCATAATCGAAAGGTAATGCAATCGGTGGGAGAATGCTTGGGGAAGTTATTGCGCTTGCATACGCAAAAGTGATGACATTAGTGGAGGTTTAGGAAGGAAGATTTGGAGGTAGGTTGAAAAGGTAGCAGTGGTGTTAGTAGAAATGCCACAGTGTTACCCCACCTGCCGTATTCACCAGACTTGGCTCCTTCCGACTACCATTTGTTTTCATCGATGGGACACGCATTGGCTGAGCAGCATTTCAATTCCTACGAAGAAGTCGAAAATTGGGTTTCCGAATGGTTTGCCTCAAAAGACTACCGGTTTTATTGACGTGGTATCCACAAATTGCCAGAAAGGTGGTCGAAATGTGTAGAAAGCAATGGCCAGTAGTTCGAATAAAATGTTTTTTACTTTTCCATTTAAAATTAGTGTTTTATTTATATAACTAAAACACTCACTTCATACCGGTACACCTGGTATATCGGAGAAATAAGCCTAACTTGATAGCTTTATTTAACTGGCGTGATTGAAAAAACTTGGTTTTTACGAGGGTGGGCTGAAAAGTTGCCGACCTAACAAAAATACATGACATTTTTTCTTAAAATGTATTTTTATTTTTCTACATAGTCTCCTTGTTACTCTACACACTTCTCCCAGCGATGCTCCCATCTCTCTAACCCGTCCAAATAATATTCGGCGTTTTTCTCTGCAAAATAACTATTCACGAAGGTGATTGCCTCGTCATTTGACGAAAATCTTTGACCTCCGGGCGCAATTTTTAGATTAGGGAACAAAAATATGTCGCTTGGGGCTAGATCTAGAGGAAGGCGGATGGAGAAGCAGTTCGAACCGTAATTCGTGGGTTTTTGCCATGGCAACCGCTGAGGTGTGACACGGCGGCGCGTTGTCCTGCGAAATAGGCTTTTCTTTTTCTGCAAATGTGGCCGTTTTGCCGCAATTTCTGCCTTCAGTTGGTCAAGTAATGATGCGTGGTATGCGCCTGTAATGATTTTTCCTTTTTGAAGATAATCGATTAAGACTCCATAACTCCATAACTATCCCAAAAAACAGTCGTCATCACTATCCCAGCCGAAAAAACATTTTTTGCTTTTCTTGGAATCGATTCCTCCTCTGCAGTCCACTGTTTTGACTGTATTTTTGTTTCGGGCGTATAATGGTGTATCCAAGTTTCATCGACAGCAATTAATCGCTCCAAAACTCGTATTTATTGTGCCTAAACTGAGCCAACAGAGCGTTGGATATGTTCATTCGAACACGGCTTTGGTCTAACGTGAGCAAACGCGGCACCCAACGCGCGGACAGCTTTCTCATGCCTAAATCTTGATTTAATTTGTGACAAACCCGTTCTTTAGACATTTTCATAGCCTCTGCTATCTCTCTCACTTTAATTCGACGGTCGTCTAGCAACATTTGGTGAACTTTAGCGATGTTATCGACAGTTGTTGCAGTTTTTGGTCGTCCCGAACGTTCATCGTCTCCCAAGCTCTCACGGCCACGTTTAAATTCAGCTGACCAAAATTTCACGGTGGTAATGATGGTGCAGAGTCCCCACACATCATCCAACGCGAGTTATAGTTTTCGGGTTCTATTTGAAATCCGAGAATCACGACTCGAGGGGAAAGTCGACCCAATCTTCCATTAGCACCAAAATAGAAAAATCCAGGAAAACAAAACTCGTAGTTTTCTTTCTTTATTGTCACTTTTTATTGTATCTTATGTTTACATTAACTTTCCTAGTCATTCGTCTTTCTATTTTATTTAGTTTACACTTATTTTTATTTTTATTTAAGTCTATTCACAATTCTTTCTGAGCAAGGGTTTAATATGCACTCTACTTAGCTCTTTGTTTGTAACAACTAATGTTCGTTTCTTTCTTTTTAAAATCTATTCGCAAATTTCTTTCAGAAGCGGTTTAATATATCCACTTTGCTCAGTTTTTTATATTTACATCAAGTAACATTCACTTCGTATCCCTTGATCTAACCACTTTGCTTACTTTTTTGATTTACTTCAAGTAACATTCACTTCGTACTTTTATTTTTATTTTTGACTTAACGTCCAACCTCCACTCTTACGACCAAACACCGACTTACATGATCAACCCCAGACTACTTCCTAACTTGGTTTCACCTCTTCTCGGCACCTCGGGGTCAACACCTCCCGATGACGATAATGCAATTACATTTCGCAGTGACCTAATTTCCGTATTTTAACTTCAATTCGCAATTGCTTTTTACTGTATCGTCAGCCGATATTTCTTCATCGATTTGCGCCACAGTTCAATATCCGTAGTTGCGAACTGACCCAATTAGTTCTTTTGTGTTTCGTATGCAATTAATTGCTTTTCCGTGATTTGTTAATTGTTCCGGAATATGCAATTAATTGTTTTTGCGTTATTTGGTAATCGTTTTGGCATATACAATTAATTGCTTTGGTATTATTTGGTTATGCCGAAATGTGCAATTAATTGTTTTTGTAATATCTGCTAATTGTTTTGGAATATGCAATTAATTGCATTACCGTTCCGGGGGGTCATTCGAGTTTAAAATCGGATGGCGTTTCTTGGTTTAGGTGAGTCAATGACCTCATGTACATCATCTTTATCTATGATGTCACTGACACACTTAACACGCGTGGACAGCTTTCTCATGCCTTAATCTTGATTTAATATGTGACAAACACGTTGTTTGGACATTTTCATAGCCTCTGCTATCTCTCTAACTTTAATTAGGCGGTCGTGTAGCACCATTTGTTGAACTTTAGCGATGCTATCGTCAGTTGTTGCAGTTGTTGTTATCATATCCCAAGCTCTCACGGCCATGTTTAAATTCAGCTGCCCAAAATTTCACGGTGGTAAATCATGGTGCAGAGTCCCCATACACAGAGTCGTCCAAGTCATCTTTGATTTGCGTAGGCGTATTGCCTTTCAAAAACAAAAATTTTATGACAGTTCGATACTCAATTTTGTCCATTTTCACAAAAACACTCACATCGGCTCACACAAATGTCTGTCAAATATTCCACGACGCGTATATCCCGCTTTTTCCGTTTTTCCCTACGTCTTCGTTTTGCCGAGTCGGTGTTTTCTTCATGATTTGTTCCCTTATTGTAGTGTCGGCTCATCATACCTACGCCCAGCGGGTTTTTCGTGAGATTGTTTTTTGTGTATTGATTATTTATTTCGTGGGAACACTCTGGGGTTTCAGATAGTCCGCCATATCAGAGCGCCTCTTTGATATGGTAAGGTCTGCTTACTGCTCTGATTCGACCCGGTGTCAGAGAGGCACCTTTATAATACAGCCGGTATACCCCATACAATGGGCACGGTGACGCGTAACACCCTGGATTAGGGGTGGTAGATCTTTGTGTGTTATTCCTCGCTAGCCTGTCTGACATGGGTAGCCCTACTGAAAGGGTATGCTTCCATCAGCATAGCCTGAGTGATTCATCGTAGTTTAGGCCCCCGCACCACGTCAAGGTTTCTACCAAGCGGGGTAGAAACGGCAACACTAGTTGGCACGCAGTCAGTAAACTGCTGAAATCCAAACTGCTATCAAGTAACATAAAGCTTCGTGTCTATAGAAGCATAACCATGCCGATTGCTCGATACGGATGCGAAACATGGGCTCTCACAAAATGGGAAGAAAGCAAATTCCGCGTATTCGAGAATAAAGTTTTAATGGGTATCTTTGGAGGTAAATATGACGAGGAGGCAGGACAATGGAGGAAACTCCACAACCACGAATTGGAAGAGCTATACCGCAAACCCCCACAATAGTGAGAGTTTAAGATGGGCCGGACATGTAGCGCGAATGGGCAACGATAGGACCGAGCGTAGAATTCTTGACGGTAGGCCAACGCGAAAGAGACCGGTAGAACAGCCGTGATGGAGATGGGAGGACAATGTTAGGTTTGGCCTTGAGGAGATCCGATCAGATGGTCAAGCGTGGAAGGAGACTGCACAGGACAGGGAACGATGGCGGAGTCGAGTCGGTGAGGTCGTGAACTTCCGGGTTCATAAATAATAATAATAATAATAAAAAAGAAATAAAGTAAAAATAAATAAAATATACAGTGAAATTTATTTGGAATTTTTTTTCTTGAACGCCGGTCTTGTTGCGTGTGAGTCTATCCCGTTCCTCTCGGCTCTGCATGCCCGCCAGGCCTAGTAGTCATTATTGCTGTCGATTTAATTTACTGAGTTTGTGCTAAATAAACTACAATATCGTGTACGTGACTCGAACACACCAATGGTGAGATAACAGTCCGAAATGACTTTCATGCGCTGCTCCCGTCGTTGGGTACAGGAGGAATATATACGAATATATATTAGAAGTTAATCGTGGGGAATTTCGGCTACACACAAAATTCTGAGCGACAGCAAGTGGCGTTTTATTGGAGTAGGACCATGGACGATAAACGGATATACACAGCAAACGTGGTGAATTGATGGCACTCTGAATTGACTAAATACTACAACACGTGGGCACAGTCTAGACTTATTTATTTAGAATAATGTTGCAGATGGCGTTTATGATTTTTGATTAAACAACCCTGTACACACTACCGAAGGTTGAAAAGGTTCTTCGATAATTCTTGTTAGTACTCGGAAATAAATTATTATTGTTATTAATATTAATACAACACGATACACATTCCTGAAGGTTGAATACTTCTTCAATGCCCTTGTTTAGCACTCCAAAAACAATTGTTACTGAACCCGGTTTAAATAATATAAGATAACACAGGAGCACAACCTTGGAGTGCTTATTTAAGTTTGAGTTCCCGATAGCGCTTTGCTATAGTTACTGTTATTTGTACGATACAATACACATTCCCGAAAGGTTGGGTAGAACTTCAATATTTGTTTTTAGCACTCGGATGTTAATGGCCCCGGCGTACTTCGTACTTTGCAAATGATTAATTATATATTTCGTATACACAGAATTTGAGTCTCACTAAGCTTTATGGTCGTGCAATGCGGCCAGACAAATTGAGAAAGGACGATCCGTACTGTTTGAAGGTTTGCGATCTCTTCGGATCACACTACCACAATTTCTTCTTCAGTGCAAAACTGACGAAAGCACCCTTCCCAACAACCCACCCCTCTACAACAGAGGATTCCTTGACCCATCCCATAGGGTCTACTGCTAACACACGACACACACGCACACACAGTACAAGACGGCACAAACAACATACACCGACCAAAGCGCAGATTATCAGACGCCGAAGACGTGATGTGCATTTACTACCGCACTCAAGACGGTCTTGTATTATGATTTCTTTCCCACCATCCCCCATTCAAGTAGATAGAAAACATTCGAACTAACCCTGCCCACACTAAGGATACTTAGATACCCGCCTTCCTTTTCAGATATCTTTAGACCGAGCACAACATCCTCACGGATGTGGGTGATTCTGGTTATCGCAAGATGTCTCTGGTTCCGGCAATAGGCTTCTAATAAGGAAACTTTGTATTCCACTATATTTTCGAAAGATCGACAGTCATCCTGGATCTAATGAGGAATCATTTTGCACAGTCAGAAGAATATCTCTGAAAAGCCAATAACTTCGAGTTTGTTTTACTCCGATCCTGTGTATTTCAAGAATTCATTAGAAAGTGAGCACATTCCACCAAATGCAGTTGGTTATTTGTTTGCTAATCCCATTCTTGTCGAGTACCTGGCTGACTTTCAAACAGACAACTTGTCTCACAGTTTTGCTCGTGCTATTTATCTTAATCAACCGTTATTTTCACAATAATTTTCACAATTTAATTATCATTATCTTGTTTTCTTTGCCTCGTTTTCCGCATACAAAAATTTGAACAAGTGTTAAAACCGTTAAGTTATGGCCCCTGGGCCACGTGTGTTAAACAAAATTAAGCGCAAACGGTTGCGTTACGACCCCGTTATTGGAGGCCAAACTCCTCCCGATAAACTTTCAAAAGTGAACAATAAAGTTCTAGAAAAATCTAAAATGTGTTCAAACACTAACTTTTTTCAACCACTTCAAAGTCTGATGGAAGACTCTCCTGAAATGGATCCGACCAATGACGAACAGTGCGCAGAACTTCCTAAAGAAACCGTTCCGCCAATTGTGGTATTAAAAACAACTAGTGCTCAAGTGCGTGATATTTTGAGCAACATTAAGATAGACAAATACTTAATCAAAAACATTTCGCTTGGGCAAAAAATATGTGCCCCAACAATGGACATATATAATAAAATCAGAACCGAACTCTTACGGTTAAAATGTGAGTTTTTCACCCACTCGCGTAAGGAAAATCGTCCATTAAAGGTAGTGTTATCCGGACTAGACTTAATTAGCAACGAAGTAGTGAAAAATGAACTAATTGCACTCGGGATAAAGTGCCTAGATGTTAAAACCATCACATTAAATCCGTCAACAAAAGCCCTGTACAAACACTACTTGTACATCGTCTATATTCAACGCGGTACTGTTAAATTAAACGAACTAAAACGGAACTACTCAACCTTGTTCAAAACCATCGTTCGCTGGGACTTTAAAAAACATAATCCAGGTAAGGTCACACAATGTCACAATTGCCAGCTTTATGGTGACAGCTCGATGCATTGTCATATAAATAGCTTCTGTGCAATATGTTCGGGAAACCATAAAACATCCGACTGCAAAACGAATGAGGTCATCAAGTGTGCAAATTGTAGTGGGCCACATAAATCCACCGATCCAGAATGCATAAGCCGACAGCAGTACATAGACATTCGCCGCAAATTATCCCCACGCGGACGTGGTACAGGAAATACAACGTCCCTACAGCCTCCGAGTCACAAACAGCAGCCACTGCCCGACCGATTATCCATTGATAATTTTCCTCCACTACCCCGATCTGTGCGTCAACCTTCACTTCCCAACAGTGATACGACACACACGAAGAAAAATCCGTCAGAAACATTAACTAATGATAACCTGTTCTCATTTAGCGAGATAAACTCTCTTCTTAATGAAGTTGTAACCAAGCTTAGTGCTTGTCAAACCAAAGCTGACCAATTTAACGTCATTACTTCATTAGCTATTAAGTACATATACTCGGAAAAAACATGTTAAGAAATTCTCTTAACATCATAACTTGGAATGCGAGAAGCATCAAAAACAAAAAGCATGAATTTTTTAGTTTCTTGATAAATTTTAATATTGACATTGCACTTGTTTCAGAAACCTGGCTCAAACAAGACACTTCTTTCTCACATCAAAATTACATATGTTATCGCCTAGACAGGGTACATGCTAGTGGTGGAGGTGTCGCCATTGTTGTGAAAAAATGTATAGAACATTCCTTGCGTCCTTCATTGCGCCTTAAGTTAATTGAGGAAATTAGTATAGAGGTAACATTAAGTGACAACTCCAAGGTGAGTCTTTTTTCGGTCTATTTCCCTGGAGGAAATAGAAACCTAGAGAAATCTACTTACTTTAAGCGGGATCTGCAAAAATTGTATAGAGTCAACACTCGAAACAAGGTAATTATTGGTGGTGATCTAAACTGCAGACATCAGTCGTGGAATTGTCTTAGGGCAAACTGCTGGGGTAACATTTTACTAGATGTTACTGAATCCAGCCCAAGTTTTTCCATACTTTATCCACTTCTCCCCACCTATATCCCAGCGAGTGCTAACAAGAACCCCTCAACTCTTGATCTATATATCAGTAATATTCCAAATTACTGCACAGTGCCATTAACTCTAAATGCGTTAAGTTCAGACCACCTTCCGATCAGCCTCAGAGTGAATCATACAGAAGCTGTAAATCGTACCAGTTTATACCACTACTATTCCGCCGCCAACTGGAATTGTTATAAATCATATATAAACACGAACTTGGTTCTAGGTGATAGCCTAAATTCTATAACCTGCAGCGAGCACATTGATATCCTATGTAACAATTTTGTTTCTGTTATCAATAGAGCGGCCGATCTTGCGATACCTAAATGTTCCACTGCTCCAGTTGATAAGGCACCGCTTCCTGAAAATATCTTACATCTGATTAGGCTACGAAACTCTGAAAGAAGAAAATGGCTGCGTTATAGAATCGATTGTTTTCTAGTTAATGTTAAAGTCTTAAATAATATGATTAAAAACGTAATCTCAACATATAGGAACAAGTGTTGGAATAAACACCTTTCCTCTCTTGACAAAACAAAGCAAACCGTTCTGGAAAATATCAAAAATTATGAAAAAGAGAGGGTCAAGTATTCCTCCGTTTAAAGTTCACGACAAGTTGTTTATTTCTTCAGTGGAGAAATCGAACCTACTTGCTAACACGTTTAGTAAGAACCACTCCATATCTATGCATCTAAGCGACGCGTATACTGAAGCTGAAGTTGCTAACACTATCCATGTACTTTCTCAAACACCAGCTGTAAGTACTTACGCAACTAATATCAGCAAAGTTAAAGAATTGATAAAAAAATCGAAATCAAAAAAGGCTGCGGGTCTCGATAATATTAACAACAAATTAATCAAAGCACTTCCACCTGCTGCAAGTAACTATTTAACGTTCATTTTCAACGCTTGTCTTAAGAATTGTTATTTTCCGGACTGTTGGAAAACAGCAAAAGTAATACCTATCCCGAAAACCGGCAACAGCCCCGAAAGCTACAGACCTATTAGTCTACTTAGCTGTCTAAGTAAGCTCTTAGAAAAAATCATTAAGGAAAGGATTGATCGTTTTGTGGAAGACAATAACATCTTACCAAACTTTCAGTTCGGTTTCCGTAGTGGTCACAGCACAATCCACCAAGTCTCGCGCATTAAAAACCACATAGCTGGTAAATTCATCGACAAGGAGTCAACGGGACTGGTTCTTCTAGACATCGAAAAAGCTTTTGATACGGTATGGCACGATGCCTTGATTTATAAGCTACTAAAACTTAAGCTGCCAATACCGCTTATCAAAATTATCCAGAGCTTTCTTCGTTCGAGAAAATATGTTGTGAGTTTAGGAACCGACATATCCTCTACTCACCAAATCCACCATGGTGTACCCCAAGGCTCGGTCCTTGGTCCCATATTATTTACCATGTCTAGGTGAAAACATTCAGGTAGCTATGTTTGCCGATGATACGGCCATTTTCTCTTCGGGTGCCTTATTCACTAATGTCTACAACTCTTTGCAAGCAGCTCTTGACAAGCTAGCAGTATATTACAGGAAATGGAAAATAAAAATAAATGGTAATAAAACACAAGCTGTCTGGTTTTCGAGATGTAGGAAACACTGCTACCTACCAAATGGCACTAAACTCAGTATGTGTGCAGTTGATATTGATTGGTCCGAAGACTGTAGATATCTAGGTATTATTCTAGATAAAAAACTTATCTTTCAAAAACACGTCACTACCACAATTGACAAAATAAACAAAGTCGTAAGAGTTATGTATCTATTAGTGTGTAGAAAGTCAAAGCTTAGCATCGAAAATAAAATTATAATATATAAAACCATTTTTCAAGCGATACTCCTGTACGGTGTAATTGTGCTCGCACACACAAAATAAAATTGCAAAGGTGTCAAAATAAAATATTGAAAATGTTGCTGAATTTGCCATGGCATTATTCGACACATGAACTACATGAAAACGCCAACGTTAAACCGGTAGAGTTCCTTATTGACAAAATCAATCGAAACTTCTTCGTCAATTGTTCTTTTTCTGACAATGTTCTCGTTTCCCGTCTTGCGTTATCCTAAATCACTACATACGTACTCTGTCTATGAAAATTATATCGAAGTCATTACTATATAAAATAACCGGAAGCTCGTGCAATATTAGTCTTAAGATTCAAATAAGTGCTTTTTCTTGTAGTTTTCCCTTAATTTATTATTTGTTATTCATTAAAATTGTGCTATTGTCGTTATATAGATTTAATATTATAGTTGTAAAGGAATTGCTATCCTAAATCTCTTAAGTACTAGTTGTAAAATATACCATAAATGTAATTATCTACCAAATAAAAATTGAATTGAATTGAAATCCCATTCTTGTCCATATAAAGAGTGTTCCAGTTATAAGGAAATGTGTCAACTAAAAATTAAGGCTAAAACGTCAAAAGACTTTTGATTCAAATTTTTTCATTTGAAAAGCTCAGTCTTTTGCAATTTTAACTGTAAACAGAACGCTATTAATTATTTTAATTAAAATGACTGTACAACATTTTTCCTGTTGGTTTGGTTTTGCTGCAGTAAAATGAGTTATAAGTCGGCATTTCGTATTTAAAAAATCTAGTTGACACTCAAATTATTTTCGACCATCATAGCCTACTCCAAATCTCATGTAACTACTTTCTAATTCAAATAAGTATACGGTCGATAATCAACGATGGCTTAGTTAATTCATAAATAATTTTTTGTGCAATATACTCGTATAATCAAACAACATTATTTTACAGATATCTGATTTCGACACACGTTCCAGGTCAGACGAAGAGAAGCATTTACAGATTCTATATAAAAAAGATGAAGACCTCACAAAAGCCAATTCTGAGATAAAACTTCTTAAAAGTCTCCTTATCAACCTTAAGGAGTAAGTTGTATTTCATTTGTCGCTATTTACGTGTAATTCATTATTTTTTAACCACCCACAGAGCCGAGATTGAAGTACGAGACCTAAAGAAATCAGAAAGCAAGCTTAAGACTGAAGTTGATTCGTTGCAAGATATTATAATGAAATTACAGACAGAGTTAACCAATTCCCTGTCTAATCGATTCAAGAAGCTCTGGAACAATTATTTACAAGTTAATCGAAACACTCTGTCCTTACTCCACTTTGGAGCATTTTATTTGCTACCTGGCTTACCGGCGCCGATGGGCAAACCAATAAATGTTATCTTTCAACGGGCAAGGCGCATGATTCAAGACAAGACTGAATAAAATCTGAGAGGATGATAAGTTGAATTTATATATTTTCTATAAAAATGTTCTTTCTTCAGTTATATTAGTGCTATAAAAGAAATACAACTTTTAAATAGGACTTCTGTGTTTAATTACTTATAATACTGAAAATTGTGCCTGGTAGAGGCTCGGACTGATGGTGTCTTTAGCAGATTACATATCCTTTTGCGCAACCATGCATGACAAGACTGCAGGAGCACTGGCGACCAAATAGGACATTCATCAAATAAAAGTTTGCAATCTGTTTAGAAAAATAATACAATTGATATTGTCCCTTTCAAAGTACTTTCCATTGACTGCAATATTCTTAAGCTAGCGCTTAATTCGATCTTTGAACCATTATTTACTCGCTTTTAATGGCTTCTCGGCTAGTGATAAAAGTGTAGTATCCGTTCTTATCAGCTTAATATTTGATAAATCCGCCATCAAAACGCATTTTTGGTGCCAGGGGTTTAAGAACTTGCCATAAAATAATGATGCTATTGATTTAGCACTACCAAAGAAACATGCACTGAAAAATAAAGCCTTAAAACAGGTTCGGGAAGTTGTCACAGACTAGCTTGTTTTTAAACGCCTGTAGACCAATTTGATCGAAGGTAAGAACAACAAAGCGAAGGAAATTATATTCGAAAATAAAATGCAAAGAGAATATCTACCCTGTGAGTAGGACGTTAGAATGTACTCACAGCTAGGTCGGCTTGTTGTAAGAGGCGGCTAAAGGCCGAGTGGTAGTCCAACGCCCTGTCGGTCGGTGAAATACCGCCCCATCAAACTATAGGCTTAGTGAAATGGTCGGGAGAAATTCCTGGCCATTTTTCGGAGCTCGGCTGATGGACCTGTGGGGTTTCTTCAAGGCGCCGAAGAACCACGCATCGCTTTAACCCCACCTAACCTGCAATTACCATTACCATAATTTACTTGCACCTGTTTTAAGCAGCTTACCTGAATATGAGCTATTCCAAGCCCTCCTTCCAACGGTCATTCCTAAAACATAAATTCATGACAAGATTATCATCTTGCCATGACATCAAACCTATAGCATCAACCGAGCTACCTCGGTGCATCCGTCATGAATCGACCGAACTATGGACGGCACATGTCCACCAAACACGCCAACATTTCTGTGTGTTATCGTTTCACCAATCCGTTGTCCAAGAAGACATGCTGGGCTACTTGCTGGCTTGCACATCTGCAAACCAGATTTCCAATGTGCATGCCCTACGATCTATTTTTCGAAAAGGAAAAAGTAGAAATAAACCATTATTCTAGCCCTGGCCATGGCAAGCAATCCCTTGCTGAACTAACACCACAGAAAAGTCCATTTCCGTCGCTTGCAATATTCCCTATTACTCTCGACATTATGGCTTGAGGCTCAATGTACGCATATTTGTTCACATACCAGCATGACCGATTACACGATCCGTTGCCGTATCGAGAAATGATCACCAGCATCGGTCATGCCTAAGGATATGTTGTCCAAACAACGAGTAGCCACGATTCTCACGGTGGCTATCGAATCGAAATGCTTCTGTTTACTCAACACATAACATAACAAACATAAAAATTATCTTCGCCTGTACGGCGGCATTCTCGTGTGTTAATGAACACTTAAATAAATATGCACCCGGTCATCGTAGCCTCGACCATTGCAGCGAAGTTTGGTTACATGTTATCAACAGGAAAGGAAACCCTATTCCCTATGATTTATGATGGCATAGTCGGCCATCCTCGGTAGTCGATCTTTTGTTTGATCAGCCGGCGTACCTAGACTTCCTTTTACGCACCCTTCGTTTCTGCGTTGTCGTGTCTTCCAACAAATGGATTTTCATCCAGGCCTCTAAGGCCAAAGGGGAAATGCGTCGGTTAAAGATTCCAGTTCGATCGCTTTTTGGTTATCACCAGGGAAAAGATCGGATTGGCTACTTCCAGGCTGATGGAAATCCATCTTCATCGCGGCTCGTGGATGTCGATGACGAATTCGTCAAGGAGTCAAATTTCATCCGTCAAGGAGAGACGTCGAGTCTGTCGTAAATTCCAAAAAGTCAGATTTCGTGTGGAGTTATTGTCGAGGAACATATATTAAACGGAGTGAATTTAATATTTTGTAGTAATAACTTACCTAAAGAAAGATCGCCATGTATGTGAACTCGGGATTAATAACAGTGCGTTCGTGTGCCACATTATCAAATATTTGTAACTTTTATAATTAGTGTGCTCAAGGATATTCGAAATACCAATAAAAAGTCATCACCATACAAACCACGGTGTTTTATTTTCGGCTTTCTTGATGAACAATTTCTCTTGCGACGTTTTGTGGGTGTGTTACTGGACCCACGCCCGTGAAGGCGTATAGGCAACCACCAGCACAGACCGGTTCCAGAAAAGGTTGGTTTAGATGGTAGTAGGTCCCCAGGTGAAATACCACCCCGTCACGCTGCACGTTCCGCGATATCGTCGGGAGAAATTATCGACTATGTTTCGGATCTATGGCTGACGGCCCGGACTGACACGGAGATAAGTCGTGATAGTACGTTCTGAGATAAAGAATTCTGGAGGTAAACTAGTTTCCCATTCGAATTTCCGGGATACTATGTCAGGGGGAACATCATGTAAATATTATGATAAATAACCGAACTTTAAGAAATTAGTCTGCGCGTTCTCAAGACTCTGTCGACGTTCGACTGATAACGGCATTTTGTAACATCGGGGGTATCGGTTTCACCAATACGAATGTAAACGCCGTCCACCAATTTTGTAAACAGCGAAACCTGACATCCTTGCCCTAACTGAGACCCAGGTCTGACCAACTGATTCGCCATATCTTCGTTGCTCAGGATACGACTTGCATTTGAGATTCCGTTTTAAGGGTGGAGTCTGCGTCTTCTCGCAGTCCAATCTGGCTTGCCAAAAGACGGGTGGACGTTAGAACCCAATAATTTGGTAATCATGAGGTTGAAAATCGTGCTGAGGAATTGTGTAAACTTTCTTGGTTGTTTTTGCCACTCCCCGAATGACGATCCACTGATGACACTTTTCGAACATCTTTCACGTACCGTCGACTGGATACAGATCAACCACCAGGCTTCTGAAATTGTCGTCCATGGAGATTTTATTGTGCACAATTTCCGCTGGTTGGTCCATCCTAGCAGGACCCACGAGGCTGGGAGGCTAGTGGAGATGTTCGCTGTAATCCGCAATTTGACTCAACGCGTGGAGGGACCCATGCGAGTGGCGGATACCCAAGGTGATTATGCGAATACCCTGGACCTGTTTTTGATATCCGAGCCGAGCATTTATACCATGGAGGTTGCTGCGCCACTGGGACTCTGATCACTGCTTGGTATCGGTCGCAGAACCACTTGCATTTCAAACGAATAATGGATCTAAGCAGCTTCACCATGTATGGAGGGTGGGGTGTCAAATGGGACGGCTTGCGAAATTTCTTCGTATCCCTTTCGTATCGGAGGGGTACTTTGGAGACTCCGATGTCAAGGCATGCGCGTAGTCGGTCACAGATATTATTATTCTAATGGCGATCTACATTCCACATTACATCAAAAGAAATTCATCTCATAAGCCTTGGTTTGATAAAAAATGCGAGCAAATTACAGCAGTAAAAAATAGAGCTTTTAAACAACTCCAATCCCACCGAGGTTAATAGGACGAATTTGTTGGAATCAGAAACACGTGCAACCGGGCGATCGATACCGCGAAGAAGGCTTACAACGACAGAGTGACTAATAAATTCCTTCAGTGCCCTACCGGTTCGAATCTCTTCTCGTCAATACAAGGGCTATCAGCAATAACTTCGCTTCCTCCTCTTTTGCACCGTTAGTGACGGACAGCGGGACACTAGTCACGAATTCAAAAGATAAAGCTAATCTGTTAGCGAACTTATTTTCTGCGAATTCAAACCTCTATGCCGGTCTTTTGGAGTCACCAGTGATCGCGCCGGTACGGTCTTCTATTTGGGATGTGAGGTTCCGCCCGTATACTATTCAACGCATTCTACGTGGTCTGGACTGTAGAAAAGCAACCGGTCCTTAAGAACATGGCTCCAGAACTATCGCCGGTTTTTGGCAGACTTCCGCTTATCTTATGCACGGAGGACCTTTCCTACCTGCTGGAAAATCTCCCCAGTTCAGCCTATCCCAAAGAGGGGGAAATGTGTCCCCCACAAAGTTACCGGCCTATAGCATTAATCTCTATGTTATCTATGGTGGTCGAAAAGGTCATTAATGCCGAGTTAAATAAGTATTTAGAGTGCAACGGATTTCTGAATGATCGTCAATACGTATTTCATGACAGGCGGTGCAAGGGAGACCTTTTGACTCTTATAACCGATATATGGAGGTCTGCGACTGAGGGGCATGATGAGTCAAGGGCGGTCCCATTGGATCTCTTCAAGGCTTTTGACCGCGTCTGGCACGGGGCATTGCTGAGCAAATTTTGTTCATACGGACTTTTCCAGCAGCTTTGCGGCTGGGCGAAGAGCTTACTCGAGAATCGATCGATTCGGGTTGTTGTGGATGGTGAGTGTTCGGATCTGTACCCTCTTAATCCCGGGGATGCCTCAAGGTTCTATTTTGGCTCCAACGTTGTTTTTGCTTCACATACATGATTTGTTGGACTCAACGCATAACAGAGTGTTCAGTTTTGCGGATGATATTACGCTAGTTTCCTATTTTTCGAGTGACCGGCCGATTAGTGTATCAAGGTCGCATCAAGTAAGATGCGGACAGATTGACTCTCTGAATCAGGTTCTGGATAAGGTCCTGCAGCGTGGAAATCTTGTCGATTTCAATGCAACGAAGACACAGTATACAATATTCACCAATGTTGGGACTACAGTCGCTATCACATCGAAGGCGCGTAGCTGACCTCGGTCTGTTTTACAGATATTGTTTTATCACGGGTACTGTTCTTCGGAGATGCGTGGTATCGTTCCGCGCAATTCGGTTTATATACGCTCTACAAGACAATCCGATGGATCGCACCAATTTATGATTCATCTTCCGACAGCGCGAACATCCCTGCATCAGAACTCGTCCCGTTACAGAACGAGGAAGCTGTGGAATTCCCTCCACAACTTTTCAAGAATAACTGCAACGGTTATTTGTTGAGAGAAGTGTAATTAAAAAGAAAACAAAATAGAAAAAAACGGCGTTTATTATGGTCATCAGAGACATATTAATGTTTTCCATTACCTCTTTTCGGGTGCTAAAATGCGTTCCCCATAATAATTTTTTAATTCGATATACGAGTAGGAGTCACAAGGAGCCATAAGTTAAGACTTAATAAGCTGCGGAGCATAAGTTAAGACTTAATATAGTTAAGGTAATGGAAGCACTTTTTGTCTAACAAGTAAGTTAAAAAACTAAGACAAATAATCAAATAAAAATTGTACATAAAACGCAAAAAAAGGAATCAATTTAAATAATATTGGCGGCTGTTGGGGGGTATTCGTTTGAGCTTTACAAGCACGCTATCTCTCGTGGGTTTGGGAGCACCCTGTCTCCCAGCTAAAGTTTGATATCTGCTGTCAGTTATGAATGTGTCATTTTGACTGAATACGTTTCTTTGCTTTCCTCTTGATTCTGGCTGTTGGTGCACACATACGTGCTTTGCTTTATCCGTGCTTGTGCTTATACCAAAAGGAGTCAAGAATCCAGAAGCGCGGTCGTCTTATCGCCCGTTGTGCATGCTGGACACAACAGGAAAACTACTTGAACGAGTAATTGCCACTCGCCTGGAACAAGTCACTGGGGAGACATCGAGGCTCTCTGAATGGCACTATGGGTTCCGGAAAGGTAGATCAACCGGTAAGACATTATCTGTGGCGTGCGACATCGCTCGCAATGCTGGAGCACGATGGCTAGGAGGTACAAAAAAATATTGCGCGGTGGTGACACTAGATGTTAAAAATGCATTTAACTCGGTGAACTGGAATCGGATTCTAGAAGCGTTGGACGATCTACAAGTCTCACCATACTTGGTGCGTATACTAGCAAACTATCTCTCAGATATAATACTGCTCTATGACACAGATGAGGGACCACAGGAATATAAAATAACAGCGGGTGTAGCTCAGGAATCTGTATTAGGTCCGATGTTATGGAATATCATGTATGATGGTGTGCTCAGGGTCAATGTACCAGAAGGGGTTAAAATTATTGGGTACGCAGATGATTTGACAATAGTGGCCGTAGCTAAACATCTAGATGACCTGGAAAATATATGCTTGCTCCCAAGCAATCCAGAGCATTAAATAGTGACTAGATATGGCCGGATTGAAACTAGCTGGACATAAGACGGAGGCGGTTTTAATAAACAGCCGCAAGAAAGTTGAATACATTGAATCGGAAATAGAGGAACAAACGATCAGATCCAGTCCCTATATTAAATATCTTGGTGTTATACTCGACAACAGGTAGAGCTTCAAGGAACACCTGAGAAAAACAAGTGAAAAAACAGCAAGAGTATGCAAAGTTTTGACGAGACTGCTACCCAATGTTGGGAACCCCCGCCCCACATAAGGAAACTCATAACCAGTGTCAACACCTCCATTATAATGTATGCAGCTCACATATGGTCAGGAGCCGCACAGTATAAGTCGTGCATGAGGAGAATGAACTCAGCACATAGGCTGGCATCACTAAGAGTATGCTGTGCATTCCGCAGGGTATCCGAAGATGCCATAAATGTTTTGGCTGGGAGGACGCCACTTGACATTGCAGCTAAAGAAAACGCTGCGTTGGGTGTGGTCTCCCAAGAGAATCGTCGGAGAATGCGGTCACAATTAGAGCTCTCAAGCCTAAGAGAATGGCAACGAAGGTGGGATTCTTCCACCAAAGGAAGATGGACCCACACCATGATACCTGATATAGAAACATGGGTGAAAAGAAAACATGGCGAGCTGATATCAGGACATGGATGCTTTCAGCAATACTTGCACAAGCATAAACATGTGAATAACCCTACTGCTTGTATTGCGAAGGCAAAATAGAAAATGCGGAACACCTACTCACGGAGTGCATGAGATTCAAGACCGCACGACGGAATTTGGAGAGACATATGAGACGGTAGTTACTCCGGCAGGAGTAATAGAATACATGCAGTGTTCCAAACAGGCATGCTCCGTAGCAAATGATATTGTATGTGACATGATGCAGCAGTTGCGACGCGACTAGCGGAGTAACAGTAAACTCCGTCCTGTCGCGTTATGGAATACCTAAAAGGAAGTTCTGCGGGGATCAACGGGAATATGTGCCTGGCGGGAGGTGCTTTTAGTCGGTAAAAACCCGGCATGCCTCGGGATCGAGATTTCCACCTTCCAACCGACCAAAAAAAAAAAAAAACATAAAACGCCGACCAAAGCGCAGATCATCGGACGCTGAAGACGTGATCTGCGTTTACCACCACACTATCACCATCCCTCCATCCAAGTTGTAGTTAAAGAATATCTGTCCACACTAAGGATACTTAGATACCCCCCCCCCCCCCCCCCCTTTCTTTTTCAGATATCTTGAGATCGAACCCAACATCCTCACGGATATGGGTGATTCTGATCATCGCAACATGACTAGAAGCCAGACACAAGATGAAGGACATATCTGCCTTTGTCTCGCTAAAGTCGGCCTCTCACCACCGGGACGTTAGTCACGAATTCAAAGGATAAAGCTAATGTGTTCGCGAAATTATTTTCCGCGCATTCAACCCTCGATCCCGGCATTTTGGGGCCACCTGTGATCGCGTCGGTACGGTGTTCCATCCGGGATGTGAGATTTCGTCCGCGTACTATTCAACGCATTCTACGTGAACTGGATTGTAGGAAGGCAACCGGCCCGGACGGAATACCAAAATAGTCCTTAAGAACTGTGCTCCAGAACTATCGCCGGTTCTTGGCAGACTCTTCCGCTTATCTTATGCACGAAGGACCCTTCCTGCCTACTGGAAAATCGCTCGAGGTCAGCCAATCCCAAAGACGGGAAAAAAGTGTCTCCCATAAAATTACCGTCCGATAGCATTACTGTCTATTTTATCTAAGGTGATGGAAAAAGTCATCAATACAGAGATAGTTAAGTATTTTGAGTGAAACGGACTTCTGAATGAGGGTCAATACGGATTCCGTAGCAGGGGGTCCACGGGAGACCTTTTGACACTTATAACCGATATATGGACATCTGCGATTGAACGGCATGGTGAGTCAAGGGCGGTCGCATTGGATATCTCCAAGGCTTTTGACCGCGTCTGGCACGGGGCATTGTTTAGCAAACTCCGTTCATATGGACTTTCCCAACAACTTTGCGACTGAACATCCTTGCCCTAACTGCTGAGACCAAGGTCTGACCAACTGATTCGACATATCTTCGTTGCTCAGGATACGACTTGCATTTGAGATTCCGTTTTAAGGGTGGAGTCTGCGTCTTCTCGCAGTTCAATCTGGCTTGCCAAAAGACGAGGGCGTTAGAACCCAATAACTTGGAAATCATGAGGTGGAAAGTCGTGCCGAGGAATTGTGTAAAATTTCTTTGTTGTTTTTGAGAATCGATCGATCCGGGTTGTTGTGGACGGCGAGTGTTCGAATCTGTATCCCGTTGATTCGTGGGCGCCTCAAGGTTCGATTTTGGCACCAACCTTGTTTTTGCTTCACATAAATGATTTGTTGAAGACAACGGATAACAAAGTGCTTAGTTTTGCGGATGATAGTACGCTTGTTTCCTCCTGTTCGAGTGCTCGGCCGATTGGTGCTTCTGCGTCGCATCAGCTGAGATGTAGACAGATTGACTCTCTGAATCAGGATCTAGATAAGGTCCTGCAATGGGGAAGGACCAATCTCGACGACTTCAATGCAGCGAAGACACAATATACAACATTCACAAAGAAAAGTGGATAGTCGGTTATACAGCTGATGATGAATGGCTAGGCCCTCGAATCTGGAGAAAGCTTGAAATTTCTCGGCGTCACGGTCTGTGGAAATGTATCATGGCATAAACACGTGTCGAGCATCGCCAGGTCAGCCTCAGCAGCTATCTTTTTAGAGCCAAGAAATATTTTACTCCGGCCCAACTTCTTCTCCTATCATCATCATCATCATCATCGGCACTACAACCTGGAACCGGCCTTGGCCTTATTTAGCAAGTGCTGAGGCTTGTTAAATTTTCCATAATGATTTGGTTTTTCCGGGCAAGGTCATTAGTCTTGCGCCAGAGGCTCCCCGGCGGGGAATCGAACCCCGGTCTCCCATGTGACAGGCGGGTATACTAACCAGTATACTACTTAGGAGCTTCTTCTCCTATATAAATCCCAAATTAGACCCGCTCTATAATATTGTTCTCATGTTTGGAGCTCGGCGTCTAAACATACCCTCGACCTACTTGAGAGCATACGAGCGATCCGCCTGATCGGGGACTCGGCGCTGACTACAGTCGCTATCACATCGAAGGCGCGTAGCCGACCTCTGTCTGTTTTACAGATATTATCACGGGTACTGTTCTTCAGAGATTCTTGGTATTGTTCCACGCAATTCGGCTTATACGCGCTCCACAAGACAATCTGACGGATAGCACCCGTTTGTGGTTCATCTCCCAACGGCGCGAACATCCCTGCATCAGAACTCGTTCCGTTACAGAGCGGGAAGCTGTGGAACTCCCTTACCACGCGGAGCAGGGGGTCCACAACCTGCAACTCTTCAAAAAAAACTGCAACAGTTATTTGGTGGCATCTCGGGGCGCCCACTCGGCGCTATAGGTTCGCCTCTCCCGAGAGAAGTCTAATAAAAAAAATTAAAAAAATGGGAAGTGATATTGGAGTGATATTGCTTGGTGAGAAACTTTTAACTGTTCCGCAAGCTCTTCTTGAGTTCGACATGGATTTCCATCCAGTAAAACGAAGTTCTTCCTCGTCAATTTTTTTTACTGCACTTGAACGTGGAGCGTCCTTAAAACTAAAATTTCCTTCACGAAATCTTGTGAACCGCTTTTTTTTTACTATTGAATGACTCACATGTCATGTTTTGTTTTTCCAAATGTGTCACGCCAATTACGGGACACCCTGTATATTCGTAATCGTAATAGAATAGCTAGAAACTTATTAAGTCCCTTTTGAAAAACCATTTACTATAAAGGGACAATTAAAAAAAAAGTGTTTTGTTTTTAAAGGTATTGTTACAGTTCCGCAACATACATATTATATCTTATACCTGGCGAAACAGGTATATTTTCTACCGATAACATAAAACTGAGTCTGTGTTTAAATTGCACTTAGTATAAAAAGTAAAGTATGAAAAGGGGAATCACCACTTGTGGACGGGAGAGTAAACCAAATATGCTATGCGGATGACGTCCTGGTGTACACGTCAACCAAAGGCCCTAACCTCGCAACAAATCGACTCAACCGTCACTTGGACGAACTGTATCAGTATTACAGTCGATGGAAAATACGACTTAATCCATCCAAAGCAGTAGCCATAATTTTGAGTAGTAAACACTCCCAACCTACTTCTCGATATTCACAGAATATTCGAATAAAAATGGGAGATACTACGATTAGACCACAGGACAAGATGAAATATCTCGGGGTCACTTATACCCCAAAAATGAATTTCATCAAACATGTGACCCACATTCTCCAAAGGGGCCTCGGTCGGTCTAAGCAACTGCACAACATCTTGAAGTGGGGCAACAAAGTTGACACCAAAGTTAAGCTTGTCTGCTATAAGCAGCTAATCCGATCTGGAATATCGTACGCCTTTCCCATATGGTCCTGCATATCTTCGGCTCAAATGGAAAGACTTCGGGTTTTCGAAAGGAAACTCCTCAGAAGATGCACCAATCATTGTAGAAGGCCTGACGGTCGTCATTACCCCAACTCTCACCTATACGAAGGCGCCTCCATTACCCCTATCGACGAGTACTTGCTTCAATTAGCATATAAGTACCTCGAAAACATTCAGAACAGCGAGAAACTACTTGTACGGGACTCTTGCGTTCTTGACCCTTCTCTCTCTCGATCTCTTCGGATCAAACCCCCACAATTTCTTCTTCAGTACAAAACTGAAGAAAGCACCCTTCCCAACAACATTCCCCTCTATAATAGAGGATTCCTGGACCCATCCCATAGGGTCTACTATTAACAAACCACACACACGAACGCACAGTACAAGACGGCACAAAAACAAACATACACACCGACCAAAGCGCAGATTATCAGACGCCAAAGACGTGATCTGCGTTTACTACCGCACCCAAGACCCACCGGTCTTGTATGATTTCTTTCCCACCATCCCGCTATAAAAGTAGTTAGAGAACACTTGGACTAACATTATCGTGACATATCTCGTGCAGTGCGGACGTGTAGGGAAACGTGTTTACACGTGTGTGCAGTGCACTATTAAATTGTCTAGTGCAATATAAAAACAAAAAATATATATAATAATAATTAAAAAGAATAACAAAAAAAAAATTTTTTTTGTAACAACAAGAAAGAAGTTACTACACAACTCCGATGATAGGCGATGACCCAGGCAATGCACTGGAGTACATAACCGAAAGAAAAAGGAAGGCTCTGGACATCTTACGAAACGCTCCAGTAAAAAAAACCACAAACATGGACAGAACAAGCAGCCCCGCAAATTACAAACAAAAGTTCGAACAAGCGTTAGAAACCATTAACCAATTAACGGTTAAAGTGAAACAACTCCAGGAACAAATCCATAAACAAGGTTCCTTCAATAACACTGATGACGTCCATATGGAAGAAACGTCCCGTCAACGCCCTAATTCGAGTCAAAGCCAAGGCGAACCACCCACCAAAGTTTACAAACAAATGAAGGCCTCATCAAATCGAATACCCACCCAAGCCAGAGCAGAAACAACAACGAAATCAACCGCGAGAAATGAAAGACCCCGCCAATCTACGTCAAAAACCTGACCAGCACCAAAGCTATAATTCAAACCCCGCAAAATGCTCTGGGTCACCGGAATTTCAGCACAAATATAAAAGGATCTAGGACTTCAATAACAGTCAGATCATTTGACGATCATGAAAGGGCAGTTAAAAAACGGTTAGAGGAACAATATCAGTTCTTCACCTTCCAACATCCAAATAGCAAACCAACTACCTTTATTATAAGGCACATCGATCCAGAATGGACCAATGAAGAATTAGGACTGGAAATTGCTAGGATATGTCCACAAATAAAAATTAATAAGCTGGACTACTTCCAAACACCATACATGAGGACAAACAACATAAAAAGCCTCCGGATCATACAAATCCCACCAAATCAGGATATCAACCAATTTAAACAAATTAAATATTTGTTTACCCAAAAAATCGCAATCGAGGAGCCACACAAACAAGAAATTCTACATTGCAAGCGATGCCAAGACTCAGGACACTTGGCGGTCTCATGCCACCAGCCAAGACGTTGCGGCAGATGCGCAGAGGAACACGAGCTAGATGAATGCAGGGTAAATCCACAAGGCCTGGAACCAGAGACAGTCCAAACCGCCAACGCCGATGGATCCATTACCACAAAGAAGATTACAGTAAAATGTTGTATCTGTGGAGGGCCACATCCAGCAAATTTCTCTCAATGTCCTCAGAAGCTAAAAGTTCTGCAAAAACGGAAATTAGCAATGTCAACAGTTAAACCAACTACAACGAAACCAACAGTATTGCAGGAAGTAAAGTTAACCCGACCCGGAATATCTTACGCGGATGCAGCAAAAGGAAGCATCCACACCACCACTCCCTTTAACGATAATATTAAAAATTTCAATCTGGACATCATGGGTTACATCCAAAGCCTACAGGTCATGCTTCCTTCGCTGAGGCATATGTCAGAAACAGAAAAAAAAGGTCAGATTCTTTCACTAATAACTTCCTATATTCTTTCCAGCTCTCTTTAAACTAACCATTATCTCCCTCAACACAGAATCCATTTACTCTAATATGCGTAAGCAACACCTCCGGTTGTTTGTTGAAAAATTTTCCCCAGATATCCTCTTCCTTTCAGAGACCTGGCTCAAACCAAATTCCCGAGTTTCCATTCCCAATTATACTTTTGTTTCTAACCCCAGAACTAATGGATCCCACGGAGGTACCGGCATCTTAATACACAAAAAATTTCAATTCAGTGAAATTAGATTCACTAATATATTCAGCATTGAATACACGGCAGTTAAACTTTTTTGTGAGAACAATAAAGTGCTCGTCTTAGCATCCATTTATATTCACCCTTCACGACAACCAGATTTCCCAGATGCTGACATTTCTCAGATAATCCAACAGTCTGTTCCCGCTCCATTTATAATCGGGGGAGACTGGAATGCTCGTCATACAGCATTCAATGATAATAAATGCAACAAATATGGTCGTCAGTTGCTAGCCCTCCTCCCATCTTATCCATATACATACATTGACCCCCCATTACAGCCAACCCGTGTCACTAGCACAGCCAAGTCAACAATCGACTTCTTCCTCAAGTCCGATGATGTTCACTCAGCGGGTCCACCTACAGTCTCCTTTATATTTCCTTCTGATCATGGTTCCGTTCATACCACGATCCAAATCCCCTCTTTCGACCCACTCTACTCGTCAAACCCTGTCCCAAACTTCACCAAAACAAATTGGAGAAAAGTCAATAGGGACACAGCGATAAGTTTCTCTGACTTGTATATCCCTGAAGCATCTAACTTACTCCCTATTGAAATCGATCACGCATCTTTAAGAATAGAGCAAATTCTTAAGGAGGCTCTCAGTAACAACACCCCGACAACCATTCCTCATAACTATTTAGGAAAGCCTTTGCCCAGCATCCTAACCAAATTATTGCGCCTTAAAAAGCAGCTCCGCCGTAAACTCCATACAAGATACTGCCCCTTTATTAAAAGCCAAATCCAACTCCTATCCACTCTGATAAATGAGCAGTTGAAAAAGTTCGCAGATGAAAACTACGTCTCCACACTTAAAAATATCAAACCAAATCGGGATCTTTTCAAAAACATCAACCAATTAACTGGTCGTAAATATAAACCCCGAATTGATCATCTCATCAACCCAATCAGCAATAATATTGCCCAGTCCGATACGGACATAGCAAATTGCCTCGCAGAACACTTTGCAAAGATTCATGAGCAAAATAATTCTCTATCAACTCCCGGCTTCGAGAACACAGTAAACGAATACATCTCAAACAGATTATTCACATCTTTTACTCCTTTCATCGGTGAATTTAGCAACACGAACATAGCTTCACACCCCTTAGACACTACAAATTTTCTAACTGCAGACGAATTATCCGAGATCGTAAGATCAGGAAATAACAAAAAGTCAACTGGATTAGATGGAATCCCACGCCTTCTATTTAAAAGGCTACGCCCACAGAATCTACTTCCCATCCTCATTCTTCTTAATCAAATAATTAATGCATCGCACTTCCCAGAGAACTGGAAAACTGCGGTAGTAATTCCTATTAAGAAGCCCGGTTGTAGTAATAGCCCTTTCAATTATCGTCCAATATCCCTATTAAGTACATTAAGTAAGATACTGGAACGCAAGATTTACCAAAATCTTCTCTCATTTGCCAATGAGAATGCCCTCATCCCTAACTGTCAGTTCGGATTTCGTAAGCGACAATCCACATGTCATGCTCTACTAAAACTTACACACGATGTTACAACTGGTCTCCAAAACCAAAGCCCTACTGTGTGTATATCTCTCGATATTTCTAAGGCGTTTGATTGCGTCTGGATCTCAGGGCTTCTGTACAAACTGCACTCCATATTTAATCTAAACTCTCACACAACAAAGCTCTTAGCCTCTTATCTTTCTGACAGAAAATTCGTTGTGAGAATAAATTCTTCCGTCTCAGAAACCCACAACATAACCGCGGGTGTTCCCCAAGGCTCTATTTTAGGGCCAATTTTATATCTGTTATATACCGCGGATATTCCTCAACCCGTACCTCCTAATGTTGTGATGCTGATGATACATTAATTTACTCTAGCAGCAAATTTGTTAAGGCTGCAAGAAATCGCATTAACAACTTTCTCCCTAACCTATCATCATACTTCAATAAGTGGAAAATTCACCTTAACCCAAATAAAACGCAGCTCATAGTGTTCAAGGGCAAACACGAGCACTGTACAAACAACACTAGACGCTGCCACAACAAAATTAAACTTAACCTAAACAACACTCTAATAAAACCCTCCAAAACCCTAAAATATTTGGGAATCACTTTTTCTAATAACTGGTCTTTTTCCTCCCACATTCAAAATTCCCTTCAAAAAGCCACAATTCAGCTTAATCTCTGTAGAAGAGTAATGTGGAAACCTAATAGTCTCTCTCACAAAGTCAAACTGCTCATTTACAAACAGATTATCAGGCCCACACTCACGTACGCGTGCCCATTGTGGTACCATATCAGTCCCTCCCAAATGGAGAAATTACGAGTATTCGAAAGAAAATGCTTTAGGTATGTCTCTGGGTTACATCGTCGTCCTAACTCCTATAAGTACTATAGTAACGTCGAACTCTACAATACCGCTGGTATTGAGCGCCTCGATAGACGATTCCTCGAGCTATCTATCAAATTTATCGAAAACCTACAAAATAATCCCAATCCCATAATAACCTCGCTCTTAGAGAACCCTCTAGATATCAGAACTAACTACCCCAACTGTCTCCACACCAGAGCTATCTTCGCCTCAGGCAGACTGGTAAATGATTCAAACGAGATCATATACCACAACACCGAAGTTACCCCTAACCAGTTCAAATACTCTAACGTCCAACCATTTTCCAACATCCTACGTTTTTCCAACGAACAACCGGAAAGAAATACTCTTCCTCAAACCCATAACTGACCTCATTCCACATCCTTTAATTCATAAATCCCATTGATTATAAAACTTTGTTTTGTTTATAGCTCATTTTATAATAATCAGACTAAGTTAGGTTAAGTTATATTTATATTTATATTTAGGGTTAAGTTTAGATTAAGTAAAGTAAAAATAAGAAATTCCTGGTTTTCTGACCTTTTCCAGGAAGACAAAACCCTACTAAATGTATAAACACACATCTAGCCTGTAACTCTTAAAACATTGTTTGGAAAATGTATTATAATAATAATTACATGTAAGCAATTGTCACGAATTTAATTTTAAGTCACTGTATTACTTAAATGTACAAATTTTAATTATGGTTAATAAATACAGTTAAAAAAAAAAAAAACTTGGACTAACACTGTCCACACTATCCTTGGATACCTCCCCTTTTTTCTTTTCTTTACAGATGTCGCGAGACCGAGCCCAACATCCTCATGGATGTGGGTGATTCTGGTTATCGCAAGATGACCAGAAGTCAGAGACAAGATGAAGGACATATATGTCCTGTCTCGCTAAATTCGGCCTTCTCGCCACAATTTTTTTTTTTTTTTTTTGGGGAATCACCACTGATCATCATTGACCCACACTGATCACCAAGATTATGCGATTTGACTACGTTCATTTCCTCCTTCGGGCATATTTTGAGTCAAAAGTGTAAGGGTGAGCCAATCACCATCCCATAGCTAAAAGCGATCATTATTGCATGCATCAATCGATCATCGATGAACGACTATGCTGCTAGGTCGTCAAAAATGTAGACAAGTGGAACGAAGACGACTACAGGAACCTTGTCGAATATTCATGCGATATTTTGTTTCATACCTTAATTAATGTCATAGATTAATTACCCGAATGGAGAAATGATTGAAATCGGATTTTATTCAATGGTTTCAATGTGTAGGTAATCTGGAAACAATTTTTATATTTGGCACGTTTCTTCATTGCAAATCCACCACCAGTTCGGAAAAGATACTTACTTATATACCACGCTAGCCGGTACTAATACTAAAACGTAGGTGTTCTGAAAATCAGAAGTACACTTTCATAGAGAATTCGTTTGTCTCTAGAATCGGGGAAAGAGTGGTTAATAAATCGCCAGCTGGTTTTCGACCTTGAAAGGTTATGTTGCATTGAAATGATGCGAAATTGACAATGCTTCCATAACAAATGTCGTGCATAAATGTCTGCAATAACATAAAACAGAATCCCCCATGTTCTCAAAACAATTTCTTATAAGATTAATAGTTGTTGGAATGAACACCCTGTCGCATAGTGAGTGGACTTAGTCCATAAACTCATATATAGATTAACGATTTCAAAAAGAGTATCAGATACATAATACTTTCGTGCCGAGTATACTCCTAAAATCCTAAAAGTGAAAAACCAGACTCTGAACATCGGTTTACTATAGTACGGTTTGCGAGCGATTTCATCTTTTTTTTTCATTTCCATTACCTATGCCAATGTACAACTTTATATGGCCAGATGTGCAATCAGATTTCGGATTAACTTTATTATTCATGGAATTTGCTCTGGTTGTACCAAGTTAAATAGAAATTACATTGTACTTACTCATATAGGATTAGTATTTTATTACCCAAAAAAGAAAAAAATTAACCAGTGTATCTATAGAGAATAAAATAAGGACTTGTTCAAACGCCCCCGGGTGGGATCGAACCACCAACCTTTCGGTTAACAGCCGAACGCGCTAACCAATTGCGCCACGGAGGCTTCGCAGCCACGTTTCCGAAACGTGCATCTTGTAGTAAAATGGTACTTTAGCAATTTTTAAATATTTGTGAGATTTTGTTAATATTCACTTTACTATATTTAGATGATTTTTTTTCATTGCAAATAAATTCTTCAGCATTAAATCATTAAATCTAACATACGTAAATATTTCAGATTATCCATATTAAATATTGTATATAATATAAACAATGCATTTCTTCGGGAAAAAAAGTCAACAGTTTGAATATTCTAGCAGACTTCGCATGTTAATTTGTTAATATTTGTCTGAAGCTATATCTATCATCAAATACTTTTTAAAATACCCCGAGAGGTAGGGTTGGTTTATTGGATAGAAAGTTTTGATTAGTGTTTTGTATAATAGTAATAAGAAGATAATGCTTCCTTACAGCGCCGTTTAGACGGTTTCTATTTTGTTAATATTGTTGCGAGCTTAGGGTTCGCTGGATTAATTATTTTAATAAATAAGAGCCGTTAAATCGATTCTCTTTGCAAACACTTTATTAGTCTGTTAATAACAACCGTTTCTTGATACTTCGCTTCTTTACTGCTTACTGCTTACTTCTTACTTCTACTCTATTTACACCGTTTTTCCTCATTCTGATTCGGTGTTTCGTTTCCGTCCGTTCCATAGTCTCGAATTTTCTATTGCTCGTAGTCTCCAGTTTTCCAGTACTTTCTAGAATATTCTAGTACTTTGTTTTGGACTTTCTAGAATATTCTAGTACTGATTGTCCTATGCGTCACACTACCCTCCGCCTAGATAAGTTCGTCCCGAACTAATTTCACTGGTCTCCTGGGTTAACAAAAAGTCGCCAGTCGGTCACGATGTACTACTTTCATCTTGGCGTTCGGTCTTCACTGAATACTACAGACAACGTCGTTAATTCTTGTGAGAATCTTATACAGTTCTTCCCAATGTTGCTGCAACTTCGGAGACCTTCCTTTTTACCGATGAGGGTTATAAAGCCACACGTTATCGCCTGCATTAAATCCGGATGTGTTGGCTCGAACGTCGTACCTTGTTTTTATCCTGTCCCTTGATACCTTGATTTGCTTTCGAACCAAATGATGAATCTCATCGAGGCGATTTCTCCATTCGGCTACGTAGTCTTCAGTCTTATCTATGGCGTCTGGAGGTATTCCGAATCGCAGATCGGCTGGTAATCGTAAATATAATTCTTGCTGGAGAATGGCCTGTCATATCGTGATTAGCTGATCTATAACTCAGGAGAAAGGTTTGTACATATTTGTCCCAATCTCGTTGGTGATCACTAACGACCTTCGATAAATGTTCTTTCATTGTTCGGTTGAACCTTTCGACCATGCCGTCTGACTGTGGATGTAAGGGCGTGGTCCTAGTTTTCCGTACGCCCAGTGCCGCACAGATGCCTTGACATATCTGTGATTCGAAGTCTCGGCCTTGATCGGAATGAAGCTCACAGGGAACTCCATATCTGCTGATCAAATTATTCATAAGCTGCTCAATAACGGTTGTTGCTCCTCGGTTTGGAATTGGAAGGACTTCCACCCACTAGCTGAAGTAATTCATAATAACCAACATGTATTTGTTGTTGTCGTTGGTTTTTGGAAATGGTCCTGAGATGTCGATTGCAATTCGCTCGAAAGGGACACCCACGTTGTACTGATTCATAGCGCTCCTTGGTTTTGCTGTTGGTCCTTTGGTCGCAGTGCAAGTTGTGCACTTCCTACACCAAGACTCGACGTCATCTCTCATGTGAAGCGAGTAGAATCGAGATCGTAATTTTGAAAGTGTCTTATTAACTCCCAGATGTCCACCGGAGGCCCTATAGCATTTGGGATGATAGTGAAGAATGTGTGATTCGAACTAACGCTATGACAGTTAGAATCACCAAAAATTGAACCAAAGCGCAACCCATCAGGCCACCGCCGTGTGTAGAATTCGATTTTTAAACTCAAATATATTCAACTGATGTGAATTGTTATGTTATCGCTATGGTATACGGCTCTGATGCAGTTTCCTGTTCGATTTTCGTTCGGTGTTCTTCACTATTTGCTTGTGTATTTTGTGTGTATCTGTTAAAAACGCCACACTACCCTCTCCTCTGTAACTTTGTTACGATCAGCGTCGTGTGCGAACGACGAAGCGAGGAACGAGCGAGCGCGAGATCGTCGGAACAGGCGAGTGTGCCGGTGCTCTATGCGGACGTCGTGATCGTGTCGTGAAGAATTGTTTTACTATGGAAAAGTATTTGAAAATTTCAAAGAATTTAAATATCTGGGAACGACACTGACGACCAGAAACGAAAAGTCAAAGGAAATTAACAAAGACTACATTCTGGCAACGCTAGTTGGCATGCAGCCAGTAAACTATTAAAATCCAAACTGCTATCACCTAACATAAAGCTCCGTGTCTATAGAACCATAATCATGCCGGTTGCTCTATACGGATGCGAATCATGGGCTCTCACAAAACGGGAAGAGAACAAATTCCGCGTATTCGAGAATAAAGTTTTAAGGGGTATATTTGGCGGTAAATACGACGAGGAGTCGGGCCAATGGAGGAAACTCCACAACCACGAATTGGAAGAGCTATAACGCAAACCTACAATAGTGAGAGTGATCAAGTCGCGAAGATTAAGATGGGCCGGTAGCGTAGCGCGAATGGGCGATGATAGGACCATGCATAGAATTCTTGACAGTAAACTAACGGGGAAGAGACCGACAGGACGGCCGCGACAGAGATGGGAGGACAATGTTAGATTGAACCTCGAGGAAATCGGATCTGATGATCGAACGTGGAAGGAGAGCGCACAGGACAGGGAACAAAGGCGGAGCCGAGTCGGTGAGGTCATGAACTTCCGGGTTCCTACAGGCCGGTAAATAATAATAAATGGGAAAGTGTGTGCTGTGTGTAAAGATCACGCCGTAGTCACCAATTATAGCGTTTGGAATGATAGTGAAGAACGTGTGATTCGAACTGACGCTATGACAGTAAGATTCACCAAACATTGAACTTAAGTGTAACACATCAGGCCACTGGCCGTGTTTAGAATTCGATTTTTAAACTCAAATATATTCAACTGATGTGAATTGTTATGTTATCGCTATGGTATACGGCTCTGATGCAGTTTCCTGTTCGACTTTCGTTCGGTGTTCTTCACTATTTTGCTTGTCTATTGTGTGTGTATCTGTTAGAGACGCTACAACCATGTATATCTATCAACTGCTCCCGGAGATCGCGATGCATCTTCCTTATAAATGAAAACAAATCGAGATTTTGTATTTTGAAACGAACGCTTCAGATGGAAAATCTCGATTTCGGGTGTGGTATTCAATGTGCTTATTAGGGCAATGGTTCGGTTTTACGAGTTCTCATAAAACTGTTATGCATAATTAGGATGTGGCGACTCTAACAGATACACACACAATTCACAAGCAAAATAGTAAAGAGCACCGAATGAAAAATCGAATAAGAAAATACATCAGAGCCGTATACCAAGCGATAACATAACAATTCACATCGGTGGAGTATAGTCGAGTTTAAAAATCAAATTCAAAAATCGGCCAGTAGCCTGATGGGTAACGCTTAGGTTCAATTTTTGGTGATTCAAGCTGTCATAGCGTCAGTTCGAATCACACATTCTTCTTCACTATTATTTCAAACGCTATAGGGATATGCATTGGAATTTGGGTTTTTTGTTTTTGTTATCCATCTAGATTATGCAGACAAGAGTTTGCGTGTCCTTCGGATGGGTAACACAAGATCCGTGGGAATTAAGTATTGGTTTTTGAATTGGTGCATTTACAAGTCATAAAACATCTGACATGTGAAGATATGCATTAGGATGTTTATGATTGTGTGAATTGTGTGTCGGCGGAAAATAGGCATGCCTTTGTTTAGACACATGCACATTTTGGGCTTTGGATCTTGTAGGAATTTGAATTGAATTCAATTCAATGTTTGAGAGTTTGAACGTTTAGTTCGATTTGGTTGACATTGAATTCAATGTTGATTTGGGTGCATGGATTTGTATGTTGCGGAAGGAGGTTGTTTCTATGAGGTAAGGAAATGGTAGGGCTTTCCGGAGCACTACAATCTTATCAATATACATTATGAACTCATCGATATACATTATGAGTCGTGAGTGATGTTAACTCAGTTTTGGTGATAACATGGGTGAGTCACATGAGTTATGTTATCTACTGAGGGTACGTCGTGTTATCTAACATGATGACTCATGTCAATAGTGGCATTAACTACTGAGGGTACATCGTGTTATCTAAAATGATGACTGATGTCAACAGTGGCGTTAACTCTCTCCCCCTTAAAATAAAGCGTCCCCGCTTCCTAACCTCTTCAACGTTGTTTTGTATACTTGCTTCATTTTAATTCTTTCCTTATTACTTCGTTGTATCTTTTACATATTGTATTGAGTGCATATATAATGAACATGAGTATTTTTATAATAATTGTAATATATATTACACTAGTTGTAGGCTTATCTTCAATATAGGATAGGTAGTTTCTTAATACGTCTATGTTTGTGACTGAATTGTTGTCGTAAGTGTACAATATTTGATCAAACTTAATAACTAGTTCATTAGTCGGGATTACGTAATCTTTGATTGTTTCTTTGAGGTTATAATATACAGTTTTATCTATGGTAACATTATCTATAAACCTTATTAAATTCATGCCTTTTGTATGTTTTCCATTTACAATATGTTCATCATTGAGTAGGATCGTATCGTCAGATAATATGATTAGATTTTCATTCCTTTTATATGTCATCATCATCGGCACTACAACCGGAAGTCGGTCTTGGCTTATTTAGCAAGTCCTGAGGCTTGTTAAATTTTCCATAATGATTTGTTTTTTCCGGGCAAGGTCATTAGTCTTGCGCCAATTCCTTTTATATGTAGTGTTACATATTGCAGGTTGTTCGTTTTTTTAGTTTAGTTTTAAACCACATTTATTTTCCTAATTCTTTTTACATATTATGTATACTATTAGGGGTAAATGTTAACCCTATTTTACAATTACAGTCCTTAAATTAACTTACTGGCTCGATGCGAGCTCTCTAAATTACACAGTATAAATTGATTTTTTATTTATGCCTTTCGTTTCTTCTTATATATATATATATATATTTATAACATTAAATAAGTAATATATTAGAGGGACTCCTCGTTTACATCTATATGTATTTTTTTTTTTTAAATCTAATAAACGAAAACTTCAAAACGAGAAACGAAAAGGTAAATGCAGGTTGTTCGTTAATCAAAGCTAGTGTACGATTTTTATTCTCTTACAGGGTGTACTAATTAGGTGTTTCCAATTTTTATACTATATTCTTTAGCTATTCCAATCAAACCTTGCTTAGTGTCTAACGGTACATGTTTATGTCTTTCACATTTCTCGATTAATTCCGGATATACATATGCGATATAAATTATTTCTTTATTCCTAAACGCGAAGACTTTTGAGTACATTAATATATTGAATACCGGGATCTGTATCTTCTCATGGCGTTGTATTTCCTGAACTTCTGTTAAACTAAGTGCGTTAGTATGGTAGGTTCCTAATTTTGCTGCTGCTAGGGCTCCTAATATAATTTCTAATATGAAACGTGTTTCCGTGAGTATAAAGTCGGAGTATAGGGCTTTAGAGGATACTGATTCTAAAGCCTCCATCAGGTGTTTGTTTATCAAAACCTGTTTATTATTGTTTTCTACTAAATTGTCTAGTATTTTTTGTATGTTAACCAAATCATCGTGATCTGGGTTTCCAAATAACCATTTTATTGCTGAGCCTAAGGAGTTTAGTCCTCGTCTAATGCGGTGTGAATGTTTTTGTTCTAATTGCGAATATAATTCTTCGATATGGGTTTTCCAAATATTTTCCTTTTTATTAAAACCTTTAGCATCTTTCAGGATTGTTCTGTATGCCTTCATGACTTGTGTTAGATTAAATGTGTGTAATAGTATCGCCGTTTCCTCGTATACGTTGGTGTCATCCATTTTTAATGACACAAACCTTTTGCCTTGCAATGATTTAATTGTTGGTTCCGTTTTGGTCAGACGGAAGAGTGTTAGTACGAATATTATCCTTATGTACTGTAGTGCCATTTTTTGTAACGATCGAGTTTCCTTTATCTTTACCTACAGTATATTGTTTATAACGTGGTCCATTTTTTGCTCGTCTGTTCTGTTTGACAAAAATTATATCCCCTGGTTTATATGTGTTATTGATACGTGATGTATTTAAAAGTCTGATTTGTTTACCTTGTGCTTTCTTCAAGTTTGGGGTAATGTTTTGTTCTGTTAGTACAAAAAATAAGTCTATAGGCTTTAGTCCTTTTACTGAGTGTAGTGTGGAATGATAACTTCTAACTGCGTCGAATATTTCGCCTGAAATCGAGCTGTGCCTATTTTTTGTTTTTTATACTAACGTGGGCACAAACGGAGATTTTGAAGTACCCTTAAATGTCAGAGCACAGTGCGAGCGGATGGAGAGGAAGTGGATAAGGATAAAAGGTGTCGATGTATATTGGTCTTGAATGTCTGGAAATCACGACGGACAGGAAACACATGATCAGGCAGTACAGTCCACTCTCATGTGGTTCGGCTAAAGAATGACTCTCTATGTTTATATGTACACCTAAAGTCTACTTTCAACGGGTTTTGAAATATCCAATTCGACTACCTTGCTTTCACCGAGGTAGTGGATGGAATGGTTGGTGGTGACGTTCGAATACGTTTGGATGGGAGTGTTCGTATGAGTATGAGAAACTCAACGTGCTATCTTCAACAAACGGGTGAATTGGGTTGTGAGTAATTGACAAGAGATCATTTATAAAGATCAGGAAGAGAGTGGGTGAGAGTACCGAACCCTGGGGAACACCTGCATTAATTTGATGGGCGACAGATTTGACACCATCAAGAACCACTAGTATTGAATGACCAGAAAGATAGTCTCTTATCCATTCATCATCATCATCGGCACTACAACCGGGAACCGGTCTTGGCCTTATTTAGAAAGTCCTGAGGTTTGTTAAATTTTCCATAATGATTTGTTATTTCCGGGCAAGGTCATTAGTCTCCATTGGATCAGGGAATTGTCCACTCCATATGAATGCAATTTTGACTGGATGCCAAACTCTGTCGAAGGTTTCGAGATATCCCGTGCAACAACCTTGCTTTCACCGAGGTAGTGGATGGAATGGCTGCTTTTTTCGGTAAGGTACGCCATAAGATCTCCTGTGGACCTGTTGCTACGAAAGCCATATTGGCGGTCATTGAGGGGGTCATTTGATTCTAGATATTTCGAAAGTTGACGGTTGATAAGAGATTCCATTACCTTGGAGCGAATAGAAGTTAGTGCTATGGGTCGATAAGAAGAAAGGGATGATCTGTCACCCTTTTTGGGAATTCGCTGTTCGCTGACTTCCATCTATTTGGGAAACGACCAGTAGAATAAGACAAATGGAAGAGTTTCCGCAATGGTTTGGCGAGTGAAGAGGAACATCTCTTCAAGAGAATTGGGGGAATGACGCCCGGACCAGCGGATTTGTGTGCGTTTAGCTCTTTGAATGCACGGGCAACAGTACGCGTTCGGAAGCGAATATGGCTCATGGTGTGCTGTTTATGCTTAAGTTGAAGTGGAACTGATGTGGTATCAGGCAGCGTTGAGTAGGCTGCAAAATGTGCAGCAAGTAGATTCGCCTTCTCTATTGCAGTGGTGAATGGTTTGTCATCGACTATAAGCGATGGAATGTATGAAGAGACTGAGTTTTGGATGTTATTCTCGAATTCCCAGAAGTTTCTATTACCTGTGGGAGAGTGTATTTTTTGTCTCACTCTCTGGTCATGCAAGAACTTGGCGCGTTGAATATACGCATTGCAGTCATTCCTAGCTCTTTTAAATCTTTTCCGGTTTTCCTCAGTTTTGTTTGATTTATACAATCGGAAGCTCAACTCTTTAGCCTTAATGGTTTCTCTGCACCCAGAATCGATCCACATATTTCTCTTGGGTTTGATACTTTTTACTCTGTGTGGAATAAAGGTCCGAATGCCAAGTAGAATCGTGTCTGTCAATGTGTCTGCTATAGAGTCAACATCATTATGGAGGAAAAATAACGAACAATTTAACCTCTCAAAAAAGTCGTTCAGATCTTCCCAGTTGGCTTTCTCGTAGAACCATACTGTTCTTTTGGGAGCTTTCTCAGTTAACCCAAAAATTTCACATGATCCGTAAAGAAATGCGATTTATCTGTTGAGATAGTCAAATTGGCTTTTGTTAAGGTTTCAATAATAATGTTTAAATGTTTAATGTGGGCCTCCATTGTTTGTGAATACTATCATTTCGTCGAATTATACATATGCGAATTTAGAAATAAAGGTTCGTAATACATCGTCAAGACAGCGCTGGAAGATGGCTGGCGCACTTTTAATCCGAAGGGCATACGATTAAATTCGTACAATGCTCCATTAACAGCGAATACTGTTTTTTCCTTATCCGCTTCTTTAATCATTATTTGATGAAACCCTGATTCCAGGTTGATTGTACTAAAGTATTTTGCTTCACCTAGATTCTGAATGGTATAGGTAATGTTCGGCATTGGGTATCGGTCGCTGATCGTATGATCATTTAACTTCTGAAAGTCTATGACTAATCGCCTTTTAGGTTTACCTTGTTCATCGAATCCTTTTTTTGAGACTACGTGTATTGGTGAACAATATGGGGAGTGGGAAGGTCTAATGATACCTTTCGCAATAATTCTTCGATTTCTTTATTCACAAATTCATGATCGCCTATCCTATATGGATATTGTTTTGACCATACTGGGTTGTTGTCTTTTGTTCGGATTGTAGCAATCATTTCTGTTGTATACGGGAGTGTTTTGTCTATGTTTTTATTCTTCCTCATTAGTTCCTCGATTTCTTTTTCGTAATACCTATCTTCTTTTATACAATACTGATAATAATACTAAACTAACGTCACATTAATAAGGTCTAACCGTCCCTTTAATTTCTTAAGTCTGTCAAGACCTAATACCATATCATAATTTTTTAAAAATTCGAATTCGTAGAATTTTAATTCTATCCCGAATAAGTGTATTTTATTTTTATTGTACTATGCCCGTGTAATGTATTAATTTTGATAGGATCAATATTGATTGGATAGCTTAAATCTTTATTTTGTTTACATAAGTTCCAGGTTGCTCTCGAATCAATCAAAATGCTATATTCTTTCTTACTGTCTATGTTTTTCAAAATTAAACTTGGCAACCAGCGTCTTAGTATAAAAAAGACTCCTTAATAGATATTTGAATTACATTTGCTTTCATGGATTCTTCCTTTATGTTGTTGGTTTGGTTGGTTATCGGTTGTCTCTGTTTAAATCTGCTACTGATTGGCTGGTCAACGTCCATCGGTTCTGGTGCAACATACTGGGGTTTGAAGTTGCTATGTGATTGTTTTCCGTGCTGGGATTGGAAGTTGGAAGTTGGTTATTTTCCTTCCTAAATGGATTCTTCGGGGTGGGCGGGTGGGGAAATCCTCGACTACGCTGGTTTGATTCCCCTTTCCATCTATCGGTCTGGTATGCATCGTTGTCATGCATAATTGTACTAGCAAGTGCGTAGGCTGTCTCCAAATCTTTGGGGCGGTTTGTGTATAGTGTGCCTCGTGTAAATTCTCATTTTAGGCCTTGTATAAAGGTTCTTACGCCGTCTTCCATTGCGTCTTCTTGTCTGGGTTTTACTCCTGGGCCGCCACTCATATCGATCTTGCTGAGTACTAGGTTTAAGGCTCGGTTGAGTTCATCGAAAAATTCCGATAGGTTCCTGCGTCCCAGTGTTAGATTTCTTAATTGGTGTTTGAGCACGTATAGTCGTCGTTGGTCGGCATATATGTATTCCAGTCTGTTAATTAGAGAATAAATATAAAATATGGTATTGTGTGTAACCAGGTGATTTGCTGCTGCACCTTGTATCTTGGATCGTAATATACACAAGCATACAAAGTACACGTCCGAGTTTGAAATGATTTAATTGCTTCCATTTTGTTCCAAGCTATGTGTCTCCATGCTCGATATTCTATTTGGTTTCCGTTAAACGTGGGCATTGTTTCGAAAATGTTCGTGTTAATTTTATTGGGATTATTTAATGTTAATGTGACAGGTTTTAATTCTGTCATTTGTGTAGGTACTTGTGTTATTAGTTCTTGATTTTGTTGGGCCATCACTAAGTCTCGGAGGTTCCGATTGTCTGTCTCCAATATTTTTTGGTTGTTTATCAAGTGAGCGATTTGAGCTGAAAGTTCTGCTATTGTGGTCATCTTGGTACTTTGGGATTCTTCTTCCGTGTCGGTTTCCTGGGATGGTCTTTCTATGGGGTTATTGCGTTGTTTCCTTTTAAATCCTTTGATCATCTAGTTTACACTGTTCCCTTGAGTTGGGTAATTTAGTTAATTTTATTTAGTTCACTTGTCACTGAATATCTTCAGATTTTTTTTTTTTTTACTTTTCTGTATTTACTGACCATCAATAATTTTTACAATAAGCAACACATACAATAGATAACTTATGATACTTTAGCTATAATTGTTTACATATACTTACTAGTACATTTTTCAAACAATATGATAGGAGTTATATATTGATTATGGATTAAGATTGTAGTGGGTAGAGCTTCCTGGAAAAGGTCAGAAAACCAGGATATAGTTATTTACTTAACCTATGCTAATTTACTTAACTTAACTTAACTTATCTTAACTTAGTCTAATTACCTAATTATTATTGAAATAAGTTAGTGTGGTGTGGAAGGGGGATCATAGTGATCAATAGGTAGGTTATGGGTTAGTGAGGATATTGTCAGTCAGGGATGTGGGTTGGGGAACTACTTTCCGTTTGTTCGTTGAAACGCTAAATATTGGAGAAGGCTTGAATATTACTATATTTAAATTGGTGAGGTGAAAGTTCTGTATTGTGGTATACAATCCCATTAGAGTTATTAACCAACCTGCCAGAGATGAAGAACGTTCTGTTGTGGAGACAGTTCGGGTAGGCGGTTCGGTTATCTGACGGAGTCGATGTGAGCGCATTTATTATCGGGTTGGGGTTATTGGGAAGATTTTCGATAAATTTGATGGACAGCTCGAGGAAGCGTCGATCTATACATTCAATATTAGTGGCATAGTAGAGCGAACTACTCTTGTAATGTTTGTGGGAGTTGGGATGTCGGTTGAGGCCAGTAATAAGTCTGAAGCATTTCCTTTCGAAAATGCGTAGCTTCTCCATTTGGGCGGGTGTGATATGGTACCATATGGGGCATGCATATGTGAGAGTGGGTCTGATTATCTGTTTGTAGATAAGTGATTTAACTTTGAGAGAGAGACCATTCGGCTTGTACATCACTTTTCTGCAGAGATTAAGTTGAATTGCGGCGTTGCGAATCGAGTTTTTGGTGTGGGCGGAGAAGGACAGATTGTTGGTGAAGGTTATTCCCAGGTAATTTAAGGTTTTGGAGGGTTTAATCATATTGTTATTTAACTTGATTCTGATTTTGGTATGGCAGCGTATGGTGTTGTTAGTACAATCCGCATTTCTGCCTTTAAACACTATGAGTTGAGTTTTGGCTGGGTTGAGTCAGATTTTCCACTTAGTAAATATGCTGAGAGATTCGGGAGATAGCTGTTAATACAGTTTCTTGCCTCCTTGACAAACTTGTTGCTTGAATAAATTAAAGTGTCATCGGCATAGTTCAGCATTACTGTATTAGGTGACAGTGGCTGTGGGTTGTCTGAAGTATAAAGGAGGTATAATAATGGTCCGAGAATGCAACCTTGAGGAACACCCGCGGTTATACTGTATGGTGTCGAAAGAGTTGAATTTATTTTCACCATGAACTTTCTATCAGAAAGGTAGGAAGCGAGAAGTTTTATGGTGTGGGTGTTTAATCCGAACATTGAATGTAGCTTATAGAGCAGTCCTGCAATCCAAACGCAATCGAATGCTTTTGCTATGTCGAGAGAGAAGCACATTGTTGGGGATTGGTTTTGGAGATTCATTGTCACATCATGTGTCAGTTTTAGCAGAGCATGACAAGTTGAGTGTTGTGGACGAAAGACAAATTGAGAATAAGGGAGTTGTCTCTGACAAATGAGAGAAGATTTTTGTATATCTTACATTCCAAAACCTTACTAAGCGAATTTAGCTGTGATATCGGGCGGAAGTTAGCCGGGTTGTTGGAAGAACTGGATTTACTAATAGGGACCATCACCGCTGTTTTCCAACATTTTGGGAAATGTGAAGCGTTTATTATGTGGTTGAGAAGAACGAGAATGGGGAGTAAGTTCTCCGGGTGAAGTCTTTTAAATAGAAGGTTAGGGATTCTATCCAAGCCTGTAGATTTTTTATTGGACGCGAAGTAATCAAGTCAGATAATTCTGTAAAGCTTAGGAATGTGTCGGTTCCCATGGGATGTGGCGCTTTATTGGTTTCATTGAATTCAGTAATGAATGGTGGGAAGGATGGCTCCAGTGTGCGTGAGATGAATTCATTCACGGTGTCGTGGAATTTAGTGACTGGGAGGTAATCGTTTTGTTTATGAGTTTTACAGAAGTGTTCAGCGAGACAGTTTGCTATATCAGTGTCCGATTGGGCGATGTTACTGTTAGTTGGTTGGATGAGATAATCTATTCGAGGTTTGAATTTACGACCAGTTAGTCGATTTATATTTTTAAATAGGTCACGGTTTGGTTTGATACTTTTTAGAGTAGACGTGTAGGTCTGATCGGTGAAATTTTTAAGTTGTCCATTTATCAGGATGGTTAAAAGCTGTATCTGTTGTTTAATAAAGGGTGAGTAGCTAACATGCAATTTACGTCGGGGTTATTTTTTTATGCACAATAATTTTGTGAGGAGGTTGGGTAATGGTTTTCCTAAGTGGTTATGAGAGACGGTCGTAGGGGTATGGCTGAAGAGAGCATTTCCCAGTATTTGCTCTATTTTTACAGCTGCCTGTTCAATTTCAGTAGGGAATAGGTTTGAAGATTGCGGTAAAGAATAATTTGAAAAACTGGCAGCAATAACGTTATTGACTTTTTTCCAGTTTGTTTTGGAAAAATTTGGGATAGAATTCACTGTGTAGAGTGGTTCGAGCGAAGGGATTTGAACCGTGGAGTGGACGGACCCATGATCGGATGGGAATGTGAAGGACACTGTAGGGGGATTAGATGAATAGACATCTGTGGATTTTAGGAAGAAATCGATTGTTGATTTGGTTGTACTACAAATTCGAGTAGATTGCAATGGACAGTCTGCGTAAACATATGGATGAAGTGGGAGGGCTATCTTTAGGTGATGTATCATTTATCTATTAAAAAAATTTTTCTTTTTGCCGCTGCCTTCGCTCAGCGGGTATCCTAGACAGATGTCCTGATTAATGGGTTGATCTATGATTTACCTTTTAGTATTTATAATATCGCTCCACAGCGATTTGAGTAGCTTTTCCGGTAAGTTCGTCCTGCTTCCTGATCCTCGAGAATTTCCTCAGGCTGCTGCGACAGCTTCTGGGTGATCTGGTTGCAAGTCCTTTGATCCGCTCACTTGGAGTAAAAACAATATCGTTTACTCCTGGCAGGATCGCCAATTAATGTAATGTTGTTTGTTAAATGTAAAAAAAAACAAACTTTTCTTCTATTAGCCTATGGCCGTTTTATTTCTCTTAACATTACTTGTACGGAAAAGCTACTGCCGCTCCTCGGTTCTTACATTTCTATTTATATCTGTATTTTTGCTTATGCGGATAATCTTATCAATATATGGTACATTATGAACTTATCAAGGGGCTCCTCGATAGTATAGTGGTTAGTATACCCGCCTGTCACCCGGGAGACAGGGGTTCGATTCCCCGTCGGGGAGCCTCTGGCGCAAGACTAATGACCTTGCCCAGAAAAAATAAATCATTATGGAAAATTTAACAAGCCTTAGGACTTGCTAAATAAGGCCAAGACCGGTCCCCGGTTGTAGTGCCGATGATGATGATGATGATGAACTTATCGATACACATTATGAGTCGTGAGTGATGTTAACTCAGTTTTGGTGATAACATGGTTGAGTCACATGAGTTATATTATCTACTGAGGGTACATCGTGTTATCTAACATGATGACTCATGTAACAGTGGCGTTAACTCACGGCACTTGTATCTAATAGTGACTGAGCGCAATGGATTTTCTCTTTCGAGATGGAGGAAGGTTCTTACCACTGTGCCTGATAGGGTGTAAATGCACCCTATGCAGAGAGATATGATAGTTGCCATCCATGCGGCTGACGATGCGGTCGAAATCGTATTTGATTTTTACACTTCGGCAGGATTCCTTTTTGGAAACAATATGATTTATAATCCATGTTGAACTCTCTTCGCATACATTCCTTTTTTTAGCCACCGCGGCGAGTTGCTTATTTTATCTGCCGGAGGAAAGATATATGATGACGTCTATGTGCCATAGTATAAAAACACAGTTATTTTACCCTTAATGATTCTTTTAAAACTGTTCGTATTGGCACGATTTCCCCGCGTGGTTTAAACGGGGATCATGAACTTCACATTGTTTGTCACCAGCAAACATTTATTTCAGTTTATTTAGTGAGAGCGTATACATTATTCCTAAAGACATACTGTTAGTCGGATTTTTATAAGATCTGTATATTCACACTTGTATTATTTGATTACCTGGTTTTTCGAATGTCACATTTGTATATTTTGGTTTACCTCATCAGTATTACCAATTGATTCAGTGGGTTGGCTCTATTAATTGTTTCCAATACTTTCAACTACCTAATTTTGACATTAACTATTATTTATTACTTAAATTATTGCGTGGGTAGAAGTAATGTAGCGATCTCTTTTGACACATCCACTTAATATCGAACCGAATAGTACGTACGTGAGTTTTACACAGTTCCGCTTTTAAAGGAGCGCCCATTGTATTGTGCATTCATTTGCCTATACACTTTTTAACAAACCTCTCACGTCGAAGTAGGATCACTTAGTATTCACATAGCATTTACTTCATTGCACTTGAGAGCTCACATAGCAGCAGCTCACTTTCTTTTTTCAATGAGTCTCATTGTTCGACTAAGTGTCGCACAGGAGTATTCGATAACTATTGTATATAAATGCAATTTAAATTATTTTGAATTATATTTAAATGAATTCGACGCCTTAATTAATGGTGGATGTGATGGCATCTCGGTTTTATTGCCAAAGGTGAGCTTGGCGATTTTTATCGTCACTCTTAACATGAAATATACAATCAAAAAGTTGTCCTGACTTGAAATGATCTTTTTAACCATAACCGATTACAAATAATTAAACAAACAACAATTTACTAATTACGTAATTATTCTTTTATTGCCCAGTGACAAAGTTTTGGCACAATAATTAAGTTGGTAATTTATTTATTATCTTAGATTGTAGTCCACAACTTTACACCGTTATGCTTTCAAACTCCACACATCGCCATCTTCTCCCAAAAAGAAGAGTCTGTCGAAAGTTCCCTCAATTTAACTACAAAATGTTCCACTTCTTTTTGAGGAAGAAAACAATTCTCTTCCAATTCTCTTTTATTCTTTCAACTTTCGACATTCGCTTATTTTTTGCGATACTTTGAAAGTGGCGTAGTTCAGAGCCGCCATAATCCCCCTATGTTCTATTCTGCTCTCTTTCGGAGGTCGCTCACGTAAATTCCAAAGCTTGTTAAAAAGGTTAGACACAAAGAGAGTCGACGGTGAAGCCTTGTTTGAAGAATGTGTTAAATAAATGGCGATAGTTTGCAGATTGGTTGGTATATTCGAATTATAGCATAGGAAAGGGTGGTAACCACAGATTTGAATGTGAAATTTAAACGTTGAACAAAAGTGTTGGGCTCGTTTATGAAGTTGGCCTACATGCTAATAAGATAATTATGATAGAGGGAAGTATAAAGTTCGATAAAGTGGAGATAGGACCCGAGATAGTTGGAGTAGTCTGAGAAAAAACGATTCCTTACAAAATTTCTTATTATTCTTATTTCATAGAGAACGATCTTTGTGGGTATACCAAGGATTGAAGACCTCGGCATACTACTATTATGCCTAGAATAGAGAGTATTAAGGGAAAGGGGACCATAATTTACTTTCCGAAGAAAGGCAATCGTATCTTCTGAATTGGCAGAACAAAACACGGAAACACTAAGATACTCATTTATAAAGTGGGAATTAGGCTTGCGAAAGTTATAAGAAAAATGATGAGGGAGCTTAGTGTATTGTAGTTGGATGAAGAGCCGAGAACTAAGGACAGGAGCAGCAGTTGGTGGTAGTTGTCAATATTTGAGAGGTCGTAAGGGCTGAGTACAACTAAGGAAATAAGAGGGTCAGTTGTACATATGAGGTCAAGCTATTTACCCATTGACATTGCTAATTTGACTAAGGGTTGAGCCGGTTAGGTCATCTACCAGTGACATTCTATAGGACTGAAATAGTATGAAATAGTAAAAGATTAATCGCCAGTAAACACCCATTAACTTTATAGGAGGTTGAAATCGCCAAGACGATAATATCACCCAGTGAATCAGTCATCAGTAGTATGATTCAATAGATTGGGATTATAAAATGTAAAAGCAAATGACAATAACAACGCTAGTTAGTATGCCATTAGCAAACTTCTAAAACTGAGACTGCTGTCAGCACTATAAAGATCCATGTATATAGAGCAATAATGAAGACAGTTTTTTTTTATGCGGCACACGGACACTCACAAAATGAGAAGAATTTAGATTCCTCGTAGTCGAGAATAAAGTTTTAGAGAAAATGCTAAATATGATGATGACAACAGTGAATTGGAAGACTTAATTCCTCAAACCAACAATAGCGAGAACCATCAGTTCGCGAAGAAAAATTGGGCCAGACATGTAGCATGAACGGGCAAACATAGAACCGCCCGCAGAATTCTTGACGGAAGACCAACAAAAAAAGAAACCGACAGAGATGGAAGGGGTTGAAAAATGATAATTTAAGATATGACCTTGAGTCAAATCGAATCAGATTCCAAAGCGTTGAGGGAAAGTGTGCTAAACGGGGGACGGTGGCCTAGCCGAGGTAGTGAAGTTGTAAACTTTCAAGTTCCTACAGACCAATAAATATATAGATAGAATTAGCACATATTGTTTTAATCCTCGAATCAAAAAAAAAAAGAAGGGAGTAGCGAGAGGCCGACTTAAGCGAGACAAAAACAAATGTGTCCTTCATCTTGTCTCATCTCATCATCATGCGGCAACCAGAATCGCCCGCATCCGTGGGGGCATTCGGCTCGGTCTCAAGATATCTGGAAAAAAAGGGGAGGGAGGTATCTAGGGATAGTGTGGACAGAGTTACCTCAAATGTTCTCTAACTACTTGCAGGGGGGGGGGGGGGGGGGGGGATCCTCGAATCTAAAATCCATCGCCCTTCTATACAAATATTGGGTAAGATTTGTATGTGAGAAAACTGGGGAAAAGGGAATGGTAATTCTATTTTCAGAATATACACATCTGGCTACAGTGCATGTGGAGATAAGGATTTTAGAAATTGTGTGTATACGAACCAAATGAGCACTTGGTTCGTTTAAGACGTTTTTGTTTGCATATGAAGATATGCATTGTGGTGTTTAGTTTTTAAGACTTTCTGGGAATTGAATAATTGAACTTTTGGTTCAATTTATCTAACATGATATGGATACATGATATGGTAGGTCGATGTGTATGGGGATATTGGCAAAAAGAAATTTATGTGTAGGAGGGAAGTGGAAGAACTTCATGGATCACTACATCTGTATGCTCTTAAGTAGTTCGAGGATATGCTTAGAAGCAGAGCTCCAAACATGAGAACAATATTCGAGGGCGGGTCTAATTTGGGATTTATACAGAAGAAAAAGTTGGCTGGAATAAAATGTTTCTTTACTATTGGCTTCTGTACTGTGTGTGTCTGTTAGAAATGCCACAGGTCTATATCTTGTGGTTGATTATATCATTTTGTGTGGAGTATCTGAGTCTGTAACTCGTGTGCGCTAAAGACCAGTAAAGGCTAATAACAAATTATCAGTGTCGTTCTCATCCGTGAAAAAGGTTTAAAAAAGGTGAAATCCAATACATACAACAAACAACTGGGGTTCAAGAACCAACACCTTAGGAATCAGAACAGCTGACACAAACTTTACAACACCCGACGCTGCAACAAGCTATAACTGTGAGTAACCTTTCTTTATGTACAAATCATAAAATTACATTTTGTATATAACAACTTAACTCCTTAGGATTCTGCCTTTTACGGTTAAAGTATTACCTAAAGGTTTTGCCCATGTTGCTTGCTCATGTAATCCTTTACAGTTTTCGGTCGCCCCTTTCCTCAATGTGTGAGAATTTGCTTGGCACACTGAATCTCTTCCCGTCCGAGCAAATTTGATGCACTGTTTTGGCCCTTCGACATTGCAATGTTTGACAAAAAGTCATTTCCAAGTAGACCGTCTTCTGGTAGGTCGGGCATACTGTTCACTATTTGAAACTTGTATGGGATGTTTGACCTCAGTTGGAAATCCACCTGGTAGTTTCTCACGGTTTTTAATACTTCCGAAAGGTGTATGTAAGAACTGTAAAGAAAAATGTAAGGGGTGTAGAAAAGACCGCCCTACGTCCGACGTCCCTGTTGTTGCTGTAGAAAGGGCAGCTTGCTAAAACAGGATGGCAAGAATGCCGCAATGGATGAATCAAAGACCATGGTTTGACTAAAATTGATTTAATTTTCAAACTACCGGAGTATTTATACAATCGACCGTCCACTCCAAATGTTTACAAATCATTACTTATTCATTGATAAATATAATTTGCTTACTACTCTACTTGTATTGGGTTGTATCATATGATATGTCCGACTTTCGCTCAGTCGGAAATAAGAAGCTCTCCAGCGAACATTTGGGCCAGAACGTTAAATTTTTTTTTTTTTATAAAGTAAAGTGGTACATGTGCTTGACGTGTGAGAATTTTACATTGTCCGTTACAAGTGCAGTTATTTTTTTTTTTTTTTTGGGGTTGTTCACCATGCTCTCGGCAGTTCAAATTCGAACCCTCTTTCTTTATGAATTTAAAACGGGACATAATGCGTCATTGGCAATGAAAAACATTAATGACGCATTTGAGGATGTAGCGGTAAACGAACGCACTATACGAAGTTGGTTTGGAAAGTTCCGTTCGGTAGATATCAGCCTCGAAAATGAACCACATTGGAAGCCGGAAGCGTTAGTCGACGAATCACACCGTCTAAGACTCAGTCGTAGGGCAAAGACTTTACCATATTGTAGTCGAGCTGGGAGTCCCGAAAAAATATGCCGCCCTCATTCAAACCATGGCTCTCACCATGTCTTTTTAAACTTGTGCTCGAGTATGTCATCACAAAGGTACAAGGCGACAACATGGCCGGATCATCCCTGAACGGAGTCACACAAGTGCTCGCATATGCAGATGACATCGCTGTTCTGGGCGATAATCTAGAAACTGTAGATAAAAACTGTGAAATCATCATGCAAGCGGCAGAAAAGGTGGGCCTAAAAATAAATGTAGATAAAACAAAATATATGATTACAACGAAAACACGTGGGCATCAGGGAACACACATAAACGTCAGAGCCAAGACATTTGAAAAAGTTAAAGAATTTAAATATCTGGGAACGATATTGACGGCCAGTAATGAAATGTCGAAGGAAATTAACAAAAGACTGCCGAAGGAAATTATCAAATAAACTGCTGAAACTGATATCACGTAATATAAACCTCCGTGTTTATAGAACCATAATCATGCCGATTGTTCTATACGGATGCGAAACATGGGCTCTCACAAAACGGGAAGAAAATAAATTCCGGGTATTCGAGAATAAAGTTTTAAGGGGTAATTTGGCGGTAAATATGACGAGGAGGCAGGACAATGGAGGAAACTGCACAACCACAAATTGGAAGAGCTATACCCCAAACCTACAATAGTGAGAGTAATCAAGTCGCGAAAATTAAGATGGGCCGGACATGTAGCGCTAATGGACAACGATAGGACCGTGCGTAGAATTCTTGACGGTAGGCCAATTGGAAAGAGACCGACGGCCGCGACGGAGATGGGAAGACAATGTTTGGTTTGAAGATAGCAGCAGTAGTCAATAAAGTGAATGTAGTTGTGAATCTTTTGACAGTTACTCACAAAAATTTCAGCCATTTTGAAGGCGTAGTTTTTATTTGACAGTCGTTTGAGTGAGTCGATGCGAGTGTTGTTGTGAAAATGGACAAAATTGAGTATCGAGCTGTCATTCAATATTTGTTTTTGTAGGCGTTACGCCTACGCGAATCAAAGATGAGTTGGACTCTGTGTATGGGAACTCTGCACCATCATTTACCACTGTGAAATTTTGGGCAGCTGAATTTAAACGCTCCTCAATAGTATAGTGGTTAGTACACCCGCCTGTCACCCGGGAGACCGGGGTTCGATTCCCCGTCGGGGAGCCCCTGGCGCAAGACTAATGACCTTGCCCAGAAAAAATAAATCATTATGGAAAATTTAACAAGCCTCAGGACTTGCTAAATAAGGCCAAGACCGGTTCCCGGTTGTAGAGCCGATGATGATGATGATGAATTTAAACGCGGCCGTGAGAGCTTGGGAGACGATGAACGTTCGGGACGTCCAAAAACAGCAACAACTGACGATAACATCGCTAAAATTCACCAAATGGTGGTAGACGACCGCCGAATTAAAGTGAGAGGGAAAGCAGAGGCTATGAAAATGTCCAAAGAACGTGTTTGTCACATATTAAATCAAGATTTAGTCCGTGCGTTGGGCGCCGCTGGTGCTCACGTTAGACCAAAAACGTGTTCAAATGAACATTTCCAACGCTCTGTTAGCGCAGTTTAGGCGCAATAAATACGAGTTTTGGCGCCAATTAATTATTGTCGATGAAACTTCGATACACCATTATATGCCCAAAATAAAAATACAGTCAAAACAGTGGACTGCAGAGGGGGAATCGATTCCAAAAAAAGCAAAAACTGTTTTTTTCGGCTGGGAAAGTGATGGCGACTGTTTTTTGGGATAGTGATGAAGTTATCTTAATCGATTATCTTCAAAAAGGAAAAACCATTACAGGAGCACATCACGCATCATTACTTGATCAACTGAAGGCAGAAACTGCGGAAAAACGGCCACATTTGCAGAAAAACAAAATCCTGTTTCACCAAGACAATGCGCCGTCTCACACCTCAGCGGTTTCCATGGCGAAATTCCACGAATTACGGTGTGAACTGCTTCTCCATTCGCCTTACTCAGCAGATCTAGCACCAGGCGACTTCTTTTTGTTCCCTAAGCTAAAAATTGCCCTTAGGAGGACAGAGATTTTCGTCAAATGAGGAGGGAATCACCTTCATGAACAATTATTTTGCAGAGAAAAACGTCGAGTACTATTTGGACGGGTTGGAGAGATGAGAGCATCGCTGGGAGATGTGTGTAGAGTTACAAGGAGACTATGTAAAAAAATGAAAACAAATTTTAAGAAAAAATGTCTTGTATCTTTGTTAGCTCGGAAACATTTCAGGCCACGCTCGAAGTAATAGTAAGGAAAATTAGTTTATTTCTTTGTGCATTTGTTTTTTTTTAACCCATAGGTGTAATGGACCCGAACGCAGGTATTCTGTTCCGGGGGACGAAGCGTTAAGGGAAAATAGCAATCGATGCATTAACCTTAAGACAATAGTTTCATTTAATAAATTAAAAGTAACCTCTAACTCCACAACATTACTTTTGTAGTCATTTGTCAATGATCTACCTAAATAGTCGATGACCTTTGAGTTCAAATAAACAAAAAACATATGCATGATGAAACCAATCCTATCGCATAGAGCACAATGTCACAGGTTAGTAACAAACCAAATCTTTGACTGCAAACATAGTTTAAACACAAGGCTTCCCCAATAGTATAACTGCCTTGCATAATTAATTTATACTCTACTATGCGCATACAACAAATAGCCGAAGTTAAACCGATTCACATGGTTTTTCTCTTTAAACAGACAATGTCTACAGACAACAAAGGTGGATCCAAATTTGATGGCCCATTTGTCGAAGTAGTGTCGCTTGGTCATCAACAAATCATCAAAGTACTTTTCAAGCTTAGGTAGAGGTGTCACACCATCTAATCAAATACGCGATTCGGCCAGAAAAAATTTCATCTACGTATTCCGTATAATCCACGCTTGTTGTTAAAGTATCAACAACCTGTGTCAGTCGCAAACAACTCTCTGAATTAGATCCAACATAGACATCGCAAGCTATTCGAAAGCCATGGATTAGTCTTACGTGAGACACCGTTAATATCAGTCCGAGTCGCACAAATTTACGGATGCTTTCGCGAAAACAGTGAACGGAGTGTATCTATAGAAAGCCCAACGATCGTATGGGGTAACAGAGCATAAGAAATTCAGATTCGGTCGTTATTAACAAAAGGCTACTTTCATCTGGGTTGGGAAAACGGGGGACTTGACTAAACTATTTTTATTGCAAAACTGTGCTTTTCCTACACTTCCGCAAGGATGGTTGAACTGTTGGACGGGCATCCTATTACAGGATTGCTTTTCTTCCTTATCGATGTTTTCGTGTTTTTGTATAAAGCTACATTCTATGCACTCGAGACGATTTATCTGACTCTGATTCCCGACCAGTGGAGGAATGTTAAGGTATGTTCTACTTCTTTATTTAAATGACATTTCCGTCTAAAATATCTGATAACAGTTTTGAAAGAACAAGAGTTTGTTTAAAAAATTAGTTGTTTTTTTGTACATTTACTGAACTGACGATATAAAAAATCCTATTTCCTACGAGGAAAATAACGACTTCAAACAGTGATCGAGTCTAAATTTAAGAAATGTTATGCTAAAAAAACGAGAAAGAATCGCATATTGATTTTTCCTTTGACAAGTATTAAAATGTGATGAATGTCGCCTACACGACAACGATTTGTCGCATTATTAATGCATTTAAATTTGTTCACCGGACGGGGCTATAATAATTTACTGATAACAAACTAATTAGTGATAATAAACTAAATAACCTAAAGCTTGTAAAAATATTACAACAAAAAAAATGGTTGTCTGGGCGTAAGGCGCTCGGACATTATATTCGTGACAACGTATCCTAAATATGTAACATTGAATATACGAGTACAAGTTATTAAATCAAAATTAAAGTGTTTTTTTTCCGAATGCCTCCAAGTGTAGGCATTAATTTTGGCTAAGGCTAGAAAAGGTCGCCCGAATCGTCACAAGGTCATACGTACCTCGGGTAGTCGAGAACAAGGACAAGAATATGCTGCTGGCGCTCTTCGCCGACAGGGTTAAACAAGGCCCTTTGCAGCAACCTTTTTCCCTCATGGCAGAATCGCACGAATTTTTTTAAGGTACGATTATTTCTTTTTTACGTTATTCTGTATTCTAAGAATACTTAGCCACGATTGTCGGGATTTCGAAGTCTGGTGTGGCTTTTAAATATATGGAGTTTATGTTACGTAATATACAATAAATAAAAACAAATGGTATATGTATAACCATACTGTCTCTATAGTTTCCAAATCGTTAGCTTCTACAATAATGTAGTCTCTGCTGTAACCCAGGTATGAATTTCTCGTGCCTAAAAGTCAAGTTCTTAGCAAATCATTCATTGCTGTTTGGTATACGGAAATTCGTGCTTGGATATAAACGACTTAACGAATTCGATACTCTATCATACTCTATTGGGAGGATAACGTATACATATTGCCACAAATTCAAAACCGACACACTTGTCAACCGTTAGCGTGACCTCATGGCGTCGCACCGAGCCTTAAGCCAACTAATACGACATCAACACACCGATTCAGGAGCCATCTAGAGGAATACTGGAGAATACACGAAACTGGCAGAAACGTCAGAAGCAGGCGGAACCAGGAGAGAACACGTGGAAGAACTAAGAAAAGGAGAGCTAGAGGAGACGGGGAATTGAGGAATTTAACGGAGCAAAAGAGGTTGTCCTTGAACATTGAAGCACTCTTGCGATCCAGTGGTCGAACTCGCGTAAAAGAACGGATAGTTTTAAACTGGACATAGTTTAACGGTCGTGTGCGAAGTAAAAACGTAACAATATTGTAGGTGATTTCAATATGCATACTTCCCAATAGTTCCGAGGCTTTGGACACACAAATCTTGAAGATCTGTATGCCCAGCTTTGAGCCGAATCAAACAGTTTAACTGAAATCGTAAATGAACGAGGCAAGTAACGGACCGTTTCCTCAACCCTTAACCCATCCCAATGGGATGGGTCCAGGAATCCTCTATTATAGAGAGGAATGTTGTTGGGAAGGGTGCTTTCTTCAGTCTTGTACTGAAGAAGAAATTGTGGTGGTCGGATCCGAAGAGATCGAAAGAGAGAAGGGTCATGAACGCAAGACTCCCGTACAAGTAGATTCTTGCCATTCTGAATGCTTTCGGGGTACTTCTATGCTAATTATAGCAAGTACTCGACGATAGGGGTAATAGAGGTGCCTTCGTACAGGTGAGAGTTGTGGTAATGGCGACCATCAGGCCTTCTAAAGTGGTTGGTGCATCTTCTGAGGAATTTCCTTTAGAAAACTCGGAGTCTTTCCATTTGGGCCAAAGATATGCAGAAGCATATGGGAAAGGCGTGCGATATTCCGGATCGGATTATCTGCTTATAGCAGAGAAGTTTAACTTCAGTGTCAACTTTGTTGCTCCACTTCAAAATGTTGTGCAGTTGCTTAGACCGACCGAAGCCCCTTTGAAGAATATTTCATCCTGTCATGTGGTCTAATCGTACTACCTCCTATTTGTTTTCGAATATTCTGTGACTATCGAGAAGAAGGTTGGGAGTGTTTACTACTCAGAATTATAGCTACTGCTTTGTATGGATTAAGTCGAATTTTCCATCGACTGTAAGACGGACGCCATTCGCATAAAATATCTGGTTTATTCTCCCGTCCACAGGATGAGGCTTAGAATGGAACCTTGTGTTACACCTGCAGCGACGTTGAAAGTTCGGGATAGCTTTCCATTCACTCGAACTTGAAAATTTCTGTTTCAAACGAAGTGGTAGATGATATTATACAGCGTCGTACTAAAACCAGTGTTCAATAATTTAAAGACGAGACTTTCGATCCACGTTGTATCGAAAGCCTTTTCAATGTCCAGGCTCACCACAATGGTGCGTTTGTGGGGGTATTAACTTGTGCACCTGCCTGGGCGCGGATTCAGGTAACACCCACTGACGGTCTAAGTCCGATGAAACAACTGTCACAAAAGCAAGCCAAACGAATGTAAGAAATGAAACGCCGTAGATTGGAATTCGATGTAAATTGTTTATTTCTTGTTTATGGTGTATAGTATTAAGATATTGTGTCTTATTTATTCACTGAGTTACAAATTTTCACATTCACGGTAATCTATCTATAATCATTGTTCATATGCACTCCGCCAAAGTTGAGTTGGTTAACAACGTACTAAACTGTTTATTAAGTTTTCGGCACTCGCGATAATGAATTTTATAATTATTGTTCATCTGTACTCTGCCAATGTTGAGTTCGTTTTTGTTTCTTTAATTCTCTTTCCATTGATTACTATAAGAGAACGCCTCGCGTGTGTGCAGTCCCGTGGTGGTTACTATCTGACTCCACGATGCAACTCACATCCGTCAGATTCAATGGTGGTGAATTCCTTCGATGGAGGAGGAGCGAAACGATGAACTTGGCGGCGGCCAATCGTGATCTCGAGCATGTCAGAATTTTCATATGCCGTATAAGCAAGTTCGATGCCCTGCAATGCAGACAATGATCAGCGAACACCTGATCAAACAATGCACGATCATCAGGGGCCGAGACGATGTGGCCATAGATCGTTGATGATGTACGCCTGGGAACGAAAATAGGTTTTTGCTTCAAAGTAAGCAAAAACGCTATTTCACAGGTCCTATGATAGGATGCACAACGTTCATGATGTGCCTATGTTGCAAAGGGTCATCATTGTATTTACATAAGATTCCAGGGAAATGCCGTTTGTAGGCGATATCTGCTGGTGACGATAGTCCCACCAGAGATTGGGAATCTATTTGCTTTAGCGGAATCGCTCTATAGCAGAATAGGGAAAATTGTTCCTGGACGTTAAGTCCGCAGAAAACTCAGTGATGGTAGCTATGGGGTATTTGTTTGGGTTAGATGATGGGACTTCATAGGGCATGAACGTGGGTAAACAAATGATCATGTTCATGCCCAAATCAAATGCTTGTTTAATGATTAGGAAATAGGTCGCAACTCAGTGAACCTTAGGGGATAGATAAGATATACAATTATGTACGGTAGAAGGGAATATCGATTGCAGCTGTGTCTGCAATACGCTGGCTAGCGTTTGTTTATCGTTAATTGCTGACAAGCTGAGCCGATAGTAGATGTAAACTGGTCCATGGAGTATGAACCAGAAAAGTTCGGAATTATGTATGCCGTCGGAGAGATTGCCTTTCAGGTATGAAGAATGCTGCCGGGAGCTTACGCGGCCCAAAATTGCAGGTGGATATGGTGTCTTGTGGGTGAGGGAAAAGACAGGTTAAGTTGAGGAAGTGGGTGGTTCTGGGAGAAGACTTTAAAGAACACCCACAGACGTGGTCTTGAAATATGTTGAAATCCATAGTGGTACTGTGCACTCTTCTAAATCCAAATTGGAAATCAGTTATTAGAGTCCTGGCACTGATAAAGTTATTTGGCTTCTCGTAGATGAATTTTTCATATATTTTGCTGATGCAAGTAAGAAGGGAGATAGAGCGAAAGTTTGGGGGGGTGATACATTGGTTTCCCAACTTTTGCTATTGTACAAACAACAGCATGCTTCCAAACTCTAGGAAGGTACCCCAAGTTGTAAGCATGGTTGAGCAGAATAGAGAGCTTTATAAAGAATAATGCAGAAAGCCTTCGCAGCGAGTGGTGCGATATGTTGTCTATATCAGGTGACTTTTTAGGGTTTCGAGATTTAACTAGGTTCTGTAGGGTATTTGGTGTGATGAAACTGTGATCATTAGCACGTGTGTCGTCGAAGTATACACTGTTAGCTGATTTAAAGACAACTATTGGCTCGCTAAAGTTGTCTAATTTGTTGTGAACCTCTGAACTAATTTTTGCATTAGTGTCCGGGTCGATTGACGAGAGTGAGCTTGTGATTACTTTCAAAAGTCTCTCTGATGATGATTGTTGTATTGGTGTCATTATTGATAACAACACCGTTGTTCATGATTGGGCCAGTGATACGAGAAGTGCCACATATATTTTTAACATTTTTATAAACGTTCTGGTCCATCTGAATACCTTTCAGTTTGTCTTCCAATTGTCGAGGACGATTACTTTGGATTCTCTGTTTTTTAAGTGTGCCAATATTGTGACTAATGGATCGCAATAATGGCTCCCTTTGCGTCAAGCGCTGACATTATCTCATTCTGCAGAGCTTTTTACACTCCCGGATGAGATGAAGAGTGAAATCGGGGAATCTGATGTCTTTTCAAGTTTGTACTTCGGGACATGAGTCTCCGAAGTTTCAACTAGAATCACGTGAAGTCGTGCTGCAGCGTTAGGTTCCTGTCAGTTGGTGCAGTTTTTCGTTCAATGTGACATTGAAGTTGTCCTAATTTGTGAGCCCATAATCGGGTATGTATCTGATATGAGTCTGGGATGCTCAATCATCATCATCATCGGCAATACAACCGGTATCCGGTCTTGGCCTTATTTAGCAAGCCACGAGGCTTGTTAAATTTTCCATAATTTGTTAGTGGGATGCTGAATAGCTGCGAATAAACGTGGTCACAGCGTTGTGGTCAGATTCATCCGCTGATACTCGGGTAGGGGGGGGTGATTTGGGGAAGTAAACCTTTGGACACAACAAAGATAGCCAGAATTGAGTTGCCTCGCATACTAGCAGTAGGTGCGACTAGTTCAAAGTTGAGGGCATGAGAGTTTGCGGTGTACCATTGGTACCGCTTTGTGCCATTTGGACATAAAACAGAGTCGTTCGAGTGAGGATGAGGTTAAAATCTCTGCCTATGATGAAGGGTATATGCCCCGAGGGCCTCATTAATTGGCCAATATCTTCGGGATTAATGGGCCCATTAATAGTTTTATGCGAGTGGTGTACGGAGTGTATATTCATTCTACCATTATTAGCGAGATGCAGTCCAAACCCGGAGACCTCTATATACTCCAAATGTAGGAGGTCAATAGTTTCATGGCGAAGTTGGGTATTAACTAGTATACAGGTGCCACCTTCGTTAATGGTGGGGCCCCCAGTGAGGGTTCGATCTCTTCGAATCATTGAAAAGTTTAGGAAAGCGGGACGGTGATATAGATAAAACCTACTTTCGGTTACAAGAACCATGTCCACCCAGTTATCCTTTATGAAGTTAGAGACTATCATACGCTTTGATACGAAACGAGAAAGTTGACATTTATAAGGATAACATTAATTTGGAATCCATTTTGGAGGGGATGTCTTGCATATGCAGTGAAAAGCAGCACATCCCTCTCAGCCTCGGTTGTTAGTTTTTCATATCGGAATCAAATATCCTCAATCAAGCAGGAGAGACTAAGTAGTTTCTCGAGCATTGAGGATTGCCTCTTTGGAGGCTTTTGTGCCACCGTTCGGATTTGTGGCGTTGTATTGGACTGTATAGCAGATCGCTTACGGACTTGAATATGTTTTTGGTGGACAGGTGGTGGAAGAGTTTTCATATTCTTTGTGGCTCCCTTTAACCTTATCAGCTAATTTTGTGTGGCCTGTTTTCCGAAGTATGACTTGGCTACTTGTTTAGTTCGAGTCTCCTTGGATCTGTAGACAATCTCTTTATATTAAAGACTGTTCCTGTAACTGGTCAGATGACCTTTCTTGTCGGAGTTGCAGCAAGTGGGCAAAGTAATTTCATCCTGCACATTTGTTGTGAGAGCATATTTGGCTGGAGGGAGTTCGCACTTGCCTCGGCATCAGAGTCGTATACCATTGCAATTAACATAGCAATTCCGCATCAGTTGAGTGTACTTGAGAATAACGATCGAATTCGAAACACACGGTCGTTAGTCTGATGCGTCAATGCTTTCCTTCTCATCCTCAAATCAAATAACTTCTTCACTATCTTTGCTAAACGCTGTAGACCTATTTCTTTACAAACAACATCCAAAGAGAATCTTTTTAAACAATACACTACATAATTACAAAAATATTAACGGAGCGTCAAGCGCGTTAAACGTGCATATGCTCGAACCTCAATTTTCGAAGTGCTCCCCTGTCTCAGGGAATGAAACTACGCACCTAGGATTTTAATGCCCAGTACTTCTTTCGACAACAATAGACTTTTCTAACTTCTCTTAGGAAAAGCGAATTTTGAGATGCTATTTTTACTCGGCCTAGTCCATCAGCCAACCACCAAAAGATTTTTCGCAACTATTTCACGAAGTCTATAAGCTCCTCGATAGTATAGTGGTTAGTATACCCGCTTGTCATGCGGGAGACCGGGGTTCGATTCCCCGTCGGGGAGCCTCTGGCGCAAGACTAATAACCTTGCCCGGAAAAAACAAATCATTATGGACAATTTAACAAGCCTCAGGACTTGCTAAATAAGGCCAAGACCGACTCCCGGTTGTAGTGCCGATGATGATGATGATGATGATGATGATAAGCTTAATAAGGTCGAACGGCTGAGGATTGTTTGGAACCCAACCTACCACACTCAGTAAATGCCGTAATGGCAAGGAGTAATCACTTGAATGTACATATGTACAATCCAACGCATGTCACAACCTCCTTACCACCTCACTCATTGAGACGACTCTAACAAATTCTAATTAAGATGAATTCGAAATACTTACCTTCGATTTTGACATTTTTGCCCACGAAATCGTGGAAAGGAAACCGCCGCGACGGCACAAAAGTTTATCGCATCTCTGATGCTCATAATTAACCAGCAAAAGTACAAGGCGGATAGGTCAACCTCAACGTAATGAATTTAATTTAACGTTTGCAACTGTTACCGGAAGTTCCACATACGAAACCCACTGCGAAAAATCATACTACCAAGTGTGCAACCAATTTATTTCGCATAACTTTGTTGGTTGGTGAAAGACACAATCCATATTTTTTTTAAAGTCTTTTGTGGCACAAACTACTAGAAAATGGCGAAGAAATGTCGCCGGCCGACCAACCTATCTTCATGAAAGGTAAGTTGATAGACGTTAACAAGTTACCACAAGAAGAACTGCAGTAACAAAAAGAAACCTTTCAGCGCTGGAAGTAAATCAAATCCATTTTGTAACTGGCATCTTATGTGACGGCAGTTCGCTACTGCAACTGCCAGTCTAAAACTATTCAGTCCCAAATACTGTGTGTGCGAATAGATGAATCGTTCCAGTGGTGGTAATCCGCATGCAATTTGAAACAGGCGTTTATGATCGTTGCCATGAATATGAAAGTCGACACGTATGAGACGGTGATTAAAATTTGGTTTCGTCAGAAGCGAACCCAACATAATTACAGAGGAATGACTGAAATATTCGTGCATCTGCGATTGTAACTTAATTCCAGGTACCGTTTTACAAACCGATCAAGCATACACAAATTCGAAGCTTTATTCACTCTGATTACTTTTATTTTTCTTGACTATAAGGATTGGACCAGAAATTGCGATCTGTGTCGACTGACTTGCAAAAGAAAAGTTTGTTTTTATTTTTCTTGACAACCAAAATTGAATATGTCAGCTAGTTGCTGAAATTTGTTATTTGGTTGCTATGGTTGCGTTCACTTGCGAATTCGCTGGTTGCATCCAGTGAATCCGCAACATTCCACCCGCCATCGCCAATCGTTGGCGAATCATTTGGCTCCAGGTGGTCGTCCGAGATTGGTCGGGGGGTTCCTCCTCCAGTGGAAGAATGCTGATTAGTCCCTTTCGTCGCTGGAGGCCGTTCTCTTTTGTAGTCACGGAACTGGCCATGTGATCGGGGTTGGATTTGTAAGGTCGCAACCCACGATCAGTAACCACGTGCTGACTGGTGATTGGTCTCACTACATCGAGACAAGTAGCGGTGACGAGTGCTGCGTCTATTGGCACCCGTTCGAAGTTAGAGGCCGGAACGATGCGGTCGTTTGCGGTTGAGGCCGCAGCGTTCAGTTGGATGCGGCGGTTGGGACTCAGTCGGTCCCTGGATACTGGGAAGCGTCGCCCGCCAAGCGGAGCATTGCGCGTTCCGTGGTCTATGGGGGGAACTGGGTGTTGCCTTGAAGCCTGTGAGTGCTCAGGCTCATGGCTCTTCAATTGCCCGTTGTCCATACGTCGGTTCAGCGGGCGAGGGACATGTCTAATGAATGGTCAAGGAGGGGGTTCGGTGGTAGCTGGAGGCATGTACCCCGTCTGTCTTCGGTGTCCACTTCGACGATGTCTCCTCTTTGTCCTCTGATGGGAACTGGCATCAGCAGTCGTATGGTCGACGAGTTCCTTTGGGTCGCAGTTTTAAAGTCGCAACCCCCGAAGACCGGTCATGTAGTGGCTGGTTACAGGACTGGTCACTTTTAAACTGAGTGCTGTGATGGGTGCTGCTCCTGTTGTCACATGCAGCAAAATATGATGTTTTCGCTTGCATCGCCGGCTCACCCTCTTCGAGAGGCAGTCGCGTATGAGGTGGCGACCCAGGCAGTTGAGGCACAGTTTCTTGGTGTGTGCGACATACTTACGCTGGACCGGTTTGAGGGATCTAAGACCCTCGCCCACGTAGATATGGTGTTGTGCCTCACAGAGCGTGCATGACGTCTGTTGCTGCTTACTCCCTGGACTGGGATGTGGTTGCGTCGTGGTTGCTGGGGAGCGCCGCCCGCCAAGCGGGGCATTGCTATCTTGATGCGTTTTGCATACGCTGTTTGCGATCGGTGCGCAGTGTTCCTAGTGGACCAGTTCCTCTGGGTCGGAGTTGTAATTTCGCAACCCACGAGGAACGGCCGCACCCGATGTTGTGCCCCCCGTCGTGGGGGCTTCGGCGTTGGTCCGAGCATCGGGACATGGGCCGAGTTGATCTGTGGGTAGGCGCCACTCTGGTCGGCGGCCTGCTAGTGCATACTCAATGGACTGGTACGCGGTTCATTAATTGGGCAGGCAGCACGCCGTTCGGCGGCTTGCTTCTTCACTGGGAGTGTGTGCGGTTCCTTAACCGCTTGTTTGGTGGCGACTTCGTGCTGCTGCACTGAGAGCAACTCGCTAATGTCGAGTTGGTCGGCGTGGTCCACAGTAGTTGGGAAGACTGGGTCGAGCGCGCACTGGGCCTCGAGTAGTCTTTTATTGCCTTGATCGGAGGTTCCCCAGATTTACAATTTGCCAAGTCAGCCATATTCATATAGGCAGCAGACCTGTGTAGAAATTTCCTTATCACATACAGAACATCTCGGATGCAAGAACTTCTTCAATTGCATGCGGCCTTCAGGCTTGCGATGGCCCATCATGTTACCACAGACATTATGGTCACACATGGTGCAATACTTCAATGCACACCCCTTAGATCTTCCTAGGCGCTTGGGCCGATCCAATTCGCTAGTTCTCATTTGTAGAGCGATTTTAGCTTCTTGACGAATCAAATTGTCGGTAACCTTCCCCAATACTTTCGCGTACAGCCAGATGAGGGCGTCCTTTAATATGATTTTCGAACGATTGATCATCACACATGAGCTTCTTGCACAACTGGCAATACAACATCTCACTTAGTATGGTTACATAAGAAGATGCCTTCGGTGCCTCGGATGCCATTGCATCGTTCCTCGCTGGTGCTCAGGGGGAATGGCCAGGTGGCACACGCATGCCAGGAGTGGAAGGAGTTCCCAGACACCAAGGTGGTTGCGCCATCAATGGCGGCAAACGACTGTTGGGTTGATACACGGTGTCCGTCGCAGTCTTGTAAGCGATCGGACGGCTGGCGATGAGCGAGTGCCGTACCTCAGCAAGTTCCGTGGCCTCAGTAAGGTATGTTTCCTCGGCCTGGTCGATAAATCGCTCTTCGAAATACCGTTGGATGATGGCCGTCCATGCCGCTTTCGCATCTCATCCCAGCTCATCTGGAGGTCGCTCTCTTGCGCCTCCACTGTGGCCAGCGTCGGTGGCCCTCTCTTGTTGAACTTATTGAAAGTTCCCATCATCTTTTCATGTGCGGCGAACTGGGCCGCCATGAGGTTTTCGGCCAATGCAGCCGTTGTCGTCGTGGACTTCGCTGTCACTGCGCTGCTCTCTGGGCGCTGACGTGATTGTTCTCACGAACTTACCAACGGTGGATCTTTACGTCTGGACTCTGGGGTGTCCCGCGACCTTTGTATATGCTGCGAGCTGGCAGCAATGGATTGGACCCACTGGCTGGATCCGGCTCGAAGGACCAAAATGTGTTTGTTTTTATTTTGTTCACAACCAAAATTGAATATGTCAGCTAGTTGCTGACATTTGTTATTTGGTTGCTATGGTTGCGTTCACTTGCGAATTCGCTGGTTGCATCCAGTGAATCCGCAACAAAGAGCTTGGATTAAATTTTGTTTTTCCAACGGAATTTCTTATGTGGAATCGTTGAAAATGTTGGTTAAGACCTATGGCGATTCAGTTCTATCGAAAACACAAGTGTATGAATGGTTCAAAGCATTCCAAAGTAGTCATCAAGCGGGTAATGATTTGCCTCGGTCGCGAACGCTCCAAAAACGGCTGTGACTGAGGAAAATTACCCTAAAGTGAAGGAATTGGTGCTTGAAAATTGTCGTTATGGTTTGAGAGAGCTAGAACAAAAGTTAAACATTTCATAAGAGTCAGTTCGTAAAATGTTGGCAGATATTTTGGAGATGAGTCGCGTCGTAGTAAGGCTACGAGCTGAATTCTTTTGCAAAAAAAACAAAAACCGGTTGTTGAAGACTTGCTTTCTAGAGTCGTCATCGACTCGACATTCATACAAAGCATAATAACTGGTAACGCCGCATGGGTCTACGAGTTTGGCATGCAAACAAGTCAGCAATCATTCGAATGGCGCTACTAAAACGAGCCGAACCCGAAATAACTACAACAAAGTCAATCAAAAATGCAGGTCATGCTCAGTGTTTTCTTCGATTATCGTGAGGTTGGACACACAAATCTTTGATTTTGCATCACGATAATTCGTAATCTCACGAATGTACCATTGTGAGCGAGTTTGTGACCAAACACTTAACTAATATGATCGAACAAGCACCGTATTTACCAGATATGGGCATACGTATACGGTGACGCTCGTCTGGAAGTTCGTCTCCAGTATGGCAATGAATTTTTGGAGGTAATGCTTCGAAACTTTACCCTCCCGGTCTACCATTGTATATATTGCTTAGCCCTTAGGAACCCGGAAGTTCATGACCTCGCCGACTGCTGCGACATCGTTCTCTGTCCTCTGCACTCTCCCTCCACGCTTGACCATCTGATCCGATCTCCTCAAGATCAAACCTTTCATTGTCCTCCCATCTCAGTCGCGGCCGTCCTGTCGCTCTCTTTCCCGTTGCTGTTCCGTCAAGAATTGCCTTACTGTGAATATTTGGTCGCTCGTCGACCGGTTCCTACGGAATCCGCACTGATAGTCTCCCAGTAATTCTTCTACGTGCGGTGTGATTCTCGCCAGTATGACATTTGTTAGTATTTTGTATGTGGTTGGGAGCAATGATATTCCTCTGTACTTTTCGCAGTCAGATCTGTCACCTTTTCTGAAAATGGGGACGACTTTTGAGGTTTTCCATTCTTCCGGAGTGACTTTCTTACCCCATATTGTTTTAATAAGTTGATGGAATGCTTTATAAGCTCTGTCGGTATGTAGTCGACTCCAGGAGCCTTGTTGTTTTCCAATCGATTTATTGCGTCTACAACTTCGTCGAAAGGGGGCTCTGGGATCTGAGGCCCGGCTGTATGTACGGCTGATGCGTTTATTTGTGGTTTATGAGTGCGCACATTAAGCAGGTTTTCAAAGTACTGCTTCCATCTTGTCACGATATTGTTTGTTTCTGTCACCAGGCAGGCGGTTTCGTCTCGAATTATTTTGGCTCTTTCTCGGTAGCCATTTCTAATTGAATTTATGCCGGCACATACCTCTGATGTTCTTTGCTCTGCCATTTTCTAGCATATTTTCGATACGAGTGTTCTCCCATTCGTTTTTTTTTTTGCGTTGGATGAGTCTCATTGTCTCTTTCCGAATTGTCGCGTAGCTTTCTGCGTTGACTTTATCATATCTTTCTAAGTGAGTCACTCTGAGGCGTTTAATTTCTTCGATCTTCGCCCTGCACTTATCGTTAAGCCAAGGCTCTGACTTAATTGTTTTCTTAAATCCTAATACCTTTCAGGTGATTGATTGTGTCTCTGATCGATGTCCATTTAGTGTCGACACTATTGGCTTCCTTTTCCTCACTGGTCCCATTCTGTAGGATGGTAAATCTATTCGTTAGTCCCTCTTTATATTCAGCCCTTTTGCGCAGGTCTTTTAGTTTATCAGTGAAAACTTTTTCCTCGTCTCCCGTGACTGCCCATGTGGGATTGCTGTGAGGCGACTTCTGATTTTGCCCATTACTAGGAGATGATCGGAGTCGCAATCTGCTCCTCTATATGATCTTACGTCAATGATATTCGAGTGGTGTCTTTTCTCTATGAGAAAGTGGTCTATTTGGTTACGAGTTATGTCGTCGGGTGATATCCATGTGGCTTTATGAATTTGCTTGTGCTTGAACACCGTGTTTTTCACTAACAGATAGTTTGACGCTGCGAACGTGATAATTCGTATTTCTTAATCATAAACGTCGTGTAGGCTTTCTTTATCTCTACTCGGTTGGAGGATATCTTCCTTTCCAATTTTTGCGTTGAGGTCCCCGTGGAGGATTTTAACATCGAATGATGAGATCCCATCAAATACCGTCTCTAGGGTCTCGTAGAAGGTGTCCTTCGTTTCTTCGTCCGTAGATTCTGTTGGGGCGTGTACGTTTATAAGTAAATAAATGTACCATGCGCCTTGTATTTTTAGCACCGACATCCGGTCAATTATAAATCTCACATCGTTTACACAGGGCGTAAACTTCTTGCTTATGATGAAGCCAGTTCCAAGGTTATACGAATCGGTACCTCCACACGCCAGAGTAAACCCGTTGGTTTCGATTACTTGATGTGGGAGTCAGACTTCCTGGACCGTCTGTATCGCGCCTGGTGTATATAACGTTCGAACATTCCACGTGCCTACGCATATATCCCGCTTTTTCCATTTTTCCCTACGTTTTCGTTTTGCCGAGTCAGTGTTTTCATGATGACTTGTCCCCTTTTGGTAGTGTCGGCTCATCACACCTATGCCTATCGGGTTTTTCGTGGGATTTTTTGTGTATATTGGTCATTCATTTTTGTTCCTTCGAGTCTTGGGGTTTCAAATAGTCTGCCATATCAGAGTTTTGATATGTCAAGGTCTGCTTACTGCTCTGATTCGACACGACGTCAGACAGGCGCAGTTATAATACAGCTGTTATACCCTTGGCTGCAAACCAGCCAATAGTCACGGTGACGGCGAACACCCTGGATTAGGGGTGGCAGATCTTTGTGTGTTACTCCTTGCTGCCCTGTCTGACATGGGCGGCTCTACTGGAAGCGTATGCTTCCGTCAGCATAGACTGATAAATTCATTGTAATTTAAGCCCCCGCACCACGTCAAGGTTTCTACCGACGCGGGGGGGGGGGGGGGGGGGGGGGGGGGGCTCCTGGTCTGCCTGGTGCAAAGTTGTTTAAGTTGTTTAAGTTACTCATTGTAGTATTAAGGTATAAAAACACTGCTAGTAGTACTTTCTCAGATCTTGCCGCTTGATGAAGTTGTTGTCTAGGATTCTAGACGTTCAGATTCCGACTGTTGGGTGGTGTTGTATTAAGGATTCGGCTTTATTGGTTGAAATATAAATATTTTTTCGTGTAGTGTTTTGTACGGTTAAAGTCTATGCGGGAATATCTATAGTATTGTGGAATGAGTAGGGTTGAATGTCCTGTTGGAAAATGTGTACTGTGTGTTATTCTATGTTGGGTCACCTCCCCACGTCGGGTTTAATACGCGGTCGGATAATTTGTATCGTGTCGTTTGTGGCCAGAAATATGTATTATTTGTGGTGTTTTTTCGTTTTTTTTTTTTTGTTTTATCTCCACATTTATTAACAATTCAATTACAAATTTTACTTAAGACTAAATTTTAAATTCTGTTTTACAAATATCATTCCTAAATTAACTTACTTCGCACGAACTCTAAATTATACATTATCATTTTTCTTATGCCTTTCGGCGTACAATAACTGTTTTTATAACATGTCACAATAATTAATATGTTTTCTTTTTAAAATTTATTCTATTCTTTCTATATCATCTATTATTATTATAATTAATTATTATTATTATTATAATTATTTTTTTAACCCCCTATTGACAAACAAAATAAAAAAACGAAACAAAACGTACAAATATAAACAAGGAATACAAATTTTCAAAAAATATAAAAAATTAAAATTAAATTAAAAACAAAAAAAAAAATAATAATAATTGGGAATTGCGGATAGGGGGAAGGACAGCGGTGTGCCTGAGAGGCATACTATGCTTGGGGACGTATAGTCCTTTCTTCATCACCGATCCACCACCAGTTGGGATGGGGTCGACCTTTTATTGACTCATCTCTTTCACCGGTTACCACACTAAAACGCAGGCGATCTGGAATATTAGAGATATCGTTATCATGGAGAATTCGTTTATCTCACGGAAAGCATGGTAAATAATATTGACTCCATGCTTCTCTTTAATAAGTCCTTTTTTATGCAAGAAAGGGAACGCTTCAGGAGGAATGAAACCATTCTGGAGAGTACTCTCCACATACATATCATTGAGATAGAATGCTCCCGATATGAAATCATTTTCACTGCACATTGCCCTTGTTGTGTGACCACGAATAATCTTAATAAGGAAAGTTATCTATTCTGTTTAGTCCTGATTTGTCATTCAGGACTTTATTGGGATAGTATTTCTTGTATTGCGACTCTGGGGTTCTATACATTCCGAAGCGGGAACGCAAAGACTGCCTCTCGAACACGCGAAACTACTCCATGTAGAATGGGGATATGTTATACCATACTGGGCAGCCATACACTAATATTGATCGGATGAATGCTGAGTATGAAATTATGTTCACCTTGGGGTCCAGTAGACTACTACGGAAGAGTCTTCGTGTCATTGCATATGCGTTTTTAGCTGCTGTATGATTATCAAAGTAAAGATACTGATCAAGCCAAATTCCTGACTACAGTTTTTACTTGTAGGGGAAGATTATTACGCCCTGCAATGGAAAATGTTTTCCAATTCACTTTTGTATCCATTGATAAAGGGGGCGTTCTGATAAGGACTGTCTCTGTTTTTTAGAAATTTATTTTCAATTTCCAGTTGTCGCAAAAACGTTTGATTTTTTGAAATTGTGGGGGTTCTTTAAAGCCTTCCTTAAGAACCACCCACTTCTTTAAGTCAATCTGCCTTTCCCTCATTCCACAAGCCACTATACTTACCTGAAATCGAGCAGCGTAAGCTATCTTTCAGTAGCTTTCACCTGAAAGTAAAACTTTACCGATGGGATGCATAACATTGAATGTTTCTGGTTCATAATACATGAACCATTTCATATCCCCTATCGGCTACGCTCGTCACCAATAAACGATAAACACATCTGGCCAGCGTATTGTGGACACAGCTGCAGCTGATATTCTTCCTACGGTCCATAACTGAACTATTGCTCCTATACCCTTAGGTTCGCAACACTTGCGACCAATTTCCTATTACCGGCTATCTACCGATCATGGGATTTGGCCACGAATATGATTGACGTTTAGGCAATGTTACGTGGTTGAGTCTTGTTTGGGTTGCTCGCCGTAGAGAAAGGAATAATAAATATAATATTAATATAATATTAATATAATATAAATATAATATTAATATAAAATATAAAATATAATAAAGATATAAAATATAAACAATAAATTAAGAAATTAGAGATCGCGATCCACATTTCGAACTGACATTCGTTGAAAGCGAATGCTCGATCCTGCTTTCGTTGGGTTGTGGACTCCGTGGAGCAGCTGCGGCGAGTTTCTCTTCGGAGTAGTGGCGGAGTGAATGAGGAGAGAGAGAAGTAGTCGAGAAGATTAATAGATAGTAGAACAACATGAAGGGAAGAGAGAGAAGTAGTCGAGAAGATTAATAGATAGTAGAACAACATGAAAGGAAGAGAGACCGAAGTAGTCGAGAGGATTGAATTCTGTAGCGGAGGCAAGGAGAAGAGACGTATTAGTGAGTTGAAGTATGGAGTTGATTGAAGTAAGTTGTTGAACTACGGCCATGAAGGACCGGAATCAAACTTTTGTTAATTGAATTAAAATATTCATATAATTTCGATCGCATAGTAAAAAGAGAAATACGCAACATTGGCATAGACCCACCGACTAATAGAAACCTCCGTAATGATGAAATCGATCATTACCTCCGAACTATGAACGATATTGTTACTAACACAATGAATCGTTCCATCCCGAAAGTAGCTCATATGGATGGCTATACCCACCGAAACAGAAATGCAACTATCGATGCTTTGTATAGGCAAAAGAGCACCCTGCTCTCAAAGCTGAAATTGTGATATAGGCAGTTCGGTGACCCAAATAGCAATGAAATCAAAACAATCAAGTCCTTGATTAAAAATCTTCAAAAACTGATCCGGAATAATTACCGAGCAGTAATAAATGAGGAGTGGAGCAACAGAACTCGAGCTGTTCAAGCAAACGGACCGAACATGTTTTCACAAATCAAGAAAATATGTCGAAGAAAAGAACACAATGACATTCCCTGTCTCCGAATTCCACGGACTCCCGAGAATTGTCAGATAATGCTGAACGCAGGACTCACCTTAGAGCACATCAACTCCAATGATGAGGTAATAGTAGTCGAAGATCCGCAAAAGAAAGCGAATTCAATTGGAGCCTGTTTCGAAGCAGTGTACAGAGTTAACGAATCAGTTCATGCTAACACTGAAATTGAAAGCAATGCCCGTCAAAGACATTGCTTGCTGCGCAATCAACTTCACAACTGGCGATCCGAAAACCGTAGTTTCATCACATTCGGCGAAAATAATAGGGTCAGAAATGAAAATACAAATATGTTTGTGCGCAAGGATGAACTTAGAAACATACTTAGCGCAATAAAAAATAATAAATCATCTGGAATAGATAGCATTCCAAATGTGGTTCTAAGGCACTTGCCTCGCGAAGCAGTGAACATATACACTACTTTGTTTAACAACGCTCTAAACAATGCACACTATCCAACCCATTGGAAGACTGCAGTAGTCCACCCTATCCCCAAAAAGGGTAAGGAGAAGAGCAATCCAGCTAATCTGCGCTCGATCAGCCTGCTTCCCAACATCAGCAAGGTATTCGAAAAAATTATAAACAAAGCACTGATAGGTTGGTGTGATGAAAACGATATCATCCCCAACAACCAGTTTGGCTTTCGAGCGCGACATGATACAGTTCATGCAGCGACGAAACTTGTTTCCGATATACAGTGGAACAAGGCAAAGCGACAATGTACAGGCGCCTGCTTGGTTGACTTTGAAAAGGCTTTCGACACCGTATGGTTAGAAGGACTTGTCTATAGGTTAACAAACCTGGGTATGCCGCAATATCTGCTATACATTATTTATGATATGATAATGGACAAACATGTTGTGGTGAAATGCGGGGACATACTCTCCAACAAAACCTTCCAAATTAAAAATGGCTTACAGCAGAGAGCTGTGAATTTTCCCATTCTATTCAATATTTACACTAGTGATCTAGTGAGTTTTCTCGAAAACGCCATTGCGTACGCCGATGACATAGTGGTGTACAGAACAGGAGGAAAAATAGACGACATCAATATGCACCTTCAAGATGACTTCAACAAAATAAAACAATTTTGCGACGACTGGAAATTAAAGATTAATTTCCAGAAAACCGAGACTATCCTTTTCAGAACGCCCCTATCCAGGGCCTCGAGGGATACAAAATACAACTGGAAACACTTTTCTATTGTAAGTAACAATAACCTTCCACTGCAAGTGAAAACTGTAGTTAGATACCTTGGTATCTGGCTAGACCAGTATTTATATTTTGACAAGCACGTAGCAGCGTCCCTCTCCGCAGCTAAAAGTGCATATTCTATGACAAGAAGTCTATTCCGGAGTAATCTTCTTGACCCCAGAGTCAAAATAATTTCGTACTCGGCATTCATCCGACCAGTTTTGATTTATGGCTGTCCAGTATGGTATAACATATCTCCACTTTATATGGAGAAGTTTCGTGTGTTCGAACGGCAGTGTTTGCGTTCCTGTCTCGGACTTTATAGAACACCAGAGTCGCAATACAAAAAATTCTATCCCAACAAAATCCTGTATAAGAAATCAGGGTTAAATAGGATAGACAATTTCATAATTAAAATTATTCGTGGTCACACAGCAAGGGCGATGTGCAGTGACAATAATCTTATCGCGGGAGCATTCTATCCCATTGATATGTATCTGGAGAATACCCTCCAGAATGGGTTTATTCCCGCAGAAGCGTTTCCTTCCTTGGATCAAAAAGGCCTTATCCAAGACGTGCATGGAGTCCCGATTATTTACCACGCTCTCCGTGGTGCCAGGGACAAACGAATCTCCATGATAGTGATATCTCCAATGCCCCAGACCGCATGCGTTTTAGCACGGCGATCAGTGAAAGAGATAAATCAGCCAAAGATCGAACATCTCCCAAATGGTAGTGGCTTCTCAACGAGGAGAGGACTTCACTTCCTCAGATATAGTATGCCTCTCAAGAGCAACGCTCTCCTTCCTCTTGTCCCCCCTCCCCCTGTCCACCTTTCCCCATTACTTTTATTTTTATTTCTTATTTTATGTTTTATTCGTTTCGTTTTGAAGTTTTTGTTTGTTATAATTAAAAAAAAAAAAAATTGTAATAATAATGTATACATATAGATGTAAACGAGGAGTCCCTCTAATATATGACTTATTTCATATATATATATATATATATATATGTATATATATATATATATATATATATATATATATATATATATATATATATATATATATATATATATATATATATATATATATATATATATATATATATAAGAAACAAACAAAAAAAAAGATGTACGCCGAAAGGCATATATAAGAATCAATTTGTAATGTGTAATTTAGAGAGCTCGCATAGAGCCAGTAAGTTAATTTAAGGACTGTGATTGTAGAAAAGGGTTTAACATTTACCCCTAATATTATACATGTAAAAATAATTAGGAAAATAAATGTGGTTTAAAAACTAAAAAAAAAATAAACGATTGAGTTAATTAGTTAAGCAAGAAGTTGTGAACGACCGGCCAGGAAGGGCCGAAGTCCAATTTTGTTACTTTTAATGTAAATTTATTAGTTAATTGAAATAAAAGAAAGTCCATGAAGGACCAAAAATTGTGTTCCCCATGCTGGAGTGGAGCATTTATTTGAATGAAGCAAACGCTATTGTTTGAACGTGATTGGGGAAAGCCTTCACCATTTGTCGTGTTTGGTGTGGTTGATTGTTGCATGTTGTGTTCTGGAGTCTGAGGAGACCTCGTGGCCGTAGAATCCGATCGGAGAGTTGGATGCGTATAAGTCTGTTGCGGTCCAACGTTGGAACCTGGTGCGGAGTTTTTGAACTATTTCGGCGCAACACCGGTGCACACCACTGCTAAAACGGTACTTGGGAAACCATATCCAAAGTGAGAATACGTTGAAATAAGTGAAAAGAAGTGGCACCGTTAATCAACTGAATTGAAAAGGAAGAAATTCAACATCTGGCCCATTCCAGGAAATCTGACTCCAAATTAACAATCAACGGGACGGTGCTGATCGAACAAAGGGAATACTACAAAATGCATAACAAACGAAGTAGCCGCTTACAATTGGCGCATCATTATATCATAATAGCAATTAAAACAGAATAATATAACTATTAACGTAAATTATTATTAATCACTATATTTAAACAACATATCATATTCAACACCTGGACTTATATTACACATAATATATAACAACTAGCAATCTTCGCTTAATTACCATGTTTAACAAAGATCATTGAACAGAATATATCGACAAAACGTAACCTACCTAAAATACAACAATTAGCTTGAGGTCTCGACAGCCCCATTAGGTGAAACATACTTACCCTCTCTACATTCATACATACTCCTTGTGAGGTAACCTTTCGCGGCGAACACTGTTGGTTACCATTTTGCATTAATGTAACGACCTCAGAGGGAATCTGATTTCGGCAGTTTGTTTGTGATAACGCCAATACTTCTCTATCAACTTATTTCTGTTGCAGCAGAATATATTGCTGCAACTGGCGCAGCTCCTCTTTATGTACAGCGTAATCTCGCTACAACTGACATTCATATTGTTACAAACCGTAACAATCCAAACCGATACAGTATCAGGACAATCTATATCGCTACAGTTACCAACAGATATATCCATTTTTGCAACAAACCATTTGGTAACCATATCTTTTCTGTTACATTTTGGCGCAGCCTTCCCTGATAACCATCACCATCTTTATAACGTTACAGCAATCATACCCATGATCATGCCTTATGATGCTCCGGCCTGTAAACCAAACAAACACACAGTAGCATCACTACGTTTATGCTATTTACCAACCGCTGGTCCATGGCCACCCTTGGCGAGACGTACGCTTGCACATATGCAAGGCTAATTCCTCGCCATTGTGTCCATGTACCAGCACTATCGTGTAAACAAAACCCAAATCTTCGGTTGACTAATCGTCCCCGAAGAATGTATAGCCTACAATGGCATTACCATGAACACCTGAGTAAACACGATGACGACCCAATGTAACATCGGCAAAACCACGAACGATGTGCATTTCGTCGTAATATGCTCGTTCATTTGTTTGAACAGATGCAGGACTGGTCGTTGTCTGTATTGCAGGCGAAGGGGCATCGTACTTGTCATATACGGGCATATGGGACCTCCTCCCATTTAACCGCTTTCTCGATCGCCATTGGCCGTCGCCAAGTTGATTCGTTTCGCTCCTCCTACATCTAAGTGATCCACCGCCGTTGAATCTGACGGATGTGGATTGCAACTAGGAGTCAGATTTTGTCACCTTAGGAGTGCACACGCACAAAACGCGTTTATTGAGTTTCAGTAATATACGGAGTCGAGTCCGAACTAAGTATACTTTTGTCTTGTGCGTGTTTCTATCTCGAGTTTGTGTTGAGTTCCGTCCTTGCGCGAGTCGCTTAATATAATAACATAACTATCGTTTGTTAAAAGGAACACTAAATTAATGTGAAACAAAAATTATATTTAATCAAGTTTATTGCTTGTTGAAAGGAACCCTAAATTAATGTGAAGCAAAAATTATATTTAATCAAGTTTATTGTTTGTGGAAAGGAACACTAAGTTGATGTGAAACAAAAATTATATTTAATCGAGTTTATTGTGTTAAATGGAACATGGAGTTAATGTGAAATGAAATTACATTTAATCAAGTTTACTGTTTGTTAAAATGGAACCCTGAGTTAATGAGGACCACAATTGTACACCAACCCATCGGATTAACACAAATAAAAAGAATGCTTTATAACCGGAAACCACCAACTTGTTTCATTCATCAACTTTCACAGGTGATCAGTGCTTTGTCTCAACATCGTTGTGGTTCCGTCGGCTCTTACTCGGTGGGTGTTTACTGAACCCGCGTCCGTGCAGACGCACGAGTAACATACCACCCACTAAATCATTTTGCAGAAGTCTGTTGATGACATCAATATTTTCTCAAGATCTATACATCAACATGTCGTCGGCGTACGCTATTGGATGGTTGAGAGAACCCACTAGATCACTAGTGTAAATGTTAAATAAAATGGGAGAATTCACTGCTCCCTGTTGTAAGCCGTTTTTGTTGTGGAAAGTCTTGTTAGACATTTGACTACAAATTGTTTAGCCATTATCATATCGTAGATAATGTATAATAAATATTCGGGCATACCTAGATTTGATAACTTATATACAAGCTTTTCTAACCATACGGTGTCGAAAGCCTTTTAAAAGTCAACCAAACATGCCACTTTGCATTGTCGCTTCGCCTTGTTCCATTGTATCTCGGAAACAAGTTTTGTCGCAGCATGAACTGTGTCATGTTCCGATTGGAAACCAAACTAGTTGTTCGAAATAGTACCATTATCCTCATACCAGTTAGTCAATGCTTTATTTATAATTTTCTTGAATACCTTGCTGATGTTCGGAAGCAAACTAATCGAGCGAAGATTGGCTGGATTGCTCCTGTCCTTGCCCTTTTTGGGGATGGGATGGACTACTGCAGATTTCCATTTGGTTGAATAATATTGTAGCGAGCTTAGGGTCCGCTGGATTAATTATGTTAAAATAAATAAGAGCCGTTAAATCGATTCTGAATTAATGTGACATTTTATTAGTCCGTAATAACAATCGTTACTTTTTACCGTACACTTAACGTTTTCTTTATTATCACTTCCGTAATTATCGCGTATTTTACTGCTTACTTATTACTTAGTACTACCACACTTATCGTCTGCGGCGTATTTATACAGTTTCAGCGTTTCGTTTCCGTCCGTTCCATTGCCTTGAATGTTCTACTGTTACTAGTCTCCAGTTTTCCATTACTTTATAGAATATTCTAGTACTCTGTTTCGGACTCTCTAGAATACTCGAGTAGTGATTGTCATATGCGTCACACTACCCTCCGCCTAGATTAGTTCGTCCCGAACTAAGTTCACTGGTCTCCCGGGCCAACAAAAGCCACCAGTCGATCGTGATGCACCACTTTCATCCTGGCGTTCGGCGGTGGAAGTTCTTGACCTTTTTCCAAATTTTCTACTGCTCTCCTTTTCGCGTCAGCTCTAGCCTGCCGCCATTCTTCCTTTTCCTGACGACGGAATTCCTCTTGCATTTTAGAGATCTCATGCGAATAGTATAAGAGAAAATGCATGTGCACACCCTTAAGCTCTTCTGGAGTTTGCACCTCACGTAAGCGGTCTAGATCTTCATCTTTAATTACACGCATATCATCTGGTATTGGAGCATCTGTCGATTTCATAACCGTATCCAACTGGTAGTGCCGCATCTTTTCAAATAACTGGAGCAGTTTGTTCTTTGGAGCTGACAGTAAACACCAACGTGCGTCGTAGTAATAGACTTTCCATAGATTGTCGCACGTTAATCCTGGTTTCACGTGTTCTTCTCCGTAGAACGCAATGAACGGCACCTCTAGCTGTTGATTACGCATACAATCTAGGGCTTGCTTGATCTTTCCCCCGTATGTGGTGGCTTACAATAGCGGTCTCGACCTCCAACACCCGTTGATCTCTCTTGGTCGGAAACAGTTGATTTACAAAACGCATGTTTGTAAATCCATTCAGCTTCATCTTGTAGTTCATTGGGTCCCTCTGGAACAGGCGTAACCGGAACTTCGCGCAATTGTATTCGCTCAGGAATATCTGTTTTACGGATTTCATTGTCCAAATCAGTAAAGTGACCCCTTTCCAATTCATCATTGAAATGTTTTGCGGCCTCAGTTTCCCTGTGACTACGTTCAGAGCGGCGTTCAACATCGTCTTCGTCGTCGAATAGCTGTTCGTCTATAGCCTCACGTGCTGAACCTTCACCGACGTGCTGTTCCTCTCCATCACTTTCTTCCTCCTGTGTACGACGCAGACACTTGGAACGCTTTCTGCCTTCGACTTTCAAACCAAGATTCTCTTCAATACAGTCACAGTCGTCGTCTTCCAGTCGGTCGTCCAACTCGTCATCATCATTGTAAATCCGTTTCAGGGAACGGCCTGAAGCATCAGTGTCTTCATCATCACTGCCGTCCTCTTCAATCGGGTTATCATCGATGAAATCCTTCAGTTCTTCACGTAACACATCATCGTCATTTTCCTCCTCTTCTTCACTGCTGTCGGCCATAGCTTTGCTCTTCCTGAGTTTCTTCATTTCATGTGGCTCCAATTCCTCCTCATCCTCAGCTTCTTCCGCTTCCGAGTCCCAGAATTCTTTCATACAGTGCCTTTGGGCATCCAAACTCTGCAGCTCGCGCGTCCAATTTTGTATTAACGTCTGTAGCTCGCGCATCCAATTTTGCGTTAATATCGATAGCTTGCGCGTCTAATTTTGCCATCATAATCCTGAACATCTCCGAAATGTCCAACGGTTGCGAACTCTTCTCCGAATGTCGATCTGCCATCGTCACAATACACCTCCACAGACTTATTTATTTCACCAATAATTAATCCCACTTCTGACACCAATTGTAGCGAGCTTAGGGTTCGCTGGATTAATTATGTTAAAATAAATAAGAGCCGTTAAATCGATTCTGAATTAATGTGACATTTTATTAGTCCGTAATAACAATCGTTACTTTTTACCGTACACTTAACGTTTTCTTTATTATCACTTCCGTAATTATCGCGTATTTTACTGCTTACTTATTACTTATTACTACCACACTTATCGCTTGCTTCACGTTCTACTTCTTACTCATCACTACGAAAAAAAAAAAAAAAATGGTGGCGAGAAGGCCGAATTTGGCGAGACAGGACATATGTGTCCTTCATCTTGTCTCTGACTTCTGGTCATCTTGCGATAACCAGAATCACCCACATCCGTGAGAAAATATTGATGTCATCAACAGACTTCTGCAAAATGATTTAGTGGGTGGTATGTTACTCGTGCGTCTGCACGGACGCGGGTTCAGTAAACACCCACCGAGTAAGAGCCGACGGAACCACAACGATGTTGAGACAAAGCACTGATCACCTGTGAAAGTTGATGAATGAAACAAGTTGGTGGTTTCCGGTTATAAAGCATTCTTTTTATTTGTGTTAATCCGATGGGTTGGTGTACAATTGTGGTCCTCATTAACTCAGGGTTCCATTTTAACAAACAGTAAACTTGATTAAATGTAATTTCATTTCACATTAACTCCATGTTCCATTTAACACAATAAACTCGATTAAATATAATTTTTGTTTCACATCAACTTAGTGTTCCTTTCCACAAACAATAAACTTGATTAAATATAATTTTTGCTTCACATTAATTTAGGGTTCCTTTCAACAAGCAATAAACTTGATTAAATATAATTTTTGTTTCACATTAATTTAGTGTTCCTTTTAACAAACGATAGTTATGTTATTATATTAAGCGACTCGCGCAAGGACGGAACTCAACACAAACTCGAGATAGAAACACGCACAAGACAAAAGTATACTTAGTTCGGACTCGACTCCGTATATTACTGAAACTCAATAAACGCGTGTTGTGCGTGTGCACTCCTAAGGTGACGAAATCTGACTACTCGTTGCAATCCACATCCGTCAGATTCAACGGCGGTGGATCACTTAGATGTAGGAGGAGCGAAACGAATCAACTTGGCGACGGCCAATGGCGATCGAGAAAGCGGTTAAATGGGAGGAGGTCCCATATGCCCGTATATGACAAGTACGATGCCCCTTCGCCTGCAATACAGACAACGACCAGTCCTGCATCTGTTCAAACAAATGAACGAGCATATTACGACGAAATGCACATCGTTCGTGGTTTTGCCGATGTTACATTGGGTCGTCATCGTGTTTACTCAGGTGTTCATGGTAATGCCATTGTAGGCTATACATTCTTCGGTGACGATAAGTCAACCGAAGATTTGGGTTTTGTTTACACGATAGTGCTGGTACATGGACACAATGGCGAGGAATTAGCCTTGCATATGTGCAAGCGTACGTCTCGCCAAGGGTGGCCATGGACCAGCGGTTGGTAAATAGCATAAACATAGTAATGCTACTGTGTGTTTGTTTGGTTTACAGGCCGGAGCATCATAAGGCATGATCATGGGTATGATTGCTGCAACGTTATAAAGATGGTGATGGTTATTAGGGAAGGCTGCGCCAAAATGTAACAGAAAAGATATGGTTACCAAATGGTTTGTTGCAAAAATGGATATATCTGTTGGTAACTGTAGCGATATAGATTGTCCTGATACTGAATCGGTTTGGATTGTTACGGTTTGTAACAATATGAATGTCAGTTGTAGCGAGATTACGCTGTACATAAAGAGGAGCTGCGCCAGTTGCAGCAATATATTCTGCTGCAACAGAAATAAGTTGATAGAGAAGTATTGGCGTTATCACAAACAAACTGCCGAAATCAGATTCCCTCTGAGGTCGTTACATTAATGCAAAATGGTAACCAACAGTGTTCGCCGCGAAAGGTTACCTCACAAGGAGTATGTATGTATGTAGAGAGGGTAAGTATGTTTCACCTAATGGGGCTATCGAGACCTCAAGCTAATTGTTGTATTTTAGGTAGGTGCCTAATGGTTACGTTTTGTCGATATATTCTGTTCAATGATCTTTGTTAAACATGGTAATTAAGCGAAGATTGCTAGTTGTTATATATTATGTGTAATATAAGTCCAGGTGTTGAATATATGTTGTTTAAATATAGTGATTAATAATAATTTACGTTAATAGTTATATTATTCTGTTTTAATTGCTATTATGATATAATGATGGGCCAATTGTAAGCGGCTACTTCGTTTGTTATGCATTTTGTAATATTCCCTTTGTTCGGTCAGCACCGTCCCGTTGATTGTTAATTTGGAGTCAGATTTCCTGGAATGGGCCAGATGTTGAATTTCTTCCTTTTCAATTCGGTTGATTAACGGTGCCACTTCTTTTCACTTATTTCAACGTATTCTCACTTTGGATACGGTTTCCCAAGTACCGTTTTAGCAGTGGTGTGCACCGGTGTTGCGCCGATTAATAGTTCAAAAACTCCGCGCCAGGTTCCAACGTTGGACCGCAACAGACTTATACGCATCCAACTCTCCGATCGGATTCTACGGCCACGAGGTCTCCTCAGACTCCAGAACACAACATGCAACAATCAACCACACCAAACACGACAAATGGTGAAGGCTTTCCCCAATCACGTTCAAACAATAGCGTTTGCTTCATTCAAAGAAAATGCTCCACTCCAGCATGGGGAACACAATTTTTGGTCCTTCATGGACTTTCTTTTATTTCAATTAACTAATAAATTTACATTAAAAATAACAAAATTGGACTTCGGCCCTTCCTGGCCGGTCGTTCACAACTTCTTGCTTAACTAATTAACTCAATCGTTTATTTTTTTTTTAGTTTTTAAACCACATTTATTTTCCTAATTATTTTTACATGTATAATATTAGGGGTAAATGTTAAACCCTTTTCTACAATCACAGTCCTTAAATTAACTTACTGGCTCTATGCGAGCCCTCTAAATTACACATTACAACTTGATTTTTATATATGCCTTTCGGCGTACATCCTTTTTTTGTTTGTTTCTTATATATATATATATGTATATTGTAGCGAGCTTAGGGTTCGCTGGATTAATTATTTTGAATAAATAAGAGCCGTTAAATCGATTTTGAATTAATATAACACTTTATTAGTCCGTAATACAACCGTTACTTATACCGTACACTTAACGATTTCTTTACTTATCGCTTCCGTACTTATCGCGTCTTTTACTGCTTACTTCTCACTCGAGACTTATCGCTTGCTTCACTGTCTTCTTATTTATAACTCATCACTATGCTCTGTGTGCGGCGTATTTATACTGTTTCAGCGTTTCGTTTCCGTCCGTTCCATTCACTTGAATGTTCTACTGTTCCTAGTTTCCAGTTTTCCATTACTTTATAGAATATTCTAGTACTCTGTTTCGGACTCTCTAGAATACTCTAGTACTGATTGTCATATGCGTCACAATATGCATTATTTAGAGCGTTATTGAACAAAATAGTGTAAACCTTCACAACTTCAAGAGGTAAATGCTTTATAACAATGTTTGGAATACTATCTATTCCAGAAGATTTTTTGTTCTTAATGGATCTAAGAATGACCGTCAGTTCTAAGCGGGAAATCCGCTCTTTTATTTTCACTAAAAATAGTACAACTTCAACTTAAGAGACGCCAATTGTTAAGTTCATTGCGTAGCAAAATATGGTTTTGGAGAGCCCTATTATCCAGGTCAAGGTTAGAATGACCCGATTCGTTCAATCTATACACTGCTTCGGAACAAGCACCAATTGAGTTCGCTTTTTTTTGCGGATCCTCGACTATTATGAGCTCTTCGTTAGAGTTAGTGTGTTCCAGGGTAAGTCCTGCGTTCAGCAGAGTTTGACAATTCTCGGGAGTCCGTGGCACTCACAGACATGGCTTGTCATTATAATCTTTGCTTCGAAAGACTTTATTTATTTGTGGGAACATATTCGCTCCACTAACTTTGATGGCTTGAATTCTGTTGTTCCAGTCTTCATTAATTACTGATCTATAATTGTCACGGAGCAGTTTTTGAAGATTTTTAATTAGTGACTTAATGGTTTTTATTTCCTGGCTATTTGGATCGCTGAACTGTCTGTAGAGCAGTTTTACCTTAAAGAGCAGATTACTCTTTTGCCTATACAGCTCGTCGATCGTTGAGTTTCTGTATCGGTTTGTATGGCTCTCCATGTGAGACACTTTTGGGATAGAACGATTCATTGTATTAGTAACAATGTGATTCATCGTCGAAAGATGATGATCAATTTCGTCATTATGAAGATTTCTGTCAGTTGGTGGATCTATGCCATTGGAGAGTAGTTTTTTTTTTACTATCCGATCAAAACGCGACCAGTGTGCTTTTCCGAAATTAAAAGAATGTATCTGTTTATACTGCTCCAGTAGTGAGTGTTCGTTTGTGACATGTATTACAGCACCAAGTCCATAATTATCACTATCGTACTCGATTGTACGAAGACAATTTCGAGTAGTTAGATCCGTATCTAATAATTGCATTCGCTCGTCCAGCAACAGTAAATCCAAGAAGGAATTTCCCGTTGAATATGATGGTGTACTTGTAGCGTACAATTCTAGTTTATGTTCGATAGGGTTTGTTTGCCACCAGTCGAACAACACATTGCCTCTTGTGTTTGTGATAAGGTTACCCCAAGCACTGTGCTTGGAATTGAGATTTCCCGCCATACAGAAATAATTATTTTCCGAGTCTAACTTGAGACTTCGAAAAAGGGTATCAAGTTCATTGATAAACTGTATACACTGCGGAGCTTCGGGAGCATAAGCGGAGACCACATATAGATGCCTTTTCAAAGGAATGTCTATAATGCAAGCTTTTAGCACCTGGAATTTGTATACATCTCTGCTGTAAACGACTTTGTGTTGTAAACCCCACCCCCTAAGTGGAATTTGGACGATTTCGTCTAATTACTTTATAATTTGTGTATACAATTTGTGCCTTTGGTTTAGCTTAGTTTCGCTAGCCAAAAGCACATCTGGGCGTTTAGCTTTCAGCAGATTGCTCAGATTATCCCTTCTTTCCATGCGGATTAGTGAATGAGTTAACATTCACAGCAATAATTTTTATAGTTAACTCAGCCGCGGTGAACGTTATGATTAGAGTGTGGGTTCATCTGGAAACAGGGTCGAATAGATAATATCAGTTCGAACCACTTGTTCCGTCAGCTTTCTCTTCGATCATATCGAATTTTTTATCAACCGCAGCAATCTGTCCTTGTGTGGACAGTAATATTGCTGTTATATCGGGCTTTCCAATAGGGACTTGACAACTTTGAATTTAATTAGTGAACGCACCCTTTCACTAATCATCGAACTGTCACTGTCAATTTATTCAGTAAACTCAACATTTTCGTATTTAAGTACACGAACGAACGTAGTTAAGAACACAAACGAACAACGTCTGTAAATTATAAAAAATTACTGCCGAAAAAAAGTTGTCAAGTCCCTATTGGAAAAGTCTACATCAGTCTGTGCCTCTGGAGCAGGCGTTTTAATGATATTGAGTGATTGTTCTAAGATTGATGCCTTTCTTACTCTACCTGCCATTTGGGTGTATGACACACTTAGAGCCACAAAGTTGATGTAGGAGTGAGTTTTCATTCGTTTGATTTTAGTTGTTGGTACTTAGGGCAACCTCTAAAGTTAGCAGGTTGACCTGTGTTGTTACAGAGGGCACAGGATAGAGTCTTTCTATCCGCATATGCATATTGGAATTCGATGGCACATGGCCAAAGCGTTGACGGTCGGAATTCTTTATTCTCTCCCAACTTATTGTTTGGTGATTAATGTATTTAATATATCTAAGTCCATCAATTTTACTATTGGGGCTTAGCGACACAATGAAGAAAGGCAACTTACGGTTACGATTTCTAGAATTTGCTGTAGAAAATGGTTTCACACCTGTAAATTTCAAGGTATCGTTTTCGAAGCTTTTTAGTTCTTCGAACACTTCTTCGGGAGTAAAGAAAGGATCAACTCCTTCGAGGAGCATGGAGACAATTTTCTCCGATTTAGGGGTGTACGTGTAGTACTCGCTTTTCGATTTCCCCAATGCCGATTTAATTTTGAGATAGCATTCTAAATCATCGCATGTGAAACACATTTTAAAATTATTTATACGTTCTGTTTTAAAATTTAACAAGCCTCAGGACTTGCTAAATAAGGCCAAGACCGGATCCGGGTTGTTGTGCCGATGATGATGATTACTTCTTTTAGAGAACCTTTTGTATCGACACTTTCAGCAGCATGTAAGAATTCACCAGGCACATACATAACACTAAACCCATACCTAGCTAACTTGTGTTTCATACGCTGTGACCTATGTGAGTGAATTTGATTAATCTCTTTCCGCACGATGGATACTAATGGTTTGTGGTCACTAACTACAATAACTTTACGCCCATACATGTATCGATTACATTTTTCACATGCATAAACAATGGATAGATCTTCTTCTATTTGAGCGTAACGAGTCTCAGACTGTCAGTCAGTTTTGATGCGTACACCGCAAGTTTACAATTTTGAATTAGACAATAGCCCAGCCCTGACTGCGACGCATCTATTTGGATGACTGTTGGCACACGAGGATCAAATGTGCAAAACTGCATACGATTTCAAAATATATTTTAAATTGTCTAATATTTCAGAGGGTTTTTCAGTCCGTTGAAATTCGATATTCTTTTTTGATAGTTCACGAAGGGGTGCATTTAATTCCGAAAAATTAGGTGTAAAAGCACGTAAATAGTTGAATGTCCCCATAATTTTTTCCAACTCTTTTTTATCCTTTGGGTTCTTAATTTTGAGCATTGCCTCATCTCGAGCAGGATCAGGTGATGTAGTACCCCTAGTGAAATTGTGTGCCAACTATTTAACCGTGCCTCTACAATATTGAAGTTTATCCCCATCAGACTTAACATTAATCTCTCGTGCCCTGGCAATAACTCCTTATACATTTGTATCATGCTCACTTAATGAACATCGTACACGCGCGGGGGCCTGATGTGTTGAGCATTGGTCACATTTTTACTGATTCTAACCGTCATATCGTCATTTCGAATCACACGTGCTTTTCACTATCGCCGCAATACGCACATACACACAAAACACAATCTCCCATAGGTAAACAGAACTTTACTACTCGATCACGACTTCCGCATAGAGCACCGGCACACTCGCCTGTTCCGACGTCCTCTCGCTCGCTCGTTCGCACACGAAGTTGATCGTAACAAAGTTACTAGGGAGGGAGTAGGGTGGGGTTTCTAACAGATATACACACAATATACCCGCAAATAATGAAGAACACCAAATTGGTTTAATTTTAAGTGATTCTAACCGTCATAGCGTCAGCTCGAATCACACGTTCTTCACTATCGTCGCAATACGCGATAGGTTTACTTTGATATAGACATATTCGCGTTTGGATGTGGAGGTTAAAGCGATAAGCTTTGAGTCCGAGCCGCATTGGATGACTAGGTGCACACCGCGACAAGAGGAATCATCACAAAGACCATTTCAAAAATTAACGCGTTGAGCAGTGAAAATGCACTTATACAAAAAGAAAATAACAGGAGTAAGATAATTTCATTGCTCGCAGCCTTAAATAAACAAGTTTCAGACAGTTACCGTGGAAACTTGGAATCTCTTTTTTGAATTTTTAGTACCTATTGGGTTGTACCACATGAAACGTCCGATTTTATAGTAAAAATTTAAAAGCCAATATTATTTTTCCGTACATTTTTATCCAATGAAAATAGGATCTGTTGACATCTATGACATTCTTCCAACGTGATACAAGGTCAAATAATCCTATTTCGTAGAAGTGCTGACTTTTTGAGGCAATGAAATCTTCAAAGGCTTTTATGACTTCTGCTCGGCGCCGGAAGACCTTCTGCCGGTAAAATGAATCCAGATTGCGGAAAAGATGATAGTCCGTTGGGGAAATTTCAGGAGAGTACAATGGATTCGGAAGAATTTCAAATCCCAACTGCATCCGTTTTCGTGTGGGGTCTGGCATTGTCATGCAAAAGGATCGGGCCGTGCCTATTGACCAACGCAGGTTGCTTTTCAGCCAATTTGGCATACAACGTGTCGATTTCCTCACAATATTTGATAGCGTTTATAGTGTCTTGTTGTTGAAGAAATGAAAAGTGGATTGGTCCTTTCGATGTCCACCAAATTGTCACTATAACCTTTTTTGGGTGAAGATCGGGTTTGGGGGTGTGTTTTGGTTTTTCACGAGCATCCAACCACTGACCAGGTCTTTTACGGTTATCATGGAGAATCCACTTTTCATCACAGGTGACTATCCGGTGCAAAAACGGTTTAGTTGGGTTTCTTATTCTAAGCGATGCGCAGATTTCCAGGTGCCGTAGCTTTTGGGACTCGTTCAGTTCATGGGATACCCACTTATCGAGTTTCCTTACCATTTCTATGAGAAAAAGATGTCGACTTATTGTCATTTGGGATACTCCCATGCTTTGTGCTATCTCCCGCACCGATTTCGTTCGCATCCACCATTGCTCTTAAAACATCGTCGTAACTAACGTTTGTGGCTTCCCACGTGGTTCATTTTCGAGGCTGAAATCTACCGAACGAACTCTCCAAACCAACGTCGTATACTGCGTTCGTTTACCGCTACATCCTCAAATGCGCCATTAATGTTTTTCATTGTTAATGACGCATTATGTTCCATTTTATATTCATAGAGGAAGTGGGTTCGAATTTGAACTGCCGACAGCATGGTAAACAATACCTAGAAAAAAAATAACTGTACTTGTAACGAACCCTAAAATTCTCACACGTCAAGCACACGCACCACTTTACTTTATAAAAAAAAGAAAGTTTAATGTTCTGGCACAGATGTTCACCCGAGAACTTCTTATTTCCGACTGAGCGAAAAACGGACATTTCATGTGGTACAACTCAATATAAAATTAAATATAACGTTTTGAGGGTTACCTTGTAAGATTACCTAACATTAATTAACTTAAACCCCGTCGGCCCACGAAGTCAATAGTAATTATTAACTATAAAGTAAAATATAACGTTTTGAGAATTACCTTGTATAAGATTACCTAACTTTCATTAAATTAAACCCCGTCCGCCCACGAAGTCAACAGTAATTATTAACTATATAATTAAATATAACGTTTTGAGCATTACCTGGTATAAGATTACCTAACATTAATTAAATTAAACCCCGTCGGCCCACGAAGTCACCAGTAATTATTAACTATATAATTAAATATAGTGTTTTGAGAATTACGTTGTAAGATTTCAGAACATAGGTGATAAAGAAAAATTGATCATATGAGAAGGGCCATTGATATCGTGAATCGCTTACATCTACTATGTAATCGAAAGCATTCATTGCTAGTTCGTAAGATTCAATGGGGTGGGTAGGATGTAGAAACAGTTGATGTATATTGATTATTGGGGTAGGTTTACTTTGTTAGAGACATATTCAAGTTTGGATGTGTAGGTTAAAGCGATAAGCTTTGAGTCCGATCCGCATTGGATGGCTAGGTGCACACCGTGACAAGAGGAATCATCACTAACACCATTTCCAACGTTAACGCGTTGAACAGTGGAAATGCACTTATACAAAAAGAAAATAGTATAGTAAGATAATTTCATTATTCGCAGCCTTAAATAAAAAAGTTACGGACAATTACCGTGGAAACTTGGAATCTCTTTTTTGAATTTTCACTACCTGGTAATCAGGACACACTTGCACTTTTTTCTGAATTTGTTGTTAGCTACAGCATTGCTTAGTAAAACTCTTGACATCCAAGGTTTAAGACTTTTAGACAACTTTTCTAATGGCATAAATAAGGAACAGGATAAGGTATGCCTGTGGCGGTGCCGCCAAACCCCACGGTACACTTACCTAAAAACCCCCATTACCTCATCCCTAGACGTGTTGTGTTTCTTGTAGGGGTTTTTATTTCCAGGAAGCGTGTCTCCTAGTCCTTAAAAGGACAAGGCGATCTCTTAAAATTTGACCGCTCCTGAAAATTTGTCCTACAAAAGGGGTCGTTGCCGTGCTTCCTCTGAGTTCAAAGGGAAGAGCAACGTCCTTTTATTCGGCCTTCGTCCTGATGTCTTCACTTGGTCTTCCGTGGGGGCCAGGTGATATTTAGATATCCGTCGTCCATAAAAAATGAAAACACGTCTTGTTTCCTTTATGAATATGATTTTATTATATTATTCAGGATTTTCCTGGGATACTTCCTCCAGGGACTGTGAATTTAGACTGCGGCCCGGAGATCACTTAACTATTTCTTTATAAAGGAAAAGGAATCGAAAATTGTATCCCAAAGATACACATTTTCGTGCAACAATCTCGATCTTTTGGATATTTCGAGGGAGATGTTGTATTTACATAAGATAAGAAATCAATTTCTTGAATTCTTTCGAAACTATTACGCAGATTGTATCTGCTTTTGAGTTTTTGTTTGTTTAACTCAATGGAATTTTTGGGATAGAGATAACGATCTCTGAAATTTGGATTTGGGTGATGCTGTGGAGCCAATGTAGAACAATAAACGAATATTGGATTCGTTTATTGTGAATTTTAATTTTAATTTTGATTTTGGATTTAATTATGCCGTGGGGGCAAATGTTATGCGATAAATGAATGTTTGATTCGTTTATTGCGAATGTTGGATCATGTTTGGGTTTTTTTTTTAGGTTTTGATAGGATTTTGGGTTTTAGGGTAATATTGCTGGGATTTTGGATTAGGAATGGGAAAAAAAAATGGTAGGGCTTTTTGGAGCACTACAGACGCATACGTTTGCGCCAATGCAATCGCATTAGGCACCTGAAAATGCTTCACGCATTAAAGAGATCAAATCTATGATCTTTAAGTCCCTGTAAAGAAAACTTACCTTTCATGCATTCTCTTTGCATACCAATCCTCTGTAAGATTTCTTTATTGGCTTATCAGGAATTCGAAACCAATTTCGGCATCTACGTTGCCAAGCAAATCTCCCTAAACGAATTCCTGAAAACAAAAGGATTTGAATACATACTTTGTAACCTTCACCAGGGATCATAAATATTGCGCCGTCTATTTTCCAAGTTCGCCATGTGCACGATAAATTTCTTTATGTACACATTGGCCGGCGACCTTTTTCTCCCAGCAATAAAATTCTCTGACTCGCACAATGTGCAAACCAAAGCAAATACGCATTCCGCATCTTTTGGCATCAATTGAATTCAAAGCATAAACATTGCAAATATAGAATCCGTTTCCCACAAACGGATTTCCCTGCATATACAAATGCTAGCAAGGGATTTGTTTCGTCCACCAACTAATTAGCACATTTCTACATCGCATCGCCGTTTCTTCGTTTAGCCGCACATGTTCCAACAAAGATTCCATTAGCATCCGACGATTTCGGTTCTATTTGCTTTACCGAAATCGTAGCCTATGAATGCACTTTATGCACTTTCTTTCTTCTAGGTCCATTTTCACCCATTAAAGAACCATGCACACACACCATTGCACTGAAAGACTCACTACAGCGGCCGCACCCTTAAGAGAAAAGTTTTTCTCTTTCTTCCCTTTCCTTAACCCTGACCTACGATGGAATTCATGTCAGAGTTCTATCCTCGGGGAGCCGCAATTCAATCTTCCAAGCGGTCGGATCCCTCGCCATCCACCGTACCGGCGCCGGTTCTCTAGAAGTCGTTACCCAAAATATTAATTTCGTTCTTTTGCTAATTGTATTGATCAGTATTCGTTGTGTTTCGGAAATAAGTGCGAGTAATTTTTAGTATCCAATAAGAAAATTAAACCGAACAATAATCCATGGATTCAAACTAGTAATTCCAAGAATAGTGTTTTTTTTTTTCCTTTTAAAATAAAAATAAAACTAAACAAAGAAACAGTGTGTTATCTATTTTTACTTGTGGTGTGTTGATGTTTGGCTTTTCCTTTTGTGTCGACGGAACAACGGACGAACCTTCGCGCAAGAACAGTCTATGATGGAAGAGGAAGTGAATCAAGTACCCATGCTGGTACATACTTCCTCCCCACATGCCTACCAAAAGACGCGATGAAGATTGAATAAGCAATAGCTGAATCAGTACAATCGTAAACGTTTTCCCAGGATTTATAGCATAATCTCCTCCACAAAACACCATCAACTGGTTCCGGACACATTAAAAAATCTAACTATGAATTGGGACCCTTTGCAGCTTACTCACCAGACTTGGCTTCTTCCGATCATCACTTCTGTGCGTCGCAGACTTGCCGAGTAGTACTTTGACTTGTACGACGAAACTGTTTTAAAAAGCTGACACAGTGTAACATATGGCGCTCGTAGGCTGCGCCAAATGTGACGTTTGCCTCCCTTAGGCTGCGCCAAAAGTGATGTTTTGTGTACAAAGGTTTCTGCAACAAATTCTTCAATGTATTTTCTGGTTTAAAATGTAATATTATGTGTGCGCCAAAACATTACAAAATGAAAAAGGTATTTGGGTTTTGTTGTTACAAAATGAGGTGTGGACGACAAATTTCGCAATATGTGTATTTTAGGTAGTAAAATGTACGAACTTTGATTTTAATTGTGTTTCTAAGAACTTGTATAACATATTTATCTGGATCCACTGGCTATTTTAGATATTGACTTTTTACTTTATTTAGACATTTTGTACATATTGCATTTTAACAATTCCCAACCGAATCAACTGAATTTTTTATGTTACTAATTGTAACATTTTTGGGTAGAAATATAAATAAAATTGTATTTCATTGTATAGTAGACTTTAACATATTTATTGTAACAGTGTTTATATTGTTGTTGTTGTACTTGCCGGGGTATCAACCTGGTGTAAATGTGGGTTCTAAATAAATACCTTCCTTTGTTTCTTGCAAGACATTCAATGATCACCAAGCGCCAGCATCGTAAGACCGATGATAACCGTTTTCGCTTTCTACCGCTCCAACTGCAATCAATTTAATTCCGTCGACATTTAAAAACGATAAGTGATTTTTATTGTTTTTCATTCGTCTGTTGCAATGTCAGTCATTTAGCGGAAAACTTCTCTAGGTTACTGAAACTTCCATTAAATCCACTGAACTTTTTCACAGAGCCAGTACGATCAATTTAAATGTTACAATCACTTCACACAGATTACAAAAAAAGAACGACGTTGAGTATACACACATTTGACAAACAAATGGTCAGTTTATTATTTAATAAATTCTGCTTAATTGTAATTTAACAACAAAAACAGGCCAGTTTCCAAAAGGAAAAAACTCAAATGTTCATTGTAACCGTTTCTTTCTTTTTTCATCTCAACACACTATCGTCGACAACTGTTGACTCTCGACTCACGAATGACGACTGACGACTGACGAGTCGCAACTGACAACTGACTTCTAACGACTAATTTAAAACAGTCGGCAAAAAACTCACGCCATCTTCTCCCGTTGCCTCCCTTGTTCCCTGGTACCGTTGTCTCGGCGACGGTGTGGGGGTAAGAAGTTTTAATGCCAGACACGGGCACTTGGTTCACTTCCTTCCCACTCTCTCACGGATTGTTCCGTCGTAAATTATCCACTCGAGAAGAATAACGAATAAATAAAAACGCACAGGATATTGATTGATATAAGTTTATTTTTATGGTTTTCACTTTTAACAGAAAATTTGACTTATAAATAGTTTCTATTTGATACTCGTTTCACAGAGTATTTATGCGTAAGTAAGAATTACTCAACACGGAGGACTCGTTCGCACTCGCACAGAGACTTTAATTGACTCCTCACTTTGCTTCACTGGTTACTAGACTTTACCGGCTCACGGAAAGTACTCCACTCTTTACGCGCGACGCTGTGTACTTCCCAATGAATGATATTCCAAAATTGCGGCGTGACCGCCCGCGGTGGTAATTGTAAAACGACTGACTGGAATTAGGGATGAAAATTGGGATTTCTTATTTGCACGGCTGATTGGCCAACCATCATCGCGCTCTCTCATGAATCCATGTCTCAGCGAGGTGAATAAATACTTGCGCCTTCATTTGACAGTCGCTGGACATGCCAACGATGGAGAGAACAAAAAAAAGAGCGTGATAGCTTCGAGGTTGACTTGGCTTGTGTACTTATATCAATGCAGCATCTGAGGATGACCCACTGACCTAGTGCGGTGACTGTGGTGATCTCAGAGTGCAATGAACCCTGGGAAGATAAAAATTAGAAGGAGAGGAAAATGGTTTGTAGCTATTCACCAGTAAAAAGAGATCATTGATCCCCAGCGAATAAAGTGTCTGGGGAAAGTGAATAGGACGCCGAATCGGCTAGGGAATTCTGACCGTGGGAACTAAATTAAATACTTTGATAATTTCCCCAGCGATTGCATGATTATGCGACCGCGTCGTTTGGTCAGATTATGCCGTTGTGGGGATAAGGAGTATTGTGCCAAACACGGACACTCGGTTCACTCCTATCCCCATCCGACAGTCACTAAAGTTCCGACACGTATCGTTCGCAAGCCAACAAACTGAACACTACAATACGGACCGGACAACACAGAAAATAACACAGGTTTAATTGGTGATTGCCGTTTTTTATTTCTTTACTTCGAACTTATATTAGTATTAAATTGGTTTTCAAAAATTTTTACACAAGGTAACACACTTCTTCTTAACACGACTTCGCGTTCTATGCGCTTCTTCGCCGCGCGTCGGAGAGCGGGAGCGGCACGACCGTGGTGGTCTGCGGATGGTAAAGGACTCAATGATATTCATTTGTTGTCCAAGGGAAATTTGGCTGCATTGGCTTTTACGGTGGTGAAAACCGGATCTCATAGAGGAGATCGTCGTGGTACACATGTATATGTGTACGTCGATTCTTTTCATGGGTCGAAGCGATGGTAACGGATCTAAAACATCAAGAAGGGGCATAATGCGCATCCAGGAGATGTGTGTTCGTTGAAACAAACAAATCGAATTTCGTGGGATGCTAATGGGTTTGTGTTTGATTATGCATCGAGGTCATGAGGAATGGATTCAGGGCAATTACAAGACAAAGGAAAAAGCGGCCTATGCATCGTTCGGTAATGAGGGTCAGCTGGATAAATAGCAGCCACTCATTAAATGAAAACTGCATTTAGAATACAACAAACGATATGGATTGTTTATGGTATCGCCAGGAAGCCTACGGAGGGACAGCGTTCTTTTGTTTGAACTTGGTGCGATTTAGGGAAATTGGCTTCAGCGTCGATTGCGCTAATTGAATGCAGCTGCTTGGGTATTTTATTGCTGGAAGAAACAGGTCGCCGGCCAATGTGTACGTTAACAGATTTATCATACACATGGCGAAGCTGAAAAACAGACAGCGCAATGTTTATAGTCTCTGGTGAAGGTTACATAGTATGTAATCCAAATCCTTTGTTATTAGGAATTCGTCTAGGGGAATCTGCCTGGCAGCGAAGGTCCCAAATTGGTTTGGAATTCCTGATAAGTTGAGCAAGAAATCTTACGGGGAATTGTATGCGAAGGGATGCATGAAAGATAAGTTTTCTTTTACAGGGACTTTTAGGTTAAAGATTTGATCTATTTAATGTGTGAAGCATTTAAGATGCTAATGCGATTGCATTAGTGAAGTTATGAGATTGGGTGGAAGTTATAGGGGTTTTGTTGGTAAGCGAACCGTGGGGTTTGACGGAACCGCCACGCCGTTGCTAACAGACATGAAATGCGATTTCCGGTGGAAATCTCATAGGTTAGCTAAATGGTGTTGCCGTATCGCAAAAAGGTAGCTAAACTCAATTATGCATTGTCTGCATAAAATTATGAATTTAGCTATCCGTTTTGGAAAACATGGTTTTCAGGTGGAATAGCTTGTAGGGGGGATTGGGGTTGAGGTGACGCGCTGTTAGCGGTCGAAATAGGGCTGAAATAGTGGGTTGGTTCTCCATGTAGTATAGAGAACCCCCACAAAGGAATTCGGCCACGATCAACTTCGAAACTGATCAAAGCCGTCGTCCTCGAATAGAGCTGGGTTTAAACACGTGCTATGTTTATTGGTTATAACTTTTTATGCCAATTTTAATATATTTTATGTATGTTTAAAAAGTGTTTATGTTAATATGTTTAATTTATTTTGTAAATATTTTTATTTATTATCTGTGTTAATCACAATGTACGTTGTGTTTTGTATTCATTTAATTTTAGTATAATTGTATTTAGGTTCAGTTTAAAATTGTTTAACATGCTATGTATGTCTGTTAATTTCCATACATTTCTCGCCGGGACAGGGGAGGCGGGGGAAGTTACCACGTAACAACAGTCAAGCTGAACTATCCCCTTTACTAAAAATGTGAAGGCAGTTTTCTATTCGTTTGATAAAAAATATCAGTTGAACTTTACTAGTCCTGTTGTGTAATAAAGGTACCCCTAAAATAAGGAAAATCCTAGCATCCGCATATCCTTACCCAATGTTAAACCATCACATCAATCCTACAATAGAATATTCCCACCATCATCATCATCATCGTATGATGATCGGCTCCGCGATAGTATAGTGGTTAGTATACCCGCTTGTCACGTGGGAGACCGGGGTTCGATTCCCCGTCGGGGAGCCTCTGGCGCAAGACTAATGACCTTGCCCGGAAAAAACAAATCATTATGGAAAATTTAACAAGCCTCAGGACTTGCTAAATAAGGCCAAGGCCGGTTCCTGGTTGTAGTGCCGATGATGATGATCATCATCACTACGACCGGGATCCGGTCTTGGCCTTATGAAACAAATCTCTCCACCGGTCCCGATTTTGAGCCGAGGTCATCCAGTTTGGTACTCCCAGGCTCTGGGCGTCCTGGTCTACGCCATCCCTCCATCGCAAACAAGGTCTGCCGCGCTGCACCTTCCATACAACCTGCCACAAACGACTTTTCGGGCAGGCTCCTCTTCGCTCATTCGAGCTAGGTGTCCCACCGGACTCTACCGAGCTTGATTTTTCTTACAACATTAGCTTCAAGGTAGATCGCCTACAACTCATGGTTGTAGCGTCTCCGGAATCGCCCTCCCGCACATACAAGGCCTACAATTCTCATTAAAACCTTCCTCTCAAACGCGGCTAAGAGTTCAGAGTGCTTTTTATTGAGCACCGAGGTCTCGGATCCATACATGAGTACTGGTAAGACCATGGTCTTGTACAGTAGTACTTCGGATGTTCTGGATAAATTTCGGGATTTAAAGAGCCTTGATAGACCATAGTAGGCTTTGTTGGATTTAATCAGCCGTTCACGTATTTCTTCTTCCATATTGTTATCGGCTGATACTATTGACCCAAGGTAGTTAAGGAATTGCACTACTTCAAATTCGTGCTCCACTACCCTGATAGTTTGAGCAACGTTAGGTCTTCTCTTCGCAGAAGTTGCCACCATGTACTTAGTTTTTCCCTCATTAATGTGGAGTCCCAGTTTTTGTGCCGCCTGCTCGATTTGGGTGAAGGATTCCTGTACCACCGATTCGGTTCTACCGATGATGTCGACGTCATCTGCGTAGGCAAGTATCTGGCTGGGCTTGGTGACAATAGTCCCTCTTGTTGTAACGCCAGAGTCACGGATTGCTTTCTCCAACGCCAGGTTGAAGAGGAGGCAGGCCAGATCGTCCCCTTCTCGGAGTCCATTATAGATGTTTATTGGTTTGGATAGCAATCCCGCTATTTTTACATGACTAGTTACGTTGGTCATGGTCAACCTACAAGGTCGTATCAATTTGTTTGGAATGCCGAACTCTCGCATGGCAGTATATAGTTCTACCCTGGCAATGCTGTCGTAGGCGGCCTTAACGTCTATAAACAGATGATATAATGGAATCTTAAATTCCAGACATTTTTCCATCGCCTGCCGAAGGGTGAATATCTGATCAATTGCTGATTTGCCTGGGATGAAGCCACACTGATATTGACCAACGATGGCTTTAGCGTATGGGGCTATCCGATCTTATGGGATAGTGGAGAATATCTTACGGGCGGTACTCAGCAATGTTATACCCCTATAGTTGCTGCACAGTGTGATATATCCTTTCTTATGTATGGGGCAAATTATTCCGCTACGCCAATCTTCCGGCATCTCCTCTTGCTCCCATATGTGCACCACGATCTCAGGGATTGCGTGATGTAACGCTGTCCGTCCTTGTTCCCACCATACAGTTTATAAATATATAAATTAAATTAACATCCCTCTTTTTCAAATTCCCATCCCAGTGTATAATATTTGTTTAGACCTTTTCAGTCGCGAATGTTATATGCTGAACATAGCCAATAGTTTGCCCGAATAACTCTTCGTGTGTGTCCCTCCGATAAAAAGGAAGCGATGGCTTTAGCGTATGGGGCTATCCGATCTTATGGGATAGTGGAGAATATCTTACGGGCGGTACTCAGCAATGTTATACCCCTATAGTTGCTGCACAGTGTGATATATCCTTTCTTATGTATGGGGCAAATTATTCCGCTACGCCAATCTTCCGGCATCTCCTCTTGCTCCCATACGTGCACCACGATCTCAGGGATTGCGTGATGTAACGCTGTCCGTCCTTGTTCCCACCATACAGTTTATAAATATATAAATTAAATTAACATCCCTCTTTTTCAAATTCCCATCCCAGTGTATAATATTTGTTTAGACCTTTTCAGTCGCGAATGTTATATGCTGAACATAGCCAATAGTTTGCCCGAATAACTCTTCGTGTGTGTCCCTCCGATAAAAAGGAAGCAACGCGAGGAAGAAGGACAAAAAAGAATATGCAGACTGCGACTCTAGTGAGAGGTCTCGTTTTTGAATTCAGTGATCGGTGCGTGCGGTTCGTTCGCAAGCTTATTAAAATAAAAAATAATAAGTGTTGGAATATAAAATTTACATAAATTGTGTTTAACATAAAAAAGTTTTTGGAATACAGAAATAACAACAATTAACATTAAATAAGTTGTAACGTTTTAGAATACAGAAATAACAACAATTAACACTAAATAAGTTGTAACGTTTTAGAATACAGAAATAACAACAATTAACCATAAATAAGTTGTAACGTTTTAGAATACAGAAATAACAACAATTAACATTAAATAAGTTGTAACGTTTTAGAATACAGAAATAACAACAATTAACATGCAATAAGTGTTGGAATATAAAATTTACATAAATTGTGTTTAACATTAAAAAAGTTTTTGGAATACAGAAATGACAACAATTAACATTAAACAAGTTTTAACGTTGTAGAATACAGAAATAACAACAATTAACATGCAATAAATTTTGGAATATAAAATTTACATAAATTGTGTTTAGCATTAAAAAAGTTTTGGAATACACTAGTTTGAATTTGCTGCAGTCTTTATATGTGAAAATTGAGTCCGACATGAAGTTTATAAACCAATAAGAAGTATGCGCAGTATCGCGTCATCAATTTTTTTAGCAACCTTCATCAATGAATTTTTACTAAGAAATTGTATTCATGTGGTTCACCAGCGCCCTATTTTTTGATTTTTAATCCCTCCGACTATTCCATCCAATCGAAAACCAAGGACGTCAAAAGGCTATTACCAATGATGCCAGCAAAAGCCTTCCAGAATTGCTACGAACACTGGAAACAACGTCTTCGCCGCTGTGTAACTGTGGAAGAGAACTACTTAACAGAGGACAACATTGATATGTAAAAAGAATAAAATGCCTGGCTACAAAAAATCATTATTTTCCAAACGTACCTCATACATGGTAATACATTTGTCCTAAAAAGTGATTACATTTAGTTAATATTCCAAATGTAAATGTGGTAACCAGAAATTATAGTTAACATAATCAGTTGTCATATTTCGATACCATAACCAATTATCATATTTTACGTGTACATACTTCTGGACTCTCACTCAAGCCGTGTACTTGTCCAGTAAAACAAAAATCGTAGGTAAAGACAATGTAATTATCTCCGCCGTAAGTAAAAACTGTTTTTTTTCTGGTTTTAAAAAGAAAGTACTTTGATACAACGCCAGCCACACAGTTCAATGGTCGAGTGATTCCTCAAACAGAAATTTCACAAAGTATCTAATTGAAAATTCGTGCTGCTGTTGATATAAAGAAGCCACAGGTTATGACGACGTAGTCGTGCTAATGATGTCAATCAGAAAATGTCTTCCATGTTGGGAAAGAACGTCATAATCGTACGAATAAAACTTGGTGAAAGCTGATAGATTCGATATGGCGGTAAAACATGGATTGATATTATGCAAACTAGAGGGAAACTTCGGAAAACAGTAAAAGTTTGATGCATGTCATTTGCGGTACGTTAATTAATAGGTAGGCTGACTTAAATTAGACGACACTGCCGTGTTCCATTGGTTTTTCTTCGTCTTTTTATTTTCAAATTCCGACCATATCTCATCCAAAAACTTTTCTCAGTAGTTTTTTATTAGTTCCAACCATGGTCTGCTGGTATTGTGGGGTATGAAAATCGTGAATTCAATGTGGTCGGAAGTCGAAGACAATTTTTACATTAAGGAACTTGCTGATCTTTAAGAAGAACGAAAACTGCTTTTCCATTTTTTTTATATCAGGTAAGCGCTTTTAGTGGAAGTGTTCCAGAGTTCTTTGCGTGCTACTTCTATTCTGGAATTTCGCTCCATCTATATTTTCTAAGGTTACACACAAGCCACACAATTAGTCACAGATGGTTTCTTAGGTGGGAAAATGCTAAACGTTGCTTGACTTCCTCAATAAATTGATTGATTCTGTCAATAAATCTCACACTCTACAATCACATAAAAAGATTGTAAAATCGAACTACTTGTCTCGGTGTATGTTTAACTTTTCGCATAACAAAAGTCAAGCCGCATGTACATATTCCCAGCGATTCAGTTAAAACTAGTTGTGCAAGGCATATACATAGTTTGATGACCACACTGTGTGTAATGCTGTGCGAAATTTCAGAGTCTCTGTTTGTAATTCGAAACCATTTCACAACGTCTACTTATCAAGCAGATTTGACCTAATCCTGGCTAAAAGGAAACTTTTTGCATAATTTATTAGTTTCTATCAAGACTTCATTTAAATTTGCAATTGATTAATTGATGGGTTACATACAATGGCTTGCCGAAATGTGGTAAAATGAAGGTACCTCGTGTTGCCGTAGGGGCATTCATTTCGTTTATAATATTTAATATTTGCTTGTCCACCGAATGTTATTTTATCATACTGACTTTAGCGTAACATATGTCATATTATTGTAAACAACAATAAAAAATGGCGAATATCAAATGGGGACGGACCGCGTGAGGTTTCCGCAACTGGTCACATTTAAGTAATACTCGCAAGCTAATTGCCCAACCGTCACAATAGCGTAGGTGTGTCAGATGAACGTGCACACACGCAGTTGAATAAATGTCCAACCTTGTTATCTTGTTATAGTCATAATCATTGAGTCGAATTTATGTTATGGCACGTTTTTAATTTTGACTCGTTTTGGTCATAGGTGAACTATAATGCCAATACTTTGACTCTATCTATATATATTGCGAATATAAATTAGTTCGATCAGTTTTTCTAAGGTCAAAAAGGCGGCCTAAAAAGTTGCCGAGCTAACAAAGAACAAGACATTTTTTCTTAAAATTTATTTTTATTTTTCTACATAGTCTCCTTGTAACTCTACACACAATATTAATGTAACTCTCCCAGCGATGCTCCTATCTCTCTAACCCGTCCAAAATAATGTTCGGCGTTTTCCTCTGCAAAATAACTGTTCACGAAGGTGATTGCCGTAATTTTTAGCTTAGGGAACAAAAAGAAGTCGCTTGGGGCTAGATCGGTTGAGTAATGCGGATGGTCAAGCAGTTCAAACAATATATCGTGGATTTTCGCCATGGCAACCGGTGAGGTGTGCGACGGCGCGTTGTCTTGGTGAAACAGGATTTTATTTTTCTGCAAATGTGGCCGTTTTTCCGCAATTTCTGCCTGCACTTGGTCAAGTAATGACGCGTAGTATGCTCCTGTAATGGTTTTTCCTTTTTGAAGATAATCGATTAAGATAACTCCATGACTATCCCAAAAAACAGTCGCCATCACTTTCCCAGCCGAGAATACAGCTTTTGCTCCTTTTGGAGCAGATTCCCCCTTTGCAGTCCACTGTTTTGACTGAATTTTTGTTTCGGGCGTATAATGGTGTATCCAAGCCTCATCGACAGTAATTAATCGGCGCCAAAACTCGTATTTATTGCGCCTAAACTGTGCCAACAGACCGTTGGAAATGTTCATTCGAACACGTTTTTGCTCCAACGTGAGCAAACGCGGCACCCAACGCGCGAACAGCTTTCTCATGCCTAAATCTTGATTCAATGTGTAACAAACACGTTCCTTGGACATTTTCATAGCCTCTGCTACCTCTCTCACTTTAATTCGGCGGTCGTCTACCACCATTTGGTGAACTTTAGCATTGTTAGCGTCAGTTGTTGCAGTTTTTGAACGTCCCGGACGTTCATCGTCTCCCAAGCTCTCACGGTCACGTGTTACGTACGTCGGCCACCACCATCATTTGATAATTTGTATTTAATACAATTTTGTTTTAACATAGTATGATGGTAAGGTGGTGGAAGAATTGCACGATCCTGAAGTGAGTTTCTGAACCCACCCTGATTCGGGTGTGGATCGTGCAGTTCTTCGAGTTCGAATTTGTTTTTCGAAGTGGACGTGAGTGGAGAGCGAGAGAGATGGAGGGTTAACCTTTTTTTCAAAGATACGGTTCGGAATTCCGTTGTTGACGTTTGACAACGGGAGAAGAAGAAAGAACGTTTTTTTTTGAACAGTTTTTGATTTTTTCCGGTTGAGTTGGCGAGGAGAAGAGGAAGGAATACAGAAGGAGCGAGTTCCCTTTTGTTTTTCTTTTGATAACAAGTAAAACTTTTAAAAGATTGTTGTAAAGACCGAAGTTTGAAATTAAACGTGAAATTAAGAAAGAATGTGTTTTTTTTTTCGTTTGTACTGCGAATTTGTGTGGCCTCGGTCGTTGCTTTCCTAACGTAATAAGCACACATTCAATTAACAGCGGTTGTTCAACACACTAAGAGTGACCAATTGGTGCTGAATCGGAAAAACATCCAGAGGAGCCAACACTGGATAGTTTGAAAACTACTTATTGCTGGAATCAGGGCAGCAATCATCGAGTCAAGTGGGACACCACGGACAGGATTGTGTCTGGGCTGCTGCACTGACCTGGGCCGAGCGCAACAAAGTTCATCGGCGGGTCACCCCGAGGGAGGAACCAGGTAACCACTTTAACTTACTGCTACTTATAGAGATTTTTGTGGTTGTACACCACGACAAACTGGCGCTGCGGACAAACCTTCCCAAGGCAGGTTTGGGGATTAAAATTGTTCTTTTGACAAAGCTAAAGAACCTATTGAGCTACATCAAATAATTAATACTCATTGCCTATCGGCTGGCATTGGCGGATAATTGGCGACGATCGTGAGCGGAGAGACCTGCATGGTGGAAGGACGGAAAGCAGAACGTGGAAATTTTTATTTTTTTTTCTTCTCTTTTTTTTTGTTGTGAATTGAACAATACTTGTTATTTATTTATTTATTGATTTTTATTGTTAAATGGAAAACTTGTATGTTAATTACTGTAGAATTGTTTTGGTTTTAGCCTTAAGCTGATACTTCGATGTCATTTATTGATTGTTAGTTATTGCTCTGATTTATTTATTTATTAACTGATTTTTGGCTTAATCGATCTCCAAATTTTTGTTTGGAACCGGGATTCTGCTTTTCTTTCCTTTTCAGCTTCGCGTGTATTCGAGGTGTGTAAGTTTCGGTGTTATTGCTGCATCGTCGCGTTTGATTTTCTTTTGTCTTCTCGGGTTCTTTTCCTTTTCTCTCTCTCTCTCTCTCTCTCTCTCTCTATTCTCGGGCGGTGTAGTGGTCATTTGTGTTGTGCAGTCTTTCGTTCGTTCGTTGGAGGGAACGTGTTTAATATTATTTATTTTATTATTTTTTTTTTGTGGTTAACGTGTTGAGTAATATCTCTCTTTGTGTTGGCGTGTGTATTGTGGTGTTCGCGTCCCTTCCATTGGTTGGGTCGGTCGCGTTCGGGGTGGTTGTCTTGTTGAGGACGTTATAATTATTGTTGTTGTTGGAGGCTATATTTCTTGTTGGAGCTCGGGGGTGAACTGTGTTTTTCTCATCACTAGGTTGTTGTTTTTTTTTTTCGGTTTTGCTGTTGGCCATAGGTCTTGTCGGGGTTCCGGGTTTGGTAGCGAGAGATTTTGTAGTTTAATAGACGGCCTATAAATGCAGACAAGGCAGCGTCAAAGAGATGTCCGAGAGGGCACCCCTGCCCGGGCACGACCCGAGGCATTTCCCGAGCCGCCGGTTGACGAGGTGGATCCGGAGGCGTTCCATGATTCGAGGGACGAATTTGTGGACGACCGATCGCCAACACGCCCCCCTCCCACCGTCGGTAAACAACCTGTCGGGAGCATGGAGGACACGCCGATGCCCTCGTACTTTAAACTGGGCCCACAACCATGTCCTGTACGGACCATGCTGGGCACAGATAGGGTTTTCGATCTAGTGTCGAAGGCGGTCCCCATGTTTTCGGGACAGGAAGGACCGGATAAGGCCGAGAGACTCTCTTCGTTTCTCAAGGGCTGTAGAAGGACCTTGGATGGGCTGGCGGTGGAGGAGGAACATACCTTCCTCCGGTGGTTGCCCTCTAGGCTGAGCGGCGAGGCCTATCGGATGTTCGAGGAGAGACCACCCACGACATTCCTTGAAGCGGGGCAGCGTCTTAGAGAGGCCTACGAACCCCGGGTGTCGTATGAGGAGTTGTGTGCGCAACTTTCCAAAATGCGACAACTTCCTTCCGAGGATGCCACAGGCTTCGTTTCCCGAGTGAAGCGGGCCGTGGTACGGTGCGAGGAGGCAGCTGGGCGCTTTTATGGTCGCCAGGGTAGGTCCGTCTTCGCCAGCCAGCTTGAGGGCATGGCCAAACCGGTGTTGGTAAGGGGTCTGAGGGAGGAAGGACTAAAGCACTTCCTCCTCACGTTGGGTAATGTCCCTTTTCGTAGCCTGGTGGACCACCTAACCGGATTTGAGCGAGCTCGAAGGGAAATGCTGAGGCAGGACGACCTGTTTGTGGATGCGCGGCCGACAGTGTCGGAAACATTAGAGTTAGGACCGGGAAGTTGCTCGACCCTTTTGGAAAGCTCATCCTCCACTTCTAGGGATTACACCGCGGCGCCGGCGCCGGTTTTATCGAACTTAAATCCCCGGGCGGTGTCATTCGTGTTGCCGGCCGAAGAGCCTGATAGTCGTCGACGAGGGGAGGATAGTTTCGTTCGGGAGCAGTCGTGCGGACCTCTCAATTATAGACGGGATGCTGGTGCCTATGCTCCGGCCTCCTCTGGCGAGGGAGCGTGGTCAAATACCGTGTCTTCCTCGAGTCGGAGTGAAGGGTCGCAGGGTTTGGCTCAAGGGGCGTATGTGCCTGGAGATCGATCGGGTCGGGACAATCCGTTCAGGGATCCGGTTGGTCGATCGGCGCACCCCCTGGAATCCCAGACAATATGCAATTTTTGCAATCTGAGGGGTCACGTGTACGACGAGTGTCTACAAAGACGAAACACTCGCTTCTGTCGCGAGTGTTGGCGGTATGGCCACGATATAGTGGACTGCCCGGATCGTCCGACGAGGACGCGCGGTCCCCAGACCACATACGGGGGTAGAGGTCAGCAGGGCGGATTCGCACGGCAGGAACCGCCTTATCAGCGACCACAGTTTCAGCGGAGAGCCCTACCAGAGCCGCAGCCCCCGTCTGCGGGCGGCGGGCCGGCGACATCAGGCCCCAGAGTATTCAGCGTCCGGTGCTGTTGCGAGTTTTGTGGCCGCCAAGGTCATAGCTTGCACGGGTGCGAATACAGGCAAAGGTGGGAACAACGACAGACTTCCCAGGGTTCTCCCCACAAGCGGCACGGCGGAACAGCACCTGTTGCGAGCCGAGAGCAAGACACCCGTGTGGAGACTGGGGCGGGCGCGAGAAATAGGCGCAGAGGGCGTCGGAGGCAGCGTCGGCGAAATCGAGGCGCCGGTAATGATAGCGCGAAAAGTAGGGATTCTCGGAAGGTGGATGGAGATGATGGGCGACGATCGTCCGTGTCGAGCGGTGGCGGTAAGCGACCCGACTCCATGGACTCAAAATCCTCAAAGACGGATGCGAGACATGATGCCGCACCAGGCAGCGCGGGGAGCCGGGAATGGCAGCCCCGGCGCATTGGGCCCAAAGTGGGCAGAAAAAATAGCTCCAGTTCCGCTAGTTCGGTGTCCAGTGGGACTCCCGAGCGGAATATTCCTGAACGGAGGAGCGGATCATTGTGCGAGTTTTGCGGTCGACACACTCACAAGGCGGCAGAGTGTCGACATAAGGCGAAATGGGAGAGTTCGGGAAACCCCCCAAGGTCGGGTCGGCAAGATCCTACCCGACCGCACTAAAAACGAAACCCAGCTCCAGCTGTTCTCAGTTTTCGCCGACTCGAGTCCCGATTGTCGCTCTCCCTCTAGACATTGGCCGTAGGAACCCTACGCGCCTAATCGTGGACACCGGCGCTGAGATCAGCCTGTTGAAGCTGAAGGCACTCCATCCTAGATATGGCATGGATGTGGATAAATCTACAACGCTCCAAGCGCTGTTTGTCAAAGGCAAGTCGAGGGGATGCTGCACTGGGAATTTCAAGTTGCACCATGAGATTCCCTGCAGTTTCCAAATAGTAGACTCCTTGCCGGGTTTGGAGGAAGACGGATTGTTGGGGTACGACTTCCTGTCTCGGAATTGTAAGGTAGACGGGCCGGGTGGTTGTTTGGTTTTTCCCCGAACGACCGTAAATCCCGTGCCATTCTCCATTCAATTTATCAGCAATGGGACGGGAAGGGTTGAGCGTGTGGCAGCCAAACGGGGAGACGTGCCAAAGGGACCTGTTAAGGTCGATACTGCGGCAGGTACTCGCCCGGAGACCCTACCCATACAGGGGAGGGCTGCGAAAAGCTGTTCAACCACGTGCTACCCAAAGGGTCATCTGGATGAACCCCGAACAGCGGACGTTGATAACATAGTTATAGACAACACCCTTTATAAAAAAACAAATAAGGAAAGGATGAGCCTTCCTGTAACTTGGAGCCCCTGATCCTAGCTGGCCAGACTCTGGTTACCCTCCGGAATCTTCGTCCTTGTGACCTTCGTCGAGGGATACCAACTTGAGAGTCTGACGAAAAGTCTTTAAGGCCAGGCCTAATGCTGCAGGCGCAGTCCCAGCGCAGACTGCAGAGGCAAACCCCAGTGCTGGGGGTTGGATCGCAAATATGCAAGTGCGAAAGCGCACTATAATGTCGGGTGATGGTAGGTTTTGCCGCCGAAACGGGAAACCCCCCCGATCTACCAACCCATGGACCGGGGCAAGTACCGAGTCCAGAAGAGGAGGACTAAATTAAATATATAAGAGCGGGACGTTTTCGCCGGCCGGGTGACATTTTGGAGTGGTTGAACGAGAGGGGATCACCTCGCCTTGGCGGGGGAGTCCTAACCGGATCGTGTGGGCGGTCGAGCTTTTGGTCGGACCATCGGATTGAGTGTCGGACCCGCCGCGGACGTTTGTGTTGTCCTTGGTTTTGTGGAGTGCTTGTCTGTTGTTCCCCCTCTTACATTAATACCTACGTGTTATTTATTTATTTATTTGTACTAACCCTCATACATAAGTAGTATAATCCCTACTAACATTAGCACTTAAGCACGTAGACTAATTTATTTATTTATTTATTTATTTATTGGTTGATTGTTCTGCTGATTGTTTGTTTGTTTGCTCTCCGCCGTCCACTCTCCGGCGTGACATTCCTCTCCTAAGAATGCCACGCAGTCTTGTGGAGGGGGGAGGTGTGTTACGTACGTCGGCCACCACCATCATTTGATAATTTGTATTTAATACAATTTTGTTTTAACATAGTATGATGGTAAGGTGGTGGAAGAATTGCACGATCCTGAAGTGAGTTTCTGAACCCACCCTGATTCGGGTGTGGATCGTGCAGTTCTTCGAGTTCGAATGTGTTTTTCGAAGTGGACGTGAGTGGAGAGCGAGAGAGATGGAGGGTTAACCTTTTTTTCAAAGATACGGTTCGGAATTCCGTTGTTGACGTTTGACAACGGGAGAAGAAGAAAGAACGTTTTTTTTTAACAGTTTTTGATTTTTTCCGGTTGAGTTGGCGAGGAGAAGAGGAAGGAATACAGAAGGAGCGAGTTCCCTTTTGTTTTTCTTTTGATAACAAGTAAAACTTTTAAAAGATTGTTGTAAAGACCGAAGTTTGAAATTAAACGTGAAATTAAGAAAGAATGTGTTTTTTTTCGTTTGTACTGCGAATTTGTATGGCCTCGGTCGTTGCTTTCCTAACGTAATAAGCACACATTCAATTAACAGCGGTTGTTCAACACACTAAGAGTGACCAATTGGTGCTGAATCGGAAAAACATCCAGAGGAGCCAACACTGGATAGTTTAAAAACTACTTATTGCTGGAATCAGGGCAGCAATCATCGAGTCAAGTGGGACACCACGGACAGGATTGTGTCTGGGCTGCTGCACTGACCTGGGCCGAGCGCAACAAAGTTCATCGGCGGGTCACCCCGAGAGAGGAACCAGGTAACCACTTTAACTTACTGCTACTTATAGAGATTTTTGTGGTTGTACACCACGACACACGTTTAAATTCAGCTGCCCAAAATGGTAAATGATGGTACTGAGTCCCCATACACAGAGCCTGTGGCGGTTCCACCAAACACCACTGTCTACTTACCCGAAGAACCCCCCCATATTCGCAACCCATTTTTGGATCTCAAGCACCAGCATACCTGAGACATTTCCTTTCTCAAGGATATTTAATGCATTCGACGCATTATCTGAAAATCCCTAAAAAGAATTCTCACAGCATGCGTTATTCAAATTTCCTGTAAAGAATTCTTCACATCATCATCATCATCATCATCATCGGCACTACAACCGGGAACGGTCTTGGCCTTATTTATCAAGTCCTGAGGCTAAATTAAATTTTCCATAATGATTTGTTTTTTTTTTTTTTTTGGGGAAGGTCATTAGTCTTGCGCCAGAGGCTCCCTGACGGGGAATCGAACCCCGTTCTCACGCATGCCAGGCGGGTATACTAACCACTATACTATCGAGGAGCCTCTTCACATCATACGGCATCATAAATCCCAAACCATTCGGCACCCTTTGTCATCGTTAAAATGCTGTGTCGGGCAGCTTGTTTATACGGCTGCAATAAACCGACCCACGATTCGTTTGTCCAATCGACAAACAATTACCGCATTCCAAGCATTATCATCGAAACCGAATCCTCTAGCATTTCTTAGTACAAACAAGTACTCGGTTCCTAGTGCAGTCAAAAACGCCATAAACATTTAAGACCCTTTAGCACCTTTTCCTAATGGCGATGCTTCCATCCACGACTGTAATGATGCCCTTGTTTGCTTTTAGCACCATTTCTCCGATGAATTGCCGTCTATGATAGCCACAATGCACAGCGTAAACAATGATCGATACGATCCCTTTGTTCTTTTTCCCTCGTTTCAGGTTTCGTTTATCCTTTGCTGAAATGCATCGATAAACACTGTGATCTGTACGATCACCCATACATGCATACACTATGATCTTCATTACGAGATCTGGTTTTCTATTCCACAAAGAGAGACTTTACGTTTCTCTTGTGGTAACTAAACAAATCCTTAGCCGAGCGGATGTTCACCACCACCGAATCGAGGGTGAATCAAGAGCCAGATTCCAACCCTCGATTGAGTCGTTTTCCAACCATCGCGCGTGCAACATCTTTTCCTCACTGCAGAGTGCACACGAGAGTGTGCACTCACCAGAGCGTGTCATTAAATAAAGTATATTTTCATTCCCCCAGTAATAAGTCGAGTCGAATCGTGTGAGCCTGCGACGTTACACTAAATTAAGATTGAAAGTTTTTAAATATTTTCACATAAAAATAAAATTATATTAAAACGGTGATCACCAGCAATAAACCCAGTTAGCCATAAACTAAATCAGTGTGTTTCTTTTCTTTCATCGTTACTTTTGTCGACGTTGGTTTTGGAGTTTCGCTTGTGTTTCTCCCCAGTGTGTGCGTTTTATCCTTGGAGTGATTGCTTTTCTGGTGGACACAATCGCTGCGGCTAAACTTTCGATTAGTGATGGGGAGTGAAGTGAATCATCGCCGTACGCCGGTGCACCATACTTCCTACCCCACAAAACCAGCTCACCTTTGATTTGCGTAGGCGTATTGCCTTTCAAAAACAAAAATATAATGACTGCTCGATATTCAATTTTTTCCATTTTCACAAAAACACTCACATCGACTCACTCAAACGACTGTCAAATAAAAACTGCGCTTCCAAAATTGCTGAAATGTTGATGAATAACTGTCAAAAGATGCAAAACTATATTCACTAGCTTTTATTGACGAGTGCTGCTATCTTCATGCAACATGAGACCGAGCGTTGTCATGCAGAAGAATAATTTTGTCACGTCTTCGCTGGTATTCCGGCTATTTCTCTCGTCATGCATGTTTCAAAAGTGTCAATTCTAGCCTATACTGTAATGAAATCACAAGATTGTAGTAACTCATACTACTCACCACCCTTTTAGTCCCAACAGATACCGAGCATGACCTTCGAACCATTAATATTGGGCTTTGATGTTAATGTTGAGATCAATGCAATGATTGATTCGTCATAGCGTAATATTCTTCCTCTTGGAGTTGTTCTAGAATATTCATCTCTCATCCACACTCACAATCCAATGTAAACACTCCTTCTTTGTTGTCTTAGAATCAGCTGATCGCAAATAAAAAATCGCCTTTCAACGTCTTCCGACTTCAGTTCATACCCAATTGCCTTACTTTTGAACAGAACCGTGGATTTCATACAGAAACTGCTTGTTGAATCAATCTCAAAGATTCAGCAAACTCCTCTTGTGTTTGACTCGGGTCTTCATAAAATAACCTTTCAAATATTTGTCTTCGAATTTGTTTGTCTGCCCAGAACGAGACTCTAAACCATTCCCTAATCGATCTATCAGTTAGGACATTGTCATCATAAATTTCCACTAACTTTCGATGCTGCCCTTTTCTTCCAATTAAAGCAGAAAACCAAAGCCCCTGGTAAATGCGGCTTAGCCAATACAAAATTTGACAAATACAACATTGTTCAAAATGAGAGTTTTGTATAAAACGCAAATAAATTGACAGGCATCTAGCCCCTCTGTAACCACCGATATCAGCTCACACTATGAAACATTCATAACAGCCAGAGCCATCTTGTGTAAACGGATCCAACTGTTTTCTACTTCCATTTTTCATTTTTTAATTCCTTTTTTCTTAGATTCTAAATTACAGACTACACACTTTTTTTTAATTCTAGCTTAATGGCATTACTTACAACTTACTGGTTCTACGCGGACGCTCTAAGCTAAACACAACATGTCAAGCGTCGTGTAATTTTGCCTTTGAACTTGGTGTGATATAAAAATATTCACTTTATTAAACGTTTCATGACTGACTCTTTTTTGTTCTTTTGCTCAACCTATCAAGAGTGCTCTGTTCTGACTGACTGTGAATTATAGGTCTAAACAAAATTAAACTTGTCTCCATTCTTACGACGTGACTGTGAACTATAAGTTTATCTCAAATGCACCTCCGTCATTTCCATTCCACACTCGCTCATCCTGACTGGACATTCGATCCGAATGTCAACGCCTTCGTCCTCTTCGTCACTCCTAAATAAATCATCACTGTCGTCGCTTGCCCAGGGTTTCATATAGGCGGCGGCAGATGTTGTCTGTTTGGGGCTCTGACTCTCTCCTATCCAACACACAACGTAGCGATCGTTGCGTAGTGTCTTGATACCCTCATACGGTCCAAGGAATTTGTGTGCGAGCTATAAGCCAGGTCCTTGCTGTACTTTGCGAATAGCGACGATATCGCCTTCTTGATATCGGAACGCCACCTTCCTCTTTTTATTGAAGTTCCGTTTGTTTTCGGACTGAATGCGTTGGATACTCTCCTTTGCCTGTTTGTTGAGTTCGGGTCGTCGATCGTCGAATGAGGCCATCAATTCTTCCTCCAGAAGCTTCTTTTTGCGGATCGTTCTTCAATCGAGCGTCAACTCTGAACATTGATTGGAATGGTGACATTCCTATGCTCCGATGCGGTGTGCCGTTGTAACATCTATGTATAGTGTCCAGCTACCGATACCACTCACTTGGTTTAGAAGCTGATAGTTTTGTCAGCAGTGGTATTTTACACTAAAATTAAATAAATACACAACACAACGTACATTGTGATTTACACATATAATAAATAAACATTAAGCCACCTCTCATTTAATTACAAAATAAATTAAACATATTCACTTAAACAATCTACATTTCACTTTTTAAACGTACATTAAATATATATATTAAAATTGGTATGAGGGATTATAACAAATAAACATAGTAGGTGTATAAACCCACCCCTATTCGGCGACGACGGCTTCGATCAGTTTCGGAGTTGATCAAGGCCGAATTTCTTCGCCGAGACAACGGTACCAGGGAACAAAGGAGGTAACGGGAGAGGATGGCCTGCGGTTTTTTGACTACTGTTTACGTTAGTCGACAGACGTTTTTACAGTAGTCTGGTGAAATTGAGAAATGAAGGGGTACGGTTGACAGTTTTCGGCATCAGAGATCAGTTTTTTTTTTTGTTAAATTACTATTAAGCAGAATTTATATAGCAAAAAACGGATCACATATTTTTCGTCAAATTTGTATATACACCACGTCGTTTTTCATAATTTTTGTGAAGTGAATGTAACATGAAAAGATTTACAAATATACTAACTTACCCTGTTTTTGAGATATTGCTTGGGAAGGACGATCGTACTGGCCTTGTGAAAATGCTTAACTCGTGGATTAAGAAGCAGTGACCATTTTCATTATAGAATACATGTATTAGAAAGATATATTTCGGGTTTTCCAATAGGGACTTGACAACTTTGAATTTAATTTGTGAACGCACCCTTTCGCGGTGGCCATATGAACGAAGTCGAGTTCCATTCATAAATGTTTTGATTATACTTCAAGTCGATAATAAAGTCTTTGAAATATCTCAAATGGTTTGCGTTTTATTTAAAAAAAAAAAAAGTTGTCAAGTCCCTATTGGAAAAACCGATATTTATATGAAATAAAACGAAAAGTTTTCAACACTGGTGTACTTAGCGACTTTGTCTGTGGGGTACTTGTAAGAAAGGAGGAAAAGGAACTAATTTGCCGTTTAAACCTAAGAGAAAGTGGCCGCTCTTATCTGAAACCCAGGAGGATATACAAAGTTCCAATTAGCAATCAATAAACTATGAGCTCAATTGATTACGGATACTGAGGTAACGGCAAAAGCACCGAAGTCGGCGCAACCACCGGCATCACAACTACCATCACCAGAGTAACAGAGGAAGATTCAACGCTAATCCCAGGTAAGACCCACCTGAAGAACGCCATCACAGTGAATACCACTTGTGGCTATTTATATTTAATGGTGTGCAAAGAATATTACATCTTCATATAACAAGTATTTGATTGTGGAAAATAAAATACAAGATACTGAGTCGAACGATCCGGTTGAACACAACACAACAAACATATACACCCACAAGTATCGCCGACGCAAACCTCACACGGCATGCGGATCATGGCAGCCCGACCGCAGGGAGCGCCATACAACTCACCCTGACGACCTGCCTGCAGATCCCCAGGGAAGCTACAACGACACCTGCGATGAGAGCTGCTGGATCGTGATCCCTAAACATGAGAACACATGAAACGTACGATGTACACAACAACTACTTTATTCCAGTTGAACGCAATATAAGGGTTTCTCCTAGGGGCATTGTGGGGGTTCTCTATACAACATGGAGAACCAACCCACAATGCCAACCAATCTTGACCGCTAACAGCGCGTCACCCTACTCTAACCTGTAACCCATTTCAAAACATGCCAAAACAAATCCCAATCTGCAAGCGCATCCATCCCGAACTTGCAAGAATCCATCTCCCAATCTGCAATGAAAGGCATTTCCCAAAACTCCCAACAGAATACAATTCAATAGAATGCATTCTAAATCATCTCCCTCAATTACATCACCCCACATATAATTTTTCTCAAAATTGCTTCGGTCAATTCTCTACTTAATTCATATTCCCTCCTTGCGACCAAGCAATCTCAATTTCCCCGGAAATAATAAGCTGTAATAAAATGCATATTCCAACCTAGAATGGAATACCAATCATCTCCCTCAATTACATCACCAAAATTGCTTCGGTCAACTCTCTACTTAAGTTATGTTCTTTCCTTGCGACCAAGCAATCTTAATTTCCCCGAAATGCATATGCTGTTATGAAACGCATATTCAAATCCATAACGGAACATTAACCATCACCACCAACTATACCGAGTCGCATACGTTTCCCCCAAATTACTTCGGTTAATATCTTATCTAAACGATATTCCTTGCTTGCACCCAAGCAATTCCAGCTTCCCCCGAAAATGCATACCCATACTTGCCAGCTTCCCGGTACACACAACCAACGAATCCAACTCAGCTTATACGGCGAGGATTCGCTGGAACTGAATTCCTATGCAAGCATAGCAATTCTACTCGAAATTCCTAGTAAATGGCGGCGAGTCAATCTTAGCTGTGACTCAACCGCCACGACGCGATGAATAGATTTTTCCCATTTTTTAGTCAGTCGCTTTCCAACAACCAAGGGAGTCGGTCATGTCCACCATCCACCGTACCGTTTGCACGATACGGTGCGTACCCGCAAAGTATCTACGCGAGTCGCCCTAACCCGTTAATCCGTACCGGTGAATTCCTTACTTGTCAGTTCTCCACTCCGCATAAATTTTCCGTTAAACGCGCATCAAAGAGTGCTCTTAACAAACGTTAACGCTAGCGTCGTGCAATTGTTCATTAGTGAAAAATCAATGTAAAACCCGCGGCGACAACAGTAACGTATTCATAAACATAACAAACAGTATTGCGAATCGAATCCTCGAAGTTTTATGTTTCTTTTATAAATTACCAATTGTGAACTCTCCAAGTATTTGGCTTAATATACATTAAAATAAAAATCATTTGGATCGAGAGTAACAGCGTGTTTTATTCCTACTATTTTCTCCGGTGCGATCGGTGTATTGTCCTTCACAGTGCCCGAATGAACAAATCGACGCTGGGGATAGGAGTGAACCTAGTGTCCATGCTATACACATACTTCTACCCCACAGGATAACAATTAAACCAAATGAAACTGAAATTAACTTGTGCATGGCGAGGAAAAGGTAAATAAATAAATAAATGAAAGTATTTTACCACACTGATCCCACTAAAAGAGGATTATGAAGCGCACAAGCGATCTGGATGAAAATCGGTCGCTTCATCCTGCGTTCCTGGGTTTCCCCGTGGCCGTACATTAAACAATTTATTTATACAGATCGGTTAAGAAGAAAAAATTAATGATGCCATCTGTTGATACATTTTATTGTTCGTTAATTTACTGCAAATAAAGTTAGACGGTCTCCCAATGTAATGGAAAATTGAAATAACTACATTTTTAAGAAAATTTGATTTACACTGTGGGGGTTCTCTACATCACACGGAGAACCAACCCACAATTCCTAACTAATTTCGACCGCTAACAGCGCGTCACCATAACCCAATCTGTAACCCATTTCCAAACATACAAAAACACATCCCAATATGCAACAGGATCCATCCCCAAATCTGCATTTGCATACATCCCCAACCTACTAAGAACCCATTTCCCAAGCTGTAATAAATGCATATTTCAATTTACAACGGAATATTAATCAGCTCCCTCAATTACATCACCCCACATATAATTTTTCCCAAAAACCACATCGGTTAACTTCCTATTTAAATTACATTCCTTGCTTGCGACCAACCAATCCTAATTTCCCCCGATAATCATACTCTGTAATAAACGCATATTCCAATTTACAACGGAATACTCACCATCTCCATCAACTACACCGAGCCGCATACATTTCCGCGAAATTGCTTCGGTTAATTCTCTATCTAAATTATATCCTTTGCTTGCAACCAAGCAATTCCAATTTCCCCCGAAAATCATTTCAGTTCCCATTCCACCTAAACCATATAGAACCACATCAATTCCCTCTTACTGGCAAGCCAACTGCATGATGCGTCGCCTTTCCACGAAACGACCGTCGGACGATCAAGACCCTTGGCCCATACTTGGACCATACAGGCAACCAGAGAATCCAACTCAGCCTATATGGCGATGATTCCCCGGAACTAAATCCCCTATACAGGCATAGCAACCCTTTTCAAAGTTTCTAGTAAATGGCAGTGTGGTGATTTTAGCTATGACTCCACTGCCACGACGCGACGAACTTTTCGTAGCCAGTAATTAGTCAGTCGAGATTCAACCGCCACCGGGGCCAGACACACAGTCGAGTCACAGCCGCCAAGGTGCACACACGCACTACAGTCGAGTTTCGCCCTCCAGCGAGTGCGTACGAGAGTTGCAGTGTCGGCCAGTGGTGCCTTATCGGAGTATATCGTCTGCTAAGACCGTTTTCTAATGTCGGTTCTAACGTCGTGTCCAAATAGTTCAACTAGTTACTCCACCCAAATTTAAAGGAAAAAATCGTAACTCGAAGACCTATAGTGCGGCACGAATTGTATATGCAATAGTTCCGTTATTGTAAATCGCTTTAAGTCATACAACACTGTTCAATACCTTTGTAAAAACCTATTAATCCTAATCAAAATAGAACCAGTCCGATACAATCATCATCATCATCAGCACTACAACCGGGAGTCGGTCTTGGCCTTATTTAGCAAGTCCTGAGGCTTGTTAAATTTACCATAATGATTTATTTTGTCTGGGGAAGGTCATTAGTCTTGCGCCAGGGGCTCCCCGACGGGAATCGAACCCCGGTCTCCCGGGTGACAGGCGGGTATACTAACCACTATACTATCGAGGGGCCCAGTCCGATACAATAAAAACCGTTTATATCAAACAAATCCGATGTGTTTATTTCTCCGCTGTTTCCGCTCCGCGCCGAGGACCGACCGCTATACCGTCTACGCAGGATTTCACCATGTCAGTGAACGGTTTGCAATTCCTCATCCAGTAAACTCTTTAGCGGGACGGTAGTGAACTGGTGCCATACGCCGGCACATCTACGTCGTACCCCCACAACACCACTATGCCTCTTACCACCTCATATTCCCATATCAGCTTCGATTCTTTTCTACTTTCGCAATATGGTTTATAATTCAAAGTTGATGCAAATAAACTATATGACAATTGTCTCAATGATGCCCTGTTCCAAATCTGTCAAAGAATACAGTCTTATGTCGCCCGGAGAATTTTTTTTATGAAATAGAGAGTAATAGTTATAAACAAAAACAATCATAAATTATAATATACATAAAAAAAATGTCTGTAACACGGAAATATTCGTCTTCCACCGATCATACAATTCATCAAAAACATCCGTCTTATGCTACACTTTGAAATAGAGAGTAATAGTTACAAACAGAAACAATTATAAATTATTATATACATAAAAAAAGTCTATATCACGGGAATATTCGACTTCCACAGATCATAAAGCTCATCAAAAACATGCGTCTTATGCCACACAATAACTTTCGATGCTCACTCTTAAGTAGCGAAATGATTTTAAAGTAGATGTAAGACTAGAGAGCAGATTATTGTAAAGGTTAAAGGTTTGTAAATATGCCTGCTTTTGCGGTTGCATGTTCATTACCCAGTCACTACAAGTCTAAATCCATTAAAATATACATATCTCATGCATAAACATCAAACAGAGCTGACAGTGTTGAAGCAAAACAATCATGTGAAGGGTTTATTGACTAGGTGTTTTCCCTCCAGGCGGGCCTACTACACAGGGGAAAAAGCATTCGAAGTCGTATGCATATGGAAGCAGTTGCACAGATATAATATTATGGCACTCTCATTTGCTTATTAACTGCACCCAATTTGCATGTTTAAATCTGATTACAATTCCAATGAAGCGGTTTCACAAATGCTATCTAAATGCAACTACCAAGGGGAATAACAAAATAACAAACTTCCGCTGTCTAAAAGCAGATCTACTATCCTACACAGCCTAGACTAATATGCAACAACCAGCCTGTATATGCAATCAGATCTTCAGATTCTAACCTACCTAATCTAACATAGAGCTTATGTTGAGTTACTTTTTATTAGAATTATGACTATAAACTATATATAAATTTAAGGTTTGTTCTAACCTACGTAAATAAGTGAAGAAAAAATAAATAACAGAAAATACAACAAACAACTAAATTTACGTCTCCAAAAAAAAAATGTTAAACTCGTTCTAACCTACGTAACTAAGCGAACAAAAAATAAACAACGTACATTTAAATTACCATAACTCAATTATTATTCATTTTGCCTTTTCATTTTAGGACGTTTCTGGTCAAACTGTGTTGATCACAGGTGGAGGAGGAGGCGTTGGACGTTTATTGGCCTTAAACTTTGCAAAGCTAAACGCACGGGTTGTAGTGTGGGACATTAATCAAGAAGGTAAAGTTTTCCAAACAACCAACGTGTTCTACAGAAGATTAAAAAGCATAACTTGAAGAATTTAACTCTTTCAAAAACGTTTTCAATCTTCACTTTATAAAGATAGGAAATACGAGGTTGCCCTTAAAAAAAACTAACCGCTAACAAGGTCAACTCACTTCTGCCAAACATAAGACCCAAATAACAAAAGCCCCTCATGAAAGCATTTCCTATTACCATAACCCATTGAGACCATTATTTTCTTATCAAGTTAACTTCAAACATAACTCTTAATCGATTTAAATAGATCAGACGTCCATATATACCAATACTCAGGTCATCGTCTACTTTAAAACATACTAACAAGATGTTCATTGATCGCGACATTAATTAAGATAACATAATCGTCTCGATTTATTTTTGTAGCTCTTAAAACCACGACGGAACTTCTGGCCTCGCACGGTTTCTCGTGCAAGGCCTGCGTTGTCGATATATCCGACAAAGAGTTGGTCTACAAATGCGCGCGGGAACTGAAGAGTCAATTCGGCAGCGTCGACATACTAATCAATAACGCGGGCGTCGTGTATTGTAAACCATTTTGGGATCTCTCCGACAAAGACATTGAGAACACGTACAGCATCAACATTTTGTCACACTACTGGACAGTAAGGGCATTTTTACCCGACATGATGGAGCGTAACAACGGTCATATTGTGACAGTGAGTTCAGTAACAGGCATTATGGGTACATATGGATGCACGGATTACAGTGCTACCAAGTTTGCTTGCAATGGATTCCATGATAGCCTGGCCGTAGAGCTCCGTAATCATGGTTATGACAACATCGAAATGACCCTTGTTTGCCCGTATTATATCAACACCGGCATGTTTGCGGGAGTGAAACCGAGATTGATCCCAATGTTAGAGCCTGAATTTGTAGCTGATGAAATTACCAAAGCAGTCCAGAGGGGTACTCGCTTCTGTATACTACCGAACTATTTGAGACCTCTCACGCCGATAAAAAGGTAAAGATACTAGTTATATAGGCTTATGATAAATGAAAATAATTGATTGTTATTTGTTTAGCATTTGGCCGTCGAAAATATACAGCGAATGGATTCATCGTGTGATTCGACTCCCAAATTCTATGATGTTGTTCAAGGGCCGAGATAAAGTCGCCGCCGGGTAGAAGGCTTCATCATCTCACGAATAGATTAGAGCTAATGATATTTAACAATAAGATTTAATAAATTGTATGCGTTGTAAGTTTTGACGTTATGTGAATAGAGTGCCAAGACTAAGTAGGTCGCCAAAATGGCACTGAAGAAGCCGCCTATGGTAAATATCGGTATTTGGGGTTTGAAATATTATAACGAAAGCTCCTTCATCGGAATTATTCTTAGAACAATAGACGAAAACTCTATAGGAAGATAACAGTAAACATTTTCAGAATAATACAAAACTCGTTGCAAACCAACCGCAATGGTTTTTAAGGTCATTAGGTCACAAGATTTTGTACAAGTAAGACACTCTTACAGATAAACAAGTAAAAAAAAACTCCTGAAATTAGTTACAGCTTGTTGAAGTTCAGAAAAATAAGAAGAAATTTAACCAGAATCAAAAGTATCAGGTAAAGTCAACAGCACAGTTTCACTAGCGATGTGTCCCACCTACAGTACGAAAAGCCGATAGAAAGCTTCAGCTGGCTAAGAAATATTTACATTTTATTTAACGAAAAGGCTCGAACGAGAAAGACGCACATCGACAGTTGGAGGAAGAATTCCATCACATTGGGCGGAAAGCCCGGTGCTTTGCAATAAACCATTATCACGGGAGGCTTTCACTATTTGGCGGATTTTTACGAGTCGATTGGTGATGTGTTCCGCCGAACACTGTTCATGAACAAAAACAACCTAGAACCCGGACAACACTGTTGTGGGGGGGTACGAGGTTTGGACGCCGGCACGGGCGCAGGGTTTTACCACGTGCTCACAAATTAACGTTCCGCCGAACACCAAAAGCGAACTGTTCACTGGAAACGGACGATAGAAACTCCACGGTACTGCGTCCGTAAGAAGCAAGTCGAATAAAACACTCGGGTGAAAGCGTTTAACTGGTTTAAGGAGTTTTATTGTTTACATAGTTGACGGCATCTTTACATTAATAATGCTTTCATTGAATTATATAACACACAATTGTTTACATAGTTGACGGCATTTTTTATATTAATACTGATTGTTATTCCATTGAATTATATACACAGGAATTGTTTACATAGTTGACGGCACCGTTACATTAATAATGATTGTTATTTCATTGGATTATATAACACGCAATTGTTTATGTAGCTGACGGCATCCTTACATTAATAATGACTGTTCTTTCATTGAGTTATACAACACAGGAATTGTTCACATAGTTGACGGCATTTTTATATTAATAATGATTGTTATTTCATCGAATTATATAACACACGAATTATTTCGGGGAAATCACGAAAACTTTCGGACACTCTCGGCTCGTCGTTATGGCTCCACCGGTGGTTGTGACTCGACTGACTAATTACTAGCGAGGAAAAGTTCGACGTGTCGTGGCAGTGGAGTCATAGCTAAAATCACCACACTGCCATTTACTAGGAACTTTGAAAAGGGTTGCTATGCCTGTATAGGGGATTTAGTTCCGGGGAATCATCGCCGTATAGGCTGAGTTGGATTCTTTGGTTGTCTGTGCCGGGAAATTGGTTTCGGCGGCATAGCCAAGTATGGTCAAGGGTTTTGATCGTTGCGATGGACGTTTCGTGGAAAGGCGACGCATCATGCTGTGGGCTTGCCAGTAAGAGGGAATTGATGTGGTTCTACATGGTTTAGGTGGAATGGGAACCAAAATGGTTTTCGGGGGGAATTGGAATTGCTTGGTTGCAAGCAAGGGATATAATTCAGGTAGAGAATTAACCGAAGCAATTTCGCGGAAATGTATGCGGCTCGGTGTAGTTGATGGAGATGGTGAGTATTCCGTTGTAAATTTGAATATGTGTTTATTACAGAGTATGATTATCGGGCGAAATTAGAATTGCTTGGTCGCAAGCATGGAATATAATTTAAATAGGAAGGCAACCGAGGTGGTTTTGGGAAAAAATTATATGTGGGGTGATGTAATCGAGGGAGATGATTTATATTCCGTTGTAAATTGAAATATGCATTTATTACAGCTTGGGAAATGGATTATTGGTAAGTACGGGGATGTATGCAATTGCGGATTTGGGGACGGCAGCTGTTGCATATTGGGATGTGTTTTGCATGTTGGGAAACGGGTTACAGGTTAGGCTATGGTGACGCACTGTTAGCGGTCAAAATTGGTTGGCATTGTGAGTTCGTTCTCCATGTGGTATAGAGAACCCACACACTGTCACAAATGAAACACCAGTTCTTCTTTTAGATAGCACACCTTTATTTATTGTTCTTTATTTTCTTAGTCTGTACATTTATTCCTGGCACATCGTATATTATGTTCGTATAGTGTTTTCAGCACAACTACACAGAAAAATTGTGAGTTAAATTGCACACGCGAGGATTACCACGAAAGTGTCACGACGGGGATAACCGTGTCCGTCTCCGTATTGAACGTCAGCACTTAATTTAGTTATTTGAGAACACAGCGTAATTAACCGTATACACAAATTTCGGATATCCCTAGCGAGGATCACATGCCTGCGCGCGTTGAATTTCGGCGCCTTGACGTCGAATGAATACGTTTATGATGTTTACCTTTGGCGGCAGTTCCGCAAATGTACTCGATTAACTCACGTATTTTTAAAGGTTAAAAGACCGGGTCGGTCAGTTTCTTTTTTGATTTCTCGGGCGGCGCGGATCACCTCCTCGTCGGAGTTCTCTGTGTCGACTAAATCATTTTCCTTCTGGGGATGATTCTATTCACCCCATAGTTCTCTTTTCCCTTTCGTTTTCCTTCTCCTGGTGATTCTCTCTCAATCAAGAATCTCTCCACCTGGGAAGATCGCACTCACACATGCAGACGCGGATGTTGCCGTCTGTGGGATCGTCAGAATTTTCACACTTCTGTTGCGTTGCTTATGCAAACATTCGAGTGTGTGATTTACTTTAGGCGATTCTGGGATCGTGAATATCATCGTTTTTACTTTGCCCTATGGGAACAGCGTTTTCGTTTTTTGTTGTTTCTCCGCAATGGCCTTTGTTTAGGCGAAGAGCATTGCGTCAGGGACAAAAGGTATTGCCGAAGGATTGTTTTCCGACAATTGGCTTATCGCCAGGGATTTTATGTTTGTCGACATCTGGCGCAGCTGTGCCAACCCCTTGTGTTTACGCAGCTAATGGTTCGGTACATAATCTTTATACTGGGTCGTGTCCTTCGATCGCCGTGCAGGCGTAGGGAACTTGTTCGGGACTTGTGGCCCACGTATCTGTGGATACGTGGGGTTGTTGACACCAGTATGTATGTCACCTTTGGTCGGGTAAAAAGGGGGACTTTGGGGATACATGTCTGTGGGCACGTGCAGTTTGGTTATAGGTGAGTATGTTCCTTGCTGGAACGAAGATATCCCAGCCTATGGTGATTTGTGCGGTTCGTGGAGTTTGGTTATAGATGAGTATGTTCCTTGGTGGAACGAAGACATCTCAGCCTATAGTGATTTGAGCGGTTCGTGGAATCCCCACAACTGCAATACCTCGACCTGGATAAATGAATTTTTGAACTGAATGTGAATACGCAGTTATTTACGAAAAACAAAAACAACGATAAAAGTCAGCCAGGAGTAAGCGCAGGACCAGACCCTCGGATAAAGCACCATTAAAGGGCCTGCTCATACACAATCAGCACCGCTCCCCAGCAAGCTGCGCTGATCGCAACCGCTCAAGTTATCGTGACGTCGGGGTGCCAACCGAGGATTGAAATCCGTGCCTTGGTGGACCCGAGTTCCAGCATCACCTTCATCTCGGAGTCGCTCGCGCAAAGGTTGCACCTACGGCGCCTAGCACCATTCGTCGCCACCTACGGTTTCGGGGCACTCGTAGTCTTACCACAAGGACGCAAGCGACAATCGCCATCGCTCCTCGCCTCCACAGCTCCCAACAGTGTACACTGGGGCCCTCCACCCCCCCCCCCCCCCCCCCTGTACACGCGACCATCAGAACCAATTACCAGGGATCTCTCGTTTGTGGCGGATCTGGGCCTTGCCGATCCGCACATCGCCTCCGCCGACAAGGTGGACATTATCATTGGGGCAGACCTCTACCCCGCCCTCATCCTCGAAGGTTTAAGGGATGACCAACGTTCCGACCTCCTCGCGCAGGCTAAATTGGGATGGGTGCTAACAGGCGCAGCACCCACCACGCCACCCAGCTCCGGCGTGACGAGACCTGTCACCAGCCACTGATCGTGGGTTGCGAATTTACAACTCCAACCCGGATGAATTGGTCGAGCTTGCGACTGCAGGTGGCAACCCCTCTAGGCAAATGGAAAGGAGGTCTCATCGGCATGGACCCCGGGGGCCCCACACGAGAACCACCGAACACCTGCGCGACTCAATCGGCAGACATACCCCACGCCTGCTGAACCACCGCAAGGGCAAGGGGCAATCGAACAACCAGGAGCTTGCCCACCCAAAGGCAACAAGGCCGACCACCAAATCCCAAAGAAACTCCACGTCAACCATTCAGGAAACTCACCAACGCACCTGCCCAACCCCAAAACGGAACATCGGTGATAAGTCTGGTCGCCACTCAAACGCTTCAAGGCACCCCACAACACCCAGAACACCAGGTGGCCAAGCTCCTGCCCAAGACCACCACTACCGAGGCCAACTGCCACCACATGTAGCCACCACAATAGCGATAAGAGTGCGCAAAGCGGGCGGTGCTCCCGAGCAACCAGCATAGCTGGAACCCCAACCAGAGAGGGCGCCTCTCAGTGCACCAACAGATGCTGTGCTCCAACGACCCGGGGAGGCACTTCGTTCGTGGCTGCCATTTCACCAGGACACGCGGGCAGTGTCAGGGACGACACCGCACCCGGCTCCAGGCAGGTGCGGCCTCAGACACCAATGACCGCATCCCGCTGGCCACTTATTTCGGCCGGGCGCAGCACCTATCACTTCATCTGGTCCCGGGGCAGCGAGACCCATCACCAGCCATCACGTGGTCAATGATCGTGGATTGAGGCCTTACAACTCCAAACCTGATCAATTGGTCCGTTCCACGACCACAAAACGCAATGGACCCCAGCGATGGGAAGGAAGCTCCCATCGTCATCGGCCCTACGGGCCATCCCAGACCCCCATGCCTTCAGCGCTCCTCGTGCCGAGCGACCTCCCCCCAACTTCCCATCCACATAAAAACAAACATCAACTTCATGTCACGTCCAAACCACTGCACTAGACAACAATGCCAAACAGCAACACCCAACAGACTCCTCCCGCAACACCACCATTCTCGGCGGGCAAAGACCAGACGCCTTCAGCCACTACTAGCGAAGAAACGAAACCTAACGATAAGACGACTGGAAGACAAACCTACGTAATCAAGCGGCGACAGCTGCGGTACTGAATGCCAAAAGACGACAAGGCAATTACATCGCCATATACCGTATCCACCAGAATTCTACCAAAATTCAAAGGGACCTTTTCCAACGACAACAAGCAATCTAATCGAAGAAGGAACACGATACCCGCTGCAACTCAGAATCACCGAACGTCAACACCATCACTACAACAGATACCTTAGGCAGCCAAGCGGACTAGACCGAGCGCTGGAGAATGACCCTGATGAGGAATACGGACCATCTCATCGCACCCTGACCATCAAGAAGCGCTACAGCGCCCGATGGTTGCTGAAGTCTTACACAACTTTACTCCAGCCGCACTTCAAGAACTGGCTCTTGAACGTAATTTCGTCGAAATCCTCCGACCAAGAAATTAGTCCCTGGTGGAATGGCCCGTCAAAATGATGTCATCGAAACTTTACTCAAGCCACAATTAGGATGGCTACCCAAAGATCTTGTCCGTGTCACTCAACATCCCGAACCTGATGCAGGACTTTGCCAGACCAGAGGAAGACCCCCAGTCAACGATACGTGCACGAAGAAATCCCATGTGATCACACAACAACCAAGGGATCAGTTGAGTCGACAACCTCCAGTAGACCACACGCCACCGGTACCAAGCACACCTCCGGCCCCTGGCCCTCTTCCCCGGGAACAAAACGGTTCGCTAATGATTGGCGAAGGCAGGCGGAATGTTGCGGATTTGCAAAAAAAAATATAGCGGGAGAATCTAGTATGCTCACCGTCTAGTACACTCACCACGCAGCTAATTCATCAGATGCCTGTCAGCCGCCAGCTGACATTGCATCATCACCTAGGGGCGGCATCCGACGGTCACCTTTTTCAAATGGAACCAACGGTCTTTTTAGTCAGTGATCATCAGCCCTTCATCGGGGACGCAGTCAATTCATATTAAATAAATTACACCAATAAAAGTCATTCCAAGCCTAATAAGCCTGTGTTGTTCGTTATTAACGGTTTTCATCAACCTGCTTGCACCACTTAATCGCTTGGCGTCTTCTACCACTCCTCCTCCAGCAACTTGGCCGTCCGTTCGCCACCAATTTATTTATTTTATTTCATTTTATTATATTTTTTTATGTTTAATGGTCTTGTTATTTTTTGGTTATATATGCATATATATACACATATACACGAGTGTATGTTATACATTCTGTCAAATGTCTACCCGGAATTTCTCATTTAAAATACCCGCGTAAGCCTTTCGCAAATTTCTTTTTACCAGCAGGTTGGCACCACTGCGAGACATAATGACGTCAAGTTTGAGGGTTATCTGTCAATTAATTTCTCTACAACTGCTGATTTTGTGGGTTCACCTCAAATAGGTTTTTCGATTTTTATACTGGATAATTTGGTTAGGCAAAGAGCTTGGATTAAATTTTGTATTTCAAACGAAATTTCTTATGCATGATGGTTGAAAATGTCGGTTAAGACGTATGGCAACTCAGTTCTATCGAAAACACAAGTGTATGAGTGGTACAAAGTATTCAAAAGTGGTCGTCAAGATGTTAATGATTTGCCTCGCGCGAGCGCTCCACGAACAGCTGTGACTTAGGAAAACATCCCTAAAGTGAAGGAATTGGTGATTGAAAATTGTCGTTATAGCTTGAGAGAGCAAGCAAAAATGCTAAACATTTCACACAAATCAGTTCGTAAGGTTTTGGTCGATATTTTGTAGATGAGACGCGTCGCAGCAAGGCTTGTTCTAAAAGATCTGAATTTTTTTCAAAAAAGTATCGGAGACATGTTTTCTAGAACGGTCAATGACTCTACATTTATGCAACTCATCATAACTGACAAGACATGGGTTTACGGATATGGCAAACAAGTCAACAATCATCCGAATAGCGCTACAAAAACGAACCGAAGCCGAAAAAAACACGACGAAATCGATCGAAACTAAATGTCATGCTCACCGTTTTCTTCGATTACCGTAGTCACGCTATGAATTCTTTCCGCAATGTCAAACAGTGAGTAAGGAATATTAAGGCGTTATGAAGCGTTTGCGGAGTATCCGTCAAAAGAGGCCGGATTAACAAAAGACAAATCTTGGATTTTGCACCACGATAATGCATCATCTCACAAAGCTACTATTGTGAGCGAGTTTTTGACCAAAAGCTCAACTAATATGATTGTTGAGGACAATCTGTGTGGGGAAGTAAAATTTGTTTCGCTTACCTCCTTTTGTGTGCTTTCACTAACCGGTGGGTCGTCTCCCTTTATTGATGCTCTTCTGCGGGGCCGCTTTTGGGGTGACGTGTGCCCTCGCAACTTCCTCCTTTTGTGCTTTCTAAGTCAGGGCTCGGTATCCGCGATCTCTTCTGGTAGGGAATGGCGGAGCTTAATCTGTCAAGGGGGGGGGGGGGGATTATCTTTGTTGTGCGTTTGGTTACTTCCCACCGGGGAGGGTGTTCCGTTGGCAAAGGAAATGCTGGGCTTCTATTTTCCCTTTTTTTTAGTCTCTTCTTTATTTTTCCTTTTTAGGTTATTTTGACTCGGTATCGGACCAGGGGTCTGGCCTTTCAGAACTTTACTAATTATGAATTTATATTCTAGTGGCCAGCGGTTCGGCCTCTGGAGATCTACTAATGGCGAAATCGAAAATTACTGCCCTTTTATTGTTTTTTCAGTTGAGAATTGTCAACTATTTTAGTGTCAAAATTCCAAGAAGCACACATAAGACTTCGTGTGCTTCAATTGGAATTTTGTTCTAGTAATTGTTTAAGGGTTAGGTTGGATAGGTTCTTGGAAGGGGAATCATGAAATGCGTTCTGAATTAAGCATTTCATGATGTCAAGATTTTGGGAATTGAGTCAATATGCGACGAATTAACTTTTGGTTTAATTCGTTGCTCATGTGACTCAATATGGAATTTGGATGTAGGTTAATGGTGATATTGGGGATTTGGATGTAAGTTAATGATAATATTGGGGATTTGGATAGGAGTAGCGATTTAGGATCGCTACATGATCAAACAAGCACCGTATTCACTAGATATGGCCTCCTGTTACTTTTTCTGGTTCCCAAACTTAAATTGCCACTTCGTGGACCATATTTCGAGTCCATTGAAGCCATAAGAGAAAAATCGAAGAAGAAACTAAAATAGATCCTGGCCACGGCTTGTAAAATGTGTATGGATAATTAAATTAGTCGTTGGCATAAGTGTGTTGCCTCGGAAGGGGCCTACTTTGAAGGCGATAAAATAAGTTGGGGTGATTTATTCAAATTTGTTTTATTCAGAAATTCTGGGTAAACATTCGACAGAATAGATTCCACTATATTTCTTTTTGCCAAAAGCAGACCATTTCTTTCAATAATGGAAAACTTTATTCAATTCCCTTTTGTGTAACCCAATGTCCCGTCTAAGGATGTCCTGAAAAGGATTGTTTCCGTTTTTTAAAGTTAATTTGTCACAGTATTTTTTGATTCTGTTGAAATCATTCTATAAGAGTGTGTTGACATCTCAATTTTAACACTAAATTTGTACACCACCATTATGTCAACATATGCGATAGCTTGAGTGAGAGAATCCACTAACTCACTAGAATAAATGTTAAAGAGAATGGGTGTATTGACTGCATCCTGTTGTAGGCCGTTTTTATTGATAAAAGTTTTGTTAGAAAATGTGAAGCCGTATTTCACGACAAATTGTTTCTTCGCAATCATGCCACATGCGATGTGGCTATATTCGCAGGCATGCCATGATTATTTAACTTATAGGTAAGTCCTTCTAGCCAAACGCTGTCAAAGGCCTTTTCCAAATCAACTAAACATGCGTCGGAATACTACCTCTTTGCTTTACTCCACTCCGTTTTTCCTCATTCTGATTCGGCGTTTCGTTTCCGTCCGTTCCATAGCCTCGAATTTTTTACTCCTCATGGTCTCCGGTTTTCCAGTACTTTCTAGAATAGTCTAGTACTTTGATTTGGTGACCTGCCAGATATCACAGCTGATTGTCATATGCGTCACACTACCCTCCGCCTATATTAGTTCGTCCCGAACTAAATTCACTGGTCTTCTGGGTTAACAAAAAAAGTCGCCAGTCGGTCACGATGTACCACTTTCATCTTGGTGGTCTTCGCTGAATCCTATAGACAACGTCGTTAATTCTTGTGAGAATCTTATACGGCTCTTCCCAATGTTGCTGCAACTTCGGAGACCTTCCTTTTAGCCGATGAGGGTTATAAAGCCACACATTATCGGCTGCATTAAATCCGGATGCGTTGGCTCGAACGTCGTACCTTGTTTTCATCCTGTCACTTTATACCTTGATTTGCTTTCGAACCAAATGATGAATCTCATCGAGGCGATTTCTCCATTCGGCTACGTAGTCTTCAGTCTTATCTACTGCGTCTGGAGGTATTCCGAATCGCAGATCGGCTGCTAATCGTATCTCTCGTCCAAATATAATTCTTGCTGGAAAATGCCCTGTCGTATTGTAGCGTCTCTAACAGATACACACACAATACACAAGCAAATAGTGAAGAACGCCGAACGAAAATCGAATGAGAAAATGCATCAGAGCCGTATACCATAGCGATAACATAACAATTCACATCAGTTGAATATACTTGAGTTTAAAAATCGAATTCTAAACACGGCCAGTAGCCTGATGGGTTGTGCTTTGGCTCAATTTTTTGTGATTCTAACTGTCATAGCGTCAGTTCGAATCACACGTTCTTCACTATTATCTCAAACGCTATAGTATCGTGATTAGCCGATCTATAACTCATGAGAAAGGTTTGTACATATTTGTCCCAATCTCGTTGGTGATCACTAACGACCTTCGATAAACGCTCTTTTATTGTTCGGTTGAACCTTTCGACCATTCCGTCTGACTGCAGATGTAAGGGTGCGGTCATAGTTTTCCACACGCCCAGTCCCATACAGACGCGTTGAAATATTCGTGTGATTCGAAGTGTCGGCCCTGATCGGAAAGCAGCTCACAGGGAACTCCATATCTGCTGATCGAATTATTGATAAGCTGCTCAATGACGGTTGGTGCTTCTTGGTTTGGAATCGGAAGGAGTTCCACCCACTTTCTGAAGTAATCCATGATGACCGATATGTATTTGTTGTTGTCGTTGGTTTTTGGAAATGGTCCTGAGATATCAATCGCAATTCGCTCGAAAGGGGTGTGGTGGTTCCTTTGAATGCCACTGCTTACCTTCCCGTTAACCATCCAGGTAACTGCTCTCTACAGCAGCAAAACACATAAAAGCATGTACTTACCTTTACATAGTTGTACTATAAAGACCTGAAACGCTGTAAATTCACAATATTCGCTGATGCAAAATCCATCAGCACCAAACAGACATGTTCCTTATAAGCAAGTTGGTTGTGTCACCAAACAACCAACAAGATCCAAACCAATTCATTACACATGTCTCCGAACAAATTCAGTTGCACACATGCAAGAGATATGTCTTCCTTTTCTTGTTGACCTACAAGCACATCGGTCGGTAAACCGATCGACAAGCATCAACATCCAATAAGCATTACCCTCAGGGGCATGCCTGCATGTAACGCAGCATACTCCTGGGAATCCAATTCGGTTACAACATTACGTAACCGATATGAATCCTCAAACTTGCCCATGCACACAGAAAGAAAATATTTTTACCCACACATCTGCATGGCAAGTCATATTAGAGGACGCCAGCAACGTGCGCCCGATCGTCATGGGTCCCTTACGCGGTACCAATCGGATAAACATTTCCTTTTATGGAATTATTTTATCTACGGTCCGCTTGCTCGTGCACAGCATGAGCGTGCGAGGTAACCGCATCTGTGGGTGTGCACATCCTCTCTGTGATCATCATCTAAGATCATCCCTTATATGGTCACCGACGAGGGATGGAATTTGATATTCTGTCGTTTCGTTGACAATCTTCAATCGCATTACTGATTCCGTGGAGGCGAGTCGTACCTCCACGTTAAATAAATTAGAGTCGTTATTCAACTACTGTCGGGAGGAGTCGAGATTTAACCGCCACCAAGTACGGATGCGTAGCAAATAAGGTGTAGTGCAAAGTATCGGTGGACACAACTAACAGTTGATTATTGAATTAAGCTTAACTTTACGTTGTATATAACAGAAGTGATGTCTAATTAGTGAACTAAGCTTACCTTATATTTGTTTTCGAATCAGTGGACTAAACTAACAGTTGATTTTTGTATTAAGTTGGATTGTGGTGTACGTATACAGAATAAAGATAAGGAAAAGAAAGAGAGTTGTTTTCATTATTTAGTGAACCTGTGCCCTAGCAGCACATAACTAGAAGACTGGGTATACGATAATGAGTCCAAACTAGCGACTGAACGTAAGAATGCTGCATACCGGGCAATGCAGCAGTCTGTGGCGGTTCCGCCAAATCCCACGGTTCACCTTCCTGAAAAACCCCCATCCATACAACCCAATCTGCATAAGCTTTCGATAATGCAATCGCATTAGCATCTTAAAGGCTTCACGCATTATATAGATCAAATCCATAATCCAAAAAGTCCCTGTGAAAGAAAACTTACCTTCATGCATCGCTTCGCATATAATTTCCTGTAAGAATTTCTTTCTACCTATTCAAGAAGCCCAGGCAGATTTCATTTTTCCATATCTGAAACATTTCCTTTTACAAGGACAATTGATGCTTTCAACGTGCTAGATAAAATTCCTAAAAATAGTTCCTCAATGTCCATATGCACCATAAATACACAACATTCGGCACCCATTGTTATCAATTGAAATGCAACGACGGACGGCTTGTTTTTACAGCTGCAGCAAGTCGACCAGCGATTCGTTGTTCTATAGACAAACAATCTTGAATTTCTTTCCCTGTCGCAACTAATTACCCGGCATATACAAATGTGAGCAAGGGATTCGTTTTGGGCACCGACCTAAGATACGATATACAATTCTCATTGTATAAAGTATTGAAATACATTAGCACCTCTTTCGAATGGTTATTCGTATATTTACACAAGGACATCATCCATCAAATACTTTTATGATACCCTAGTCCCATCTTTTCTTTTGTCACATTTCTTCGCTGTATCGTCGTCTATTTACTTAGACGCGATACACTCCATAGACGACGATCTTTTCGATCCCTTTGTTTTTCCTGCCTGTCTCCTTCGTTTACCCATTGCCCTCGAGCACGTGTAAACCCCTCAGATCTGAACGATCGCACACATACCACCATGACCTTTATTACAAGATCTGGTTTCCTATACCACCAAGAGAGACTTTACGTTTCTCTGGTGGTAGGTAAAAACGATATCCTTATTGGAGAGGATATCAGTGAGTCGCATTACAACCATCAAAGCGGACAGGTCGTCCGCCATCCACCGTACCGGCGCCGGTACGGTGTGAAACAAAAACATCGAGTTCGAGTCGAAGCGTATCGGGTCGTACCAACTAATATAATGTAATTCAGGTAGAGTACACGGTCTAACGTTTTTTTTTTTTGTGATCAAAATTAAATACCTAAAATTTGTTGTGAATAAAAAAGAACGTAAAATAAAACCAATCATAATAGACAATCAGAGCGTTTGACTTCCATTTCCTGTTGTGGACGCTGCGTCGTCGATTTCTGTTTGCGTTTTTCCTACTGTGTCCGACGGAACAATCACAATTGGTGGATTACGATAGTGGAAGTAGTGGATGGATGGTAGAATCCGCGTCCATGCCGACGCACAGACCATATATCACCACAAGTCTCAAAAGACGCGGGTACGCGAGGAGAAATACAAAGAGCTCAGACAAAAGAAAACTGCGTCAGAAAAAAACCTTATATGTGAAATAGTGAAAAGTAGAGAACGAGTATGACGCGGTACACACCACGCCGCATTTACTGCAAGGATAAAGAGGGTAATCTGATCACCGATCCTGAAGGCATTCTAGAGCGATGGGAAGTGTACTTCAATGAATTGCTAAATGGTCAGCTCACAGAAGAATTGGAGGCTCCATCAATGCAAATTCAATACCAAGTGCTGCCGCCACCAACCATTGAGGAAACATTAAAAGCCATAAGACAGCTCGAATCAAATAAAGCCTCCGGAGCTGATGTCGTACCAGTTGAGCTGATCAGACAACGAGGGACAGCGTTACATCACACAATTCATGAGATCGTGGTGCACGTATGCGAGCAAGAGGAGACGCCGGAAGATTGGCGTCGTGGAATAATTTGCCCCATACATAAGAAGGGATATATATCAGTGTGCAGCAACTATAGGGGTATAACATTGCTGAGTACCGCTCATAAGATACTCTCCTATATCCTACAAGACCGGATAGATCCAGACGCTAAAGCCATCATTGGTCAATATCAGTGTGGCTTCATCCCAGGCAAATCAGCGATTGATCAGATATTCACCCTTAGGCAGGCGATGGAAAAATGTCAGGAATTTAAGATTCCATTATATCATCTATTTATAGACTTTAAGGGCGCCTACGACAGCATAGCCAGGGTAGAACTATATAGTGCCATGAGAGGGTTCGGCATTCCAAATTGATACGGATTTGTAGGTTGACTACGACCAACATAACAGATCAAGTAAAAAGTGTGGGATTGCTGTCCAAACCAATAAACACCTTTAATGGACTCCGAGAAGGGGACAGTCTGGCCTGCCTCCCCTTCAACCTGGCGTGGGAGAAAGCAATCCGTGACTCTGATGTCGCAACTAGAGGGACTATTGTCACCAAGTCCAGCAAGATGACATCGACATCATCGGTAGTTCCGATTTGGCTGTACGGCACTCCTTCACCCAGATCGAGCAGGCGGCACAAAAACTGGGTTTGGGAAAAACTAAGTACATGGTGGAAAATTCTGCGAACAGAAGACCTAACGTCGGTCAAAATATCAGGGTAGCGGAGCACGAATTTGAAGTAGTGCAATCCTTTAGCTACCTTGAGTCAATAGTATCAGCCGGTAACAATATGGAAGAAAAAATACGCGAACGGAGGACGTGATGATGATGATGATGATGGTTCAAAGCTAAGTAATCGAAATAGTTATCAGAAAACTGAAAACAAAAATGAAGAAAGGCGCAAAAGTAGACACTAGAAAAACCATTTGAAGGTATTTGTCTATTAACTTTTACTAAATTATACACAAAATAAAGTTCTTTAAAAATAATCATGAAGAATGAATGTTAGTTAGAATGTACAGTTTGATTGTATAGGTTTTATATTGTTTAGTTTTTAAACTCGTTAATATTAGATGTGAAATTAAAACAAGATGGACTTAGTTGTTAATAATGATATACCAGTTCGCCTTTGTTTATATTATTTGGTTTGCTCAGCTGTGGTTGTGCCACGCGAGCCTCTTCATTGCCCTTTCATCTTCGTCTCTTTTTCCCCCCTGGTATTTCGATCTGACTAATTGTTTGATTCGAATATTGTGCGCATCAATCACATACTGAATTTTAATAGGAATGACGCAACAGTTGAGCTACTTTTGCGGCTGGAATCGAGATTGATGTAGAATAATTATATTTTAAACCGGCAACAGATAAATTGATTCGCATTTCAGAGAAACGAGTTTGTTCTCTACTCAGGATTTAAGACAGATGGACTAATGAAAGGTTTATGTCTAAATAATGGCTGTAGGACAAATACCAAATGGCACGAATTGAAATGTATTGTAAATGTTATGAATGAAAAGAATGAAGTGGTTACGAAGCTTCCATCAGTGCGATTATCGAGTGCCCGTAGGTCATCAATCAGTGGAATGGGAGCTCGACTGAACACCCCAGGCTTTTTGTAAATTAATTTAATGTTCCGCTGAATGGAGAAATCTAAATTGTATTTTTCTGTTGTTTGGTGAATTTGAATAACAATTTTCTAATGAATTGTTATGGGTTGTCCCGGCGTATTCAGTACACTCGTGTTCTGCTATGATGGTATAATGAGCATAAACAAGGTGACAATACTAGTCTGTATCATTTGGTGCATCAACAACAAAACAGAAAACGTTGGTTGTCATCGATTTTTTTTTTCATTTTTTGTAGTAAATTAAATGTAGAATATATTCCCAAATCTTTTGTTTAAATATAATTTTTTTGAAGCTTTGAAGAAAAGCGAGACCCACCGTTTTAGTCGAAAATTGAAATCCAGCGAAATCCCCCCCCCCCCCCCCCCCCCCCCACAATCAAGATGATATTACTATTACTATTTACTATTTATTGGCCAGTAGGAACCCGGAAGTTCATGACCACTCTCCATCCACGCTTGACCAGCCGATCCGATCCCTCGAGGTCAAACCTAACATTGTCCTCCCATCTCCGTCGCGGCCGCCCTGTCGGTCTCTTTCCCGTTTGTCTACCGTCAAGAATTCACAATCAAGATGATATATTGTTGCGAGCTTAGGGTTCGCTGGATTAATTATTTTTAATAAATAAGAGCCGTTAAATCGATTCTCTTTGCAAACACTTTATTAGTCCGTTAATAACAACCGTTACTTGATATTTCGCTTCTTTACTTATCGTGTCTTTGACTGCTTACTGCTTACTTCTTACTTTTTACTTATCTTCCTTATCTGCGTGCGACGTATTTATACCGTTTCCTCATTCTGATTCGGCGTTTCGTTTTCGTCCGTTCCATAGCGTCGAATTTTCCACTGCTCATAGCCTCCAGTTTTCCAGTATTTTCTAGAATATTCTAGTACTTTGTTTTGGACTTTCTAGAATATTCTAGTACTGATTGTCATATGCGTCACACTACCCTACGCCTAGATTAGTCGTCCCGTTCTAAGTTCACTGGTCTTCTGGCTTAACAAAAAGTTGCCAGTCGGTCACGATGCACCACTTTCATCTTGGCGTTCGGTCTTCGCTGAATCCTATAGACAACGTCGTTAATTCTTGTGAGAATCTTATACGGTCCTTCCTTCGGAGACCTTCCTTTTTGCCGATGAGGGTTACAAAGCCACACTTTATCGCCTGCATTAAATCCGGATGCGTTGGCTCGAACATCGTACCTTGTTTTCATCCTGTCACTTGATACCTTGATTTGCTTTCGAACCAAATGATGAATCTCATCGAGGCGATTTCTCCATTCGGCTACGTAGTCTTCAGTCTTATCTATGGCGTCTGGAGGTATTCTGAATCGCAGATCGGCTGGTAATCGTATCTCTCGTCCAAATATAATTCTTGCTGGAGAATGGCCTGTCGTGTCGTGATTAGCTGATCTATAACTCAGGAGAAAGGTTTGCACATATTTGTCCCAATCTCGTTGGTGATCACTAACGACCTTCGATAAATGCTCTTTTACTGTTCGGTTGAACCTTTCGACCATTCCGCCTGACCGCGGATGTAAGGGTGTGGTCCTAGTTTTCCTTATGCCCAGTGCCGCACAGATGCCTTGAAATATCTGATTCGATTTCGGTCTTGATCGGAATGAAGCTCACAAGGAACTCCATATCTGCTGATCCAATTATTGATAAGCTGCTCAATAACGGTAGTTGCTCCTCGGTTTGGAATTGGAAGGACTTCCACCCACTAGCTGAAGTAATTCATAATAACCAACATGTATTTGTTGTTGTGGTTGGTTTTTGGGAATAGTTCCTGAGATATCAATCGCCATTCGCTCGAAAGGGGCACCCACGTTGTACTGCTTCATAGCGCTTCTTGGTTTTGCTGTTGGTCCTTTGGTCGTAATGCAAGTTGTGCACTTCCTACACCAAGGCGTCATCTCTCATGTGAAGCCATTAGAATCGAAATCGTAATTTTGAAAGTGTCTTATTAACTCCCAGATGTCCACCGGAGGCCCCGTCATGCATTTCTGTTAGTACATCCTTCACTTTTGATGGTGGGACTAGAATCTGCATTCTATGGGATTTTCCTTCCGCGGCTTCCCATTTACGCTTTAGGATTCCATCTTCCACCAGCAAGGAATTCCATTGTGCGCAATATGCTTTAAATGTTCCACTCTTGTCGGAAATATTGTTCCAAGTTGGCCGTTCGTTCTTTTCTTTGTGTTCCAGGATTAGCGACATAGCATCACTCGTCCACCCATCTAGTACTTCTACTTGTACCTTTCGGAGGTCGTACGCCTCTTGTTTTAAACGATCAATTTCTACTTCCGAATCCTGAAGGCGACGCTTCAGGGTCAAAATTTCAGCTTGCCTCTCTGCTAGATCAGTTGATAAGCGATTGTTCTCCTCAATGACCTTTTCTCGGCTGGTCTTAAGAGCAATTATCTGGTGATGCCAGGATTTACATTCGGTCGTGGTGCTGTCTAAGTCTGAATCACGCTGAAAGCTTCTCTTGTGATTACCGCATGAACAACAATTCTCAATTGATGTTTCATTCATTCGTGAAGTGTTGGAGATGTGGCCGACTTCGCCGCATGTCCAACACTTCATATCAGGTCTCGGGATTCTCCGTTGTACATGCCCGATTCTTTGGCAGGAGCATTCCTGGACGGACATTTATCGGCCTCTATATGTACTCCTGGTAGCCAGTTTAGCAGATTCATATGCCAATGCGAACGCCACTATTTCATCAGTCATCTTCTTTCCTACCAAACGAACGGCTGGTTCAAGTACCGATCTTGGAGTGCATTTATAAATGCATCCATTGCTACCTCGTTCAGAAATTCCTTAGTCATATTTGAATAAGACCAGTTTGCCAATCACTCAATGTCTGCCTCCAACTGTTGAAGATTTTCTCCAGGTTTCTGCGTTTTGCTCCGCAGTTGCATGCGGTAGACCTGCTGCATGTGGTTGTCTCCATACCTAGCTTCAAGGCCGTCTCTTACCGCTTGGAAATCTGTTTGCTTCTCTGCGGGTATGGTTTGTAGCAATTCTGCAGCCGCCCCGCGGAGTGACAAGATTTGTGATGTTGACTTCTGATCACCCGACCACTTATTATAATTGGCCCCAGCGTCAAACTGACGTATATATACGGAAAAGGGTCCCGTTCCATCGAAGGTTGGCGGTTGTATCCTTGTATCTTTGTAGTCATGTTGATTGCTAGGCGATGTCTTATTTCTCTCAACACACTCAAGTCTCTTCTCGATTCGAGTTATTTCATCGGTGACTTTCTTAAATTCAGCTTCGTTTTTTAGATCCATTTCTTCCTTAAAGTGTTGGAAATTACATTTCATCCACTGCGTTTGGGCATCCAATTTTGCATTCAGATCTGCAGCTTGTGCGTCGAATTTTGAATTTTGGGCATCCAACTTTGCATTAACATCTGCAGCTTGCGCGTCCAATTTTGTATTAATATCAGGAGCTTGCGCGTCCAATTTTGTCATCATCATCCTGAACATCTCCGAAATGTCCAACTGTGGCGAACTCTTCACTGTTACATTGCCACCATCTTGACTCGCTGTTTCTTCTCCATCCGGACAGTCTGGCCCAATCGTAAAAACATATGTGTCGACATCAGTACCGTCTTCCTCCATTGCTGCTTGCAGATGCTGTCAACGAATTTGCTTCTGTCCTCTGCTATCCAGATTTCGGTCCTGAGGTTCCTTCTTAAACTCAGGAACGCGAAGATCTTCCAAATGTCGATCTGACATAGTCACAACACACTTTCACAGACTTGTTTACTTCACCAATAATTAATCTCACTTCTGACACCAATTGTAGCGAGCTTAGGGTTCGCTGGATTAATTATTTTTAATAAATAAGAGCCATTAAATCGATTTTGAATTAATGTAACACTTTATTAGTCCGTTAATAACAACCGTTACTTTTACCGTACACTTAACGATTTCTTGACTTATCGCTTCCGTACTTATCGCGACTTTTACTGCTTACTTCTTACTTCTACTCGATCTGCGTGCGACGTTTCCTCATTCTGATTCGGCGTTTCGTTTTCGCCCGTTCCATAACCTCGAATTTTCTACTGTTCATAGTCTCCAGTTTTCCAGTACTTTCTAGAATATTCTAGTACTGATTGTCATATGCGTCACAATATTTTGCAATGTATCTATATGTTTCGTCTTCATTCGTCATGTCTTCTGCATGGTGGATGCATTTATAAAGTTTCAATTTTGTATTAAATAATTTGATTAGCTTTTGTTGTACCTTGTTATATACATGGTCAGAAAGTTCTGAAAAAATCCCTATTTTCCCTGATTTTAGAAATCTGCGAAATATATCAATCATGAAGTTGTTTTCAATGTCATTTGTACTTATGTAAATGTTTCGTTTGTATTTTATAACTTCGATTTCTTTTGTTTTACTATGTATCAAAATAATTTGTGAAGGGAATTGTTTCTGCGTCGAGCTTCCTCGACGAGACAGCAAAATATATTTGGCGTTGGAAGCCAGCAAAAATCCATTAATCCGTGGTCGTTATTCACTCGACCAGACATATAAGAAGAAAAAAAAACAAATAAAAAAGAGTTTTTTATCTTAACTGTAAACACCGTGTTTATTTTAACATTTCGATACAATAACCTTTAACCGAACAAAAGACGAATTTAACATTTTCACGGCACCTCGATTGTCACAATGTAAAAAACATACTGTTAAAAAGAACAAAAAGGAAACTCAAAAATAAGATAAAAGTCTTGTTGTAATATCTCGGTGCCGAACGAGGAATGTCGTCGGTCGAGATCGTTGAGCTTCCGCCGACCGAGGAATGTCGTCAGGGAAGCGTTGTGTTGAAACACTGCTCGAAGATGCGCCAATGTGATTTATCCGGCTCAAAGGACCAGAAAATGTTATGAGTGCACTTTCGTAATTGATCGAACACTTTTATTTTGGTAGATCGGTTTCTTCCTTTACTATAGAGTGATCGGGTCGGCGATTTGTTCTTTCAATTCCTTGGAGGTGGCAATGATCTCGTCCGCCCTCTTCTGGTGGCACCGGTTCTAATATAAGATCACGATCGGCCGCTTGCCCCGCACAACTTTGTTCAAGTGGCTCCTCATTCTCATTGAGCGATTCACCTAAAAAAGGTGATTCAGAAAACAAATATTTAAGAGGTAATCTATAGCTGGCATGGAATGAAGGATATAGCGTTTTGTCTCTGCCCAGCAACTTCGCCTCTTGGTCTGGGGGAACATTTTCCTTATTATCGAGAAGACATGAAGTTGAGTCGTTAGCTTGTAAACTATGATCACATGCAATCCCCTCTAACAAGATCGGAGTAATTTCGGCACTGTTAAGCAACTCATCGGACGGGTTGTCTACCAAAGCTTCTTTGTCATTATTATCATTAAACCCAGGAACCACTGCACCTGGTCTCTCTCGGCTGTCGTCTACTACATCGGAAAATTCAAATTTGTCTTTTGCCTTTTGGCATTCGTCGGAATCAAATATTAAATTTAAACCTAACTCATGGATAGCACTGGCGTTTAAGCGTCGTTTTATTTGACTTACTTGGCTTGTGGGAGTGGAACACTTCGCTGAGAAGTCAACTGCAATATTCTTGGAATTCTTCTTGACCATAGCTGCATCGATTGTTCCCTTCTTCACTGTTAATAAACCGGGTTCGTCGGTACCGTCAACCGGTTCTAATGTGTTGTTTAGATCAATGTTGATGTCCTCATTAAGAAGGGATGTTTCACAGTCGTTATCCCTAGTAATTTCAGTCGTCCTTGATTTGTGTCGAGGTGGCTGGCGGTTGTCGATCTACTTTCCGTGTCTAATTCTGATGATATTTTCTCTGAACTGTCTTTACAGTTGTCGTGTGTTGATTCCCTTAGAGGACTTCACGCCATTGGCCGCCGATGGACGGTCACAACGAGCAATGGCTATTTTGTATCGTTTGAATGCTGTACAATTAAGTGAATTAATTGATCCTATCACCGGCAGAATAGCATAATGGGGCAAAAATTTCGATAAATCTCACTCCAACCAAATTGCAGTAGATTACGAATGCAATAATTTCGTTATGTCATGAACGACTGTTCTCGTTTCACTTTTCGTAAGTCGGTATCACATGCAATTATTTATAAATTTGCACTTTCGTAATTGATCGAACACTTTTATTTTGGCAACTCTTTGACACTTTGGTTTTGAAAACAAATGTTCATAATATTATTTTCACAACTGCGAGGTTTACTTTGACCATTGTTCTCTTCCGCTATTATTGTGTACCTTTTGGTTTTTGCTGCCAGGTTCAGGTACACAACTGGATTGTTGCAATTACGGCGCAGAGAGCACGACTACGCGAAACGTTTTCGATTGATTGATGAATCTTCGTCTGCGTTGCTGAACCTTTATCGGTTGTAATTCACTGCAATTTTGCTTGTTGAGCTGCAGTTGTATTGTGCCGCGAACTGAGCGGCGATGAGACGATCCAAATCGGCACTGGATCCGGCTCGAAGGACCAGAAAATGTTGTAATATCTCGGTGCCGAACGAGGTATGTCGTCGGTCGAGATCGTTGAGCTTCCGCCGAGCGAGGGATGTCGTCGGGGAAGCGTTGTGTTGAAACACTGCTCGAAGATGTGCCAATGTGATTTATCCGGCTCAAAGGACCAGAAAATGTTATGGGTGCAACCGTTAGGATGAAGGCTGCGTCCACCGATGGATGATAATGGTGATTCTCGCGAACCACTGTCCTGAGTGTGATGCATTTCAATTACGCCAGTGATTGCGTATTTCAATCTGGTTGGCCTTTGCACGAACAAGGCAGATGGAAGAAGAAAACGACTCGAGGAATTTACCCTTTTAAGAGATTGAGTTAATTTATTAAACATTTAATAAATATGTTAACAACAACGACATTGTTGAACTTCTTGTCCGATTTACTCGTGATGACGATGCTTGCTCCGATGTAACGAGCCCGTTGAAGGTTGAATGCAGACTAACTCATTGGGCATAACTGCCAATTCAAAAAGGGGCGCCATGACGTCATCGATGGTGACAATCGGCCAGCTGGTGCCACCTGCTGCGTAACTGGTATACACAGTGAATGTACTAGATTTCTCCAGTACATTCCAGCACATTTAATTGCCAATCCGCAACATTCCGCCTGCCTTCGCCAATCATTGGCGAATCATTTTGTTCCAGGGGATGGTGGCTAGGGGCCGGGAGTGTGCGGTCTGCTGCTGTGTGAGGCTGTCGCGTGGAGTGTGGTGCGATGTCGTCCCTGGCACTGTCCGCGTGGCTTGGCGGAATGGCAGTCACGGGCCAAGTGCCGTCCGGAGTCGTTGGGGTGCAGCCTCTGTTGATGCCCTGAGAGGCGTGCTTCCTTGTTGGGGTTCGGGAGACCGCTGGTTGCTGGAGAGCACCGCCCGCCAAGCGGGGCATTGCGCGCTCCTGGTCCTGTTTTGGTGGCTGCACGTGGCAGCGGTTGGCCTGGGTAGTTTTGGACCCGGGCAGGAGCTTGAACACGCGGTGTCCTGGGTGTGGTGGAATGCCTTGAAGTGTTCGAGTGGGTAAGCTCCTGGTTCCTCGATTGCCTCTTGCCCCTGCAATGGTTCAGCGGGCGGGGGTATGTCTTGTAGTTGGGTCGTGCAAGTGATCGGTGCCTGGTAGTTGCATGGGCCTCGTAGGTGGCCCCTGGGGCCGCCGCAGGCGAGACCTCCTTTTGGTCTTCTGATGGGTGCTGCGATCATCAGTCGTAGGGTCGGCCAGTTCCCCTGGGTCGGAGTTGTAAATTCGCAACCCACGAGGAATGGCCATATGATGGCTGGTGACAGACCTTGTCACCTTTAGGCTTGATGATATGGTGGGTGCTGCGCCTGTTAGCACCCATCCCAGTTCAGTGGCCTGCGCGACGAGGCCGGAACGTTGGTCCTTCCTGAGACCTTCGACGATGATGTTGGGGTATATGTCTGCCCCAAGGATGATGTCCACCTTCTCGGCGGAGGCGATGTTCGGATCTGCAAGTTCCAGATCCGCCACGAACGAGAGATCCCTTGTCGTTGATTGTGGTGGGGGTGTATACTCTGAGAGCCCTGACAGGATGAAGGGCCTTAGTGTCCATTGGCTCGAGCCGTGGAGGCGAGGCGTGATGTTGATGGCGGTTTGAGCCCTTGTGACAAGGCTACGAGTGCCCCCGACACCGTAGGTGGGGACGGGTGATGCTTGACGTCGGAGGTGCAACCTTCGGGCTAGTGATGTTGAAATGAAGGTGCCGCTGGAGCAGGGGTCCAGCAGAGCACGGACTTCAATCCTCTGTTCGGTCTCCGACGTCACGATGACTCTGGCTGTTGGCAGCAACGCGGAATGCTGTGAGGGGGTGCTGATGGTGTGTGCGCAGGGCCCTTCATGACGGTCGATCCGGGGGGCGGATCCTTTGGCTCGTTGCGGCGGTGATGTCCCGTCGATGGCGGTAGACCGGACATGCAGCAGGGTGTGATGTCTCCGCTGGCATCGACGGCACGTCTTGCTGGAGTGGCAGTCGCGCAGGCGGTAGCGACCCAAGCAGTTGGTGCACAGGTTTCTTTTGTGTGCGAGGGACTTCCGACGGCCAGGTGTGAGTGATCGGAAGCCCTCGCAAGCGTAAATGGTGTGTGAGGCCCTGCAGAATGTGCAAGCGCCCTGTTGCTTTACGGGTGTCGGCGATGTTTTGTGCATCGGGACACTGGACTGGTTAGTCATCGGGCCGACTACTGTTGCTGGAACAGTCGAATTCGTGGAAGGCATTGGCGTTGGATCTGACACGGATCCTATGTACGCCGTGCCCACTGCTTGCTCTGGAGTCCGTGTGATGGTAGCCAGTTCCTCTGGGTTGGAGTTGTAAGTTCGCAACCCACGAGGAACGGCTATGTCATGGTGTGCCCCACAATGCGTGCGCGGCGTCGTCTTCTGTGGGGGCTTCGACACTGGGTCGATCATCGGGACCTTGGTTGGATCGAGCTTTGGGCAGACGGTACTTTGGTCGGCGGCCTGCTCACTCTTATCCACTGTTCTGGGGTGCTGTTCCGTTTCTGATGGCTTGATGTCGGCCATTGGCAGCTGCACTGGGGGCAGCTCGCTAGGGTGGGGGCGATTCGCGCTGTTGGCCATGATTGGCGAGGCTGAACCAAGCGCGTACTGAGCCTCGAGGAGCTTTGTCTGTTCCTCCAGGTATATCTCTTCGGTTTTGCCGAAATAATCCTCCGCGAAGTACGCGTGTTGTAGATAGTCCGGTGTCGCCGTGACGAAGATGTCGTAGTGCCGCTTGGAGAAGTCTTCCCATTCGGCGCGGAGTGCGCATTTGGTTGCCTCGATTGCTGTCGGACTTGGTTGTCCCTTTTCCTGTATGTTGAGGAAAGTGCCAGAGATGGTGGCCTGTGCCGCGAACTGAGCGGCGATTAGTTCCTCAATCGTGGTCGGTTGTTGGTTTGGAGCAGCTGTCAAAGACACGTTGGTTTGAACTATCGTTGTAGAAAGTTCGTCATCCTGCTTTCGTTTTGCATCAACAGCGGTTTCCAGCGAATTTTTTTCCAACAAATCCCCTAGCGTTTGATTTGCAATTATCATCTGGCGACCGCTGTCCTCCGATCCATGACTTAAGGAATCCTTGGAGCTGTCATCTTCTTTTATGCATGTCCTTACATTTGTACTCGACTCAGGTTGGTGATGAACACGTTTATGATCTCTGCCGACCGAGGAATGTCGTCGGGGAACCGTTGTCAACGTTGTCGCCGTCGCCGCCGTCACTACTGTCGTCACAATTGTCGTCACCGTTACGCATAGTGTCAAACAGCGTATGATCTCTTCCAAGCAAGGAATGTCGTCGGTCGAGATCTTTGGTGTTCCGCCGACCGAGGAATGTCGTCGGGGAACCGTTGTGTTGCTTCGTCGATGTCTTTGCCAGCATTCGCTTCTGCACTGGGCGCAGCTTCGGTAGATCGGTTTCTTCCTTTACTATAGAGTGATCGGGTCGGCGATTCGTTCTTTCAATTCCTTGGAGGTGGCAATGATCTCGTCGGCCCTCTTCTGGTGGCACCGGTTCTAATATAAGATCATGATCGGCCGCTTGCCCCGCACTCCTTTGTTCAAGTGGCTCCTCATTCTCATTGAGCGATTCACCTAACAAAGGTGATTCAGAAAACAAATATTTAAGGGGTGATCTATAGCTGGGATGGAATGAAGGATATAGCGTTTTGTCTCTGCCCAGCAACTTCGCCTCTTGGTCTGGGGGAACATTTTCCTTATTATCGAGAAGACATGAAGTTGAGTCGTTAGCTTGTAAAATAAGATCACATGCAATCCCCTCTAACAAGATCGGAGTAATTTCGGCACTGTTAAGCAACTCATCGGACGGGTTGTCTACCAAAGCTTCTTTGTCATTATTATCATTAAACCCAGGAACCACTGCACCTGGTCTCTCTCGGCTGTCGTCTACTACATCGGAAAATTCAAATTTGTCTTTTGCCTTTTGGCATTCGTCGGAATCAAATATTAAATTTAAACCTAACTCATGGATAGCACTGGCGTTTAAGCGTCGTTTTATTTGACTTACTTGGCTTGTGGGAGTGGAACACTTCGCTGAGAAGTTAACTGCAATATTCTTGGAAATCTTCTTGACCATAGCTGCATGGATTGTTCCCTTCTTCACTGTTAATAAACCGGGTTCGTCGGTACCGTCAACCGGTTCTAATGTGTTGTTTAGATCAATGTTGATGTCCTCATTAAGAAGGGATGTTTCACAGTCGTTATCCCTAGTAATTTCAGTCGTCCTTGATTTGTGTCGAGGTGGCTGGCGGTTGTCGATCTACTTTCCGTGTCTAATTCTGATGATATTTTCTCTGAACTGTCTTTACAGTTGTCGTGTGTTGATTCCCTTAGAGGACTTCACGCCATTGGCCGCCGATGGACGGTCACAACGAGCAATGGCTATTTTGTATCGTTTGAATGCTGTACAATTAAGTGAATTAATTGATCCTATCACCGGCAGAATAGCATAATGGGGCAAAAATTTCCATAAATTGCACTCCAACCAAATTGCAGTAGATTACGAATGCAATAATTTCGTTATGTCATGAACGACTGTTCTCGTTTCACTTTTCGTAAGTCGGTATCACATGCAATTATTTATAAATTTGCACTTTCGTAATTGATCGAACACTTTTATTTTGGCAACTCTTTGACACTTTGGTTTTGAAAACAAATGTTCATAATATTATTTTCACAACTGCGAGGTTTACTTTGACCATTGTTCTCTTCCGCTATTATTGTGTACCTTTTGGTTTTTGCTGCCAGGTTCAGGTACACAACTGGATTGTTGCAATTACGGCCCAGAGAGCACGACTACGCGAAACGTTTTCGATTGATTGATGAATCTTCGTCTGCGAATCTTCGTCTGCGTTGCTGAACCTTTATCGGTTGTAATTCACTGCAATTTTGCTTGTTGAGCTGCAGTTGTATTGTGTCGCGAACTGAGCGGCGATGAGACGATCCAAATCGGCACTGGATCCGGCTCAAAGGACCAGAAAATGTTATGGGTGCAACCGTTAGGATGAAGGCTACGTCCACCGATGGATGATAATGGTGATTCTCGCGAACCACTGTCCTGAGTGCGATGCAATTCAATTACGCCAGTGATTGCGTATTTCAATCTGGTTGGCCTTTGCACGAACAAGGCAGATGGAAGAAGAAAACGACTCGAGGAATTTACCCTTTAAAGAGATTGAGTTAGTTTATTAAACATTTAATAAATATGTTAACAACAACGACATTGATGAACTTCTTGCCCGATTTACTCGTGATGACGATGCTTGCTCCGATGTAACGAGCCCGTTGAAGGTTGAATGCAGACTGACTCATTGGGCATAACTGCCAATTCAAAAAGGGACGCCATGACGTCATCGATGGTGACAATCGGCCAGCTGGTGCCACCTGCTGCGTAACTGGTATACACAGTGAATGTACTAGATTTCTCCAGCACATTCCAGCACATTTAATTTCCAATCCGCAACAGTCTTCTTTGATGAAGACCACGGTACAGTTGATAAATCAAAACTGTTTTTTTACCGCAACACACCAACTGTGTTAAACAGTAACAATGCAAACTGTTAAACAATTTGTCGCTCTCCTTCATTCAGCATCTCCGCCGAATTCTTTGGTGTTTGAGTGATTGGCAGCGTTCAGTGCCAATAGAGTTTTCTGCATAGTTGAATTTTATGCAGCAGGGGCTTGGTGCTTTGATGTGTTCGAATATACGGCGTGCGTTGTGGTATCACTTCCTTTATATGGCCGTTTGGTGTTTTGGCTTGTTGCTGTACTGCAACATCTTGCCGGGCCGACGACGATGCACCAGTAGTTGTCTTTCCCTTTGGTGCTGTCAATTAAGGGGCATGTCAGCACCCACTGGGAACAGCAAAACCAACTCCACTAGTTGGTTCCATAAATGGTCGCCCACTGGGAACAGCAAGACTAACTCCACTTGTTGGTGCTCGTTGAGACATGTCCGCGACGTGGGAAGTCGCGATTGATAGTTGTGGTTGAGCACAGAGGCTTTGGTGCTCGTGTTGCTCATGTACCGGTACGGTGCAGAGGTAGGGTGGCAATAATTAATTATATTGACTAGATCTAACTATTAATTGGGTTAATTTGTTATAAGATATAGTTAGTTATTGTTTCAATTCGTAGTCAATTATCAGTGTTAGTGTGTGTGTGTGTATGTGTGTGACCGAAAGTCCAGTTGGCCATTGATTGCTAACGTTGTAGCGTGTGATAAGGCCGTCGTTGTTTATTGTTGATAGTCTCCGACATGTTGTGGAGAAGTGCCTGAAAGGCGATATTTGCCGCATCAGCCGCGGCAAGAATTTGAATAAGCACTTACGTTATTCAATTGGTTGAGGTCTCTATTCCGGTTGATTTGATTACTATATTGTTGAGAAGTCGCCAATCGTCTTCTCTGTATTGTTGAGTAGTCTGCCGTGTTGTCGAAAAGTAGTACCATGTTGAGCAGTTCTGAATCGTCTCGGAGGTTGTTGCTCTCCTTTGTTGGGAGTAATATAAGGTTGAGAATTTGTCAATCATCTCCTTTGTTGTAGAGATTTCTATTCGAATTTTAGTAGTAAATGTTGAAAGGTCGTCAATCATCTCGTTTGTCGTTGAAATGATTTCTCGAAGGGTGTCGGCATCCTTCCTGTTCATCATCTTCTATATCATCTACTCTTGTTGCCGAAAGTCCAACTTAGACACCGACTTTGTTGAAGTGGTGCCCCCAGACACGTGGTTCGCGGTGCCTGGGCGGTGTTAAGAGGGTGCCCCCAGAACGTTACGTCCAGGCGGCGAGAAGTGATGAAACCCAGACACGTGACAGCGGTGTGTCTGGGTGGGTTGTAACGTAACTCCGTACGTAGCGTAAAAATAGGTTGGACGTAGTCCCATGTCGGATCGTAAATCCGTACGTAGAATATAAGTATGTTGGACGTAGTCCCCATTGGATCGTAAATCCATTAGTAGAATATAAGTGTATTTTAGACGTCAATATGTTGAAGGTGATGGGTTGTAATTCCACCATCTTCTCAGTATGTCCAGCCTGTGCCGCTACCAGAAATCTTAGAGTTACCGCCAACTGCCTAGGATCATCTGCATCTCGAATCCAAGTTGATTGCTCTGGCTGATGCTGTTGCAGTTGGGGATATGTCCCATCTACGCCGCTAAACCAATGCTCGGCGCTGGGCGAATTTCTTGATGGGAACTGAACTCTCTGTCGGCAGCGTTACCTGGTGGAGTATTTGATCCACTGATAGAATGATGGTGCTGGACATGGTGTCTTTTTTTTTGTAATGTTGTGGTCGAATCCTAGCGGCATAATTTATTGAATTAGACTGGCACTTGAGTAAGCCAGAGTGGTTGCGCATCCGGGTTGCTATTAAGAAGAATAACTCTGTTGTTCAATAGACGTCTTCGTTTAATTGTGTAGCAAGATAAAATAGAATTGTATATTTATTGTTGAGCGGTCGCTGCAGCTGTTGTTTGTCTGCGACAGGTTGCAGGTGGCGTTGAACGTCGTACTCCCCTGTTCAGCCGGCTCCAATCGCTGTTCCGTCGATATTTGGTTTTTAGTTTTGATTTTTAATTATATAATTTTTATTTAGATTTCAATTATTTAGAGCAATATGGTATGATTCTCCTTGATACACTTGTATTTCTTGATATGCAAATATCATACGATTTTATGTGCTCATTTATCAACTAATTGGCAATATATATAAATATTTCTTACTCATCCTCTATTACGCTTTTTTCAGAATAAAACAGCGCGGTTGTTGTCCAATGTAAGGCTTGTTGTTTCTTTCTCATCCTCTATTACGCTTTTTTCAGAATAAAACAGCGCGGTTGTTGCGATATTGAATATTTTATTTTTTACCAAGAAATATTCGTTCTGTCTATTTTGGAAGTGTACGGCGAATTGTCATTTTTGCGAATTTATTTCCGTTGGCGTCTTTTTTTTATTATCTTTTTTTTTTATTAATTTCTCCGCCAAGTAGAATTTGCATAAAGTAGTTTATGCAAATTAGCTACTTGGCGCGTTATTTTCCTTTTACAGGTAAAGAGGGGAATCAAAGGGGGGTTAGTGGATTCTGGGGGGACCTGGACTCAATGTCGGTCCGTAACATCTTTCCTGTTCATCATCTTCCATATCCTCTACTCTTGATACCGAAAGTCCAACTTAGACACCGACTCCGTGAGAGTGGTGCCCCCAGACACGTGATTCGCGGTGCCTAGGCGGTGATAAGAGGGTGCCCCCAGAGCGTTGCGTCCAGGCGGCTAGAAGTGATGAACCCCAGACACGTGACAGCGATGCGCCCAGGTTTCGAGAAGCGGTGCCCCAGGGACGTGTGTAAATGAAGCGGTGAAGATCGCAATTCCCGGGGTTCTTGGATTTACTCGTCTGCAATTCGAAGTTGGATTGATATTGCAGGTATAGGACCGGATGTGCCCTTGTTGGCAAATTTTTCTTAGTACTGACCGCTTGCGCTTGAAACGCTGACCCGTCAGATGATAGTTTTCATATACAGGAAGGAAGTTTCCAAAACTTCTCCTGTTTCCCTGATGTTGTTGCAGGTGACGCTTGCTTTTCGGTGAGAGCTTCTAGCTCTATCGTTGTACTTGATTTCACACGCTTAGGTTTCATTGAATTGTCCTTTCGACTATTCTGCCCGATGGGCCATTGTCCTCTTCTTGAGGTTCGTTCAGTGTACGCGGAGCGTATCTAACTCCTGTAGCGTGGATTGTGAAAAGTACCTGCAACATTGTTAAAAGAGGATCCGAATGATGTCCTCAATCTGGTACTGGAACCGATTAGAAAACTTCTTTATTTACCTACGGTGACTTCTGCAGAATGAAGAGAAATAAAACAACCTTGGATATTATAAGTGGACTGTATTTTGGCTTTGTAAAGTTGATTATTCTTTAAATTGTTTTTTAACTGTGTTAAAGTTGAAATGATGTTTGATGGATCGTAAATCCATCTATGTCATCGATGACTTCTTGGACGTAGTCCTCTTTTAGATCGTGAATCCCTCATGTCATCGATGAATCATCATCATCATCATCATCATCATCGGCACTACAACCGGGAACCGGTCTTGGCCTTATTTAGCAAGTCCTGAGGCTTGTTAAATTTTCCATAATGATTTATTTTGTCTGGGCAAGGTCATTAGTCTTGCGCCAGGGGCTCCCCGACGGGGAATCGAACCCCGGTCTCCCGGGTGACAGGCGGGTATACTAACCACTATACTATCGAGGAGCCCCTCGATTTACGATGAATCCTTCATCGTAAATCCATACGCGTTCCACTCGAATGAAACGCAAAAAATGTTGTTTTATTTATATTGGAGGCAAAATATTGGTAAAATAGGAAATATCTATTAATTTATTCTATTTACCGTCGATTGCAATAGAAAAATTATTAAAATAAATAAGCAGGTGTTAGTTTATTTTGCAAACCAGTACGGCTGGTATATGTCAGTCCGATTTAAAACTTTGGAAATAGATATGTGGTAAGCATATTCCACTTGACCACGGTATCTTCGTTTTTCAGAAGCACATCTGCCAGCGTTTCAATCACATGAAGTGCTTCATCATTTGGTTTATCATCAGCGCTTGGTGATGTGCAACCTGGATCATGCTTCCCATTGTTTAAGGTAGAATTCCTTTCTGCGTTCTACCTGAAGTTGAGATATTTGTGCTACAGGACCAGGACAATTAAAACCTGCAAAAAGGCTGAAATCTATTCGAAATAAGTTCATGCGGGTCGTTTTCCCAGAGGTCTTGATCAGACTCCGCGAACAACATTATCTGAAATATAACATCTTGAATAATTGCAACCATGTGATGTTCAATTAACTTCCAGGAATACATGAAGCACAACATTTTAGGTATACCAGAATATGTGTTACGATTCGCGGTGACACACAAAACGCGGTTACGATATCGGTCGAAAACCCCAATTGAAACATCCAGAACACCTGACATGAACGTAGGAAGACAGCTCCAACTTGTCTAACTGGTAGTTTAACATTGTTCTTCATAGCCTGTAGAATAGTTGAAGAAATTCCTAGAATTCTGACTCTGGGATAGTGGTTTTTTTGGCAAACTTTCGTTGTTCAGGAACAACAGCTATTGTGGCACGTATCAATTCCTTCCGTTTGTTCAGGTTCATTTTCAACCGTTGTTGCCAGGTTTTAATTGAATAGCTTCGTATAAGCGTCTATGGCTTCATCGTACTTTCCTGCATTGGAGATATACATCTCCCATTCGGCCATATGCTATGTTGTAATTTGGATTGTCGAACAACGCAGAGTTGCAGTCTTTAATCGCACTATCATTTCCTGTTACACGGATATATGCTGCAGCTCGATTACAGTAGAATGTTGGATTTTTCGGATCGAAAATAATGGCCCGGTTGATTAAAGTACCACTTCTTCATATTTGCATTCCTTCATCAGGCGGTTGCCTCCACTCTTAATCTGTTCGGCCGTTTCAAGGAATTGCTGATTGCGTTCGATAAACATTGATTGGCACTTCGAATATATCCAACTTTACGGCCTTGTTTGTAATTAGGGTTATTGATTCCAAATCAATGTCTGCACTCAGGTCAATTAGAAATTATAACAGTCCCGAACAAATAAACTCCAATATTATTTATGTGAATTAAAGAACGACAATTGCTACCCGATGGTAGAATGTCGATGAAATTGAACACTTTTGTAACACATCACACAACACCTTTTAGTTATATCACTTGGATTTTTGGTTAAATAATTAATTTATATGAAAATTATATTGATTGCCACCTACCTTGGTTACTGATCTGCTAACAGTTGTTCCTCGGATCGTAAATTTAGCTGTTGTCCCTCGGATGCTGGACTCCGTTTTGAGTTGCTACGCCGACTTCTTGCCTCTGGCCTTGAAACTTTTTGGCAGATGAAATCCGGTCGGTTGGCTGATGCGAAAAGCAGCTCACTTGGCAAGTGAGATCCGGTTCGAAGGACCATGTTTCTGCGTCGAGCTTCCTCGACGAGACAGCAAAATATATTTGGCGTTGGAAGCCAGCAAAAATCCATTAATCCGTGGTCGTTATTCACTCGACCAGACATATAAGAAAAAAAAAACCAAATAAAAAAGAGTTTTTTATCTTAACTGTAAACACCGTGTTTATTTTAACATTTCGATACAATAACCTTTAACCGAACAAAAAACGAATTTAACATTTTCACCGCACCTCGATTGTCACAATGTAAAAAACATACTGTTAAAAAGAACAAAAAGGAAACTAAAAAAAAAGATAAAAGTCTTCTTTGATGAAGACCACGGTACAGTTGATAAATCAAAACTGTTTTTTACCGCAACACACCAACTGTGTTAAACAGTAACAATGCAAACTGTTAAACAATTTGTCGCTCTCCTTCATTCAGCATCTCCGCTGAATTCTTTGGTGTTTGAGTGATTGGCAGCGTTCAGTGCCAATAGAGTTTTCTGCATAGTTGAATTTTATGCAGCAGGGGCTTGGTGCTTTGATGTGTTCGAATATACGGCGTGCGTTGTGGTATCACTTCCTTTATATGGCCGTTTGGTGTTTTGGCACATTAACAAGTGTTTCTAAGATTGGAAAGTGATCGTTTTGTTCTTCTTCTTGTGAATGTATTGTTGCATCTGTGCTCATGTTGTCATTTTGTTCTTCTAAATCTATGACATTTATTTCTCCTGTATTTGCATTTATTCTGGATAGAAAGTCTGCCACTTTGTTTTCTGTGCCCTTAATGTAATTTATATTTATCCAAATATCATATTCTCCAAGATTAAGCAACCATCTTTGTAACCTAGGATTTATATCTTTCCCTTTATGTTTACTTTGGAGCCATTTGAGAGGTTGATGATCCGTGAGTAGATCGAAAGTTCTACCATAAATATATGGGCGAAAGTAGTTAACGGCCCAAACGATACCAAAGTAATGAACAAAGACCTCCAAAGCTATCCTACGTATCAGAATACCACCAGGACGATTTTCCACAGCTTGATGGCCAAGGTCGAAAATCTCGTGAGCTCTTACCTCCCTAAGCATAAACCAGAACGACAAAGAGAACATCACACCGAACCACTTCCTTCTGGAATGGTCCTGCGGAGCTCCAGATCAGAAAAGTTGGTGTTCAAATCACGTCGGAGCTACCAATTTGTCGGTTTCTTTTTCATTGCCACAAAATACAGAAAAACATTTTGATTTCACTTGATATATTTTTCAAAACGACTGTTAATTATTTTACAACGGATTACTTAAAAAATGTTTTGTATTCATTGAATTTATGAAATTAGTAGCACAGATTCAACGATTTAGAAAAAAGGCAATACATGCGCACTCTCAGAGTAGTTAAAGTCAACTAACGACATTTGCCGGGCAACCGATTTCCCACGATAAACGACCGTTGTTGGAGATAATTCCAAATTCGCTCATTAATTTAAGACCTGCTTCGAAATTACCACAGAGACGTCACTTGCTGTCAAATGTAGTCGAATCGTCGATTCATCACAATGCCACTTGTCGAATTTAAGGACCACGAGTAGACCCTCTTAGTGACAAATCATTCTGTTCGCCGAACCCACATGGCTATAGTTCACCAAATCCTACGAAACTGCCACAATTAAAACACTAAAAATAATGAATACTATTGCGTTCTGTCTAATTTTGATGAACACACAATTAAACAAAACGTTTCAAATATTATTATCTATGTTTAATTACTCTATATAAATTAGTACACATATTCGCCCTTTAAAATACAATATATCAATTAATGAATTCAAAATTAAAACTACCCAAGATAAGGTCGTACAATTCGTTATACAACAATAATCTATTTGTACAATTATAAAGGCAAGTAATACAATATAGCACAAATTAATACAGCTTAGTCAGTGATGACAAACACAAATCAAAAATTACATTTCATTAATAGTTACTATATAACTCTACTAATCTTAATAAAAATTAGGTACACCATATTATTGAAATTAGTTAACTAATTTAATTAGTGTAATATTTATTGCAGTTCTTCAGTAAAAGAATTTGCTTTCTCTTATTTCATTTGCTTTATATAAATTTGTGTCAGTATAGTTTTAATGCTATAAGGTTTGTCTATAAATGTTTTTCGTTTTTTTTATTATTATTTATATCTTATAAGCAAAATTTTTGTCGTATTGATCAGTTAGGAGTTTTCTAGTTGTGTACATTTATTTTTCGTTTTTCATGTTTACTATTATTTGTTGTTTTGGATTTATATAAAAAGTTAGTTTCTATTTTGTAATCATTAGTTATGAAGCATTGGGAATTGGTTGATTAGTTTTATTCTATTTTTTTATTCATATTGCGGTAATGGAGGTATTTTTATTACTTTCTAATTATCTGCATATCACCAGGCACCTTTTTCAATAATGCGTTTCTCATTTACCTTGAGAAAGATTAGATGGAGGGATAAAAAAAATTTGAAGAGACATAACTCGAGAGTTTTTGTTATTACTGGCGTCCGCCTACCATCTAATTAGTATATGAAGCTAGCTAATCTGGAAAGTAGAAGTACCATGATGGTCTCGTAATGGGTACAAACGTGAAGGCTAACGGTAGGCTCAGGCTCATAACCTTGCCTATAAAACAACTCTATTACAGAAACGGTTATAGGGCTCGAATATATAGGGTTATACAATAGGGACTTGACAACTTTGAATTGAAATTTGAAAATTGAAAAAAAATTGTCAAGTGTCTATTGGAAAACCCATTACATTGAAAACTAGACGACGACTATGTATCTATGGGAATAGCTAAAAAATGTATGGACATGACGAATAGCAAAAAGATTGTTGTTACGAAAATGTTGTCCCTGTAAGAAAATTGTTTTTGCATTTTGTTTCTTGGCTTTAAAAATTAATTTAGCATTTGAAGAATACATTCTCAAAGTTAGAAGCCCAACAGAAATTCCTTAATGTCCCTAGAAAGTCACCAAAGTGACGCGCAAAAATACCGATAGCACGTAAGCGAACGAGCGCTTTTTACGGCCTCTACCGTTTAATTTCCAAGCCAAACAAGTTTGCTAGTTTCTTTTTTGAAAAGTTGGGGAACATCCAGCCGCTCTACACCCAGAAATACAAATGAATACTCTTCCGATATACGAAGATTTATCACAAGACGGTCTACTGGAGCGTTGCATTGGTGGTTTCATTGAAAACGCTTCAAGAACGAAAACTTAAATGACGTTTTTCTCGAAACACGCTTTTTTCCGCACCGTGCAGCGTAACTCACGAACTTTTGAACCGATTGACTTGAGATTTTACACAGATATTCTTTAACTTATTGGCCTTTGCAGGAACCTTTTAAAAATTGTTATATAAAGTATTGTTTTCAACAATTTGTTTATGAAAATGTTCTTTTTTTTTCTTTTTGTCCTTAAATTTAATTTTTTTTTTTTTTTTTTTTTTTTTTTTTTTTTTTTTTTTTTGTTAATTGAGGTCCATGCAAAGAAGAATTTCATATTGAAAAAATTTTGTTCGTTGACTTCGGAAAACTACAAGGACCTGGGGGTTGCACGGCGAACATCCGAAGAGTCAAGTTTGGTCAGCTGTAGCGTCGCCATTTTGTTTGTTTTATTCATAAAAAAATTTTCTCGTACACATTTTAACATCTATTGTAATATGTAACTTCAGAAATAAATGCTTTTAGTTTTTTGTAAAAAATTATTGAAATACGCATTGTTTATCATCATCATCATCGGCACTACAACCGGGAACCGGCCTTGGCCTTATTTAGCAAGTTCTGAGGCTTGTTAAATTTTCCATAATGATTTGTTTTTTTCCGGGCAAGGTCATTAGTCTTGCGCCAGAGGCTCCCCGATGGGGAATCGAACCTCGGTCTCCCGCGTAACAGGCGCGTATACTAACCACTATACTATCGAGGAGCCACGTTGCTTATAGGGACCCCCTTTAAGCACACAATCTGCTAGGCATTCTCTGCTGGAGCCCCATCGCACACAAATACCATAGGCGGGGTTTTGACTCTCCACCACCACACGTCAAAACTTACGATGGTATCGTTATATCGAGTTATTAGAGTGGTATTTTGTTGTTGTCGTGCTATGAGCATGCCGAAAGCTGATGTATCTGAGAAGTCCCGAACACGTCAGTGTTGAGAAGTGAAAATGACAACCCAAAAAAACTACGTCGTGAACTTCCTAAACGGAAAATGGTAGACTTGCCTTAAAGATACTGTCATTAATATTCCCACGGGATATAATATCACCCGAACAACAGTCTCAAAAACGAACGTAAGCAAGGGGGAATATAATGAGCTCAAGAAACTCGTAAATAAAATATGTATTCGAGAACGAATTGTTGGAAAAGCATCTTGTCTGTGAGCTTGAAGTATCCAAAAAGTCCAAGCCGTACCAGACGAGAAAATTCAACCAGAAAGTTCGCAAATGATGCAACGCTCATCTCATTGCGTAGGCTACAAAGATGAAAAAGTAATGTGATCGTTCATCCCAAACGGCTTTTGAAGCTAGGGGAAGAACACCTACGAGAGAAAGGGACGCTCAACTACTGACAGGCCCATGATCGTTCATCACAAAACATCCGTGAAGATGTTGGGCTCGGTCTCAAGATATCTGAAAAGGGAAGGGGGGTAGTAGCTAAGGATAGTGCGGACAGGGTTAGTTCGAATGTTCTCTAACCACTTGGACGGAGGGATGGTCGGAGGGCAAACAGACAAGACCGGTGGATCTTGGGTGCGGTAGTAAACGCAGATTACGTCTTTGGCATCTTTCAAATCATTTTGTTGATTCGAAGCCCTTTTATTCTGAAATTAACTATTCCCAAAACATTTTTTACCAAACAGTTTCCCCTACTTCATTCCTGCCTTCTCTTCCTTTTCTTCACTCTCTTCACACATCCTCTCATTCATCTGGTCGTCTCTTGTTGTTCGCTCGGGTTGCGTGTTCGTGAGCTGTGTCGTATCTGTTGGAATTGTTACAAATGCACACACACACATGCACATAAAAGGTTGAGAGCGACCAAGGCCTCAGAAATTTTGCGTTATGTCTAGAATAGATTTGTCCTGAATACCCTACTAGGTGCCCCGTCATGCCTTGTCGGAAGATCGATGGAGTCCATATAGACTTCCGCACGTATTTAACAATGTTCATGGGAATCGCTTAATAGGCATTACCTGCCCGTGAACGCAGCGTTCCATTATGCTGGGGATGTATCTACGAGAATACATCAAAATTAACGTTTTTTGAACTAACTGTATGTAGTTCTATCACAAATGACATAATTCATCGAACAACTGAAGCTGAAAACACATTTTTAAATCAACAAATTTATTTTAGTTCGTATTCGAAAAATCCCTGTTTTGTAAGAAATGTTAATATTTTCCAATCAGTTATTTAAACTTATCAAAAATCGTAATTCTAATGAAAAATAAGCACCAACTAAAATACATGAAACGAATTCAACTTGATTATTTTGAAAACATAAAACAATTATACCTTGAATATTTAGAGACTTGTGATATTTTGTAAGAGTTCCGTAAGTTTACATTGCACAATTGCATAACTCTGCCTTAAAAATAACAACTTATTTAATAATACAACGATTTCCCTGAAGGGCCTCTCAAAAGTCCATTTCAATAAAATATTTAGCTAATTTAATATAATTTTATAATCACTTCCACGTATTTTTAAAAACTTATAAATAAATACTAAATAAATATTTTCTCATTAATGGTTTTAACAATTGATTTGATTTCTTTTAACGTTGTCTTTTACAATTGTGATTATTTATGATATTTAAATTGATATTCCAATACAATGTCTTCCTGACATTATAGTTCTCCAAACATATGCGATTGATACAAAATCTAGTACTTTTTAATGATTATTTTACTTTAGTCTTTTCGTTTCCGAAATTTTAAAGCTGCTGTGCATTTTTATTTGTTGCTGCATATCATTTTAACCGTATATATGGGTACAACACAGTATTTTTACTTTATCGGACTTTGTAAAGTTTTATAAATGCTATCAGTGCATAATATATCAACATATACTTAAACTTGGCATAAGAAAAATACTTTTAGTTAGCATAGAACTCTCAAAAGCACATAACCTAACCTATTTCTTTGTTGCCCATATAGACGAAGGGGACTTATCAAAACAACGAGCCATTGAAGGCCCATTTGGTAACTATAAAGGCAAAAAATCACAAAACTAAATGTCACGAAGTAAAGTCAAACGTGTATATCCAACATCCGAATGAAACTGTTTAGTTTGAACGACAGAGAAAAGCGGTCCACCGAATAAATAATCCGCGTACAATCATACAACAGTATAAAGCGAAGTGACTTAACAAACATATAGTTATCTACACGCATTAATTTTTACAGGACAGTATTCTTAAATCATGGCGTAAGGCTAATAACCTTGCCCGTAAAAATTAATTATTATGGAAAATTTAACAACCCGCGAGACTTGCTAAATAAGGCCAAGACCGGATCCCGGTTGTAGTGCCCATGATGATGATGAATATTATTAAATCACGATTGTAGCGGAGGAAACGAATGTGGTTACAATCGAATTTTCCACATGATAACAACGAAAGCCGACACAATAGAATTACATATCAAAAATCATACAAATACCGAAGTCAATTCACAGTAAGTTAGTCTTAAGCCTGGATCAACGAATGTAAGAAATAATTTTTAATGAAATAATATTTTTTTTCGACATCCCGCTTTTGAACTCGTTAATTTGCGCGCTGAAAGACAGCAATCATACAACACATCCCATAAAAGGCCAAGGACTGTACATACCCAATGAACATGTGTTCGATAAGTTTACTCCCAAGGCGCAGTAAAGTATTTGAAAAGACTGTTAACGAAGCTCTCCTAAAATGGATATATGACAACAACATTATTTCGAATAAACAGTTTGGTATTAAGACAGGTCACAAAACCTCACATGCCGCAGCTAAACTGGTCTCCGTCATACAGTGTAAGAATCAATGCACAGGTGGCTGTCTGATTGGCTTGGAAAGAGCCTTCGGTACCGTCTGGATCAAAAGATTATATTACAAGCTGGTCAGACAAGACAGATATAAGCCTTTACTATATATACTTTATGATATGTTAAATGATGGTTCGTGGTCAAAAGTGGCAAAGTGACCTCCAATATAACGTATAACCTATAATATCAGGAATAGTTTGCAACGGGGAGCAATCCGATTCTGTTTAACCTTTACATGGTGACTTTTTATGCGCACTTTGTTATATAATTAAGTTAATTATCATCATCATCATCATCATCGGCACTACAACCGGGATCCGGTCTTGGCCTTGTTTAACAAGTCTGAGGCTTGTTGAATTTTCCATAATAATTTATTTTTCCGGGCAAGGTTATTAGCCTTGCGCCATTAGTTAATTATCACCCCCCATAAAACCCACCTGAAGCTCTTACTAACTCATATCCTCTGCATAGTACATTTTAAGCCCGAAAATAGCATTCTTACCATGAAATTGACACATTATAAAAAAGTTATTAGCCCCTTAAAATACAAAATCCCATTCCAAATACTTAATATTTTGTGGCCAAAATTTCCATTGCAGTTCGATGCAAATAAGTTCTCGTTTCCCTACATTACATCGCACCTGTCCAACAACCCGAATCTGTACGATTTGTCCAAAATACCATTTACAAGTAAATACAACAACACTTCCTCCAATTTGTTTTTTGTTTACCGTTAACATTGACCCTAACATGAGGTGGAAAATGGTAGACGGTTGGTGCCCATATACATGCAGGTAGTTAATTAACGGTGAATTTGGAACAAATTGGAATCGACCAAGGATTATGAGTTGGTAAGGGGTAAAAAGAAAAAAAATTGATAGTCTACGAGGCAGGTAGTCGACTTTCGACGACAGTAGAAGACAGAAGCTGATTGAATTCGGAGGTTGTGTAAATTAACATAGTTGTGTAAATTATAAGAATAAATGAAACAATGTAGAAGAGAAAAGTTGATTGAGTTCGGAGGTTATGTAAATTATAAAAATAAATAAAGACAAATTATTTTTCGACGTAAGTAAGAAACAACACCAGGTGAGTGAAAGTAAAATTATAAATAAAAGTTATATAAATAATTGTTAAAAAGATATATAACAACTTTCGCATGATATCGCGTACGCAGGCGATCTCATAATTCACAGAACTGCCCCGAAAGTTGAGATTATAAACAGTTTACTACAGTGTGACTTTGACAAAATGGAGCGCTATTGCGACGATTGGAAACTTAACATCAACTTCCAGATATGTGAAGCCATCCTATTTAGAACTCCATCGTATAAAGTCACGAACGACAAAGACATAACTGACGAAATTTAGTTGTCTTGGGACCGCGGGTAAACTGGAAACCAAGAGTGTGGTTAAATACCTTGGCATCTGGCTGCATTTCAACAGACATATAGAGGCTGCTTTGGCCAAAGCTAGAAAAACGTTTGCTATCACAAGAAACCGTTTCACAGTAGCCAACTTTATACCAGGGTAAAAGTTATATGCTATATGGCCTTATCAGGCCCATGATTATATATGGGTGCCCAGTGTGGTTCAATATACATTGTGGAAAAGATTCGGATGTACAAAAGGAAATCTCCCAGAACTTGTATCAAATTATATCGAACACCGGCGTCGGACTATAAAAAGTACTATCCAAATGAGCCTTTATATTATGAAGCCTACATAAATAGAGTCGATAATTTTATGACTAAATTAATATACCTACGAGATAGCAAGGCGTAACCTATTAATTTCCAACAGGATGTCCAAAGAGTACTACGACCGTAAGACACCCCCATTAACGTTCCATGTGGCCTCCTCTCCAATTTGGAGAGGAATAAGGAGAACGGGCTCTGCCCGCGCTGGACTGGTGACGGCATTTTGTAACATCAAGGGCATCGGTTTCACCAATACGAATGTAAACGCCCTCCACCAATATTTGCAAACAACGAAACCTGATATCCTGCGCCCTAACTGAGACCCAGGTCGATTCGTCAACTGATTAGACATGTCTTCGTTGCTCAGGATACGACTTACATTCGAGATTCCGTTTTAAGGGCGGAGTTGTTGTCTTTACCGCTCCCCGAATGATGATCGACCGGCGACATTTTTCGAACATCTTTCACATACCCTCGATTGGATACAGATCAACCACCCATCTTCTGAAATTGTTGTCCTTGGCGATTTTAATGTGCACAATTCCGGTTGGTTGTTACATTCTATCAGAACCGACGAGGCTGGGAGGCTGACGGAGATGTTTGCTGTAAGCCACAACTTGACTCAGCTCGTGGAGGAACCAACGCGAGTACCGGATGCCCGAGGCGATTATGCGAACACCCTGGATCTGTTTTTGACATCCGAACCGAGTATTTATACCGTAGAGGTTTCTGCGCCACTGGGAAACTCAGATCACTGCTTAGTATCTGTTGCGCAACCACTTGCATAACAAGCGAATAACCGGCCTAGGCAGCTTCGCCATGTATGGAAATATGGGGCTGCTAACTGGGACAATTTGCGAGATTTCTTCGCATCCTTTCCATAGTCGGAGGCGTGTTTCAGAGACTCCGATGTTAATGCTTGCGCGGAGTCGGTATCAGAGATTATTCTTCTGGGGATGGAGATGTATATTCCACATTCCATCAAACGAAGTTCGTCTGATAAACCTTGGTTTGATAAAAAATGCGAACTGATTACAGCGGCAAAAAATAGAGCTTTTAAGCAATGGCGCTCCAATCCCACCAATGTTAACAGAATGAATTTTGTTATTACCAGAAACGCGTGCAACCAGGCGATTGATACCGCGAAGAAGACTCACAACGACAGGGTGATCGATAAGCTCCTTCGGTGCCCAACTGGTTCGCGCTCCTTCTGGTCAATGGCAAGGGCTGTCAGCGGTAACTGCGCGTCCTCCTCCTTCCCTCCGTTTGTGACAGACAGTGGGACGTTAGTTACGAGTTCAAAGGATAAAGCTAATGTGTTCGCGAATTTATTTTCCGCGAATTCAAACCTTGATCCCGGTATTTTGAAGCCACCCGTGATCGCGCCGGTACGGTCTTCCATGCGGGATGTGAGATTTCGTCCGCGCAATATCCAACACATTCTGCGTGAACTGGATTGTAGAAAGGCAACCGTCGCGGACGGAATACCAGCAATAGTCCTTAAGAACTGTGCTTCAGAACTATCGCCGGTTCTTGGCAGATTCTTCCGCTTATCTTATGCGCGGAGGACCTTTCCTGCCTGCTGGAAAATCTCTCCAGTTCAGCCAATCCCAAAGACGGGAAAAAAGTGTCTCCCACAAAATTACCGTCCGATAGCATTATTGTCTATTTTATCTAAGGTGATGGAAAAAGCCTTCTGGCGCAAGACTAACGACCTTGCCCTGAAAAAACAAATCATTATAGAAAATTTAACAAGCTTCGGGTCTTGCTAAATAAGGCCAAGTCCGGTTCCTGGTTGTAGTGCCGATGATGATGATGATGATGATGATGATGATGATGATGATGATGATAGAAAAAGCCATCAATACAGAATTAGTTAAGTATTTGGAGTGCAACGGACTTCTCAATGACCATCAATACCGATTCCGAGGCAGGCGGTCCACGAGAGACCTTTTGACACTTATAACCGATATATGTACATCTGCGATTGAACGGCATGGTGAGTCAAGGGCGGTCGCATTGGATATCTCCAAAGCTTTTGACCGCACGGGGCATTGCTTAGCAAACTTCGTTCATATGGACTTTCCCAACAACTTTCCGACTGGGCAAAGAGCTTCCTCGAGAATCGATCGATCCGGGTTGTTGTGGACGGCGAGTGTTCGGATCTGTATCCTGTTAATTCGGGGGTGCCCCAAGGTTCTATTTTGGCACCAACCTTGTTTTTGCTTCACATAAATGATTTGTTAGAGACCACGGATAACAAAGTGTTCAGTTTTGCAGATGATAGTATGCTTGTTTCCTCCTTTTCGAGTGTTCGACCGATTGGTGCTTCTGCGTCGCATCAGCTGAGATGTAGACAGATTGACTCTCTGAATCAGGATCTAGATAAGGTCCTGCAATGGGGAAGGGCCAATCTAGTCGACTTCAATGCAGCGAAGACACAATATACAACATTCACAAAGAAAACTGGATCATCGGTTCCACAGCTGATGATGAATGGCCAGGCCCCAGAATCTGGTGAAAGCTTGAAATTGCTCGGCGTCACAGTCTGTGGGAATGTATCATGGCATAAACACATGTCGAGCATCGCCAGGTCAGCCTCAGGAAAACGGAGCTATCTTTTTAGAGCCAAGAAATATTTTACTCCGGCCCAACGTCTTCTCCTATATAAATCCCAAATTAGACCCGCGCTCGAATATTGCTCTCATGTTTGGAGCTCGGCTCTTAAACATACCCTCGAACTAGTTGAGAGCATACAGAGACGAGCGATCCGCCTGATCGGGGACTCGGCGCTGACGTCGGGACTACACTCGCTATCACACCGAAGGCGCGTAGCCGACCTCTGTCAGTTTTACAGATATTATCACGGGTACTGTTCTTCAGATATTCTTGGTATTGTTCCACGCAATTTGGCTTATATGCGCTCCACAAGGCAATCCGACGCATCGCACCCGTTTGTGGTTCATCTCCCACGAACATCCCTGCATCAGAACTCCGTTACAGAGCGGGGAAGCTGTGGAACTACCTTCCAACGTGAGTTTTCCCGGAGCATTACAACCTGCAACTGTTCAAAAAGAACTGCAACAGTTATTTGATGGCATCTCGGGGCGCCCACTCGGCGCTATAGGTTCGCCTCTCCCGAGAGAAGTCTAATTAAAAAAAAAAGATGCATGAAAAGGTAAGTTTTCTTTACAGGCACTTTAAGATTATAGATTTGATCTATATAATGCGTGAAGCATATACAGGTGCTAAAGCTATTGCATTAGCAGAAGCGGATGTAGATTGGGTTGTAATAATGGGGGTTCTGCCTGATAAGGTAAAGAAAGAAACCTTACGGGAAATTGTATGCGAAGAGAATGCATGAAAGGTAAGTTTTCTCTGACAGGGACTTTTTAAAATCATAGATTTGATCTATATGATGCGTGAGGCATTTTCAGGTACTAATGCGATTGCATTAGTGAAGTTAGGAAATTGGCTGAATGTTATGGGGGTTTTACGGTAAGTAGATAATGGGGTTTGGCGGAACCGCCACAATATTGCACTAAAATATCCAAAAGACTGGATCACTTCGAGACTTGGAACAACAGGTGCCATTGCAAAAATAATATTAAAGTTGCACTAATTAATGTTCCTAAACTACTGCATTCAAACTTCTCTTCAAGGAGTCTTGAGAATGGTTTTGTAGTTAATTATTGAATATGACGATTTACTCTGGGGTTTGGAGCAAGCGTTACTGCAAAAAGTCATTATTGAGGTTGAGCTAATTAGCGGACAAAATATTATTACCAGGATATAATAACGAGCATTTGATAAGTACTCCCTATCAAAAAGTCCTTACGATGATCGAACGACATTGCACTAAACTACTGAACACAACTGGATTACTTGGACGCTTGGCAAAGTAAGAGGAACGCTAAAACTCATTAGAAAAACACTGCTATACTGTGTTGTATCCCAAAATACGCTTAAAATATAGTTTTCCTAAATGAAACAAAACTTACGGTCTTAAGTAATTTGCATGAGAAACAGCCATTTGTTTAGTATTGTTAACATTAAATTACCAGTAGACCTCTAACAGCTGACCTTCTTACGCAACTTCAGTGACAGCGTTTTTCGCAACGGTGACGCCCGCGGGGATTCCATGAATTGATTTGGGTACCGCGGACTTGGTGTCGTATTTGACGTATTCTTATGAGGTGACAAAGGATCTCCCACGAAATCCGTTCCCATCAGTCTCCGAGCCAGTGGGGTAGCTCTCAGCATAGGTGATGTATTTGCCGACACCGATTTTGCACTTCGACGAGTATCAACACACGAGCTTGTTCTATAGGTATTCGACGGAGATGTTTTTGTAGTCGGAGAAGACGGTGATGATAATACATTTACTAAAGGTGACGTGCTAGCCAAAGACGCTGCGACTGGAACTAATGGACAGGTAGTCATTTCTGATGATATTGAATTATTATTAATAGTATTTATATTACAGATATTATTATTGTTAAGAGCATTTTGATTTTGATTGGCAGTCTTTCGCAAAAGCTTTTTGTTGTACTCATCACATTTGTCCTTTTCTATTCGTGTACTACTAAGGGAACGTTTATTACGTTTAGTAGTATTGTTAATAGGAATACCAGATGGTGAATGATGATCCTGTTGGTTTGCAGATTGAGGAGATGCCGTTCTCTCTGGATTACTACACTCAATGGCGAAATTGTTACCAGTCAAGTCATCGCTGGAAAAAAAGACACTATTATCATCGGTTAGTAAGTTATTGCTTACGCCCGATGTCCCTGTTGAGTTAGTTGTGTGTGTTATCGTTGACGTTGCACAAATTGTATTGGAATTTTGATCAATAAACCCAGATTGAGCAGCAGAAAAAGCATTTGCACACAATATTAAAGGTTTTGAGGGAGAGGTGGCACAAATGTCATATGTACATGTGGCACTAGCCGAACTATCACGGTAGAATTTGTTATTAATTACAGCAACACGTCGATTTAGTAATATCTGTTCGGCAGTGGACGTTAATGGTAGGTAGCGTCCCGGGGGTGGACTGTGTAATGTCATGCGTTGTAAATGTTGACTTAGACGTGATGTAGATCGAATCAGTTCAGGTTTTGTTGCTGCAGCAACTGATATCGTTGCTGATGGTATTTTTGTCGATATTTTGTTGCTGTTTATCTCCTCGCCAACGTCGCCAACATAGCCATCGACATCGACGCCAACGGACCTTCCAGTTCCACCGGTATCCACATCGGAAACTATTGGAATTTTACTTTCAGTTATCGATACAAAGACACTGTTATGTTGACTATTGGACGAGGATATAAGGGTATTGTTGTGGGTTTTGGTCTGTTTATTAAAACTACTAAGGGTTGGTGCAGTTATATTATGGTTATTGTGTTGCATTTGCTGTTGTTGCTTTTGCTGCTGCTGTCGATGTTGTTGATGATAATTATCATGAATTTTATGATTGGAACCTTGGGCAGGATCTGAAGTGGGCCCAATATTTGAACAATTACTTTTGATTTTATTATTGTTATTGTTAGTAGGAGCAGCATTTGTAGAAAAAACATTTGCTGTTGAATTATTTGTTGGAGAGGTGCTGTTAGTAATAGTATTGCAATAACTGGAGTAGGATCGTGATGGGATTTTACTCTCATTAGCGTTCGATTTACGAAACTGCACTATACCTCTTCTGATACACATGTAGAAAGTTTTTTAATATGTGTTATACATGTGTAAGGGCACATATGTATATCCAAAAGGATTAGAAGAAAAAGAAAAAAGACATAATCGTGAGAATACATTACTTCTCTCAAGGATTCACAAGCTAATAAAAAGAAAAAGGTATATATAATAGTAAATAAAATTTGTAAGCATTTCATCCAAGCCAAAGGGGATCTTACTTCAAACCAAAGCTGCATAGAATTCATAAAAGGAAAACGCTCTCTCAATCAACTGGTAGCCAAGGAATATATATTTTTTACTTTTATTGCCAAACAAAATATACAAGCATAAATTTTGATTCAAATTCATTTTATTCTTAATTAATTTCGTTTACTTATAACAAAAATATTAACATGCAATGTATTAAATTTTAGTTTTATATGGTTTTTGAAAAGAGACAAATACCACAATAGATTTTTTATTAAATTACTAAAGATATCATTTGATCTAAGCTAGCTAAATAATTTATTTACTATTGACCCAAACTGGGGTTTTAGTATGGTGTCGGGTATTTACAAGAATATAGGGATTCTATAGATATAAAGGATATTATAACAACTAAAAACTTTGGCTAATGAGAAATAAAATACCAAATGACTGCTGGGCAAGTTAAAAAATGTTTTTTTTTTTCAGGGAGTAAATTAAGCTAAATAGACGTTAAAAGATGGCAAACATTGGGTCATTAATTTGCAAGAAATAAAAACAATAAATGTGGCGCAAGGCTAATAACCTTGCCCGGAAAAACAAATTATTATGGAAAATTTAACAAGCCTCAGACTTGTTAAATAACGCCTAGATCGGATCCCGGTTGTAGTGCCGATGATGATAATAAACAGTCACAAGAGAAAAAAAAAATGTCACCGAACAAAATGGAGACTATATTGAAGAGGTTTGGCGTAATGCTAATAACCTTGCCCGGAAAAACAAATTATTATGGAAAATTTAACAAGCCTCAGACTTGTTAAATAACGCCTAGATCGGATCCCGGTTGTAGTGCCGATGATGATAATAAACAGTCACAAGAAAAAAAAATGTCACCGAACAAAATGGAGACTATATTGAAGAGGTTTGGCGTAATGCTAATAACCTTGCCCGGAAAAACAAATTATTATGGAAAATTTAACAAGCCTCAGACTTGTTAAATAACGCCTAGATCGGATCCCGGTTGTAGTGCCGATGATGATAATAAACAGTCACAAGAAAAAAAAAATGTCACCGAACAAAATAGAGACTATATTGAAGAGGTTTGGCGTAATGCTAATAACCTTGCCCGGAAAAACAGATTATTATGGAAAATTTAACAAGCCTCAGACTTGTTAAATAACGCCTAGACCGGATCCCGGTTGTAGTGCCGATGATGATAATAAACAGTCAAAAGAAAAAAAAATGTCACCGAACAAAATGGAGACTATATTGAAGAGGTTTGGCTTAATGCTAATAACCTTGTCCGGGAAAACAGATTATTATGGAAAATTTAACAAGCCTCAGACTTGTTAAATAACGCCTAGACCGGATCCCGGTTGTAGTGCCGATGATGATAATAAACAGTCACAAGAAAAAAAAATGTCACCGAACAAAATGGAGACTATATTATTGAAGAGGTTTGGCGTAATGCTAATAACCTTGCCCGGAAAAACAAATTATTATGGAAAATTTAACAAGCCTCAGACTTGTTAAATAGGGCCAAGATCGGATCCCGGTTGTAGTGCCAATGATGATGATGAAAAACAATAAACAGTCGCCAAAAAAAAATGTTATCGAACAAAATGGAGACTATATTGAACAGGTTTGGCGCAAGGCTAATAACCTTGCCTGGAAAAACAAATTATTATGGACAATTTAACAAGTCTCGGATATGGACCGGATACCGGTGGAGGGACTTTCTAAATAAGGCCAAGACCGGATCCCGGTTGTAGTGCCGATGATGATCAAGATATTGAAGAGGTAACTATCGTGGTTTGACGAACAGTTTTTAAAAGGTGATTCGGTACACTCACGGATACTTTTAGGAGCATTTGCCTTTTTCTGTTTGTATCTGGAGCTAACGGATTAAATAGAGAAAAATAGAAAAAAAAGGAGTAAATTGAACATGTTTGCAATATCTTGAGGTCACATAAAAGATTGTCTGATATAAGAGGGCAGGTCAATAAGTCCTTAGAAAATCTAAGAGATGGCGCTCGTAGCATCGCTAATAGTATGTTTTTAGAAAGCATAATTCCTCACTAGGTATCTGACAAATACAATATATAACTTAACACCAGCAGACGGTGTGAACAACACCTGCACGCGCAAACCTCAATGAACGGAAATGCTGACCAAGCGTCTGGTGCAATCGATGCACATCGAGTCATTCCCACGACAGCAAACAACAGCAGAAGCTGAGTTAGGGTAAATTAGGTAATAAAAATAAGCGATCCAATATTTGTCAGTTCAGTTTTTAAGTTGTTGCGAAGCAATAAAGGACATGGCATTCTACCTTGTGATTTTTTTTAACAAATCGTGTAGCATTTTAATTAACTCATATATCTGATAAATTGGGTATGAAAAAAAATATCTCCAAGATGGGTACTGCATTTACTCTCAGCTGAGAACAAACGCAACCACGTGGTCTCTTCTAAGGCTCTTTTGTGGGGCATGGGTCGTAACCCAGATGAGTTTCTGCGCAGATCAGTAACTGTAGATGAATCTTGGATGTACCACTACACTCCTAGGACTAAAAACCAGTCAAAACAGCGAATTATTAAAGGCGAACGGGCTCCAAATAAGGCAAAGACGGTGAAATCATGCACGTGGCATTATCTTCAGTGACTATTTAGAAAAAGAGACAGGCGATAACCGACCAGTATTATGCGTCATTATTAGATGAGCTAAATGAGAAAAATCGAGGCTCCTCGATAGTATAGTGGTTAGTATACCAGCCTGTTACGCGGGAGACCGGGATTCGATTCGTCGGGGAAACCTGTGGCGCAAGACTAATGACCTTGCCCGGGAAAAACAAATCATTATGGAAAATTTAACAAGCCTCAGGACTTGGTAAATAAGGCCAACACCGGTTCCCGGTTGTAGTGACGATGATGATGAAATGAGAAAATAAAAGCAAATCGTTCTCATTTGAAGAAAAAAAGTCCTTTTTCCCCGAGGCAATGCACGAGGGCATACGTGTGCAGTTTCAATGACTAAAATTGAGGAATTGAAGTTTAAATTGATAGACCATTCACCGTATTCGCCAGATCTGGCCCCGAGTGTTTTTTTTTTTTTTCAAATTTAAAGAAAATGGCTCAGCAGAGAAAAGTTTACATCAAATCTGCAGGTTATCGCACACACAAGTGCTTATTTTGCGGAACTACCACAACCATACGTTTCTGAAAGCTTAAAAAATTGGAGGGACGTCTGCCAAAGTGTATTAAATTAGAAGGGGATTATGTTGAAAAACAAAATTACCCACAAAAATCGTTTTTCTACCTTTTTCTAAAGAATTATTGTACTCTCGTACTTACAGCAAAATCTGCATTTGCACGGAAAAAGAAAATTGGCAGAAAAAAAAATAGGACAAACTGAACAGCATCTTCCACGGAAAAAGTTCTTCGAATTATTACATTTATACAAATCAATGGCAGCAGAAATTTGGTGTGTTGCCGAAAAATCGGAAACCCAATTTTCATTACTGGAAAATATACGTCAAAAGATACAATATTTAGGATGTAGTGAAGAAAATATAGTGGCGGCACCTGAGTGAGAAAGCGACGGCCCCGATTAATCTATTTGGCGCCAATGTTGGTCCCGAAAGTACTGACGTTTTTTTTTCAAAAAGACCCGTATTGATAATGCAAGACCTGATTTCCAAAGCTGAATCCGACTCAACATTCATCCAATGTATCATTACTGGAGACGAGATGTCGGTTTATAACTACGACAGGTAATATAAACATCAGACGAGTGAATGGCATGCATACAATGAGCCCAGACCGAAGAAATCTCGCTGTTTTTGATTAAAAAGGAAAAAATGTTCACGGTCTTCATGGATTTATCATAAATACTTGTCACAAAATAAAACATTAAACAATGACTCTACGAGTCCCTTCAAAGCTCGACTATCATAGCACCATTTGATTCTGCATTACTTCAAACAGATCTTGAGAATTTCTCGGTTTGGTGTCACCGAAATTGCTTAGAGGTTAATATTGCTAAATATCAGTCTACAACCTTTTCGCAAGAAAGCGCACATCTCCTCCCCGCCCCCACTCCCTTCATTACCAAACCCTCACCATCCTCCTATCGATCCTCCCCCTTGGTATTTTATATGATAAAGAACTTAATTTCCTGTCACATACTGCCGAGACGATTCTTAGGGCTAACTCAACTCTCGAGTTTGTAACGGTGATATAAAGAATTCTCCAATCCCCATGTCACCCGGTCCCTCTTTATGTTATTTGTCCGTCCACTGCTCGAATATGCTAGTCAGGTATGGTCCCCCTATCAGCTGACACACATTCACAGAATCGAGGGCATTGAAAGCCGTTTCGTACGTTTCACTATCCGTGGGTTAGGATGGGACCCCCCCCCCGCCCCCCACCCCCTCCGCCCACACCTACCGTCTCAAATTATTTTAACTTGAAAACCCTCGAAGAACGTCGAATCCTGTCCGCTATTCTATTCGTTCGCAAACTTCTCTCCCGCTTTTCTCAACTCAACTTTGTCCAACACAAACCCACACATCATACGTAATCCTCGCCCGTTCTACATTCTCTCCACCATACCGCTTATGGCTCCAACGAACCCATCCCCCGAATGCTACGAAGTGTCAGCTCCAAGTCATCCATCTTTGATTTAAATTTTACACCCTCACTCTTAAACACCACCTCTTGAATGTCTCCCACAAACTTATTTTCATATCCCGTTCTATCCCTCACCATCGTAGTTAAATTAGTCCATAAGTAAGATCTAACAATCTTTTGTAAGCTTGCTCTAAGCCAATAAATGGAGTGTAGCCCCACTAAAATTAGGAGAACTTTCAAATCTTTCACCAACGAAGAGGGCTTATAACCACGGTGACCATGGCCCCCATGCATCCTAGGTCTTCGTGGTTATTCCCTGATACAAGGTTGCAAACCCAAAACAGGGTTTGGCGACCCATTCGCTAGATAAGCGAGTTTGCCAACCATAAGAGCGCCGGTTGTTGGTAGCCTGCAAAAGTCAATGCATAACAAAAGAGGTATCGAGCAAATTTCATTATTCTGTTTGAGCCAGTGCCAAATGGGTTATTTTTCCATGGAACTTTGCCAATAGGATCTGCAAATTACCATAAGGCGGAATGGGCTGTTTCTATAACATGGCACACAACTCAGGAGTAATTTCATGTCACAGAAAATTAAACAAACAACTACCCCTATGTCCAGGGTTGACAAATCCAAGCAAGCAGAGTCAAACTCAACGGAAATATGTGCTGGAGGGACTTAGTTTTACTATATAAAAATCTGGCATGCATCATGATCTGTCCAGATGCAGCATTTGAAGACTTCCATCTAAAACAAGGGTCATCGTGCTCGTAAATCGGACGGAAGAAGATTGTTCCTAAATAGTAATACAGCATCATATATCCGGTTGTATGTATGTAGGTTCAAATGACGGCTTTGTGCTTGGGAAAAAAATTATGCTAATAACAGGATGGCCAATATAGAGCCTAAGCACTCCGAATTAAATAAAGTTCGTACATAGTTTCTACTGACGATATTATAAACCTATATCCACTTGAATTAAAACCAGGAACAGGCTGACATGAGAAAAAATTGCAATGCCCATCTTAGTACGTATCCATGACGACTCTTGGTATTGTGTCGTTTGGGCGACAAAATAAAATAAAAGCATGAGTGATGCCAGTAAACTTTCTAATAAATTCTGTAAAATATTTTTGTAACTTCGAAATAATTTCAAAAGCCTCAGACTTGTTAAATAATGCAAAGACCGGATCCCGGTTGTATTGCCGATGATGATGATGATGATGATGATGATGATGATGATGATGATGATGATGATGATGATGATGATGATGATGATGATGATGATAATGATGATGATGATGATTATGATTATGATGATGATGATGAACAGGAATATAGTACCATTATCTTATTCATAGCAATCGTTAAGGAGTTTGGAGGTTTCTCCATCAACCCGTTATTCATTCAGGCCAAATAAGTCCCCTCAGATTCTCTCAAGAAGAAGTTTATTCAATCGGTGGAATATTAAGGGATGTACAAGGAGTCATCAAATTCTCAAATCGTTTAGCCATTTTCGTTTTGTTTGAGAATTTTCTCATGGAACGTCCGCTCACTATACAGAGCTCGAGTTGCACAGCAGCTAGTCGATACCCTGACCGAATATACGTCTGACATAACAGCATTACAAGAAATAAGATGGACGGGGAGTGCTGTTATTCAAGGAAACGAGTATGACATTTATTACATCTGTCATGCAAAACACCATGTGCCCGGAGTAGGCTTTCTTATCATCATCATCGGCACTACAACCGGGATCCGGTATTGGCCTTATTTAGCAACTCTCCATCGGTATCCGGTCCATATCCGAGACTTGTTAAATTGTCCATAATAATTCGTTTTTCCGGGCAAGGTTATAAGCCTTGCGCCAGGGGTAGGCTTTCTAGTCAGCCAAAAACTGAAGCCTGCCATTATCGGCTTTAATGCAATAAAGGGAAGGTTATGCACTCTTCGCGCGCGAGGCAAGTTTAAGAACGTAAGCCTCATAAATGTTCACAGACCTAGAGAGGAGTCCCCTGACGACGAAAAATACGAACTCTACGAGAACGTCGAACGTCAATGCCTGCCCAAGATACGATGTGAAAATCGTTCTAGCCGGGAGCTGATTTTCAGGCACTACGCAGGTTCCCATAGTTTGCATGAGAACACTAATGACAATGGGCTACGAGTCATCGAACTGGCAGCATTAAAGAACTTAGTCGTTACGAGTACCAAGTTTTCACATAAAGACATTCACAAGGCCACCTGGGTATCACCTGATGGAGCCATTTGCAACCAAATTGACTACGTTTTGATAGATCGCCGCCACTCCTCGATCCTGATGACGGTACGAACGTACCGAGGTGCTAACGTCGACTCGGATCACTATCTTGTTGGTATAGTTTTCCGAGCGCGGATTGTCTTACGGAGACGTATTGCATCGGCGGATTAGCTTCAAATTAACACGGCTGCGGTACGCAATAAGGACACCAGCAACACCTTTGGTCATGCGTTGGGACTCGCGCTCGAAGAGCTCGATGGAGGGAGAGTAAGTCTTGGGGGCAGAATGCTGGGCGTAGACGAGAAATGGACACGCCTTAAGAATACTGTCATTAGTACTTCCAACTCCATCTTAGGCAGTAGTCGTAGAGATCGGAGCGACAGATTTGAAGTACAAACTAGCGACTGAACGCAAGAATGCGTAATCTGATCACCGATCCTGAAGGCATTCTGGTGCGATGGGAAGTGCACTTCAATGAATTGCTAAATGGTCAGCTCACAGAAGAACTGGAAGCTCCACCAGTGCAAGATCAACACCAAATGCTGCCGCCACTCAAATCAAATAAAGCCCCTGGAGCTGATGGCATACCAGCTGAGCTGATCAAACAAGAAGGGACAACGTTACATCACACAATTCATGAGATCGTGGTGCACGTATGGGAGCAAGAGGAGATGCCGGAAGGTTGGCGTCGTGGTATAATTTGCTCCATACATAAGGAAGGCGATATCACAGTGTGCAGCAACTATAGGGGTAAAACATTGCTGAATACCGCCTATAAGATACTCTCCACTATCCTACAAGATCGGATAGCCTCATACGCTAAAGTCATCATTCGTCAATATCAGTGTGGCTTCATTCCAGGCAAATCAGTGACGGATTAGATATTCATCCTTAGGCAGGCGATGACATCTTTAATGGACTCCGACAAGAGGACGGTCTGGTCTGCCTCCTCGTCCACCTGGCGTTGGAGAAAGCAATCTGTACCTCCGGCGTTACAACTAGAGGGACTATTGTCACCGAGTCCAACCAGATACTTGCCTACGCAGATGACATCGACAACACCGGTAGATCCGATTCGGCTGTACAGGACTCCTTCACCCAGATGGAGCAGGCGGCACAAAAACTGGTACCGCACATTAATAAGGGAAACACTAAGTACATGGCGACAAAATCTGCGAAGAGAAGACGTTAGGTTGGTCAAAATATCGGGGTAACGGAGCACGAATTTGAAGTAGTGCAATCCTTTAACTACCTCCGGTCAATAGTAACCGCCGATAACAATATGGAAGAAGAAATTCGCAAACGGCTGATCAAATTCAACAAAGTCTACTATGGTCTATCTTTAAATCCTGAAATTTATGCAGACAATCCAAGCTACTACTGTACAAGTCCATGGTCTTACCAGTACTCATGTATGGATCCGAGACCTGGGTGCTCAATAAAAAGGCACTCTGAACTCTTAGCCGCATTCGAAAGGAAGGTCTTAGGGAGAATTGTTGGCCCCGTATTGCAGCGTGCACGATTCCGAAGATGATACGCGTTCTACCCTGGATGATGTTATAAGAAAAATCAAGCTCGGTAGACTCCGCTGGACGGGACCTGGCTCGAATGAGCGAAGAGGAGCTTGCCCGGAAAGTTCTTTGTGGCAGATTGTACAGCGCGGCAGACTCGATCTCACATCGGATGGGGTGTCTAGATACAATGTCTCGCCGGGAATAGCGGAACTATAGGGGACGGGGAGTCGTTTTAAGCGGTAAAACAAATGTGTTAGTCGGTACAGAGGTACAGTTTGCAGATTTCCACCTTTCTATCGAAAAAAAATCTTTTAAATTGATACTGCACCTTAAGCATGACGATCCATAAGAAGTGAAAACCACAGCAAAGTACAAACAGAAAGTATTCGAATTATTCCTAGGGTACATTAAATACCAAGGAAGCTGGTTAGGTTACCTTAAGGAACATGACGATCCATAAGAAATGAAAACCACAGCAAACTACAAACTGAGGGTATTAGAATTATTCCTAGGGTACATTAAATACCAAGCAAGGTCGTTCGGTTACCTTAAGGAACATTATGACCCATAGGAATTAAAAACCACAGCAAAAATACAAACTGAAGGTCTTAGAATTATTCCTAGGGTACATTAAATACCAAGGAAGCTCGTTAGGTTACCAAGTTCTACAACCCCTACAACCTGACTTTATCCACACAATATCGTTGCATAGGATCTGTGTCTTATACATTTGGATCGGAGTTGAGCTTTGAAACCGCATTCGGGAGAACAGTACACAGTAATTGGTGTGAGGGATCGCAATGTACCATACCTATGAAAGGAGTTATGCCCAACAGACTCCAATGGGTCGGAAAGCGAACTAGTGTAAACGCGGAGGAAACCGCTTAACATTTTGACAATGTTAGTTAGTCAATCAGTATGTGTGTTGGATTCTGGTGTAAGAAACGAAAATACGGTGATTTAAGGGGAAAATGCGGATAAGATATTGGCTAACTAAATACTTTACATTCGATCAAATTATAACCGAGACTCAGCCATTCAATCGACCCGCACTAATCGTGTCTTAAAATTTGTTTTCTTTTTCTATATTGGTACAAGGGTTATACGTTTGAGGGCCATCTATCAACTAGTCGGGTTTCAGCAACCAAAGACATTAGTTTACATCAAGTGCCTTCGGCGACTTTTACTATGGAAAAACATATTGAGCAATAAGCTTGTTTAAAGTTTTGTGTTGCCAACGGGATTTTTACTTCGAACGCACGGTAAACGTTTGGGAAAGCCTACGGCGGCACTGTAATATCGAGAGCCGGAGGACTTAAGTGCACACAGCGTTCAAAAAAGACCGTGAACCAGTTTAAACGTTGCCTCATAGGAGACGGCTTACAACTGTAGTTGTTGAAGAACTGGAGGTCACCTTACCAAGGAAGCTCGTTAGGTTACGAAGTTCTACAATCCCTAAAACCTGACGTTATCCACACAATATCGTTGCATAGGATCTGTGTCTTAATCATTTGGATCGGACTCGAGCTTTGAAACCGCATGTGAGAGAACAGTACACATCAATTGCTGTGAGGGATCGTAATCTACAATACCTATGAAAAGAATTATGCCCAACAGACTCCAATGGGTCGGAAAGCGAACTAGTACTAGGACCGCATTGATAGTGCAAGACCTGACTTCCAAAGCTGAATCCGACTCAACAGCCATTAAACGTATCATTACTGAAGACGAATGTGGGCTGTAAGCACCTTTTTACCCAAAAACTACCGATATGATCAAGCATGATCGCATGAGATTACAGGAAGTTGGCTCAGCTACAAACTAAGGCAACAGTACGGGGCAAATATAATGACCTAATCCTACAGATCCTAACAAGCGAAGATGCTGGGCGCAATTATTTATTTATTTATTATAATGATTCAAATTAAAAATAAAACTCAGTGCTTATAAAAACAGATGACACGCTTATCACTAATGCCCAAATTCGAACTGCAAGTTGCAGCTTGTATACTATTTTATTCCTCATAGCCAAAGCCAGAAAGCCTAAATGATTTATAACTACATGCACCATAAAAACCGCATAGGTATGAGAACTAATCAAAGAAAACTCTTTAAAAATGTTACAAAATATTACATTACTGGTTTACAAAACATTTACAAGGTATATATTATATATATCTAAAAATTACAATGAAACTTAGTCATTTGCTACAAATATCTTAAAAGGAATGTGTTGCATGCTGGATACATATCAGGATACTATTGGAATGACAATTCAAAAACATAAACCAGAATCTTAGGTTTTAAAAACAAATTCAAAGTCAAAGTAAATATTTAAGTAAAATCAAAAATAAAAATGAAACATAAACGTATAAATACGACAACGAAACAATTTCATCCAAGGACAGGGCTGACATTAATTGCCTCTCTAACTTACCTCTTTGAATACAACGTAAAACCTGTGGTCCTTGTACACCTAAAAGAACTTGCGGTATTTGATATTGTTGTATTCGTTGGTGATGTTTGTGATGTACTCCTTATGTTAACGCAGTCCAGCGCATTTTGAAATAGCGACGGTGAAATTGCCGTTGTGTTCAGGACGTTGTCGATATTACCATTACTATTCCTAAATGGTTGTGATAGTCCACGAGTATGCCTTATGGGGTTTTCATTATCACTAATTAGAGAATTGATTTAAACATTGTCGTAAAATGAAAAACAAAAAAAAAATTGATTTGGATAAGGCGTCTATAAAAATGCACCATTTGAATCTTACAGGGCTATAGGAAGATTTGATGATTTTGTATTCAGCTGTCTTCTCATCGCTTTAATTTGGTTGAGCTTATCACCTTGAGTTTGAGCTGTTTTATCCTGTGCCGCCTGTGTCATCTTCACCGTTGATGCTATTGTATGTTTGTTAGCTGCTTCGAAAATATTGGAAGCCTTGGAGGGCTTCTTCTGTGCGTATATCGGTTTCGTACACGTGCTGTTATCTATATTCTTTCCGTTTTGCAGAGGATCTCCAATCTCATTTTTATTTTCCTCGGCAATACATTCGTTGTTTTCATTTCTTAAGGATGTATGTACTTTTTTATTGTGCACATTACCATTCTTGTTTTCGTCGTCATTGATGCGCAATGTATCAACTTTATGGGAGATCCCTTTCACGTGAGTTAGGATAACGTCAGAATTATCATTTATCTCATTCTGAATTTTTAAAGCTATAGAGTAAATGCCGAATTTATGTTTTGGCATCTCAATACCCAACCGTCTCCGATGGCGTTCACCTTCATTCCACAACCACGTTTGTTTACTGTAAATGGCATCTTATTAGAAATGTTCACTTTTATTATTATTTCAGATAATCAACTAACTCTTCCATCCATTGTTGTTGGTGTCCAATCACAGATCCAGGCCGACACAGTCTAAGCCATGCAATTGCTTCCAAAGCGGAGAAGCCATAATGCTTCATTATATAAGCACCAATTAAACTACCAGTTCGACCAAGTCCAGCTATCAATTAGAAAATTAAGCATTGTAATGATATGTGAACGATTTTCAACAAAAAGATAAGTATGTTTTGTAGTATTTGTGAACGGGACTCTAATGGTTAGAAATTGTTAAGCCTTACTGAGTAAACTTCGTCCTCACGGAACGTCTCAACAACTTCGCGTTTGGATAATTTTTTTTTAGATCGATCGATTCGGATCGCTGCAGACGAATATATTTTCTATTAAAACCAGAGGGCCTCAAAGATCTTACTTGGTGCTAAATGTATTTCTGCCTCAAAGTAATGCATTGCTAGATTTGCTGATTTGTTCACATTCGAATGATCGGCCGGCCAATGCACCAATGTGGCACCAGCCGAAATGCAACCAGGTCGACTACCTAAATTGAAATTTGAATAAAATCTCACAATAAGGAAAGGTCAATCTCGTTGATGTCTCTCAACGAAGACGCAATACAAGCAAAAGATTCGTTCTCACGAGTATTACTGAGGTCTCTATACAACTCAACAACGTTTCTCAAATAGTCCGGCGACATGAGTCAACAACCTAAAAACCAAAATATAATCATCATCATCATCAAAATACATTCCAATCAAATTAAAACAACTATTAACGCAATTAGTCGTGAAAGTGTGACGGTTCAGCCAAACGCCATTGTCTACTTGCCCAATTACCCCCAAGCTTCCTGTGCTGAAGCTCCTCAAACACCTATGTTTCCCGCTAATTCCATTGCATTAGCACCTGAAAACATTTCCTTTTCCAAGGACATTAATGCATACAACGCATTACCTACATTCCTAAAAAGAATTTCACCAACAAGGGCATTTTTCCATGCATCAACACATCGGCAAAATTTTCCCAACAAAGAATTCTTAGCATTCATAATTCGATGCATCAAACTTACTTTCCTAGAAGAATTCTTTATGGAACTAACATCATATCCCTGAAAGAAAACATATTGGTTACAGTACCATGTAACCATCATAACCAGGGATAATGATCAATGCGTCGTCTATTCCCAGCCTCACCATGTATAGAATAAATTTCTCTACATACACATTGGCTGGCGACCTTTTCACCCAACGACAAAGCAACTCCTAGCAGCTTATTGACACAGCTGCATACAATTAGCGCAATAGACGCTAAAACCAAATTCTTTAGCACGCATCATGTGCAAACAAAAGAACGCTGTTCTTCCGCAGGTATTCTGGCGATACGATAAACAATCCAAATTGTTTGAGGTATCCCAAATGCATTTCCCATTTAATGAGTTGCAGCTTAGCTGACCCTAATTACAGACCGACATATCCCTATGGGAACAGCATTGGTTTATTGCTGATGCATCATATTGGTCTTTGTTTAACCGAAGTATTTTTCCAGCAATTAGCTTATCGCCAGAGAAGTGATGTCTGTTGGCATCTGGCGCAGCTGAGCCAACCGTTTGTGTATATCCAGTTAATGGATCGGTACACAATTTCTATGCTATGTCGTGTCCTTCGATCGCTGTGCAGGCGTAGGACAATTGGTCGGTTTTCTGACCCACGTATCTGTGGATACGTGGGGTTGTTGCCTCCCAGGTGATTGTTACCTTTGTTTCAGGTGGAAAGGAGGACTTTTGGGGACACGTGTCTGAGGGCATGTGTAATTTGGATATAGGTGAGTAGTTCCTTGGTGGAACGACGATATCTCAAACTATAGTGGATTGTGTGCTTCGTAGAACCACCATAGTGTATTCTAGTGATATGTCAACGCCACATAAACATTGTGCTGTTACCGAAATCTAACTGCTGAAAAAGTGACTCCTACAGAAATTCATCATCGTTTAAAGGTTCTTCATGGTAACGATGCTTTTGATAGGTTTACTGTAAATTGATTGGCAAGAAAATTTTATGGTTGCTAGCATGGAAAAGCCGTAATTGTTGACGAACACATAACTGAAGTCCGATCACTGATTTGATTCAAAATGGCCGGCGAATCACCCAAAACTGTATCACAAACCATATTGGAATATCCAAGAAATGTGTAGGGTTTATTATTGAACAATTGGGATACCGTAAGATCTGTGTACGATGGGTTCCACGCCATTTCACAGACGAGAACAAGAAGCGTGGATTGGAATGCTACGAACAGCTTTTGCAGCACCACTTTAGAAGCCCTGATCTCGCGCCGTACGGCTTTTTCCCATACTCAAGAGAGACCTCAAGTGTAATCATAACACCTCGAACGATGAGGCGAGAGCTGCTATCAAGTCTTGGATTCGAAAAAAGTCTAAGGTATTTTTCTGTGACGGAATAAAAAAACTTGTTACACGTCTGGAGAAATGTATTAGCTTCAACGGTGACTATGTTGAAAAATAAATAAATGATTTTGATGCTTAAGAATTGTTCTTTAATGTATTTATTGCCCGATCTTGTTATTTTACACTTTTCAACATTTTTTATTTCCGTTTTTTTCTTAGATTCTAAATTACATGCTAGACAGAAAATGCTTAAATTCTAGGTTAATTATCTTATGTTATAACCGACTGGTCCTACGCAGACCTTTAGCGGATTTGAATGTTGTAGTCGAAGTGTTCCGCCGTACACTGTCCACACACCAAAAGGAACACCTGGAACGCGGAGCGAATTCAATTGCACAAATAAAACACGGAAAGAATTGTCTTTATTTTGAATTTTAATTTTGTTTTAGAATTCGGTCTCCACTTACCTCTAGGACACACTTTTGATTTTGCGCTTATACTAGTAGTTCGGGTAGTAGATTAACACAAGAACAACAACTTCCACTACGACCTTAATCGCATTAATAATTAACAATACTCTTATTTATTTCGGTGTGTCGCACATAACCATTCACACACGTTATGATACCACGAAAGTGTAACCGCCTCAGTCTTCGTATTTACTGTCCGCCTTCCTTAATTATTTTAAGCACAATTTAATTGCCCGATACACACGTTTCAAAATGTCCCTAGTGATGATCCGGGGGCTGAGCGCGTTGAGTTGCTGCGCGTGAACGTCGAATATTGACGTTTCTTTTATTGTATTGCGCGGAGCGGTTGGACCTCCTCGGTGGGGTTCTCTGACTATTGCTCGAAGTAGACTGTCTTTGTCAAATTCCTATTTCCCTTTTCAATTCTCTTCCACTCATCTGTAAAGGAAATTTTCCATCATACTTTTCATTCTAATCCTCTTATCTGTAAAAGAAGTTTCCCATCATGATCATCATTCCCATTTCCTTATCTGTTTTTTTTTTTGTTCGAAGGATCGAGCGTACCCCCACTCTTTTCTCGATCCTTTCATGGGCTTTGTTTGCGTTACCCATCTTACGACAACAAGAGTTTTTGTGTGCTTCAGATGGGTAACAAAGGAACCCTGGGATTTGGTTTGTAGATCGCATTTGCTAGTCATAAACATCTAGCGTGGGATAGGCGTTACGATGTTTATGATTGAAAGAATTGTTGGTCGGCGGGCGAATCGCTGGGCCTTTGTTTGCGCACATGCGCCTGTCGGTTTGGGATCTTGCGAGGAATTTAGGGTGCTAGTTTCTATTAGCCCCATAAGGAGATATGCGTTATTCTGTTTGTTTTCAGAAAAATGTGTTTAATGGATGGATTGAGTAAATGGGGGAATTGCATTGAATTGATGTGAATGGATGCATCGAATGGATGCATTGAATGGATGCGTTGAATTCAATATTAGGAAATTTTGAACGTTTAGTTCGATTGGTTTTTAGTACTGAATTCAATGTTGGGTATTTGGAATGTTACCTTTTGTTTCAGGCGGACGAAAGGACTTTTGGGAAACGTGTCTGTGGGCTCGTGTAATGGATATAGGTGAGTATGTTCCTTGGTAGACCGACGATATCTCAACCTATAGTGGGTTGCGTGGTTCGTAGAACCAACACAGACCCTCTAAACTAAACTTTACATATCTATTGTACAATTTGGCTTTCGACGACAGAACTTTGTTTTTTAATTATGTTTATTTTAATATAACAAAGAAAAACTAAAAAAATCTTTGTCACTTTTGTTTTTTTTTAACTTAAAATTAACTTACATCTATATGTATAATTTTTTTTTAATTGCTTAAGAAATTAATTTAATATAACTTAAATCTTACTCTACCTTAATCCTAGAATAGCTAAATCTGTGTAAACTGGTTGATGTTGGATTTACTTTACCGACTTTTGTAAATATGTCTTTATTTGCCATTCAACCACCAAGACTGTTGGTGCTGTTTAATAATATCATCCCCGTCTCTATGGGAAATAGGTCTATTGAACCGCAAAATGTCTCGATCGTAGCACAATCGTCCGTATACGGAATATCTACCTACATGATAAATCAGAACTCCGGATTCATCCTGTATAAGACCATTCATATCAAATTCGAGGAACGCCTCTGGTGGAACAAAGCCATTGCGGCTCACCCTCTCTAAATACAAAGTATTTGTATAATAACTTCCGAAGACTAGGTCAATGGACGCAACTATTGCTCTCGCAATTTGTCCTCTGATTAATTTGATCATAAAATTATCCATCCTGTTTATGTAAGCTTTGTTATATAAGGTCTCATTTGGATAATACCTTTTGTAGTCAGATTCCGGTGTTCGATATAATCTGAGCAAGTTCTAAGACATTTTCTTTCGAACACCCGAATCTTTTCCATCATATTTTACCTATATTGAACCGCACTGGGTATCCATATAGAATCATGGCCCTGGGCCATATAGCGCATAACTTTTACTTTGCTATCAAGTTGGCTACTGTGAAATAGCCTCCTTATCATAGTAAATGTTTTCTTGGGCTTGACCAAAGCTGTCTCTGTCTGTTAAAATACAGCTACTGATCAAGGTAAATACCGAGGTATTTAACCACACTCTTGATTTCCAGTGTTTGTGTTCATGCGGTCTCATGATAACTAACTTTCGCGTTTTTTCTTGTGTCATTTGTGGCTTTATGTAATGGGGTTCTAGATAGAATAGCTTCACATTTCTGGAAGTTTATCTTAAGTTTCCAGTCGTCGTAATTTCGCTGCACTTTATTGAAGTCGCCTTGCAGTAAACTGTTCACAACCATTTTCGGGGCTGTAAATTATAAGATCGTCTGCATACGCGATTGCGTCAAGAAGTGCGCTTAATATGTCGCTAACGTAAATGTTAAAAAGAATAGGAGAGAGTACCGCCCCCTGTTGTAAACCATTCCTGATATTATACGGTATACTGGAGGTCACTTTCCCACTTTTGACCACGAACCTCCTGTTATTTAACATATCATAAAGTATATAGAGTAAAGTTTTATACATGCCTTCTCTGACAGCATTTTAATATAATCCTTTAAGCCAAACGGTGTCGAAGGCTTTTTCCAAGTCGATCAGACAGGCCCCCGTGCATTAGTTCTTGCATTTATTCTATTGTATATCGGAAACCAGTTTAGCTGCGGCATGTGTGGTTTCATGACCCGCCTTAAAGCCAAACTGGTTTTTTGGAATAACCATAAACCCATTTAAGAAAAGCTTTGTTTATGACTTTCTCGAATACTTTACTGATGCTTGGGAGTAATCTTATCGAACGCATGTTCATTGGGTTTGTACAGTCCTTGCCCCATTTTTAGTATAGGCTGAATGATTGCTGTTTTCTAACGCGTGGGATAGTGTACATTCCTTAAAGCGTTGTTAAATAGAACTGTGTCCATTGCTAATGGTGGAAAATACTTCAGTACGATATTTGGTACTCCATCTATTCCCACAGACTTTTTGTTTCTTAATGAGTCGAAGATACCCTGGATCTCCCCCTTCATTATTAATAGGATATTAGCACTGTTATTGGTGTTAATAGCATTTGCCAAATTATTGTCTTCAAATTCGGTAAAACCGAGATTCTCTGATTGCCAATTTGAAATATCATTTCGAAGGTGCAAGTGATTCACTATAACTCTGTTTTCCAAGTGGTAGTTTCGGTGGATGCGTTTATTTACCTTGTACATTTCCTGGAAGAGATCTCCCACAGTGTTCGCACTTTTCTAAGGAACCTTCTATCACGAACAGCTCATTACTGACGATAGCGTTACTGGGGATAGCGTTCTTTGTATCTATTCCTATGTTGATTAACATTTGTTTGTTTTCGTCATTATGTGGTAAGTGGAGACTCTGAATCTCATTTTGATTATTTCTCCTGAATATCTAACTAATTCGTGGGAACATGTTCGGGTTGTTAGATTTTGTAGTCCGTATTCTGTTGTTCCAATACAATTTTGTTGCTAATCTATAATTAGCTTTTACTAATTGTTGAAGGCTTTTTAATCGAAATTTCAGTGATATTATCTCATGGTCGTGTCTGTCAGTAAACTGTCTGTATAATTGTTTTAGTTTTGTTAGCAGTCTGCTTTTATTCTGGTGAACCATGGCCATCGCATTGCCTCGTAGTTGTAGGGTGGGACCACGATTTCCTCCAGTTCTGCAAGATCATTCGGAACCTCTATTACGGTCGGTAATGCACAGTGCTCACTGTCGTATTCAATTGTCCGTAAACAGTTTCTGTTATGTCTGTTAGTGTTTCAATAAACATAATATCTAGATAGGATCTACCTCTAGGGAACGATGGATATTCCGTAGCTAGGTCAGTTTTATATACTATATGACATTGATATAACCAGCTAGCCAGTTGATTTCCTCTACTGTTGGACATACAATTTCCCCAATGTTTATGTTTTGCGTTCATGTCTCCACCTATAGTAGAGTCGTTTTTATCCAGTTACAGTTGCAAGCATCGAAAGAGAGTCTCAAGTTCCGCTATAAAGAGATTATACTGATGACCCACGGGTGCATAAACCAAGATCGCATACAGTCTCTTTCCTTGCTGAAGTGGTATGCGTACGGTGCATGCTTCAAGCACCCGGAACCTGCGCACTTCTCCACTATATATGACTTTGTCTTGGAGTCCTTTTCTAATAAAAATGGTGACACCTCCGCCTTGTGAGGAATTGGGTCGGTCTCTTCGTATAATTTCATAGTTTTTGTCCCAAACTTTATGCCTCTGGTTTAACTTAGTTTCCCTAGCTACAAGCACATCAGGGTTTTCGTCTTGCAACAGGTTAAAAAGAGTGGTTCGTCTCTCGATCCTTATGAGTGAATTTACCTTCACGACAAGAGTTTTAATTGATCTTTTGTTTAAAGGGTTTATATCGAATTTTTATTTAGACTGGACAAGTGCGAGTAGATCTCATTTATTTGACTTTGCAGCTGTGTCATCTGTCTCCGTAGATTGAGCGATTGATTACCGCTGTGGGGTAACAATCATTGATCTTTGTCTCAGTTTTTCTTTGCTGAAGCACACCCTTCGACGTTAATTTTCGGTATTTAGGACAACCTCGGTAGTTAGCGGGGTGTCCCTCATTCCGACATACTGCACACTTTAAAAGGGTTTTGTCTTCGGCCCTTTTCTACCCAAAGGGCACTCTGCATTATGATCCTGACCGCATTTCATGAAACAATGCTGCTTTTCACAGTTCGCCGCTGAATGCCTACACCTTTGGCAGCGGACGCATTGACAAATGTTTCTGCCTTTTTTTAGTTTGCCCCATGTTACACATTGGTGGTCCAGGACTGTTAGTTTAGTTTAGTTTAGTGAGGGCAGAACCCTCATTTATTAGGCTTAATCCAAGCTTAAAGTAAATTAATATAATACCTTACAGATTAACTTAAAATCTAAAGTAGTAATTCCAAGATAATTAAAAAACGAAAAAAAGGAGAAAAAACCAGGAAGGTGAAGAGGACTTGCTGATAGGGGAGATAGGGGGCTGGGGAAGAGCGAGTGTATGTGGGGGTGGTAAATGCGGCATTTGTCAGACAGCGACAGTGAACGGCATGTGTACGGTCTGGTAGGGGGCGGGGTTAGTGAGCTAGAGGGGAGAAGTTAAAATTGTGGGTGGGGCTGGAAAGGTGTAGGGGGAACTAGTTTGAGACCAGGAGAGGAGAGGTAGGATTGCAGAACGGTAGAAGGGTTATTTGAAGGAGGGGGCGGGGTTACGACAGTTATCTTCCGAGACATCGTATGAGAGCGGGAGTGGAGAGGTTGAAATCGAAGGAGGTGGGGAAATAATTGGCCCGTCGTAGCATACGCGAGATGGGTTCGTTAGTGCCATAAGAAGTGTGATGAGTGGGCAAGTAAAGTAGTCGAGCGTTACGTACGTTACGGGGGTTTGTGTGAAATGTTATAGTGGAGAGCAGGCTTGGGCAATTGATTGAGCCTGACAGAATTTTATTTTCCGTAAACTACCAATTTTACTATGTGGGGTTAGCTGTACCAGGAAGGGTAGCTTCCGGTTCACCCTTTTAGACCTGGCTGTGGTGGAGGGTTTGACAATACTAAATTCAAGGTCATCGTACTTTAACTCTCGCATCATTTTCAAAGAGTCTCCGGTTCAGTTTCAGAGCCGACGCCCTTTAATAGAACTGTAATATTTTTAAGTTCTTTCGGCGTGTAAGAAAAGAGTTCCGCGGTGTCTCTTTTCAAGACATTTTTAATTTTAATATGGTCACCAGCTGTTGGCGCTGCATCACGAATTCCCAGGAAAGGCAAGGCAAGCGCTAGCATACCGATTCCAGGGAAACGACGATCATCGGCGCACCGATTCCAGGAAGCCACTAAGAAAAGCAGATCCCAGGAAACGAGCGAAGAAGGGGACGACTGCGGGCCTATATAAGGCGGGCACATTCGATGAAGCAGCAGGAGTCGTCGAAGGAACTCCTACCCAATCGGTCTTGCTCAAGACCAGCTCCAGAGAGATCAAGAATATTCAAAAATACAGATTGGATAATATATGATAGAAAATAATAATAATAAATTGGCTAACTGTATTCGTGTACATTGGATCGTCTTCTTCGTTGGTCGCGTCGTATTTACCGTTGTTATCAGGGATTCGAGAGACAAAAACGCCCGCCGATCCAAAGAAGAGTCCGGCTCTGGAGGTGCAATCCCTCTGAATAGAAAAAATCATCGTTGGCCGGCCAGTGCCGGGGAAAAAATACAGTCCGCTAAGGCGAAACTGTTGGGACGTCGCTGAAGAAAGCGCCGTTCGCGATTCAGTTTTCCTTTTTTTTGTTGCAGTAACACCAGCGTTATATGTTTGAATGGCATGCCTATTACCTCCCAGTCTTTTAATATTAAAATTATTACTACCTACAGCTAACTTACACAGACTTACCAATTCTTTACAATCCATGCCTACCGTGTTGATTGGTGTCATTTTAGTTGTTTGTTGGTTTCCTGCTGTTGTGCTTTTGGCTGATGGGCTGCCTTTTGTTCGTCTGGTCCTGGTTCTGAGTTTGGTTTTTGTTGCTGATGTTGGTCTCGTTTTGGGTTCGGCTTTTCTTGTTTATTTTTTTGTTGTTGTTCCAGCGCTTCAATTTGTTTTCTTTTTTCTTATTTCCTCTTGTCGTGCTTTTACTATACTTAGTTTCGCTTCGAGGTCGTTTATTACTTCTTCTTCGTCCTCAGATTCAGAAGAAGCCAGACAAGCGAATGTGTTGTTAGAAAAATTCCTGTCGTAGTTAGTGGTAGAGGGGAATGCATTCTCTGCTCCCATTTGTTGTTGTTCTAACATGAGTTCTGCAGCTTTGAGAGTGATTATTATGTTGCTTATTTCGCTCTCTTTGATGTTTTTTGCCGCCTCGAATTCCGGTTTGGTGCACGAAGAGTGTTTTAATGGGCTTATTTTGCCTCTTAATATCCCATTCTTTGTTTTTTTCTTTCTTCTGCTCATGTCGGAGCCCGCGGTACAAACACGATAACACAACAAGTGCAAATATTTCCGTTTTTATTTCACTTAGTGCCCGCAACTTTTTGTTTTGTTTTGTTCACTCTCTACAGGCATGTATAGGGTGATGCAAAATTAATCACCCTATCGGAAGATGTTATAATTTTTGCAAATGGCGTCTTAAGTCAATAATATTTGACATTTGTGAACTTGACAGCTGCAGTCATCTCTTAACTTAACAGAAATAATTCTAAAGGTTCAAATAAAGATTTCCATCACTCAAAATCATTTTTTTTTACTTAGTGAAAATGTAATTCGGGCTCCTCGATAGTATAGTGGTTAGTATACCCGCCTGTCACCCGGTAGACTGGGGTTCGATTCCCCGTCGGGGAGCCTCTGGCGCAAGACTAATGACCTTGCCCGGAAAAAAACAAATCATTATGGAAAATTTAACAAGCCTCAGGACTTGCTAAATAAGGCCAAGACCGGCTCCCGGTTGTAGTGCCGATGATGATGCTGATGATGAAAATGTAATTCAAAAACAAAATGGATGCTCAATTTTGCGGCACCTTGTATGTATTATTTTCAGCGTTACCCTCGTAGTTCGAGAGTGAATCCGGTTCATGATCTTCTGCTTCTGCTCAAATTAGAGCAGAGCTGTTACGGTATCTGGCGTACCGAATTGGTTATGAAATCTGTTTGTTACAAGTCAGTCTACCTCTTTATAGGACTGTAGGAACATGAAAATTAACGACCTTACTCACTCGGCTCACCATCATTGCCTGCTCTGTGCACTTTCTCTCCATGCTTCACCGCCCGATCCTTTCCCCGAGGTCACGCCTTATATTGTCCTCCCATCTCCGTCGCGGCCTTCCCACAAGTCTCTTTCCTGTTGATCTCCCATTCAGAATTCTATGAACGGTTCTATGATTGCGTATTCTGACTATATTTTTAATATTCGCGACCTGATGGTTCTCTCTAACATGGTTTGAGGTATTGCTCTTCCAATTCAAGTTGTGGAATTTTCTTCATTATCCCGTGTCTTCTTTATATTTAGCCTCAAAGATACTCTTTAAGATTTTATTTTCAATTAACCGGAATTTGTTCCCTTCTCATTTTGTAAATTCCCATGTCTCAATCCGTATAAACCAATCGGCATGATGATCATTATGTACTGCAAGTAGAGTCGCCTTTTCTATTGTTTTGATGACTCGTCTGTAATCAACTACGTGCGGAGCAATGGAGGAGACAGTTTTTGATGACCGTTACAAATGTCCAGAAGAATATATCTGCGGCGGAGTGTACTATTTTTACCTCATCTTTTTGTCCATTGAATATGCGTATTGCAGCTGTTCTTGGCCATCTTGACACTTCTCCGGTTTTCCATGATATTGTTTGATTTATACAACCGAAAGTTAAAGTCTTTAACCTTAAGAGCCTCCTTGCACTGGGAAAGAACCACATATTCATCTCAGATTTTACGCTATGAGCCGACAATATTAAGATAAGCGTTGAGAGGTAGTGTTGGGAAAGACAAGTTGCAAGAGCTATCAACACGTGTTGTAACCCTGTTCCTAACGTGTGTACGTAATTTTGAATAGGTTGATAACAGAAAAATTCCCTCAGACAGGTTACTCCAATCTGTGACCGTGTAATAATAACGCTTTGTTGTATATACGAATGTTATACGTTTAGCTACTGCGTTGTCGATTCCCACATTGTCTCTCCACTGTAATATCCTAAGCTTCCCAGTGTGAGTGTTGCAATTCATCATCATCATCGGCACTAGAACCGGCAACCGGTCTTGGCATTATTTGGCAAGTCCTGAGGCTTGTTACATTTTCCATAATGATTTGTTTTTTCCGTGAGTGTTGCAATTACCCACAATAACATTCATGACCATATCTTATAGTCGACAATTCATCACAATGATGTAGTGAATAATTGTCCACGCTGAGATAATATTGTTACGATTTGCGAGTCAACTGAGATTTTGATGAAAAGGGAAAACATTATTGGACATGACGAACGTACAATGATTTGGTGAGGATTAATATTACTGGCGTATTTCTACCGCAGCGCTAGTATTTCATACAAAGTGTATCGACCGACTGACTGAACGAAGAATGGTTTCGTCCAACAGACGCTGAGTGCATCCCAACAGCACACTCAAACGAAATGTAATAGATCGTGAATTTGACTGCATCCAACAAATATAGTAGATGTTAATTAATAACAATGGTATAAAAATAAGTGAATAGTTACTTTGGTTATTACTTTTAAGTTTCATTCATTCAAAATAAAATAAAATAAAGTAAACGAAAGAAAAGTTACCTTTACAATGAACAGCAATAGCACCCTTTGTCGTTTCGCAGATATTAAGGAACTTTTTCAATATCAAATCACTTGGCGTACTACCGTCGATAAAAAACAAATCCTTATGATCGAAACCAGCCCTTACAAAACGTGATGCATTATAAACTTTCGCATTCAACCTAATCACTGTTGTTACGTTGTTCTCCCGAAAATAATCAAAATATGTTTCTGGAGAGTGGCAAGGGTATCCATTTAATAAAGTTTTCGCTTTTTGATGTGGACCACAAAAGGCTAAGAACTTTTCCGGCAATATCCAATTGGAATCTCCGTTTTCCACCCGTTCATAATATTCATACTCCTCGGAATCGAAATCATCAAAGTTAAATAAACCCGCTTTCATAGCTTTATATACAGCATTAATACAGTCGATTAAGGATATCTTGTATCCACTTATTCCAAAAGATGCATCACAGAAACGTATATAAGCAGGTACATCTCCTACTACCAACGATTGATATGCTTCTTCCGGCGTTCGATTTAAATATATCACCTGAAACATATATATAATGTTTTAATATATTTTTTGTAGCAGATTGATATAAAAAATGAAAAGATTCTACTTACTGAATACGATCCAATTAGGTAGGCGGCATTTACTCTTTTCCCAGGACTCATCGAAGTATAATGAACGATTTTTTTATCCGCGTACGATTTTGACTTGAGTTTTCGATTAAGTTTGTCGCAGTAATGATATAGCTGACAAATATTGAGAGGCCCAAAATCATTGTAGAAATTTTCATAAACAAAATCTAAGTCTGTACTAAAGTAATATGTTGTTGCTGTGTTTTTTGGTTTAAAACTCTTTTTGAAGGACACGAAGTATAGACGATCTAAAATTATATGAGAATAGTAATTAAAAATTACAAGCCGAATAAACTCAGTACAGTGCAAAAATTCAATGAACTCTGGTTGATAACGGGCTAGGCAATTATTTATTAGATTTATTTCTACAAAAAAAGCGAACATATGTTGGCATTATAAACTTAAATACTATTTCTAATCCAGTTTAGTGGCTTTGCGTCATATTATAAAGGGTTTCCCAATAAGGACGATGTGTTTTTAAAATAAAATGAAGAGTTTCCCAACAGAGACATTGCGTTTTCAAAACGTCATAGCAGCCATATTTCAAACAGTAGCATTAGTAATTGTTGCGGATTCACATTGGATGCAATCAGCGAATTCCCAATTTAATGCAGCCATCAACAATCAAACGAAAAACAACTGTCAGCAATCAGCTGGCAGACAAACTTAAATCTATCTGTCAAGCATTTTCGTTTAATTCTCTCTCTTGCTGTTCAACCTTTGACGACCACGGTCAACAACAATTAATCGATTAACATCTAAAGAATCAATTTAAATAAACGAAATATTTAAATACAATTGAAAAGTAGATTTGGTATTGTGTTCAACTGAATTAGTCTTGGGGTCCTGCTGACATCATTTCCATGACACGCAGGTAATGATTTCAATTAAATACCATTAACATCAAGTGTTTCAGTCATCGGCAGCCATCATCGTTGCATGCCAAGAGAGCAGAGCAGTGTTCCTGACGCCATTTCTTTGACCCACCACCACGATACCTTTTCTGGCGGACAATTGCTAAAAGCAGAGATTTTGGTCCGAAGAAGTGCTTACGAATCATCTCCGACACCATCCCTCTGGTCATCGGAGCTTAAACTACGTGTTGGCCGCTCGATTGCCAACACAGTAATAGATCCTCTCGCTCGCAACGACTACCGACTTGTTTTTTGAATTATGAAAAAACCAAACGCCTTGTAGACGATTTGATACAATCTCTATTGAAATCAACCGTTTCAGTTGGCGGTTTGATCTCAAATATTAAGACACGTCCGACGAGGACGGCGGTCGATTTTTGAATCTTTACAGTCAAGGTACGCTATCTATGCGTGTAATCTAAATATCCTTTAAAGTACATCCACCCCTGTGCATTCTTTGTTCACCTAAGATTTGAGTGATTGTTTACGGTTGTTTTTTTTACTTTAATGTGTATATCATGTATATATATATATACATTTTTTTTAATAGACTTCTCTCAGGAGAGGCGAACATATAGCGCCGAGTGGGCGCCCCGAGATGTCATCAAATAACTGTTGCAGTTCTTTTTGAACAGTTACAGGTTGTAACGCTCCGGGAACACTGGCGTGGGAAGGGAGTTCCACAGCTTCCCCGCTCTGTAGAGGAACGAGTTCTGATGCAGGGATGTTCGCGCCGTCGGGAGATGAACCACAAACGGGTGCGATCAGTCGGATTGTCTTGTGGAGCGCATATAAGCCGAATTGCGTGGAACAATCGTGGTATCTCCGAAGAACAGTACCCGCGATAATATCTGTAAAACAGACAGAGGTCGGCTACGCGCCTTCGATGTGATAGCGACTGTAGTCAGCGCTGAGTCCCCGATCAGGCGTATCGCTCGTCTTTGTATGGTCTCAAGTAGTTCGAGGATATGTTTAAGAGCCAAGCTCCAAACTTGAGAGCAATATTCGAGCGCGGGTCTAATTTGGGATTTATATAGGAGAAGAAGTTGGGCCGGAGTAAAAGATTTCTTGGCTCTAAAAAGATAGTTCAGCTTTCCTGAGGCTGACCTAGTGATGCTCGACACGTATTCATGCTATGATACATTCCCGCAGACCGTGATGCCGAGCAATTTCAAGCTTTCTCCAGCTTCGAAGACCCGGCCATTCATCATCAGCTGTGGAACCGATGATCCACTTTTCTTTGTGAATGTTGTACACAGTGTCTTCGTTGCATTGAAGTCCACGAGATTGGCCTTTCCCCATTGCAGGACCCTATCTAGATCCTGATTCAGAGAGTCAATCTGTCTACATCTCAGCTGATGAGATGTAGATGCACCAATCGGCCGATCACTCGAAAAAGAGCAAATCAGCGTACTATCATCGGCAATACTGAACACTTTGTTACCCGTTGTCTCCAACAAATCATTTATGTGAAGCAAAAACAAGGTTGGAGCCAAAATAGAACCTTGGGGCGTATTAACCAGATACACATCCGAACACTCGCCGTCCACAGCAACTCGGATCGATCGATTTTCGAGGAAGCTCTTCGTCCAGGTGCAAAGCTGGGAAAGTCCATATCAACGAAGTTTGCTCAGCAATGCCCCGTGCCAGACGCGGTCAAAAGCCTTGGAGATATCCAATGCGACCGCCCTTGACTCACCAAGCCCCTCAATCAAAGATGTCCATATACCGGTTGTAAGTGTCAAAAGCCCTCCCGTGGACCGCCTGCCACGAAATCTGTATTGACGATCATTCAGAAGTCCGTTGCACTCCAAATACTTACTTAACACAGTATTGATGACTTTTTCCATCATCTTAGACAACATAGACAGTAATGCTACTGGTCGATAATTTTGTGGGAGACACTTTTTTCCCGTCTTTGGGATTGGCTGAACTCGAGCGATTTTCCAGCAGATAGGAAAGGTCCTCCGTGCATAAGATAAGCGGAAGAGTCTGCCAAGAATTGGCGATCGTTCTGGAGCACGTTTTTAAGGACTATTGCTGGTATTCCGTCCGGGCCGGTTCCCTTCCTTCAGTCCAGTTCACGTAGAATGCATTGAATAGTACGTGGGCGAAAGTTCACATCCCGCATAGAAGACCGTACCGGCGCGATCACAGGTGGCTCCAAAAGACCGGCATCGAGGTTCGAATTCGCGGAAAATAAATTTGCGAAAACAATGGCTTTATCTTTTGAATTTGTGACTAACGTCCCGCTGTCCGAAAGCGAAGTTACTGCTGACAGCTCCTGCAATTGACCAGAAGGAGTGCGAACCAGTAGGGCACCGAAGGAGGCTATTGATCACTCTGCCATTGTGAGCTTCCTTTGCGGTATCAATCGCCTGGTTGCACGCGTGTCTGATTCTAACAAAATTCGTTCTGTTAACATCGGTGGGATTGGAGGGCCATTGCTTAAAGGGTCTATTTTTTCCGCTGTAATCTGCTCGCATTTTTTATCAAATTAAGGCTTATCAGGTGAGCTTCGTTTGATGAAATGTGGAATGCAGATTTTTGTTTGCTTAGTTTGATACCTGGGTGAAGGATCAATACTAGTGTGGATGTTGTGTGGTTTGAACACTGAAGCCAGATGGGTCAACCATATGATGTTCATATTATTGGGTTCCAAAGCCTGCATCCTCTTATTTCCTATTATCTGCTCGTAGAAATTATAAAAGCCCAGAATTCGATTATTTTTTGATATGTATATAACAAAAATGAAAACGACTTTGTGTCGCTATACATGTGGTACGTTAGTCATTAAACTGAAGAAACCGCGATTAAAACAATTTCCACCTTACCATTAAGAAAGATGTGCCCCAGTTGTCTTCGCCTTACATAATATCCTTCACGAAGTCAGTAGATTCCCCCATTTGGAAAAAGAAGAAAAGCTATTTCTGCACTTCCGCTTCCAACCCTGCGTTGATCTACCGCAGTTTTAATTGTCTACGTCTAATAGTGAAATGTATTTTTGCTTGAGATTAGGATTAGGAGGGGAGTCGATTAAGAAATAAAAACGTTATCATAACAAATTTCGTTGTGTACGTAATAAATAAAACCCTCTATCTGACGATTAAAACGTGAAAGCAATTAGTGTGGTTGCCAACATGTGCGTTTCTAGGACTAGTTATATGGGTCACAATACCGTGGAACTAGGCCATCGATAAAGCAGATACATAAACGTTGCTTCGATAACAAAGAAGCTAACGTAACTGAACCTAACAAGGCGGGAAAAGAGCAAAAACTTAATTGTAAAATGTTAATTTGATGGAGCAAGTGTTGAAACTTGACACGCAATATTGTCGGCTGACCCTCGACAAATGACTTTTAGAATTGATGCGTGGCAGCTTACTTTTAATTGAATCTTGGATTATTAACAAGCCCAATTACCATTCCCTTAAAAACTCCTTTATTTAAATCAACTATTAGCCGAAAAAGTGTCATATAATATGTTAAGCATATGAAACGATTAGATCGGAATTGTTTAATCATGCGATTTAGATTGAGATTTAACGACTAAGTAGAATGTAAGAAATTGTTTGCCAAAACACGTCTGCGGCATAAAATTCGTTGGACTTGATCACAATATTCACTCTTATAGTTTAGGCTAGTTTGCAAGGAGGGGTGAAACTACACTTACCCTCGCGGTTGCTTAGACACCTAGGTTACATGATACCCAACGCTCACATATACTACATAATATTTTAACGCGATAGTATTCTATCGTATGGTGATATGTGGGGATGGAACAATCCACCGTGCTATTGCCTGTGAGTTCTTGAAAAGGACGCACGAAATGCCTGACTCAAAGATTACGATTTGATTTAATATCGATAAAAGCTATAAATGTAAAAGAGGACTTTGACTTATAAAGACTCAACGCCAAGTCGAATATCTACTGTTGATATCATTCGATTGACCATTTTCTTGCAGTCAAAACACGTATGACAAATCACAATGAGACTGGAATACAAATAAAGGAACAGAGCTTAACTACGCGCACACAACCATCAGAATTTCAAATTGAGACATCAACAATGTAGAATATATATGTCGGTTATGTCAACATGCAATGCCACCGACTACATCAACATTGGTTAAATCATGCTTGCTCAAGTGAATACTTTGAAACCGCTTCTCCGAGAACCTTGGCAAAAAAAAAAACCAAGTTTATATTTGACGCTATTTCCATCCTGACCCCTTAAATGACTGTTTTTTAAATTGTAATTGCATCGCCTTTAAACAATCCTCCTCGGCTTTGCACGAGTGCAACTTACTAACGTGGCGGCTCAACATAAACCAAGTATATCGGACTAATCATTTGCAGCCACGAGTAGTACATAGTACCAAAAAACAGTATTTTTACTTTACATAATATTTTTCCATTTTCTAATCTGTTTGAAGAAAAAGAAAGCCATTCAGCAAGATGGTTGCAATGGTATATATCCAACAAAGTTTTGATCACTTAAAGGCTTAAACTTGTTCTCGCTGGCAAAGCGACATTCGCACTCCCTTGACAGTCAGCAAAAAATTCCTCGGTAGTTTTTGGATCGCTCGATTCACTTGCCAGTAGAATAAGGGAGTTAATAAAGACAAAATTCGACATGTATATAGTTGCAAGATAGGGGGCTAAAATAATTGGCACTTCTCGTCCCGATACTGTAGTACTTTCGCGAGGTAAGTATCTAAATAAATACCTTAACTTTGACGATGGTGAGAGGTAGAAAAGGCGCTCTTCAAGTTTGTGTTTTTTTTTTTACACTAACGCGCGCACAAGAGGAGATTTTGAAGCACCCTTATATGCCAGAACACAGTGCGAACGGATGGAGGGAAAGTGGATAAGGAAAGGAGATGTCGATGTATGTCTTGAATGTCTGGACATCACAACGAACAGGAAACACATGATCAGGCAGAACATTCCACGTTCATGTGGTTCGGCTAAAGAATGACTCTATGTTTATTTGTGCGCCTAAAGTCCACTTTCACCGTGAACTGATGCGCATTCACAGATTGACGGGTATCGCGGGAAAATGTTTGAAGGGGTGGAACACATTCAGCAAGTTCAGTTGAGCAACGACCGTGGTAATACCTATAGAAAAGAGATAGGCATGATACGTTGCGCCTGTGTTCGAACGACGGAATTGGTCGACTTACGGCTGGGTCCCCAATAAGTTTCACTGCTCGTTTTTGCGTCCTGACGAGCACGTGTAGTGCAGTTTTGAATGCGCCTGGCCAAATATGGGAGTTGAACTCCATTTTTGAAGAAAAAAAAAAAAGAATGAAAAAAAATGGGTTGGCGAGAGGCCGACTTTAGGGAGATAAGGACAAATGTGTCCTTCATCTTGTCTCTGGCTTCTGGTCATCTTGCGATAACCAGAATCACCCACATCCGTGAAGATGTTAGGCTCGGTCTCAAGATATCTGAAAAGAAAGGGGAAGGACGTATCTAAAGATAGTGTGGACGGGTCGGTTCAATTGTTCTCTAACTACTTGGATGGGGGGATGGTGGGAAAGAAATCGTACAAGACCGGTAGGTCTTGAGTCCGGTAGTAAACGCAGATCACGTCTTTGGCGTCTGATAATCTGCGCTTTGGTCGGTGGGTATGTGTGTGTTTGTGCTGTCTTGTACTGTTCGTGCGTGTTTGCAGTGTGTCAGCAGTAGACCCTATGGGATGGGTCCAGGAATCCTCTATTATAAAGGAGAATGTTGTTGGGAGGGGTGCTTTCTTCAGTTTTGTACTGAAAAAGAAATTGTGCTGGTCTGATCCGAAGAGATCGAAAGAGAGAAGGGCCAAGAACGCAAGACTCCCGTACAAGTGGGTTCTCGCTGTTCTGAATGCTTTCGAGGTACCTATATGCTAATTGTAGCAAGTACTCGTCGATAGGGATAATCGAAGCACCTTCGTATAGGTAAGAGTTCGGGTAGTGGCGACCGTCAGGCCATCTAAAGTGGTTGATGGATCTTCTGAGAAGTTTTCTTTCGAAAACTCGAAGTCTTTCCATTTGGACCGAAGATATGCAGGACCATATGGGAAAGGCGTATGATAATCCAGATCGGATTAGTTGCTTATAGCAGAGAAGCTTAACTTTGGTATCAACTTTGTTGCTCCACTTCAAGATGTTGTGCAGTTGCTTAGACCGACCCAGCCCCCTTTGAAGAATGTGGGTCACGTGTTTGATGGAATTCATTTTTGGGTTATAGATGACCCCAAGATATTTCATCCTGTCCTGTGGTCTAATCGTAGTACCATGACACTCCATTTTTGGACGAATATATGCTTTGTAAATAGTGGCCAGGTTGGATGGAGTGAAGTATCTTTTGCATCTCTTAAGGAACCCCATACATTTGGCTGCACTTTTCGCAGCTCCAAATATGTGGTCGTGGGGGTTCTCTACACCACATGGAGAACCAACCCACAATTCTAACCAACCTTGACCGCTAACGGCGCGTCACTTCAACCTAACTCCCCATGCAAAATCCGCAATGGCACACATTTCAAACTTTGCAATAAAACACACTCCAAAACTCCCAACAGAATACATTCTAAATCATCCCCGCATACATTTTCCCAAAATTGCTTCGGTCAATTCTTTACTTAGTTCATATTCCCTCTTTGCGACCAAGCAATCTTAATTTCCCCGAAATTCATATGCTGTAATAAAACGCATATTCAAACCCACAACGAAAATTAACCATCACCACCAACTATACCGAGACGCATACATTTCCGCGAAATTACTTCGGTTAATATCTTTCTAAATGGCATTCCTTGCTTGCACCCAAGCAATTCCAATTTCCCCCGAAAACCATTTCGGTTCATTTCCTCCTTATCATACTCCTCGTCCGCAACCAAGCGACAGCTAATTTTTCCACGAATCAATCACAACGATCAAGACCCTTGATCATACTTGGCTATGCCAATTTCCCGGTATACACGACCAACGAATCCAACTCAGCTTATACGGCGAGGATTCGCTGGAACTGAATTCCTATGCAAGCATAGCAACTCTTCTCGAAATTCCTCGTAAGTGGCAGTGAGTTTATTTCAGCTATGACTTCATTGCCACGACGCGATGAACTTTTTCCTTCCAATAATTGGCCAGTCGAGGCACAACCGCCATCGAGTGCGCATCGCCGCCTGCAAGCATTTTGCTTAATTTCATTCAACCCACACAGTCGGTGTCAACGTAGTGTATTTCGAGAGTCGGTCATCAGAACCTGACGTGCGTTTCGGCCACCTTACGTTTGACAACCCTCGCGTATCAAACAGCCTTTTGCAATATAGCGCGGCGCAACTCGGGCAACTGTTAGGAGCATGCGGATTTACCCAACCACCAGATGCCGAAAGGCGCGAAGTGTCTCGAGGTGCTATTTCCGAGAGTCCGCGTTCATTGTTAATCGAGTTCAATCTGCAAACTTTCGCGTTGGAGATCAAAACGAGATTAAGTGCTCCTGCAACCGTGGTTAAGAGATATATAACGCTGAAATAACTTTAAGTAAAAGGGGAGATTAATTAATAAGCGAATGTTTAAGTGAAAATAAAAATAAAAAAAAGAAAACACTACCATTACAACCGGACCAGTGCGTTTTATTTCTTTTCTTTCTCCCCCGTTGGTGAACGTTGTCAGTGTTATTTACACAGTGACGAGTTGGGGGTACAGTGAAACCGCGACCGTGCTGGCGCATACATATATCCCCCATATGATCATTCCAGTTAAGAGTGCCGAGGATTGATAATTCCTTGGCTTCGTCGATGCAAGTACCGTTCATAGACAGTATATTTACTTTGGGGCTCACCTTTAACGACAAGATGCAGCACTAAGTTTTTTGGGCATTGAATTCTACTCGGTTAGATAATCCCCATTGATATACCTTGTTGAGGTCTGAATTCAATGTATCAAGCATAAGTTGCTGGTTGGTAGTGACGTTCGAATAGTTTGGACGGGAGTGTTCGTATGAGTATGAGAAACTCAACGTGCTATCATCAACAAACGGGTGAATTGGGTTGTGAGTAATTGAAAAGAGATCATTTATAAAGATCAGGGAGAGTGTGGGTGATAATACCGAACCCTGGGGAAGACCTACATTAATTTGATGGGCGACAGCTTTGACACCATCAAGAACCACTTGTATTGAATGACCAGAAAAATAGTCTCTTATCCATTGGATCAGGGAATTGTCCACTCCATATGAATGCAATTTTGACAAAAGGGCTGGATGCCACTCTGTCGAAGGCTTTCGAGGTATCCCGTGCAACAACCTTGCTTTCACCGAGGTAGTGGATGGAATGGCTGCTTTTTTCGGTAAGGTACGCCATCAAATCTCCTGTGGACCTGTTGCTACGAAAGCCATATTTGCGGTCATTGAGGAGGTCATTTGATTCCAGATATTTCGAAAGTTGACGGTTGATAAGAGATTCCATTACCTTGGAGAGAATAGAAGTTAGTGCTATGGGTCGATAAGAAGAAAGGGCTGATTTGTCACCCGTTTTGGGAATTGGCTGAATGTTCGCTGACTTCCATCTATTTGGGAAACGACCAGTAGAGTAAGACAAATGGAAGAGTTTCCGCAGTGGTTTAGCGAGTGAAGAGGAACATCTCTTCAAGAGGATTGGGGAAATGCCAGCCGATTTGTGTGCGTTTAGCTCATTGAGTGCGCGGGCAACACTACGCGTTCGGAACTGAACCTGGCTTATGGTGTGCTTCTTCTGCTCAAATTGAGGCGGAACTGATTTATCAGGAAGCGTTGAGTTGGCTGCAAAATGTGCAGCAAGTAGATTCGCTTTCTTTATTGTACTGATGACTGGTCTGTCATTGACTATTAGCGAAGGAATTGATGAGGAGACCGAGTTTTGGATATTTTTCACGAATGCCCAGAAGTTTCTACTTCCTGTGGGAATGTAGTATTTTTAGTCTCACTATCTGGTCATGTAAGAGCTTGGCGCGTTGAATATACGTATTGCAGTCATTTCTAGCTCTCTTAAATCTTTTCCGGTTTTCCTCAGTATTGTTTGATTTATACAATCGGAAGCTCAACTCTTTAGCCTTAATGGCCTCTCTGCACCCTGTGGGTTTGATATTGTATACTTTGGTGTTGGGGTTTGTTAGATGGAGACGGCTTGTGTATGAAGGGGGAACACGAGGGTTTTCCCAGTTCAAGTCATGAAGGGCAAAACGCAACAATCGACGTTAAACGTTTTCGATTCTGCGAATATGGGACGAGTAGTGAGGAGACTAGAGCTGACTGGCGCACTCTAGGAGGGGACGGACAAAGGCTATGTAGAGTGATCGGGAAACGTAGGGATTAGAGAATTCTTTCGACCAGCGAATCACGAATCCAAGGGCGGAGTTGGCCTTAAGGATAATATCATCAATGTGTGGGGTGAAGTTAAGCTCCCTATCACATAAGATACCAAGGTCACGAATCGATTGTACATGTGATATCTGTTGGCCGGGGGGGGGGGGGGGGGGCGTTTACAGGAGAAAGTGAATGACTGATATTTGGCAATATTTAGTTCGAGATAGTTGTTTTGGCACCCAGTTAAAAAGCTGTAGCGAACCATTTGGAGATGTGAGAATTCGAGAGAAGAGCGGATCGTATTGAAGAGGTTAGTGTCGTCCGCGTATAAAGAGATGGAGTACTGCTTCCTACTGGAGTCTATACCGTTAATAATAAGAATGGATAGGAGGGGTCCTAGGTGACTGCCCGGGGGCACCCCCGACGTGGGAAAAGAAGGATTTGAAACGGAGGATCTGAATCTGACACGATAGGCTCAAGTTTTAACATTGGACGATATCCACTTAAGCAATAGGGGTTCGAACCCAAGGGAGGATAGCTTAAAAAGGATGAGATTATGAAAGATTTTGTCGAAGGCTTTGCTGAAGTCGGTTACGATTACATCGACTTCGCTGCCATTCTCTAAGGCAAGGAGAGTATGGTATGAGAACTCAACCAGATTGGTGGTGGTAGACCTTCCCGAAAGGAAACCATGTTGATTGGATGAGATAATGGATTTACACCGAAAAGATAACTCGTTGTAAAGAATACCTTCGAACAGTTTTGGGATATGAGACAGTTTGGCTATGGGGCTAGTAGTTATGGGTAGTTACTAATATCATTTTTCATCATCATCGACACTACAACCGAGATCCGGTCTTGGCCTTATTTAACAAGTCTAAGGCTTGTTAAATTTTCCATAATAATTGTTTTTCCGAGCAAGGTTATTAGCCTTGCGCCAAATATCATTTTTGGGTCCCTTTTTATGTATAGTGGTTACAAAGGGGGAATTCTAAACGCTAGGGAAAACGCCTTGCGTGAGAGACAGATTGAAAATCTTTGAGAGTGAAATAGAAAGAGAAGAGGAAAATTTTTTTTAACAGGACAGCAGGAAGTCCATCGGGGCCGGGCCGAACTCGTCTTTAAGGAGGTTTAGTTTTTCTTCAACTAGGTGAAGCTGAATAGGTTGAGATATGAAAGGGCCAATCGAGAATACGGGCAGATCTTTGAAGTAAAACGGATTGGGCTCGAAAGCGATGTCCGTGAAGGAAGAAGCAAATACGTTGGTAATAATTTTGGTGATCCGTTGAGGTAATCGTATCACAGGAAAGGGAGTTGAGATAGGCGTCGGATTTCTGTTTGTAATTAATAAAGCGAAAAAAAGATGTGGGGTCGTTGATCAGGTTGGTTTGTGTTTTTGAGATGTAGTTGAAGTAGAGGGAGTTGTAAAGCTCGGTGAATTTATAAAAGGAACCGAGATAGTTGCGGTGGTCTAGGCGGAACACGTTCTTAGGAAAATGTTCCACAGGTTATTCCTCTTGTTACGGAGAGTGGGAAGTGTGCGGTTGTACCATGGGAGCGATGAAACCGATGACCTAAGTCGAAAATGGGGGATATACGTATATGTATATACATGTATAAGGAGATGGCGTAGTAGATCTCCTTGTAGAGAGTGGCAGTAGCTGCTTCTACCCCCAGATGATCAAAGCGAAATACGATTTTGCTAAGATGCTCATTCAGAAGACGAAAGTTAGCTCGGCGGAAATTGTAGGAAAAGCTGTCATATGGTGGGGAGGTCTGGGCAACGTGATCACGATATAGGGATAAGAGAAGCGCGGGGAAGGGGTGGAAATTGTCAATGGTTGAGAGGGCGTGTGGAGTAGAAGCAACCGAAGAATTATAGGGATCCGTTGTAAACACGAGGTCCAGTTGTATCTCCATATGATTTATAACATTGCTTATTTGACGTAGGCTAGAGTCGGTGAGACCGTCAATAAAAAGTCGTTCCTTGGTATTTGTGGGGTTAGAGAAGTAAAAGGATTGATAGTCTCCAGTGGCCATTGGAGATGGGAGAGGTTCAAATAGCCAAGAACGACGATATCGTCTAGGAAGGACCTTAACTCCGTTAGGTGATCTATCGCTTCTATTGCAAGTTCGTATGGCACGAAAGGGCGTGAGGAGATATATAGAAACAAATAACGTATAAAGATTTTGGGCGCTGATCGATTTTTATTGCGACATAGTTGAGGTAGGGAGCGGGACAGATAGTAATTAGAGTTTTTTTTTTACACAAACGCGCGTACAAACGGGGATTTGGGGGTATCCTTAAATGTCAGAGCACAGTGCGAGCGGAAGGAGAGGAAGTGGGTAAAGAAAGGAGGTATCGATGTGCATTGATCTTAAATGCCTAGATAAGCCGAGCCTGTCATGAATGGCAAGCAGCACCCCACGGCATGGGGAATTGGGACGTTGACGACGAACACTGTCATCGCGGAAAATGGTAAAGGAGGAAGGGAATAGTGCTAGACTGTTAATACTCGGAATAAAGTTTCTCTCGGTCAGAGCGTATATATCGAAAAGGGGGGTACGTGCCTTACGCAGAGTCGAACGCGTTTTGGAACGGAAACCTCTAACATTCTGATAGTAGACAGTTATGTGTCAGACCGATTAATTCTGGGTCTACCCTCGTATCACATTGTGATCACTAAATTCCACGTGATTTTCTGAGACCTAACACGAACGATAGGAAGACAGAGATAGGAGGTTTTGTACATATGTAGGTACTAGTATTTAACTACAAAAACCCTGTTTCAATTTAATTATACGTTACAAAATCCCGGCACAGCAGCGCACGTAAAAAAAAAAAATATCGGGCTGTCACATGGGCGTATCACAGTATGTAATCTGGGACAAAAAATCAAAAACTTTCTTAAAATATAGTCCAAAATCTAGTAACCATCGTAAGATTTTTTCAAAAAATTGATTCAAAAAAGAAATTGCGTTACTTTGAACTTTTTTTTCTTGTTTTTTCGAAAAAACGGCCGAAAATCGTTTATAAAATCAATAAAATCAATTTGTTGGCGATGTGATCAGCATCGGCACACAAGCACTCAGCACAACGACCAACCAAAACCACTCAAGAGGGAAGAACAACGAAAACCACTCAAGGGGGAGGAGCACAATAGTCAGCGGTATACCAGTCGCGATAAATCACTCAACAGGAAACGAGTGATTTATAGAAAACAAGCGGACGAGGAGACAGCTGCTGGCGACATTCACTCGCCGATCGTTCATGCAGACAGACGTATTCATCGTGCGCTCGTTGACGAACAAAATTGAAAAAAAAAAAAACGATACAAATACGAGCAAACACGTGTAATTTTCGCTAGATGCCGTAGTTGAAATCTGTCTTCACAGATGCCAGACAATGATCCGAGCGCTACCCGGGAATATTTATTGGAACGGAAGAGAAGAGCCATTGAAACTCTTCAAAACTCATCGAAGAAGACCACAAAAATGGAAAATCAAGCAAAAAACCACATAGACTACGAACAAAAATTCCACTAAGCCGTGGAATACATCCAACAGCTTACAACACAGGTGAAACAACTCCGGGAGGAAATTCACTCTTTAAAGCAACCCAGCCAAAACAACGACGATGCCAGTATGGAGATGACGCCTTCTCCCAGCTTAAACCAAAAAACATCTCCACCCAGCAACAACCAACAAATCCGCACCAACCAAATCCACATTGCAGAACACATTACCGCAACCTACAAGGCCAGGAACATCATATGCGGATGTCATAAAAAAACAATCAAAACACGCCAACGTCAAACAACCCCAACCCCATTGGCCTCAACCTGGACATCATGGGCTACATCAAGAGTCTACAAACTATGCTTCCTACATTGAAGCATATGTCGGATATCGAAAAAAAAACGATTCTCTCACTTATAACCTCCCATATTCTTTCCCTCAATGTCTGAACTAACTATAGTCGCCCTCAATGCAGAGTCTATATACTCCAACATCCGTAAGCAACACTTACGGTTGTTTGTTAAAACCTTCCCCCCAGATATCCTTCTCCTCTCAGAAACGTGGCTTAAGTCCAACTCCCGAGTATCCATCCCCAATTATACATTTATTTCAAGCCCAAGAACTACTGGATCCCATGGAGGTACCAGCACCCTACTAAATAATAAACTTCAATTCACCGAAATCAGGTCCGCCAATGTTTTCAATATTGAATACACGGCAGTTAAACTTTTTTGTGAAAACAAAAAAGTAATCATAATAACATCCGTTCACATCCACCCAACACGAGAACCGGACTTCCCTGACTCTGACATATCTCAAATAATCAGACAGTCTCTCCCCGCACCATTCATAATCGGTGGACACTGGAACGCTCGACATACAGCATTCAACGACATAAAGAATAACAAATACGGCTGCCAACTTTTGGACCTCCTCTCACCCATATACGTACATCAACAGTCCACTGCAGCCAACTCGTGTCACCAACTCGACGCGGTCAACAATTGACTTCTTTCTCAAGCCGGTTGATGTCTACTCAATGAGCCCCCCCCCCCCCCCCCCCCCCCCCCCCCCCCCCCCCACAGTATCCTTCGTATTTCCCTCTGATCATGGTTCCGTTCACACCTCGATCAAAGTTCCCTCCTTCGAACTGCTCTACTCACACAGTCCTATCCCGAACTTCTCCAAGACTAACTGGAAAAAGGTCAATAAAGAAGTTGCCGAAAGTTTTTCTAACTTGCAAATCCCCGAATCTTCTAACCTAATCCCTGCTGATATCGATCGAGCAGCCCTAAAAATTGAGCAGACACTCAAGGATGCCCTCACCAGCAATACACCCACCACCATCCCTCATAATCATCTAGGAAAACCTTTACCCAGCATCGTAATTAAATTGCTGCGTCTCAAAAAACAACTCCGCCGAAAACTTCATATAAGATTCTGCTTCTTTATTAAAAGTCAGATACAACTCCTGACCACCCTAATAAATGAACATTTAAAAAAGTTCGCCGATCAGACCTATACCTCTACACTTAACAATATCAAACCCAACCGTGATCTATACAAATATTTTAACCGACTAACTGGTCGGAAGTTCAAACCGCGAATCGATCACCTCATCAACCCGTTCAACAACAATCTTATCCAATCCGACACGGACATAGCCAATTGCCTCGCTGATCACTTTTCAAAGATCCATCAACAAAATGATTCCCTCTCAGTCCCTAATTTTCGAAATACTGTCAACGAATATAATTCACACATATTACCCGCATCTTATACTCCTTTCATCGGAGAATTTAACGACACAAACAAGGCGTCACATCCTTCAGACACCAGCACATTTCTAACCACAAATGAATTAATCAAGTTCATAAAATCTCGACCCAACAAAAAATCTACCGGTCTAGATGGAATACCACACCTTCTATTTAAAAGACTTCGCCCGCCAAATCTACTTCCCGTTTGAGTCCTTCTTAACCATATCATAAATGCTTCACATTTCCCAGAGAACTAGAAAATTGCGGTAGTAATTCCCATTAAAATTCCGGCAGTTCCAATAACACCTCCAAGTATCGTCCGATATCTTTATTGAACACCCTAAGCAAAATATTGGAATGTAAGATCTACCAAAACCTTCTCTCGTTTGCCAGTGATAACGCTCTCATCCCTAATTCTCAGTTTGGCTTTCGTGAGCGACACTCCACTTGCCATGCGTTACTAAAACTTACACACGATGTCACAACTGGTCTAGAAAACTAGTGCCCTACCGTATGCATCTCGATATTTCCAAAGCATTTGATTGTGTCTGGATCTCGGGACTTCTTTATATGCTGCACTGCTTATTTGGTCTGAATTCCAACATCACAAAGCTCCTAGCATCTTATCTTTCTGGTAGGAAATTCATGGTCAGAACAAATTCTTCCCTCTCAAAAACTCAGAACATAACCGCGGAGGTTCCCCAAGGATCCATTCTCGGACCACTTTTATATCTTCTATGCACATCCGATATTCCCCAACCTCTACCTAGTGTTGTAATGCTAAATTATGCTGACGATACTTTAATCTGCTCTAGCAGTAGATTTGTCAAAGCGGCAAGAAACCGCGTTAACAACTTCCTTCCGCTCATCTCAGCATACTTTAACAAATGGAAAATTCGCCTCAACCCAACCAAAACCCAGCTAACAGTGTTTAAGGGCAAAACGCTCACTGCTCAAACAACATTAAACGTTGCCACAGCAAAATTAAACTCAAGCTGAATAACACCCTCATAAAACCTTCCAAAACTCTAAAATATTTGGGAGTAACCCTTTCCAACGACTGGTCATTCTCAACCCACATCAAAAATTTTCCTTCATAAAGCCTCAATACAACTTAACCTCTGCAGACGAGTGTTGTGGAAGCCTAAAGGCCTCACTCTCAAGGTCAAACAGCTCATCTACAAACAGATAATTAGACCCACTCTTATATACGCCTGCCCATTATGGCACCACATCTCACCATCTCAAATGGAGAAATTACGAGTGTTTGAACGAAAATGTTTCCGGTTTATCACTGGCTTACACCGCAAAACCAACTCATATAGATACCATTATAACAACGACCTTTACAACACCGCAGGCATTGAACGACTGGATAGACGGATCCTAGAACTGTCGATAAATTTCATAGAAAACCTTCCCAACAATCCCAACCCGATAATAACAGACCTACCATCACCCTCCTCCAATACGGGAACTCACTACCGTAATTGTCTCCAAATCAGGACTCTCTTCACCTCAGGCAGACTGGTTAACGATCTAAACGAGGTCGTGTACCACAACACCGAACTGGCACCCAATCATTTCAAATACACCAACATCCAATCATTCTCCAAGATTCTTACCTTTAACACAGAATCGAATGGCAACCCCCTCCTTCAAGAACATACCTGACTTACTATCCTCAATTAAAACGAGAAATCCCACATCCACATAAATCAATATTGTAAATATTATTTTTAAGTCATCAAATTGTATATAAGATTAGAATAAGTTATGTTAAGTAATTTAAGTAGGCTAAGTTAAAATAAACAGAGTTCCTGGTTTTTCTTCTGACCTTTTCCAGGAAAAACAAAACTACCAATCTATATAATTCCCCTTAAATCTTAAGCACATATAAAAAAGAATTGTTTGAAAAATGTTAACAAATAACATGTAAACACTTATTATATAACCAGTCTATTATAAGTTAGCTGTATTACTTATTGTAACTATTAATTTCTGGTCAAATAAATGCATTAAATTAAAAAAAAAAAAAAAAAAGAGACAGCGGCTGGCGAAAAAGGCGAGCGCGGCGGTGAAGTAGTGGGATTCGTCGAAGGAACTCCCAACAAAAAGGTCTTGTTCAAGACCAGGTAAAGAGATAAAGGTTTAATTATTATAAATAGAAATAGAATAAGGAATAAATAGGAAAATAAGCAAGCAAATTGAGTCGTTTTGTGAATATCTGCTTTTCTGGGTCGCATTTCAACTTTTGGTGGATTAGGGAATTGTACTGGGCAAGACTCTAACGCCCACCAATCCAGAGAAGAGTCCGGCTGGTGGAGGTGCAATCCCTCAAATTGAGAAACCATCGTTGGCCGGCCAGTGCCGAAGAAAAATACAGTCCACTTAAAAGAGAGACTGAGGCGTCGCTGGAATAAGCGCCGTCTGTTCGGTTTTTCTTTTCTTTTTCAACAACATTTTTGGACCTTTGAGCCGGATCTCGGCGATAAAACGAAGAATGCCGGTAACGAGATCGGCCAAGGCTAAGAGGACACGGCCACCCCCTGCGTGAGGACTGCCCACTCAACCTGGAGTGAGCAGCACCGGACCTGATGTAGACGCCACAGGAGAAGAATATCCCACACAGCTTGGAGGAGATTATGACAGACCTGTCGGAGCGCTCTCCAGAAGGGGATCAGCGCACGTGACCGAAGCAACAAATACAATGAAGATGCCGATAACGAGATCGGCCGAAGCAAGTGGGACCCACTCTGAACTCCACACCCCAAGGCAGGAGATCGACCGAACGTGCCACCATCAGAGCGCTGGGCAAGCAGCAGTATCTGAATGCACCTGAGGCGGTAAAAGAACTGGCGACCAAGATGCCATCGTCCATAAGGTACAGGCGGTTCGCGTACTACCACAGCCATGAAGGAGAGAACCAGCCAGACTCAGGGTTTTCAGAGAGTTCATGAAGCTGGGGGCAGACATGTGTGCCAATTTCGCCCCACCCGAAGTATCGTGGGAGCCGAGAGGACGACGCGATTCAGAAAGGAGGCCAATCCACGCCGTTAGAAAGAATGGCGCACCCGGGAACCAAACCAGGGTGTCCGGTTTGTCTAAAGGACCACGCCATCCCTGGGTGCCCACGTTCGAGAAGGCCAGTATTAACGTGAAATGGGATTTGGTGAAAAAGGCAAGGCTTTGCTTTAAGTGCCTCCGATCCAAGCATCCAAGATCGGATTGCTGGGAACCACCGTGTGATAAGTGCGCAAGAAAGCAACACGTCACCCTCCACCCAGACGAATTTTTGCCGAGGGTGGCACCAAGAAGAGGAGGATCACGCCATGACAGCTCTCCATCGGACAACGATTGCGAACAAACCAGAAGAGAGGTAGTTACTGCCATGCGCACCGTTAGTGGCACTAAAGCATACCTGAAGATGGTTCCAGTGGATCTCTACGGACCTAAGGGAACGGCCCGGGTACTAGCTCTGCTCGTCAATCGCCGAAAAGATCGGTGCGAAAGGCGGACAAGAAGCGCTCGTTCTGGAGACAGTCGGTGAATCGGCCATCAAGAAGAATGATTCGCAAAGAATTCAAGTGCGAATAAAAGGAGCCCACAGCCGAAATGAAAGATCGATAGAGGTAAGAACCATCACTAATCTCAAATTTACAAAGCAGGAAGTGATGAAAGAGACGATCGAAGGACGCAAGCACCTGCGAGACCTCGGAGACCAGTTGGCCTACACACAGCAGGAGCCTAAACTACTCATCGGACAGGACAACTAGGGCCTGATAGTTACGAGGAGGCTGAGGAAGGGGAGAAGCACCGAACCAGTTGCTTCACTTACCAGATTGGGGTGTGTCTTGCATGGGTGCGAGGCCAGGAACAGCCCACCAGCGAAATTTGGGAACTACAGCAGAACAAAGGAAGACGAGACAGAATTGTTCGTCAGACGTCGCAATAAGCAAGCAATAAGAAGTAAACCCAAACCACCAACAGAACGAGCGCCAGGTAGACGGCAGGAGGAGAAGGAAGAAAGAAGACAACTCCGCGAACAGTACATTCCACCGGAACATCAAATTGGCGAAACAACGTTGAAAATGTATCCTACATCAGTGAGAGAGAAGCCATTTACGCCGGAAGTGAAAGTTTTGAGTAGCTTTGTAATTATAACGGTAGTTGTTTTAACGGACTTTCTACAACACAACTGTGGGGGCTATACCACATGGAGAACCAACCCACAATTCTAACCAACCCTGGCCGCTAACAGCGCGTCACCTTAACCCAACTCCCCATGCAAAATCTGCATTTGTATACACCCCATACTTACCAGGAACCCATTTCCCAAGCTGAAATAAATGCATATTCCAATTTACAACGGAATATTAATCATTTCCCTCAATTACATCACCCCACATACGTTTTCCCAAAATTGCTTCGGTCAACTTCCTACTTAAGTTATATTTTCTCTTTGTGACCAAGCAATCTTAATTTCCCCGAAATTCATATGCCATAACAAACGCATATCCAAGTCCTCAACGGAACATTACCAACCAACTAAGCCGCGCACATTTCCCCGAAATTATTTCGGTTAACATTTCTATCTAAACGATATCCCTTGCTTGCACCCAAGCAATTTCAATTTCCCGGTATACACAATACAATCCAACTTAGCTTATACGGCAAGGATCCGCTGGAACTAAATTCATATGCAGGCATAGCAACTCTTCCACTACATTCTTGGTAAGTGACAATGAGTTTACGGCGCCACTGCCACAACGCAATGGATTTTCGATTTCATCAGTCAGTCATCGTCCTACTATCGACGCGCGCACGTCAGTCCCCCTCGTAACGTGCGCTCGTGGGGCGCAAACCCCCGAGCATATAGTCGTCATTCAACCCCCAACACGCGCACGTCGAGGGTCCGCCCCCCAACAACCGCCGGCGAACAAATCTCTAGTGGGGCGATGGTTAACTGGTGCCATACCTTGGTACATCCACATCGTACCCCCCACACAACTATATGGTCAGCCTTGAAATTGTAGTAGAAGAGACATCTTTTAGTCAAAATAAAAATTTGGAAACTGATATTTATCGGAATAATTCATATAAAGAATAATAAAGACTCCGTGAAGTCAAAAATCGCTCGTTTACAAATTTCTCCCCTCATAATCAACTTTTTTTTTATCATTCATGGATACTTCAAGGAATGTTTAAGGAGAGGTTCTCACTTGAGAGCCTCAAGAAAACGCTATTTTCTCGATTTTTTTCTCATAGAAGGAAATAAATAAATAACTCAAACTTTTTGTCACGTGTTTAATATGTTCTAAAGTAAAAAAAAAAGCATTTTGTTTTTATTAAAAAAATGTAGTGTCAATAATTGTTGACACGCCTTGTAATGTGACGATCTCAAAAAAAGGTACTTTACTGTTGACCACTCTAGCACCTGCAAAAATTATCAAATATTAATAATCGAAGAATTTTTAGAAACTGTATGAGTGTAGTCATGATTATAGTCATGAGTATAGCCATGAGTCGTACATGAAAGCCGAAATTTATCAAAATCGCGGACATTTGAATTTTTAAATACGGTTTTTCACAATTTTTCCTTCTTTAAAATACTGTAAAAAAATAGTATACATATATTGTTACGGCCACAATCACCCAGCCCAATAAAAAAATTACCTCTTTGGAGCCAACCTCCACCACTAACGGCGATACACGCCAAGAACATCCACTTAAAGGATGTGACATTAAATAAACCTAAAGCAGACATCAGGAATTGAACTGCACGTTCACCTGAAACTAAAACAAAGCATTACCCCATTCACCCAATGGTCCCGCATAAATTGATAGCAAGCCAATCAAGCTAAAACATGCAATTTGCGCTAATCAATTAAATGCCAAGTAAATTGAGCTGAACGCTAAATTTACTCACATAAAAGCCGAAATATAATCGTTGAACCAATGGGTCAACAAAAAACCGAAAAAGGCAAATGTGCAGACCAGATGGCATCGTTCAAACCTAAACCGAAGGGAGCCATAGAGAAACGCACAAACATTTTTATGATCCTTTCAGGAAAATGATTATCTAAAACATTAGTCCAAACAGCGCCAGTTTTCGTTCTAACAAAATTAAAGTAGAACAAACGGAAGCGATAAACAAAGATAAATATTCGCCGCGGCACGATTGATCCTCCTTATAAGAGGTTCCCACGGAAACATCCATTAGGCTAAAGAAAAACAATAGGCGAAATAAATGTACTATTGATTTTTCTTTGAGTCTAACACCAAAAAAAAAGGACTAAACAAAACAAAGGAGAAATCCTTTGATCTGGTGAGGGAAACCGGGGTTCACACCTCGAAAAAAGGACAATGGAGAAACGAACAACGATGGAAAAATGAGAGCGGTTGTTCGGGCCATTGTAGGAAGAGAGTTGTGTTTTTGTATCAAGTCCAGAACGGACTTTTGGGTTTTAAGAGTTGGTTGGGAACGAGTAACCGATACGGCCCAAAACTAAATAAATAAAATAAAATTGTACAGTACACAGTTCGTGTTAGCTTCGATTAATAATAAAGATTACTAAATGTTTAAATAGAATTGTACAGTGCACAGTTCGTGTTTGCTCCGATTAATAATAAACACTACTAAATGTTTAAATAAAATTGTACAGTACACAGTTCGTGTTTGCTTCGATTAATAATAAAGATAACTAAATGTTTAAATAGAATTGTACAGTGCACAGTTCGTGTTAGCTTCGATTAATAATAAAGATTACTAAATGTTTAAATAGAATTGTACAGTGCACAGTTCGTGTTTGCTTCGATTAATAATAAATACTACTAAATGTTTAAATAAAATTGTACAGTACACAGTTCGTGTTTGCTTCTATTAATTATAATTATTACTAAATGTTTATATGAAATAGTTAGTGCACAATTAGTATTTGCGGCCATCGATACTAAGGATTATTTTGCAACAAAAACAAAAGTGTGTGACTCCAAAAGAATATAAATATATTCTTTAATAATTAAAGTACAAATACAATAAAACCGTGTTTTATTTTAAAACGGTATTTCAATTCACATAAAGTGTGTGTGTGGTGTGCAAAGAAAGGGGTAAAAGTATTTATACTAACAATATCATCTTTATTGTGAATTCTAGACGGTAGACCAACGGGAAAGAGACCGGTAGGACGGCCGCGACGGAGATGGGAGGACAATATTAGGTTTGACCTCGAGGTGATCGGATCGGCTGGTCAAGCGTGGATGGAGAGTGGTCATGAACTTCCGGGTTCCTACTGGCCAATAAATAGTAAATACGAGTGTTGCCTCTTATGTTTCGGGATTTGGCAACCCTAGTGTTGCAATCTGGCAATTGACAGCTCTGTCGTAAAGTTGGACATTTTTGAGGTTATACGCACTCAGAACGTTTTGACATACGATCGCTATTTGTGTTGTTTACAGTAACTTAAAAGATTCATCTCGGCCCAAAAATGGAATTAAATCGTCAACATTTTCGTGCGATTATTTTTTACAACTTTCGGCGTGGATTAACTCAGCAACAATGCATGGATGAACTTAATTGAATTTTTGGCGATGAAGCTCCATCAAGGACCAGTGTTTATCGATGGTATGGTGAATTCAATCGTGGTCGTAGTTCACTCCAAGATGAATGTCGTGAAGGTCGTCCAAAATCAGTTGTTGTTCCGAAAACCATTGATGCTGTGCGCGAACTGATATTGGAAGATCGTCATGTGACCTATCGTGAGATTGAGACAACCTTAGGCGTTAGTGGGACCAGCATACATTCAATATTGCATAAACATTTGACTGTCAAACAAATTTGTTCGCGTTGGATCCCACACAAATTGTCAATCGCCCAAAAAAAGGCTCGTGTCAATTGGTCGAAAGAAATGCTCAAAAAATACGGTCGCGGTGCTTCGAAACACTTCTATGACATCGTGACATGTGATGAATCGTGGATTTACGCGTATGAGCCCGAAAGTAAACAGCAGTCGACTGTCTGGGTGTTTCAAGATGAGCCAAATCCAACAAAAGTTGTTCGCACACGAAGCACTTCCAAGCAAATGGTCGCCTGTTTTTTCGGAAAAACTGGACATGTCGCAACCGTACCACTAGAACAACGCAGAACAGTCAATTCTGAGTGGTACACAACCATTTGTTTGCCAGTTGTCTTCCAAGAAATCAGGAAAACCAACCGCCGAAGACGGATCACTCTTCACCACGACAATGCGAGCTCTCACACATCGGCTGCGACAACTGCATTTTTGAGCACCCAAAACATCGATTTGATGGGTCATCCGCCGTATAGTCCTGACTTGGCACCGAATGACTTCTTTTTATTCCCGTACGTAAAAAACAAACTGAGGGGTCAACGTTTTTCGACACCCGAAGAATCGGTTGCTGCATTCAGAATGCATGTGTTGGAGATACCTCAATCAGAGTGGCAAAAGTGCTTCGACAAATGGTTCAAACGCATGCAAAAGTGTTTAGATCCTCATGGGGAATATTTTGAAAAACAATAAAGTGATTTTCGATGATCAATATTTGTTTTTGTTCTCTAATCCCGAAATATAAAAGGCAACCCTCGTAGTAATAGTAATATCATCTTGATTGTAGTAGGGGCTCCAATGATTCAAATCTACTTTAAAATGAAAAACGAAAAAGGGCGATCCGTTTTTAGGAAATCAATGGGCCAACAGTTTGCAAAATATGATTTTTCCGGAAAGCGATTAAAGATTTCATTAACGATTTGTCGGTGTTAACATTAAAATAATATACTGTGTATGGAGCCGTACCCTCGAATTTTTTCGGAGTCGTGGCATACATGCGATATCTAGTGGTACTTTTGGTAACTCTACTTATTATACGCTCCGCCCGAACTACCGCTCGATTTCAATTTTCGACTAAAACGGTGGGTGTCGTTTTTCTTCTTCAAAAAAATTGTATTCAAACAAAAGGTTTTGGGAATATATTCTACATTTAATTTACACCAAAAAATTTTTAAAAAATCGATTTCTTGTTCGGTCCTGATAAGAACCTCCCCTTAAGCCAATGAAATAAAAACGTGAAAAGTCACAAGGTGGATATCACCCCTTAACAATTGAAAGTGACTCTTGATAGTACATAACGCATAAGTGTCACGCCGAGTCTATTCTTGAAACATTACGATGATCTGGTTTAAAATGCCTCACACTGGAAGTAACGCAACTTGCACCCAGAGTGGAGCGCTCTGCCTTGACCATATTACATCGATGACGACCAACGTTTTTTGTTTTTGTTGTTGATGCATCAAATGATACAGACTAGTATCGTCACCCTGTTTATGTTCATTATACCATTATACCATCATAGCAGAACACGAGTGTACTGAATACGCCGGACAACCCATAACAATTCATTAGAAAATTGTTATTCAAATTCACCAAACAACAGAAAAATACAATTGAGATTTCTCCATTCAGCGGAACATAAAATTAATTTACAAAAGCCTGGGGTGTTCAGTCGAGCTCCCATTCCACTGATTGATGACCTACGGGCACTCGATAGTCGCACTGATGGAAGCTTCGTAACCACTTCATTCTTTTCATTCATAACATTTACAATAAATTTCAATTCGTGCCATTTGGTATTTGTCCTACAGCCATTATATAGACATAAACCTTTCATTAGTCCACGTTGGCATATCTGTCTTAAATCCTGAGTAGACAACAAACTCGTTTCTCTGAAATGCGAATCAATTTATCTGTTGTCGGTTTTAAAATAGAATTATTCTACACCAATCTCGATTCCAGCCGCAGAGCAGCTCAACTGTTGCGTCATTCCTATTAAAATTCAGTATGTGATTGATGCGCACAATATTCGAATCAAACAATTAGTCAGATCGAAATACCAGGGGGGAAAAAGAGACGAAGATGAAAGGGCAATGAAGAGGCTCGCGTGGCACAACCACAGCTGAGCAAACCAAATAATATAAACAAATGCGAACTGGTATATCATTATTAACAACTAAGTCCATCTTGCTTTAATTTCACATCTAATATTATCGAGTTTAAAAACTAAATAATATAAAACCTATACAATCAAACTGTACATTCTAACTAACATTAATTCTTCCTGATTATTTTTAAAGAACTTTATTTTGTGTATAATTTAGTAAAAGTTAATAAAAATAGACAAATACTTGCAAATGGTTTTTCTAGTGTCTACTTTTGCGCCTTTTTTCATTTTTGTTTTCAGTTTTTTGATAAACATTTCGATTACTTAGCTTTGAACCATCATCATCATCATCATAGGCACTACAACCGGGAACCGGTCTTGGCCTTATTTAGCAAGTCCTGAGGCTTGTTAAATTTTTCATAACGATTTGATTTTTCCGGGCAAGGTCATTAGTCTTGCGCCAGAGGCTCCCCGACGGGGAGTCGAACTCCGGTCTCCCGCGTGACAGGTGGGTATACTAACCACTATACTATCGAGGAGCCAAAGCAATGAAAAATACATTCATGTAATTCGGCTCAAGAACGACATTCTCTACTCATCTGTATGCCTGAAGTTAAATTTCAAAGTGAAGTGGTGTACACTCTGAGAGTATCACAGGAAAATATTTGGAGGGGTGAAATGCATCCATCATCATCATCATCGCCACTACAACCGTGATCCGGTCTTGGCCTTATTTAACACATCTCTCCACCGACCCCGATTTTGAGCCGATGTCATCCGGTTCGGCACTCCCAGGCTCTGGGCGTCTTGGTCTACGCCCTCCCTTCATCACAGACAAGGTCTGCCGCGCCGTCTCCTTCGATACAGCCTGTCTCAAAGGTCTTCCGGGCAGGCTCCTCTCGCTCATTCGAGCTAGGTGTCCCGCCCACCGGAGTCTACCGAGCTTGATTTTTCTTACAACATTACCTTCAAGGTAGATCACGTACAACCCATGGTTGTAGCGTTTCCGGAATCGTCCTCTTTCACATACGGGGCCAACAATTCTCCTTAAGACCTTCCTCTCGAACGCGGCTAAAAGTTCAGAGTGCCTTTTATTGAACACCCAGGTCTCGGATCCATACATGAGTACGGTACAGCCAAATCGGAACTACCGATGATGTCGATGTCATCTGCATAGGCAAGCATCTGGCTGGACTTGGTGACAATAGTCCCTCTAGTTGCGACACCAGAGTCACGGAATGCTTTCTCCAACGCCAGGTTGAAGGGGAGGCAGGCCAGACCGTCCCCTTGTCGGAGCCCATTAAAGATGTTTATTGGTTTGGACAGCAATCCCACACTTTTTACTTGATCTGTTATGTTGGTCGTAGTCAACCTACAAAGTCGTATCAATTTGGAATGCCGAACTCTCTCATGGCATTATATAGTTCTTCCCTGGCTATGCTATCGTAGGCGCCCTTAAAGTCTATAAATAGATGATATAATGGAATCTTAAATTCCATAAATTTTTCCATTGCCTGCCGAATGGTGAATATCTGATCAATCGCTGATTTGCCTGGGTTAAAGCCACACTGATATTGACCAATCATGACTTTAGCGTATGGATCTATCCGGTCTTGTAGGATAGTGGAGAGAATCTTATGAGCAGTACTCAGCAATGTTATACCCCTATAGTTGCTGCATACTGTGATATATCCCTTCTTATGTATGGGGCAAATTATTCCACGACGCCAATGTTACGGCGTCTCCTCTTGCACCACGATCTCATGAATTGCGTGATGTAACGCTGTTCCTCCTTGTTTGATCAGCTCAACTGGTATGACATCAGCTCCGGAGGCTTTATTTGATTGGAGCTGTCCTATGGCTTTTAATGTTCCCTCAATGCTTGGTGGCGGCAGCACTTGGGCTTGATTTTGCATTGATGGAGCCTCCAATTCTGATATTCCGTATACGGGCGATTGTGCTATGATCGAAAATTCAGGCGCACCGAAGAAGAGCTTTTGCGGTTCAATAGAGCTATTTCCCATAGAGACCGGGATGACATTATTAAATAGCAACAACAGTTTTAGTGGTTGAATGGCAAATAAAGACCTACGCACCAAAGTCGGTAAAGTAACTCCAACATCAACCAGCTTACACAGATTTAGATTTTCTAGGATTAGGGTAGAGTAAGATTTAAGTTATATTATATTAGGTTTTTAAGAAATTACAAAAAAAAAGTATATATATATAGATGTAAGTTAATTTTAAGTTTAAAAAAAAACGAAATTGACACAACGCTTTTTGTTTAGTGTTTCTTTGCTATTAAAATAAACAAATAAACAGCCCAAGTGGTATTAGGATTTAAGAAAACAATTAAGTTCAAGCCTCGGTTTGACGATGAGTGCAGGGCGAAGATCGAAGAACGTAAACGCCTCAGAGTGATCCATTTACAAAGATATGACGAAGTCAACGCAGAAAGATACGAGACAATTCGGAATGAGAGAATGAGGCTTTTCAAATGGAAAATACACTAATGGGAGAAGACTCGGATCGAAAAAATCCTAGAAAATGCCAGAGCAAAGAACACCACAGGTATGTATGCCGGCATAAATTTAATTAGAAATGGCTACCGAGGGAAAGCCAAAATAAATCGAGACGCAAACAGCTGTCTGGTCACAGAAACAAACAATATCGTCACAAGATGGAGGCAGTACTTTGAAAACCTGCTCAATATGCGTACACATCAACTACAAATAAACGCACCAGACGTACATACCGCCGAGCCTCAGATCCCAGAGTTCTCTTTCAACGAAGTTGTAGACGCAATAAATAGATTGAAAAACAACAAGGCTCCCGGAGTCGACTGCATACCGGCAGAGCTTCTGAAGCATGGACGAGAGGCAACCGCTCGAAAGATCCATCAACTGATTAAAACAATATGGGATAAGGAAGTCACTCCGGAAGAATGGAAAACCTCAATAGTCGTCCCCATTTTCAAAAAAGGCGACAGATCTGACTGCGAAAATTACAGAGGAATATCATTGCTCCCAACCACATACAAAATACTAACAAATGTCATACTGGCGAGAATCACACCGTACGCAGAAGAAATAGTGGGAGACTACCAATGCAGATCCCGTAGGAACCAGTCAACAAGCGACCAAATGTTCACATAAGGCAACTGCTGGAAAAGAAGTGGGAATACGGAGAGACGGTTCACCAACTGTTCGTTGATTTTAAAAAAGGCTACGACTCAGTCGCAAGGCAAAGACTCTACCATATTGTAGTTGAGCTGGGAATCCCGAAAAAATATGCCGCCCTCATTCAAATCTGCATGAACGAAAACAAGGGGCGAGTTAGAATAGAAAACCACCTCTCAGAATCATTTGAAATTCGGGGCGGACTAAAACAGGGCGATGGCCTGTCACCATGTCTTTTTAACCTTGTCCTCGAGTATGTCATCAGAAAGGTACAAGACGATAACATGGCCGAATCGTCCCTGAACAGGGTCACACAAGTGCTCGGATATGCGTAGAACATTGCCGTTTTGGGCGATAATCTAGAAACTGTAAGTAAGAACAGTGATATCATCATGCAAGCGGCAGAAGAGGTGGACCTAGAAATAAATAAAGACAAAACAAAACACATGATTACGGCGAGAGCAGGTGGAACTGAGGGAACACATATAAACGTCAGAGGCAAGATATTTGAAAAAGTTAAAGAATTTAAATAACTGGGAACGATACTGACGGCCGGTAACGAAATGTCGAAGGAAATTAACAAAAGACTGCATTCCGGCAACGCCGGTTGGCACACAGTCAGTAAACAGCTGAAATCCAAACTGCTATTACGTAACATGAAGCTCCGTGTCTATAGAACCATAATCATGCCGATTGTTCTATACGGATGCGAAACATGGGCTCTCACAAAACGGGAAGGAAACAAATTCCGCGTATTCGAGAATAAAGTTTTATGGGGTATCTTTGGTGGTAAATATGACGAGGAGGCAGGACAATGGAGGAAACTCTGTGGGGTGCAAGTATTGATGCCTGACACGGGCATGGATTCAGTTGTCACCCACCAACACTTACGTCGCCGAAAATTGTTCACAGAGGAAAGAGGATTAATGTTCACCATCGAATTAATGAAACGCACTGGTTGTTCTTTTATAGTTAATGTTTTTATTTAGTTTTAATCGGGATATGTTTTTAATAAGATTTGGTGGGGATACCAGTCTATTTTTGTTACAAGAAAACTTATTTTTTTAATACACTATTTATTAGACAACTTTAGTAATCACGAATTATTTTAAGGCGAAAATACCTAACACAACTAATTCTCAAGTTCAGCGAGTTGACTCGGAACGTGCGCGCATGGTAATGATTGAATTACGATTCAGGACACTTGTACACCGTATGGTGGATGATTAGTGACTGTTTATTCGGCAAAGTATTAAATTAAAATTTAGTGCGGCGGCGTGACCTAACCGCGGTGATAAACGACAAGCGACTGACTCCAATTAGGGATGAAATTATGGATTTAATTTTGCACACAGGACATCCAATAGAGATCACGCTTCTGCTCTCTCATTGCCACGCCCGTCAAGGTATGGTGAATACATCGGTTAATTCGGTAGTCGACGAACATGGGAGAATGAGAGAACAGAAACACAAAGTACTATGATCACGGGATGGGTTTGGTTGTGTGTGCATGAATCAATGCAGCCCTGAGGGTAGCCCACTGACCCAATTCGATGAATGTGGTGACCTCAGCATGCATTGACCTGTAGGGAGACAGAATTGTGGAGAGGAAAATGTAGCTGGTGCTATTCACCTGCGAAAAGAGATCATTGATCCCAAGCGAATAGATGGTCTGGGAAAAGCTGAAGTGACGCTACATTGGCTAGAGTAATATTATCGTGAGAACCAAACTCGAATAATTTGGAATTACCCCAGCCGTTGCATGATTATGCAACAGCGGCATTTGATTCGACTTGTTGTTGCTAACAACATGGATTGGAATTTTCGGTGGAAATCGTATGGAGGACTGGAGTTGCCGTATGGCAGAAAGGTAGCTGAATTCAATTATGCAATACTTGCGTAGAAAAATGAATTCAGCTATGCGTCCGTTATTGCAACATGCTTTCCAAGTGAATAGATAAGTAGGAGAAATTGGGGTCTGTTGGACACGCTGTTGGCGGTCGAAATTAGGCGGAAATAGTGGGTTGGTTCTCCACGTATTTAGAGAACCTCCACAACTGCACAACCACGAATTGGAAGAGCTATACCGCAAACCTACAATAGTGAGAGTAATCAAGTCGCGAAGATTAAAATAGGCCGGACATGTTACGCGAATGGGCAACGATAGGACCGTGCGTAGAATTCTTGACGGTAGACCAACGGTAAAGAGACCGGTAGGACGGCCGCGACGGAGATGGGAGGACAATGTAAGATTTGACCTTCAGGAGATCATATCGGCTGGTCAAGCGTGGAAGGAGAGTGCACAGGACAGGGAACGATGGCGGAGTCGACTCGGTGAGGTCATGAACTTCCGGGTTCCTACAGGCCAATAAATAGTAGTAATGGTATATACGAGGTTGAATTAAATATAAACGGTGATTTCATTTTATACCTTTATTGAATAATGTTACACACTTACTATACTTTCAACATTTTTTTGGTGTTCTGGTGGATGAATGACAATTAAAGACCTGATTACCAATGTGGATAGAATTACTGCTTTATCAGCCAGCTGACAGACTTAGCTCTTCTAGAATTAGGGTAGTATAAAATTTAAGTTAAGTTCTTTTAAGTAAATAAACATGTTGTGAATCGTAATCACAACTCCTTTACCTACCACCTTACCTAAAACCTCCTAACCTATCCCATTCCTATACCCAAAATACTTACCTGTCCCTAAGGTCCACCATCCTGCATACATTCCCCTCCGAGAGGATCGCAGTTGCAACAGACTAAGTCTAAACCTAGTCTGTCGCACCTAGAGCTGACAACTAACCTTTTATTAGCCCGAAGATCGGGTTTGTACTCCAACATTAAATGCATACTTGTGTGCAAACCTCGGTCTGGCACAACATATAAAGGGCGGACCATCTTGGTTTCGGGGCAGTCAATAACGAGCTGCCGAAACTGGGAGTCAATAACCAAAATAAAACAAAAATTAATAAAATGAATTAAGTTACATTTTAAGTAAAAACACGAATAAAAATTTGGCACAAGGTTTTTCCAATTTTTCTTTGTTAGACACATAATTACAACTAAAGCCACAAATAAAGTCCTGTCACCGAAAGGCAAATTGCACAATAGTCTTATTATGTTTAGCTTAGAGCGTCTGTGTAGGACCAGTAAATTATAATAGAAGATAATTAAGCTAGAATTTAACCATTTTTTGTCTAGCATATAAATTAGAAACTAAGAATATAAAACAAAATAAAAAACGTTGCAAAAATGAAATCAACATTTTTCAATATAGTCTCCTGCGTGATCTACACACTTTTGCCACCGATTTGGAAGCTTTAATATCGCTTGTTCGTAGAAAGATTTATAGGCGAGTTGTTAGCCAATTGCGCACGTGCTCCTCGACTTGTCCATTACTTTCGAATATTTCTTTTCCAAGTCATTCCTTCAAGGGTGGGAACAAAAAATAGCCACAGGGAGACAAGTCTGGGCTATAAGGAGGAGTGCAAAGCGTCCCAGTTGACAGATTCTTATTTTTATACTTAACAAGGTTGCTTTGATTGATTGGTCGACAATTCACAGCGTTATAACAACACTACACAAATGCCGGGCACCACTTGGAAAATGCGTCGTACTTATTGGAAAATCGTAGGCTTGCTAATTAAGCACTTCTATGTAAACTCTATTCGTGTACTTTATATTCCACCTCACACGTTTTTAGTTCAAAAAGAGATGAAACAAAACATCAAAAATACTGGAGACATACAGGGGTGGAACAAATAATAGAAACAAGCTTGTTCTTCGACATTAATCATTAGGAAAAAATGTATTTGGGGAAAAATAAGAATTAAAAATATACTAATAGATTTGGTGCACTATAATACATAAAAGAAATACTAAATTTTTAATAAAAAAAAGCGAGAAATAGTGAAAAAACAATATTGATTCCGGCTTTTCTTGGATTTGTCTGGAAAAAATAATAGTTGTTTTTTGTGTTTTGTGAAGAATTAATTACAGTAAAAATGTTTCATATCCTTTTAATACTTAGTTGTTGTAACTTTGTTTTTAATGACTGCTTCGCATCTTCGTCCCATGGAATTAACTAGTTTGGTACAAGTCGCGGGTGATATAGAGTACCATTCATCTTTTATTTTGGACCAAAGTTCTTCCTTATTTTTGGCTTTGCAGTCTCCGATTTTGGGCTTAGAAATGCCCCATAGGGTTTCTATTGGGTTAAGATCGGGGAACTGCGATGGCCATTCCATAACATCGACTTTGTTTTGAAAAAACCATTCTTTAGCCAATTTTGTGGTGTGCTTGGGATCATTATCCTGCATAAACTCCCATTTAATAGGCATGTCCTCTTCAGAAAATGGTAGCATAACGGTGTTTAAGATTTCTACATAATCTTTAGCACACATTTTGGCCTTTATAAGAAAAATTCAAATCATTAAATTGCCTCCACCATTTTTCACTGTCTTTTTCGTTTTGGATCGAATTCTGGGTTCATTGGTCGTCTGACGTACATTTTTCCATCGGAACCAAACAAATTAATCTTGGTTTCATCGACTATAAGATGTTAGTCCAATTCGCACGGTGGGGGTGTTTTTTTGCAAAAACGAGTCTCTGCTTTATATATATATACTTTTTTTTTTTTTTTTAGACTTCTCTCGGGAGAGGCGAACTCATTGCGCCGAGTGGGCGCCCCGAGATGCCATCAAATAACTGGTGCAGCTCGTTTTGAACAGTTGCAGGTTGTAACGCTCCGGGAACACTCGCGTGGGAATGGAGTTCCACAGCTTCCCCGCTCTGTAACGGAACGAGTTCTGATGAAGGGATGTTCGCGCCGTCGAGAGATGAACCACAAACGGGTGCGATCAGTCGGATTGTCTTGTGGAGCGCATAGAAGCCGAATTGGGTGGAACAATACCAAGAATCTCTGAAGAACAGTACCCGTGATAATATCTGTAAAACTGACAGAGGTCGGCTACGCGCCTACGGTGTGATAGCGAGTGTAGTCCCGACGTCAGCGCCGTGTCCCCGATCAGGCGGATCGCTCGTCTCTGTATGTTCTCAAGTAGGTCGAGGGTATGTTTAGGAGCCGAGCTCCAAACATGAGAGCAATATTCGAGCGCGGGTCTAATTTGGGATTTATATAGGAGAAGAAGTTGGGCCGGAGTAAAATATTTCTTGGCTCTAAAAAGATAGCTCAGTTTTCCTGAGGCTAACCTGGCGATACTCGACATGTGTTTATGCCATGATACATTCCCACAGACTGTGACGCCGAGCAATTTCAAACTTTCCCCAGCCTCGAGGGCCCGGCCATTCATCATCAGCTGTGGAACCGATGATCCAGTTTTCCTTGTGAATGTTGTATATTGTGTCTTCGCTGCATTGAAGTCGACGAGATTGGCCCATCCCCACTGCAGGACCCTATCTAGATCCTGATTCAGAGAGTCAATCTGTCTGCATCTCAGATGATGCGACGTTGATGTACCAATCGGTCGAACACTCGAAAAGGAGGAAACAAGCATACTATCATCCGCAAAACTGAACACTTTCTTATCCGTTGTCTCCAACAAATCATTTATGTGAAGCAAGAACAAGGTTGGAGCCTTAATAGAACCTTGGGGCACCCCCGAATTAACAGGATACAGATCCGAACACTCGCCGTCCACAACAACCCAGATCGATCGATTCTCGAGGAAGCTCCTGGTCCAGTCGCAAAGCTGCTGAGAAAGTCCATATGAACGAAGTTTGCTCAGCAATGCCCCGTGCCAGACGAGGTCAAAAGCCTTGGAGATATCCAATGCGACTGCCCTTGATTCACCATGATGTTCAATCGCAGATGTCCATATATGGGTTATAAGCGTCAAAAGGTCTTCCATGGATCGTCTGCCACGGAATCCGTATTGACGATCATTCAGAAGTCCGTTGCACTCCAAATACTTAACTAACTGTGCATTGATGACTTTTTCCATTGCCTTAGATAAAATAGACAGTAATGCTATTGAACGGTAATTTTGTGGGAGACACTTTTTTCCCGTCTTTGGGATTGGCTGAACTGGAGAGATTTTCCTGCAGGCAGGAAAGGTCCTCCGTGCATAAGATAAGCGGAAGAGTCAGCTAAGAACCGGCGATAGTCCTGGAGCACAGTTCTTAAGGACTATTGCTGGTATTCCGTCCGGGCCGGTTGCCTTCCTACAATCCAGTTCACGTAGAATGCGTTGAATAGTGCGCGGACGAAATCTCACATCCCGCATAGAAGACTGTACCGGCGAGATCACAGGTGGCTCCAAAAGGCCGGCATCGAGGTCTGAATTCGCGGAAAATAAATTCGCGAACACATCAGCCTTATCCTTTGAATTCGTGACTAACGTCTCGCTGTCTATCACCAATGGAGGGAAGGAGGAGGATGCGAAATTACCGCTGACAGCCTTTGCCATTGACCAGAAGGAGCGCGAACCAGTTGGGCACCGAAGGAGCTTATTGATCACCCTGTCGTTGTGAGGCTTCTTCGCGGTATCAATCGCCTGGTTGCACGCGTTTCTGGTAATAACAAAATTCGTTCTGTTAACATCGATGGGATTGGAGCGCCATTGCTTAAAAGCTCTATTTTTTGCCGCTGTAATCTGCTCGCATTTTTTGTCGAACCACTGTTTATCAGACGAATTTCGTTTGATGGAATCTGGAATATACATCTCCATCCCCAGAAGAATAATCTCTGATACCGACTCCGCGCAAGCGTTAACATCAAAGTTTCCGAAGCACACCTCGGACCATGGAAAGGATGCGAAGAAATCTCGCAAATCGTCCCAGTTAGCAGCCCCATATTTCCATACATGGCGAAGCTGCCTAGGCCGGTTATCCGCTTGATATGCAAGTGGTTGCGCGACAGATACTAAGCAGTGGCGCAGAAACCTCTACGGTATAAATACTCGGTTCGGATGTCAAAAACAGATCCAGGGTGTTCGCATAATCGCCTCGGGCATCCGGCACTCGCGTTGGTTCCTCCACGAGCTGAGTCAAGTTGTGGCTTACAGCAAACATCTCCGCCAGACTCCCAGCCTCGTCGGTTCTGTTAGAATGTAACAACCAGACGGAATTGTGTACATTAAAATCGCCAAGGACAACAATTTCAGAAGCTGGGTGGTTGGTCTGTATCCAGTCGACGGTATGTGAAAGATGTTCGAAAAATGTCGCCGGTCGATCATCATTCGGGGAGCGGTAAGGATAACAAAGAAATTTAACGGAATTCCTCAGCACGACCCTCAACAATATGATGTCCATAGTATTGGGTTCCAACGCCTCCATCCTCTGGCAAGCCAGATTGGACCGCGCGAAGACGCAAACTCCGCCCTTAAATCGGAATCTCGAATGTAAGTCGTATCCTGAGCAACGAAGATATGTCGAATCAGTTGACGAATCGACCTGGGTCTCAGTTAGGGTTTCGTTGTTTACAAATATTGGTGGACGGTGTTTAGGTTCGTATTGGTGAAACCGATGACCCTGATGTTACAAAATGCCGTCACCAGTCGAGCGTGGGCAGAGCCTCGAGAGCGTGTCCGGTCTTGCTCAAGTATGGAACTTTTCTGGGACCTCTTCCAGGAAGATCCGCTTCTATTAGCCTGTTTCTAATTGTACGACTCGTACAATGTGCGTTTAAGTCATTTTTTAATTCCGTTGAAGAAAAAAACGGCTTGTTCTTAGATAGTCGGATTAACAGTTTGTCGAATCGTGAGGTTGTTTTTCTTATTCTGCCTCTGGTTTCCATTTTGGGACCTGAATGAAGAGCTGTGAATATTTTTTTCTTAGAGCACTTCATTAGCTTGGCTATTTTATCCATTTCCCGTCATTTCGTAATTTTTTTATCAATTCACGATCGGAACTAGTGCCCGACCCATTTTCACAAAATTTTATTTTTATTGTTTTTTTTTCTAACAAACACAAAAACACAAATCTAACAAATTTACGAAGATTTCAATGAAGACGAATCAGTAGTTTACTTCACAATCAAGATTGAAGACTGTGTTGATAGTTTGTTTCTATTATTTTTTCCAGGCAAAATTTCCCTTTCGCTTGCATTTTTTACTACTAGGCAAAAACAAACAACGGATAAGAGCAAATTGATGCACCATATCAAAGTACTGTTAGGTACGGTTCGGGTATAGGATTGGTGTCGAAGAAAAACCAAATTGTACGCAGTTACTGATTGTTGATCGTTATCTAAACCTTTGTTTCTATTATTTCTTCCGCCACTGTAGATTATTTGATAAAATATGTACTCGTACATAGGCTGTTTAAAAAAACACAACTCATTTTTTAAACAGCCAGAATTTTATAGTGAAAAATCTTTTGAAATTCTATATTTGCCAGAGTGGAGAAGCCCGCAACATGATTGGTTTCGAAATGTTTATTTAGTATTTTGAAAACTTCTGAAGAAAAAAATTAAAAAGAAAATTTATGTCATCAAAAAATACAGCTACAGTTTAATTTTATGGTACGTTTGGACCGATATTATAAACCTATTCGCACTTACGAAATAAAATAAAAAATCGTTTTTATTTCACATCAATTATTATATTATAATTCCCTTTAAATTGCATAAGTTATTGTTTATTATCATTTTATATTAGTCATACCGACTAACATTTCACGACAGATATTGAGAAACTCAATTTTATAACCTACGGACACAACTTTCTTAACTAAGCGCATCGACATTTCAATTAGAGATTTTGTAGCTATCGGGTTTTTAAAACATTACCGAGCAATTCGAAATTAAACATTTTTTTTCTCCATCAGTTACGATGATTTTATGTGAGTAAATACCGCACGAAAACAACACACTACCCAAGGCAATGGATTCGCAAAACAAAAATTTCATCTGTGAATCATAAACTAGTGCAATACAAAGTAGAATTGTTTCATACCCGCATTAAAATGTAAAATCGTTTTTTAAAGGCAACTATAAAATATAATTTTCAAAGTATATTAAATCTTTAAGCTAACGATCTACAGAAGAGTTGACCGTAAACCGAAACGCAAACAGTGTTAGCAAATAAACTACCCGACACAAGGCAGTGAGTGACATCACCTCCCAAAAGCTCCACGGTCATGAAAACAAGTCAACAATTAATTGCCCACCCTCTCATCGTCACATCACAGGCACGCAAACACAACGTATTCAGTATTCACAAATGCCGGCTGTATCTCATAGATACACAAAACAATATTTAATCTAAACACAAGTTTTAATAACACGACTATAAACAGAGTCATTGAATAACTGATGAGAAGAGCAATACTCACCGCGCTGGATTTCCAAAGCTGAAGCCAAGATGTCATTGTTTTCGTCGTCCATCATAAACGACCGTCGACAGGTTTTCTTGTGGATTTCGATTACTTTTGCTCTTACTGAATTATCCTTTCACCCCGAAACGACTGAAAATGCAACAAGTAACTTTAGTTAATTGAGAAATGAATTGTGTCCTTTGCTATTTGAATTTCTTTCAAAAAACAATGAACTTGTTCAGTAAATTGATCTCGAGACAAATACGTGGCAGTTTGGTATCGATTCGCGAGTCGTCAAATGTCGACTGGCACCTTCCGACCGACTATAAAATATTCGTAACAACTCGAACGAAGGCCTTGAGAGCCGGCCGAACGATGTGTGGACAATTTCGCCACCCACACGGTAGTTTTCGCACACCTTATTAAGTTTACCCGCGTGGATTCCAGTTGCAGTTGTTAGTGTTGTTTGTCTCACATTGTGCGTTCGCTTTTTATTACATTTGTTACATTTGGTGTTGATGATAATCAACATTCGAGAAGTATTCATTCACATGTCACACAATCGCAAGGCAACCGCCAACCTACTAATTCGATGCCTTTTGGAGAAGTTGTTGCTACCTACGATCAAAATTCGCCAACTACTTTCATCGCGATTCGGTCATTTGTATTTCTAATGGACGGTCATCCGGCAAATAAAGTTTTTCATTTAATTCTGTGAATCTTGTTGTGTCTTAACTTCATTATAAAAAGTCTAAAAAGCTTCAGATAGTTTCGTAAACCTCTCGAAATCTTTTTATAGTTTATACACTCTGCGCCCCGTACGATACTTTGAACCCATTTCGACGGTGCTTGTGCCAACAATGCACACGCCAACAGAACAAACGAAATCCAGCGGATGTAAAGCAACAACTAAAGCTAAATAAAAGTGTAACTTTACCTAAATAATTTACGGGTCAAATGAGAACAGAACGGAGTGTTCTTCAAATAGATAGAGATAAGATACGAGGCAGGAACAAATATAACATGGCTAAGGTCTGATATGGTGGACCAGTTCTTTTCCCCTTATTACACACTAACCCTTTTTCAGGGGTAACTGTGGTCAGAATTATTGGCGACTAGGTGGATTCTCGTCTAGACAGACAATGGCATTAATGGCACGTGGACTAAGAATTGTTTAGCTTTCTTTGGTATTTCTATTGTATTGTTATTGGTGTAATTTTGTCGTCAGGCATGGTTGCCCTTAAGGCGTTGAATTAGAACACTTTATTTTTACCTTGAAATGTTTTTATGCGAACGATCGATGTCATGGAGCTTCTTTTGTTTTGGTTTGTTTCAAAGAGCGTGCTCTACGATGTTGTCCATTGTTAAGTTAAGGATCGTTCTTATATGTGCTGTCGGAGAGGTCAATTTTGATGTTACAAGTTTATAGTTCTACACTATTTTGGTTGAATGCCAATTGGCTGTGGAATTGTGATTCATTGCAAGCACTGTTGAAGGAAGAGATATCACTTATTTGGGAAATACCATGACTTTGCTTTTTTTCGACGTCAACTCTTAGCAGTGGATAACATATCATGTGGTGGTGGAGAATATAACATATATAACATATTGGAAGTCTTGGCACTTGATGTGAGCTCAGTGGCAATAAAGCAGTTCCTTTCATAAATGTGCATAGCGACGGGTCGATCTGGAGGGAGATTTTGATAAGGAAACCTCCCTTTCGCCATTGTAGTGATATGTGTTGACCTAGTTCTATGGTATGATTGCAGTGATTTACCCGAGCTCATTTATATAATGCAAAATGTCTTTCAATTTTATAGAGTGCACATAAACGATGGTCAGGCGGGATCCAAGGTGAGAGTTAATACTCGTGGAGAAAATTTTGACACGCGTATGAGTGTTCAATCGTGAAACCTTTGTAGTGTTGACCTTTTATAAATTCATCTATATATTAATTAAAATGTTTTTTCAATTTTTTATAATTACAATCACATCACTAGAATATCACATGACTATAATATTGGGATAGATGGCGACAACAGAACTGCCTGCGCCTTGTTCAAAGTTGTAATGAATCTATAAGCAAGCTTAAAATTTTCTAGATTCTGAAGAACTTTTATTCACAGTCTTAAAGATAATTTTCGTGCCCAAAAAAGAATACAAGGGTGGTCTGAAAAGTTTCCGACCTCAACGTGAAGATAGCAGCACTCGACAATAAAAGTAGTGAGTCGATGTTTTCACTCAAATGACTGTCAAATAAAAACTACGCGTCCAAAATTGCTGAAATTTTGGTGAGTAACTGTCAAAAGATGAACAACTACAGTTGTGGGGGTTTAAGTTTGTGCGGCGCACGACACGGGGTTCACTCTCACCCACCGACAGAAATCCGAGGAACGACGAATAGTTGCGGGCAATGGCAAGCCAGGGAAGAGCCACCACTGGGCCGGTTTAGATCGTTTGCAATTATCCCAAAAGTTTGATTGATTGGGTCATACGCTGAAGTTATTCACTGGCGGCCATCCACTAGAAGATCGCACTTCGGGCACGTTGCGAGCACTTGAAAACCTTATGCAAACCCGATATCCGCAAGGAGGAAACACCACAAACGAAAGACCGGGGTTCGTTGAACTCAATCTTTTATTTCTTTATTTTCTCAACATTTGGTTAACAATATCAGTTCTCTACGCACATATATGCGATTGTCCTAGGTACACGCAATAGCTGTCCGAAATATTAGGTGGCCAAAATGCACGTCACGCACTGACAACGGACTCCCGAAATACGCCGCAGCAGTGTTACTACGAGTTCGTGATCGACAAAATACTATTCATATGTCAATGGCGAATATGGAGGCCAGCACATGGTTACAATTTTCTTTTTAACCAAGAATTTGGTTTTTGTTCGATAATCAAAAATTTGGTAAAAATTGTTCTGTCACACTTTCCTTGCCCAAAATACCCTCAAAGTGTCGTAGCATGAGCCAATAGAAATGCCAACCTCACCAGGGACTGCTCTGATTTGATTCGTAGACAGTTCGTCACCATTTCTTACAACTTTTTACGTGTTCATCTGTTGTTGATGTGCTGGCGACCCCAGAGCCCTTACCAATGTTAACGTCTGCACGGCCTTGGTAAAGCTTCTATCACTTGGAAACCCTTGTTTTTCTCATAGCAAACCCACAAAAAATACCATTTTACATTGCTATTTTAAAAAAAATGCAAATACTCTGATTCATTTTAAAACAGATGAAAAATCGCCGGTTGTACCAAAACCCAGGAAACCTTTTGACAGTTGACAACAGACTAAACATCATATATGTCTAACCAATGTACAACTAGTTTTCAGATATGTTTACCAACACAACTCGAATTGAACTAGAAAAGCCCGCAAAATTGCAGGATTTTCGCTATTTTTGAACATATGTACTTGGAATAAAATTTTCAAGGACTAAAATATAGTTGTTGCTGACGCCTAAACGAAATGTCATACTCTGATTATAACAGCTAACACATGTAAGCAGGACTGTGGGGGTTCTCTATATCACATAGAGAACAAACCCACAATTCCTACCTAAGTTCGACCGCTAACAGCGCGTCACCATAGCCCAGCTGTAATCCATTCGCAAACATGCAAAAACACATTCCAATATGCAACAGCATCCGTCCCCAAATCTGCAATTGCATACATCCCCAACCTACCAAGAACCCATTTCCCAAGCTGTAATAAACGCATAATCAATCTACAACGACACACTCACCATCTCCATCAACTACACGGAGCCGCATACATTTTCCCAAAACCGCTTCGGTTAATTCTCTATCTAAATTACATTCCTTGCTTGCGACCCCGAAAATCATACTTTGTAATAAACGCATATTCCAATTTGCAACGGAATACTCACCATCTCCATCAACTACACCGAGCCGCATACATTTCCGCTAAATTGCTTCGGTTAATTCTCTATCTAAATTATATCCTTTGCTTGCAACCAAGCAATTACAATTTCCCCAGAAAATCATTACGGTTCCCATTCCACCTAAACCATGTAGAACCGCACCAATTCCCTCTTACTGGCAAGCCAACAGAATGATGCGTCGCCTTTCTACGAAACGACCGTTGGAACGATCAAGACCCTTGACCATACTTGGCTATGCCGCTGAAACCAATTTCTCGGTACACACAACCAAAGAATCCAGCTCAGCCTATACGGCAATGATTCTCCGGAACAAAATTCCCTATACAGGCATAGCAACCCTTTTCCTAGTTCCTAGTAAATGGCAGTGAGTTTATTTTAGCTATGACTCCACTGCCACAACGCGACGAACTTTTCCTCGCCAGTAATTAGTCAGTCGAGTCACAACCACCGTCGCGCAAATACGCAAGAAGTCGTTTTACAAACACCGCTGCGGACACACAGGGAGTCGGGTTCTAACAACGAATCAAGAGGGGACGTCTCTCAACCCCCGTCACCTATACACGCGCATTAACAATCAGTCGAGTCGCAACCGCCAATGCGCACACACCGGGTTAGGCGTGTCCCAACCGCTCAGTGCTACCAAATAGTTCGGATGAAAACTTCAATCTACGCAAGGCGAAGCGGAACGAGTGTTTTCGGAAAGTTATAACGCAATAAATAACCAGTGCTTTCGAACAATGTGTACAAAATAATTAATTTCACTTAAAAACAGCTTTTAAACAATATGTACAAATAATAAATCTGATTTAAGAACATAACAATAAAAGGTAAATGTTTGCAACAGAACGAATACAGCGCGTTTCATTTTCTTCTTTTGTTGGTGGACAGTGTTCGGTGGAACTTTAGGAATTTCTTATTTGTGGGAAGGAGTAGAACACCAGTGTCGTACGCCCACACGAAGACTTCGCCGCCCACAGGACTACTAGCGACACCTAATGGGGAGGGGCGGAGGCAGTGCCAGTAAATTAATTTAAGAAGAAAAAAAAAATGTAAGATAATAAAACAAATTACCATTTAGTCATAAGCTGTGAGAATTTGTAAAAGTACGACTAGCGAATGAATTTCAAAATGACAAACCCTAAAACCCTAGGATTCAAATTACCCGTATCAAAAGTATTAAAGCCAGTTAGGGTCTAAACTCCCACAAGTAAATTTCAGTTTCCTTAACTTACCACCATTTTTTTAAGAATCAATAACAAATGTGTTATCCATCCGTCACAAGAGCACAGAATCGTCAGTTGAACTTATGTAGTCAAGGTCGCAAAAAAGTCGTAACAGAGACAGACCTGAGACGGGTTATGTCTATCAGGTTGATGAACAATTAATATCGAGTGTTGGCGACGCATCATTCCATCTCCAGAAAGACGCCGAATCAATACAGATTGTCAATTCCGGGGAGATGCAACACGAAATGAGCCTGTCAATGCCTAGGAAGAGACTAGGGCCGAAGTAGCAGAAAAAGATGCAATGGTCGAAAATTCAAAGCTCACCCGACGAGACGGTAAAGAGAAAGACAGTTGCAGGACGCGAGCGCAAGTCGGAGGCTTTCTAACAATTGGAATTAGTGCCAAAGAATAAGCAAAACGTAAGACGTGTTTCACGAACAGCCGAATGACTTCATCGGCGATAATCCTATTGAAGATGATGGCAACAAGGATGAAGAGGAGCATGTGGTTGAAGGTCTAACACGTGAGGGTGAGACTTAGCTGAAGGACTCCTGGACGATGAAAGCGCAGCAGTTAGTGCTTTCGAAGACAAGGAAATGATCGTGGAAAAATCCATTACAGAAGTGAATAAGGAAACTGAACCACAAATGGAGCAAGAGTCGGGAAGAACGTAAGAAGAGTTACCTGCTGACTCAGTTATCGAAACGGGAATATTGAACAAGAATGCTGAAGTCAAGGAGACGAAAGAAGAATTGTCGCAGAAGTAGCCGTAACGACGATAAACTGAACTTGCACTTATGGAGCAAAACACGAAGAATGTACTCAAGGAAATCAACGCACATATTGGGGCCTTCGATGAATCTGATGACGGGGGTAGGCAAAGCAGAGAAATGAATAATGAGAAAAGACTTCGAAAATATAGATACAACCTCAAAGAGTAAGCAAAATCAAAAGAAACAATCTAGTGACAGGATTAGCAATGCAAGAACTCACGGCCGCCAGAGAAAGAGTTCCAACTTACAATCAAAGATGAAAAATAGAAAGAATGAAAGAGGGCACAAGAAGAGAATAAGAAAAAGATAAAAACTGCACCATCTGAGACAACAAGAGACTCGAGAGTCAAACAACGATTAGCAAATAGAAGATGGTTTAAATGACAACGACGATGATGAAAGGAAAACTGAAATACGTGGCAAGGATACCGCCAAGAAAATAGGCATGGCCGTGAATCTGCTGGCAGAAGTCACGAGATTCTCAAAAAGAGCCATTGGAGATCATAGAGTGGTAGTCCATCAAAGGAAACAATGTTTGGAACGCCTGGGAAATTGTGAAGCAAAACATACAGACGCGTTTTAGAATAGCGAACACACCGTGAATAACTATGCCAAGGGAAACGGTGAGAAACACAACCAACGGCGGGTATATGTCCCTGCTTCACACAAGGACGTCGTCGAGAAGTACGAGCGGAGCAATGGCAAGGGTGGACTCCGAAAAGAAAACTACCCTAGAGAGCCCACGAATCGATGAAGAATCGGCTAAATATTGTAGGAGCATAGGTGCCTACTCAGCACACAACTTTAAAAGGAAAACGCGCGAGCCACCCAAGAAGTCGACACCCTACACGTCAAGAGCCATCCAACAAGACGACGCCCTGTAGTTTCTAATAAAACAGGGTGCCCCGTATACCAAGAACAACACTGGACCTTTGAATGTCCCAAGTTCAACAACGCCTAGTGAAAAGTGGGTAATGGCAAAGTAAGCAAGCCTCTGCTTTAAATGCTTTCACCATCAACATATAAGGGCAAGCTTCAAGACACCAGCATGTAGGAAGTGTTCGGGGTGCCATCACCCTATCTTCCACTCAGATGAACCTTCACCAATGACGGCACAGATTAAAGAAGAAAGACAACACTGTAACACTCTCCATATGAACAGCGAATTCGACGACGAGCCAAAGGAACCGAGAAGTGAAGTGGTCAATTCTGTGAGCACCATTAACAGCGGTAAGGCGTACTTAAAATGGTACCAGCCGAAAGGATCAACCGAAATCATAGCTTTCCTAGACGAGGGATCCACCGCCTTGCTATTGGATTCAGCAATCGCTAAGAATATCGGCGTAGAAGGTAGACGAGAATCGCCCACCCCGGAGACTGTCGGTAGCCAGGGCACTAAGAATAGCGACTCGCAGATTCGAATAAAGCTCAAAGGGTACCACAGGAATGATAAAATATCATCCGTGATACGAACGATCGATAACTTGAAGCTCTACGGGGTCAATGTACCAGAACGAGCAGAATCATTGGGTACGCACATGATGTGAAGATAGTGGTCGTAGACGACCTGGAGAATATTTGTTCCAAAACATTAAATGGTGGCTAGATATACCCGGACTTAACTAGCGGTACTTAAGACGGAGGCAGTTTTAATAAGCAGCCGCAAGAAACTTGAACACCTTTATTTGGAAATAGAAGGACAAACGATCATATTCAGTGACTATATTAAATATCTTGATGCCCTCGACAACAGGTTGGCCTTCAAGGAACACCTGCGGAAAAAAGAGCAAGAGCATGCAATGTTCTGGCGAAACTGCTATCTAATATTCGCGGATCACAGCTCCACATAAGGAAACTGATAACCAGTGTCAACACCTCCATTATAATGTACGCAGCTCACATATGAGCAAGAGTGCAAGTCGTATATGAGGGGAGTGAACTCAACAAATAGAACCGCATCATTAAGAGTATCCTGCGCCTTCCGAACGGTATCCGAAGATGCCATAAATGTCTTGGCCGGGAGAAAAGCACTTGACATTGCAGCTAAAAAAAAACGCTACATTGCATGAGTTTGACATCCTAGTCTCGCAAGAGGGTCGCCAACGAATGTGGTCACAATTAGAGATCTCAACCCAAGAGAATGACAACGAAGGTGAGATTCTTCCAACAAAGGGAGATGGACCTGTGGCGTTTCTAACAGATACACACACAATATGCAAGCAAATATTGACGAACACCGAAAGGAAATTTGAATAAGCAAAGCATCAGAGACGTATACCATAGCGATAACATAACAATTCCACATCAGTTGAGTGTACTTGACTTTAGAAATCGAATTCGTACACCCGGCAGTAGCCTGATGCTTTAATCCTGTGCTTCTCATCCGTTTAATGGTATGTTCAAAACACCCTCTTCACTATCCTTGCTTAACGATATAGACCCACACCATGATACCTGATATAGAAACATGTGTGAAAAGAAAAGATAGCGAGCTGAACTACCACCTCAACTCAACTGATATCAGGGCATGGATGCTTTCGGCAATACTTGCACAAGTACACACATGTCAGTCACCCATACTGCATGTACTGCCGAAGCCAAAATAAAAAATGTGGAACACGAACTCACAGAATGCTTGAGATTCGAAACCGGAGAGACATATGAGACGGACAGTTACTCCGACAGAAGTAACACAATACATGCGAAGTTCAAAATAAGTATGGTCCGTAACAAATGATATTCTGTGACATAATGTACCGGTTGTGGCGGGACGAGCGGAGTAATAGGTAAATTCCGCACCGCCCAGCGATGGAATATCTAAAAGAAAGTTCCGCGGGAATCAACGGGAATATGTGCCAGGCGGGAGGTGGTCTTAGTCGGTAAAAATACAGCATGCTTCTGGATCAGTCCAGAGGTATCTTTTGAAGATTTCCACCTTCCTACCGAAACAAAAAAAAAAACAGTAGCCAACTGGACAATCGAGTTAAAGTCATATGCTACATGACTCTCATCAGGCCAATGATCACCCATGGATGCCCAGTGTAGTTAAATCCACATCTATTGAAGATTTGGGTTCTTACACCCATCCCATTGGGTCCACTGTTGACTCAGTACACACACGAACTATTCACGGGTACAGCGACCAAAGCACAGATTATCAGACGCTAAATACGTAATCTACGTTTACTACCACACCCAAGACAGACAGGTTTTGTGTGATTTCATCCCTAACATCCCTCCACCCAGTAGTTGGACAACACTACTAACCCTGTAGAGATCATCCACAGATATCCCAGACCACTTCCGCCACCAGTGATATTGAGCGTTTAATCGGATTTTTATCCTTTAAAGTTCCCTAGTGCTTTTCCTTGGGTGATCAAAATCGATTCCCCATCACCTGTGTACCCCCCCCCCCCCCCCCCCCCCCCCCCTTATGCTAGGGGACGCCTCGCGAGAAAAAGACAATAATATATCCCCCAGCACAGTCGCAGCTGGAGGGAAGACTTTCCAGACTGATCTATGTAACATCAGAGTGTAAATCTCCGATATTGACATTTAATATTTTGTTATCGTGATTATTGTTACTTTCGTGGAGAGTTTATTGGTGAGAGTGGGTCCTTTGGCTGTAGTTCTGCAGATGGCTGGCTTCGTTCGGCTAGGGACTTGGAGAGCTTTACTTTCTTTTGGTGAGTGGGTCCTACGGCAGCGGTTCTGTAGATGGTTGACTTCGTGGCATTGGGATTCAAACAAGACTTGTACTTTTAATTTCTCCTTTGTTGGTTTACTTTAAGAAGTGGGAATAACCATCCCTGTATGTCTTACAATTTTTGGTCTTGTACTTTTAATCAGAACAATTATTGACTATTATTGATTGGGAATGTCGATCCCTTAGTTCTGAACTCACATTTATTTAATTGCAAGAAGACCGCTGTACTAATGCAATGGACCGCAGTCTTCTTGTTTGATTATTATCATCATCAACGGCACTACAACCGGGAACCGGTCTTGGCCTTATTTACCGAGGCCTGTTAAATTTTCCATGATTTGTTTTTTCTGGGCAAGGTCATTAGTCTTGCTTGATTATGACACTGCTCAAAAATCCCATCTGCAACCACTCTTTATATACCAAATTATTGGTGAGGTAGTGCAGATGATGCATTTTTCTCACCCAGCATGTGTAACCTATTCTGAGGTTATTTGCTGCCACAGGCCATTCGGATTTTCCAATAATCGTTTAATTTGCCCTGCTGAAAATGCAGCGGTAATGAATTGAATAATTACTTAATGGCTTTCATACGAAGAACCAATTATAGGGCATTGCCCGTGTATGCAAATCGTATCATACGAGGGTTGCCTCTTATGTTTCGGGATTTGGCAACCCTAGTGTTGCAATCCGGCAATCGACAGCTCTGTCGTAAAGTTGGACATTTTTGAGGTTATACGCACTCAGAACGTTTTGACATACGAGCGCTATTTGTGTTGTTTACAGTAACTTAAAAGATTCATCTCGGCCCAAAAATGGAATTAAATCGTCAACATTTTCGTGCGATTATTTTTTACAACTTTCGACGTGGATTAACTCAGCAACAGTGCATGGATGAACTTAATTCAATTTTTGGCGATGAAGCTCCATCAAGGACCAGTGTTTATCGACGGTATGGTGAATTCAATCGTCGTCGTAGTTCACTCCAAGATGAATTTCGTGAAGGTCGTCCAAAATCAGTTGTTGTTCCGAAAACCATTGATGCTGTGCGCGAACTGATATTGGAAGATCGTCATGTGACCTATCGTTAGTGGGTCCAGCATACATTCAATGTTGCATAAACATTTGACTGTCAAAAAAATTTGTTCGCGTTGGATCCCACACAATTTGTCAATCGCCAAAAAAAAGGCTCGTGTCAATTGGTCGAAAGAAATGTTCAAAAAATACGGTCGCGGTGCTTCGAAACACGTCTATGACATCGTGACAGGTGATGAATCGTGGATTTACGCGTATGAGCCCGAAAGTAAAAAACAAACTGAGAGGTCAACGTTTTTCGACACCTGAAGAATCGGTTGCTGCATTCAGAATGCATGTGTTGGAGATACCTCAATCAGAGTGGCAAAAGTGCTTCGACAATTGGTTCAAATGCATGCAAAAGTGTATAGATCTTCATGGGGAATATTTTGAAAAACAATAAAGTGATTTTCGATGATCAATATTTGTTTTTGTTCTCTAATCCCGAAATATAAAAGGCAACCCTCGTACGATTAATTGCGCTTCACTGATGTGCCTGCTATTTCGCCGAACTCAGCACTTTACCGACGCTCAATTACTTCGTCGTTGGTGGGCTTTGACAACACCGCTCGTGTCATATATCTTGTATGACATGTGTAGTCGAAGCATGAGCTTGCCGACCTTGCTTATCGTGGCGAGCGACCATGGGCTCGTTTGCCATGATATGTATCTTGCGTCGGCCGGTATTATGAATAATCACGAATATGAATGTTATATGATATATGAATGATATGCTGTGGAAGAACGCGGCAACGCTTTGCTTTGGAGTGGATGGGCGTTTATCGCAACGTGTGCGATATGTATTGTAATTGAATTGCTTATAGGAAGAAGTATTTTGCATTGTATGAGGTATGCATATATATGAGGATTAATTTGAGATGGTGTGAGGATGCTTGAAGTATTAATTGTTTAAGAGGGGTTGCAAGGCGAGGTGTAACATCTATTTTCAGGTACCCTTAACCAACTAGGCACCTTTAGTACAAACCCACTGAGAGCCTGGACCTGTCAATTGACCACCAACTTCGTGTGATTTAATATAACTGGACTATCATCTTTGGAGATATCTGATGTCATTTATCTGCGCTGATAAGGCAGAAACTATTCAACACTTGGAAACCAACATTCGTCACGTAGTTGGCAAAATATGACCAGAAATGCTCGGAAGAGTGATCCAAAATTTGACCTCCAGTTTATGCCATGCACGCACCAGCCAGGGCGTTCACATATCCGAAATCATATTAAAACATTAATGGAATACAATTATCGTTCAAATAAAGTTGCAGTTGTGACCATTGAAATTATTTTCCGGTGATTTAAATAAATTCTAAATTCAATATATCAAAAAAAAATCATTCAAAATATATATTTGATTAATTAAGATACATTATAAATGGACAATCAAAAAGAGATCCGGTCAGATTCACTAGTGTTTCCTAAAAAATGTACAGTGTTTCAAAGAATATTTGTTTTTATAGAAACCACTAATAAAAACACCAAAATTGATGTTTGCTAATAGCATTCGAAAATTCAATCATAACGAGCTACTATACTGTCGTGATTAAAAAAAACAAGTTGAAGTCATTCACTCAAATGGAATGCAAAAAGACTAATGTTCCAGATCGGTGTAGTGATAAAAGTCCCACCCAATTTTAAGTACTTCAAAGTGAAATACACTTTTACACCATACCTGCAAAGAAAACAAAAGCAAGTTATCGGAATGCCTAAGACCTTTTTCCACTGAAAATGTAGTTCAAACGAGTTTTTATAAAAATAAAAGGGAAAAGGTATTGGTTGCCACCCTTCGCAATTGTTCCAGTTAAAGGTCACATACCAAGCACAAAAAAACCAATCTCAACAAGTAAGAAATATTTCACACAGACCCCCAACAATCATTGTTGCTTCATGACATCACACGCTTCCAAATTCCCCTATTGTGCTGTGCCTGCAAGTGATTGAATGATGCAATTGGCGTTCGATACAAAATTCTAATTGTTAGTTTGTCAACCGCGATTCGCTCGGCTGGACTCCTGTGACATTTAGATAAATAACCTTCACCGTCCTCGGGTGTCGCCCCTGCATCAATTGGAGCTCATGTCAACGGTAAGCAACAAACACAACAACTTCATTCTTTCTATTCATTCCATTTACATCACGCCAGATACAATGAAGGTGCGGCTGCTATTTTCCCTGTCGACGTCGCGGTGGACGCCCCTTGGCTAAAACGTCACGCAGGCCGTGGGCAATACTTACACACGACTCACTTTGGCAAACGCTTGCCCGGTCTACAACGTCCTTGAGCCGGCTCTTTCCTGATACAATAAACTAAAAAACTACTTCTAAACGATTACCCTCTCAAGGCTATGGATGTACATTTCCAAAATCGTCGATGTCGCCCATAACCGCGAATGGACCTTTTTTGGAGAAAAGAACAAATGAGGCGGAGCTCTAAATTAACACGTCTATTTCCGCTTTGTTATCCTACACGGCTACACTTTGTATAAAATTTAGTCTTGAACATGACCAGAAGCGGTTTGAAATTGTTGTCTCCAGCGTTTTCAGGAAGTTATACGATAAAACGAACATATTTAAGAACGATGACATTAGTTGCGGCATCGACGAAGAGACGTTAGTCCAACCTACGCGAAACCGCTTTTGTCGTTCGAGATAGATTCAGATGAACCCACGACAAGACGCAAATGAAAGAAAAAGATCTCAGTTGCTGGAAATCCCTCCTTTGCAACTCAAGTGAAATTAATGAATTTCTAAACCACACCATTACGTTATGTAAAACATGTTTCTCGATGCTCATGAAAATTGGAAGGATATCAGGCAATTTCGTCAACAAATTCATCGTGGATGAATGATTAGACCGACAGAAGGACCCGGGCAACGGATATTGACACGTGTTTTTTCAGACGACCTAGATTTTGCCACAGGATGTTTTGTAATTTTTGGTTTGCAAATAATTATGGGTAACTTTCTAGATATAAAAAAGGAATCAAAATATCAATTATTTGCTCAATGAATTAGTAAGTAGAAAAAAAAGTATATTCTACAAATTTCAATCAATATATTTTAGCATTCTGTTTTCTTGCTTTTTGTTGTAAGGTTAGATGCCTCACCTGTTTAAGAAAATCATTTTGCCAATGTATGTACAACAAAGGTTGCAAAGTCATGGGATTTTTGATGAAAATAAGCGTTTTTTAGGTAAAGTTATATTCCTCAAGATTCAAGTTACATTCGAGGGCGGTATGGTTTTCTAACATTCTAACATTCCGATGTACGAAACGTCCATGACTTGGAAATACGCCTCGGTTTCCGCTATGAGTTCCCCATTCGATATGAATCTCTTTCCTTGGAGACACTGTGGGGGAGGAAGTAGGTGCGTCAGCATGGACACTGATTCACCCCTATCCCCATAATCGCTAAAGGTTCATCCATTGTTCCGCCGACAAAAGAACAGAACTCCACCACTTTTCGTTCACAACAAGGAGGAAAGTAAAACACGCGATTTTTGTAAGGTCTTTTTTATTGTTCTTGATAATTAGTTTTTATTGTTACAAAACAAAAAACTTGAAAACTTAACTTGATGAACCCAACACTTAACAACGCTAGTTTTACTTTTATTCGATTACTTGCAATCAATCACTTAAAACCTGAATCCTTTTGTATTATGTACTCCACAGTGCATTTGTGAGATAAGAAGTATTGTGAACCGGCGTACGGTGCTGATTCTCTTCTCATCCCCATCATCCACTAAACGTTGCACCAAATACAAACGAATGATCGCCGAGGGAAGCAGAAAACATCAATCACAGGAAAGAATGAGGAGTTACGTTATAAAGGTCGTTTTATTTTCAAAACACAAAACAATTAAAATATTTCACACGTTATAATCCACAAAATTGATGTATAAAATTCGTCTTTCACATTTCCGATTCATTGAATCTTTTGTTTCCTCTTCAATTTTGCGTACTTGGTGTCGCATATCCTTGAGCACATTCTCTTTTTACTATATTTCGATTTCGACCGTGAAAAGAACTGACACTTCCAAAGCAACAAAACGCAGCACTTTTCTTTCCTTTCTCAAGTTATGAATCACGAAAAGGAGAACAATCTGGTTCGGCACATAGAATAAAGGACTCGGACACTCGGTTGAATAAGACTCTGGGACTGATGCATCCCCGCGGCGCCACGGGGAGCAGGAGAAAAACCGGCCAGCGTGGCTGGATGTTAAAATACGACTCAATCGAGGGTTGGAATCTGGATCTTGATTCACCCTCGATTCGGTGGTGGTGGATATCCTCTCCGCTAAGGATATGTTTTTACTTACCACAAGAGAGACGTAAAGTCTCTCTCTGTGGAACAGAAAACCAGATCTCGTAATAAAGTGTACCACATGTTCATTCATGGGACAAAGCCATGAGAACGAAACTGAAACAAAGAAAGGGCATAATGTGCATCCATGAGATGTGAGTTCGGCTAAGCAAACAAGCCGAATCTCATTGGATGCTAATTGGGTTTGCGTTTGCTTATGTGGGAAGGTCAGGAATATGTAGGACAAAGGGAATTTATGATCTGAGAGTTCAACTGAGTAAACAAGTTGGAACTCATTATATAGTGAATGCATTTTGGATACTTGAATGGTTTGAATTATTTGCCGTATCGCCAGAATGCCTGCTGAAGGACAGCGTTCTTTAGTTTGTACATGGTACATTAGTTTCAGCGTATATTGCGCTAATTATATGCAGCTGCGTTGGATTGTTTATCGTTGGTGCAAGGGTCGCCAGCCAATGTGTATGTAGGCAAATTTAGTGTGCACATGTTGAGACTGGGAATAGCCAACTCAAGGTTAAGATTCCCTGATTATGCGGTTGCATTATATATGAACCCATGAGTTTTCTTTCAGGGATTCGTCTAGAGGAAATGCACTTGGTGAGATTGGGATTTGCCTGGCACCGAAGGTGCCGAATTGCTTTTGAGATTCATAAGTTAGGAAAGAATTCTTATAGGGAATTTGTATGCGAAGAGATGCATGAAAGGTAAGGATTCTTTTACAGGGACTTTTAGATTATAAATTTGATCTATTTGATGCGTGAAGTATTTACAGGTGCTTAATGCGATTGCATTAGCAAAAACGTATGCAGATTGTGTTGTAGGGATGGGGGTTCTTCAGGTAAATAGGCAGTGGGGTTTGGCGGAACCGCCACACATCAACTCGACTTCACTTTACACTCTGGGGCGTACACACCGCTGGGTGATCGCGGCGGTTACAGGGCGACTCCCTATGTGCGCGCACTGATGGTTGTAATAAGACTCAACCGAGGATTGGAATCTGACTCTTGATTCCACCCTGAATTCGGTGGTGGCTTTGTCAGAAAAGAGAGAAGCGTTCTCTCTTTGGTGAATTGAGGAGCTGAAACCAATATTTAAACAAGGATACGACAATTTCTAGTTACAAAAACAGATCCCAATTTTATATCCAGCATTACGGGTTATTGTACAGAAACTTTCGATTGCTTTTCCGTCTTCCTATTTGGTAGAACGTGGATTCCGTGGCGTTATGAGTCTGTGGCAGTTCCTTTGAACGCCACTACCTACCTCCCCATTATAGTTCGAAAATGTCTACCTGGAGCGGCCGAAAACCGATAAAACAAGTACTGAGGTAGTTCCATTGCTTACCTAGCAATTAAGCATTTACTTACCTTTTTGTCACCCACTTAAGGTGTCCCCTAAACCATATTTTCGCTAATTCAATAGCACGAACCACAAGAGACATTTTCCTCACGGGCATCATGTACTAGGAGGCAATTCGTCGGGTGTATGTTGCATCATCAGATTTCCTAGTAAGAAAGTATAACATGCGGCATACACCAAGAAAAACCATTTGGTACTACGTATAAACATATACACCCTGCCACACACGTGCAGGGGATATTCTTTTATTATTTTACTACAGCACATCGATCGGTAGACCGACCGGCAAGCTAAAGAATTAGCATCCATGGCCATGTTCCATAAAGGCAATTTGCTTTCACAACCAAGCAACCAACATGTCTCGACCACCGCGGTCCACAAATCCCCCATCGAATTTGCAGCATACAAGCAGGAGATACTCTTGCCTTACTTCCATGCTGCAATCATATCGGTCGCTAAACCAATCGACATGAAATGGGTAACTCGCACCTGGCCACAAAAGGGAACCGAGTTCTCGTTAGTGTAAATACACACACGAGAATTCGACCGTCTGATGACGCCGGCAACGTGCGCCCGATCAGCATAGATGCCTTACGCAGTGCCGATCGGGTAAACATTTCCTTTTATGGAATTACAATATCCACGGTTCGCATGCTCATGGAAACACGTCATGAGCGTGCGAGGTAAACACATCTGTGTGAGTGCACATCCTCACCGTGTCCAGGGCATCTGATATCATCCCTTATGGGTCGCCGAAGCGATAGATGGAAGTCTGTAGTCTGTCGTCTCGGTGGCAATCTTCAATCGCGATACGGATTCCGTGGAGGCAAGTCGGTTCTCCACGTAAAAATGTCGAGTTGAATAGTAACCACCGTGCTGTGCGGACACAATTTGCGACGTGTCTAGTTATCACACCAGCACGCGAGTCAGTTAAATAAATGAACGGTTTGAAATCATCAATTGAAATTCGGTGTTGTGCTAACTACATAGCTATCATTTGTGAGCCTTAGTGTAAGCTGTAAATAGTTTATCAATTGAAATTCAGTGTTTTGTTATCTACATAGCTATCATATACGAACTTTGGATTAAACTATACTCGTCACATCCATAGAAATTCAGTGTTCCATTGACTACATAGCTATCATTTGTGAACCTTAGTGTAAGCTGTAAATAGTTTATCAATTGAAATTCAGTGTTTTGTTATCTACATAGCTATCATATACGAACTTTGGATTAAACTGTACTCGTGACATCCATAGAAATTCAGTTTTCCATTGACTTTTGAAACCAATGAAGACCTTAGTTTAAGCTGTAAATTGTTTCCTCAATTGAAATGCAGTGTTTTGTTATCCACATAGCTATCATTTATGTACATTGGATTAAACTGTAAATCGCTGTATCAAACTGGTTTCAGTGTCATACGTTTAAGTTGATATTTGGAAATAAAATAGATATACAAAAAAATAAATTGGTCGATCAATAACTAGCAGTATTGTCTCAGCCTCGTCGCCAGCGATTCGAGAACGTAAAGCTAGAGTGGTTTAGTGAGCCCGTGCACTAGGTTGCACATAATATAAACCACCTACAAGTCTCGTCCCAAAAAAACGAAACCGACGAGAAATTAGTACTCGTGGGGATTTACGGTTGCTACTCACAATCAATGAGCCGGACATAAATACAGTCATAACATCCCATCAGGTTTATTCAAGTCATTAATTTGTTTGTATCTTAAAACACAAGTTATAATTTCAATAAATACCTCTTCAATAAAATGTTTTATTTATATTTTATTTTTACGTCACCATTTACCATTCAAGACATCAAAGTTAAATTTTTAATTACTCTATTATGCATTTATGTAGTTTTTTACCCAGGGTCCGTGGGAAAGTTTTGACTATGAAAAGGGGTCCGTGGGCCAATACAGTTTGGGAACCACGCGAGCCATCCTTCATATCTGGATTGTATTGTTTACATATGATCGTATATTGTGTTATGGTTCTTATCCCAAGAGCCCAAATCATTAACAGACAATGGTCAGTATGTGCACAGTCGAGTTATAACCGTCGGTGAGACTGAACGTGTGCTTCTGCCTCGTGATCCGTACCATCGGATCAGGTGTGCAATCCTTTTTGGGAATCTTAAATCTTAACACAAGATACCCAATTGCACTATCGGTTCCTAAGCAAAGAAAAGGTTCTCCACACACGCGTCCACGGGGAATATGTGCCTGGCGGGAGGTGGTTTTGATCGATAAAAATCCGGTAAGCCTCTGGATCGATCCAGAGGTATCTTTTGAAGATTTCCATCTTTCCACCGAAATCAAAAAAAAAAACACGTCCGAGTAAAGTGCAAAGTAATCTATCTGTCCGATCCCAAGAAAACAAATGGATCTCCACACACGCGTCTTAGTGCTGTGGAAAGTGCGAGGATATACATGCGAGTGATGTTCTTTTCAAAACTCTAACCCTCGATTGATTTATATCTTTGGAGAGTTTTTGGTATCTGAGTGGCATAATGTTCGCCATGGAAGAGATGTGACCTGGATTTCGGCACGGAGCTAGTGGGACACCTACTACAAGGGCATAACACCTGTATTGGTTGTTTTCGCCTTGTCTATCGCTGGTCCTGACTTGCTTCCTTTCCCGACGCTGTATTGGTTTTCTGTGCAGGACCATTTCATTGGAATGGGAATTTTGCATTGATCTTTATAACATTCGCAGCCTGAGATGCAATTCCTCATCTACGTTTACCCACGTTTCTAACCAGAAACCAGCAATTCTTGCACTTAGCATAACCCAGGTAATAAATAATACAGTTAAATTCGATTTTAATCTAGTTGGATATCACTTAGTGTCTTTGTTCTTTCCACATCGGGCTTTAGACACATACCTACGAAGTGATATGGGTTATAAGCTTCTGCCACAATATGGACTCTGCTCCAATCCTGAATTGAGTTTCTCGTGGCTAAAACTTCACGTTCCTACACATATCATATATTACTGCTTTCTTTACAGAAGCATATACTTTGGAGAGAAACGCATCCTTTAACGAATTTGATGTTCTACTAATTCTATTGATAGGATCTTAAACCTACATCCGCACACTCAAATTGTTGTTGCCCGCGCACTCAAGAAGTTAAACGCAAACAAATCCACTGCTCCGGGTGGCATTCGCCCAATTCTCTTGAAGAAATGTTCTTCTTCACTCGCTAAACCACTGCGGAAACTCTTCCGTTTGTCTGATTCTACTGGCCGTTTCCCAAATAGATGGAAGTCAGCGAACATTCAGCCAATTCCTAAAAAGGACGACAAATCCTCCATCTCTTCTTATCGACACACAGCACTAACTTCTATTCTCTCGAAGGTAATGGAATCACTTATCAACTTATCAAATATCTGGACTCAAATGACAAGTCTCCTCAATGACCACCAATATGGCTTTCGTAGCAACCGGTCCACAGGAGATTTGATGGCGTACCTTACCGAAAAATGGAGCCAAGCCATCCATTGCTTCGGCAAAACAAAATTGTCGCATCGGATATTTCAAAACCTTTCGACAGAGTTTGGCATCCAGCCCGTTTGGCAAAATTACATTCCTATGGAGTGGACAATTCCCTCATCCGACGGTTAAGAGGCTATCTTTCTGGCCTTTCAATTCAAGTGGTTCTTGATGGTATCAAATCTGTGTCTCATCAAATTAATGTAGGTGTTCCTCAAGGTTTGGTACTCTCATCCATACTCTTCCTCATCTTTATAAAGGATCTATAGCGTTTGGAATGATAGTGAAGACCGTGTGATTCGAACTGACGCTATGACTGTTAGAATCACCAAAAATTGAACCAATGCGTAACACATCAGGCTACTGGCCGTGTTTAGAATTCGATTTTTAAACTCAAGTATATTCAACTGATGTGAATTGTTATGTTATCGCTATGGTATACGGCTCTGATGCATTTTCTTATTCGATTTTCGTTCGGTGTTCTTCACTATTTGCTTGCGTATTGTGTGTGTATCTGTTAGAGACGCTACAGATCTCTTGTCAATTACCCTAAACCCAATTCACTCGTTTGCTGACGATAGCACATTGAGTTTCTCATACTCGTACCAACATTCCCGGCCAAACTCTTCGAAAACCAGTACCAATCAATAGGTTATGCTTAACACATTGAATTTCGAACGCAACTAGATATATCAATGGGAATTATCTAATCGAGTAGAATTCAATGCCCTAAAAACTCAGTGCCGTCTCTTATCGTCAAAAGCGAACCCCAGAATAAATATACTGTCGATGAACGGTAGTTCCATCGACGAAGCGAAAAAACGATGTATGCTCGGCACTCGAATTAATTCGACTCTTAATTGGAGCCCCCACATTTTTAAAACGGCGATAACTGCGGCCAAATATATGGGTCCCTTAAGAGATGCAAATAAATACTTCACTCCATCAAACCTGGCCACTATTTACAAGGCGTATATTCGTTCCAAAATGGAGTTCAAATCCCATATTATGTCAGGCGCATCCAAAACTGCACTACAGGTGCTCGATAGGATGCAAAAACGAGCAGTGAAACTTATTGGGGATCCAAACGTAAGTCATTCACCATCGTTAGCACATAGGAACAACGTATCATGCTTATATCTTTTCTATAAGTATTTGTACGGTCGGTGCTCAATTGAACTTGCTAAATGTGTTCCGCCCCTTCAGACATTTTCCCGCGATACCCGTTAATCTGTGAATGCGCATCAGTTCAGGGTGAAAGTGAACTTCAGGCGCGCAAATAAACATAGAGAGTCATTCTTTAGCCGAACCACACGAATGTGGAATGCTATACCTGATCATGTGTTTCCTCGACGTTGTAATGTCCAGGCATTCAAGCCCAATATACATCGACACCTCCTTTCCTTATCCACTTCCTTTCTATTCACTTCCGATTGCTTAGATATTTCAATGACGAGGTAACACATTATCAGGTATAGCATTCCATATTCGTGTGGTTCGGCCAAAGAATGACTCTCTATGTTTATTTGCGAGCCCGAAGTTCACTTTCAACGTGAACTGATGCGCATTCACAGATTAACGGGTATCGCGACAAAATGTCTGATGGGGTGGAATACATTTAGCAAATTTGTGGGGGTAGAAGTATGTGTGCCGACGTACGACACTAGTTTCACTTTTCCCCCAACACTTGTCCACCGAAAAATTGTTCACAGGAAGAAGGGCAGAATAATTAACGCACAGGGTTGTTGTTTGTATAAATGTTTTTTTTTTTTTGGTTTTACTTAATATTTTTTTATAAATCACATTTACTATCACTGCCTACTTTAATGTATTTTTTTTTTTGTCTTTGACTTTAACGAATATATTTGTTTTTGTTTTTCTAGGTATTAGGCACTTGAATTCCGAACTAAAAGCATCACCATCACAACATTATTATTGCTTTTGTTTTCTTTTTTAATTCCGATCAGAGACTCCAAAATACGACTCGAGCGACTCTTAATAAAAACCAATCGCGTGTGCACGCACCCAAACTCGACAATGGTTGAGATTTGACTCTGGTGCAGCGTAGCGTGTATACGCTGCTGTGGTTGGATAGTGACTGGTGAATTAGGGATGAAAAATCTGGCTTCTACTTTTGCACAGCTATTAGCCAATCATCGCTCTTTTCATGAATTTTCTCATTTGCATGTCTCAGTGAGGTGAATAATACTCGTGCATCATTCGACAGTAGCTGGGCATGCGAAGGATGAAAAGAACAAAAAAAAGAGCGCAATAACTTAGGGGTTGGCTTAGCTTGTGCGCTTGTATCAAATGCAGTCGCTGAGAATGACCTACTGCCCGAGTGTTATGGCTGTGGCGATCTCAGAGTGCATTGAACCGTAGGAAGACAGAATTATGGAGGAGAGGAAATGTGGCCGGTGCTATTCACCTGTGAAAAGAGATCATTGATCCCCAGTGAATGGAGTGTCTGGAGAAAGTCAATAGGACGCCGCTGATGCTTGGGAAATAATCAGCGTAAGAACCAGACTCTAAGACGCTGAAATAACCCCAGCGGCTTTGCTATGATACAACAGCGTCGTTTGGTTAGATTTAGTTGTTGCTAACCAATATGACGTTGAGATTTCCGGTAGAAGTCTCATAGGGTTAATGATATGGAGCTGAATTCAATTCTGCATTATCTGCATAGAATAATGAATTCAGCTATGCTTTCTTTTACAGGTAAAATAACTGAACGGTGGGATATGGGATAATGTGACACGCTGTATGCGGTCGAAATTAAGTTGAAATTGTGGGTTGGTTCTCCATGTAGTATAGAGAACCCCCACAAGTTTAGTTGAGCAACGGCATCAGTGTATAATATTAACACTTGGTGTTTTTTTTTCGAATGACATACATCATTTTGTTTAGCAGAAGGTAGTTATATAACCATATGGCGTAGATCTTCCGAAAAAACATCACATGTAGACAATATATAGTGTTCCTAGCTACGCTTCACATTTGGATGTACTCGTTTTTTTAGGGAGATCCTTTATTCCCTTTATTTTATTTCCTTCTCTTTTTTATGTTTCAAAATCTCTCTCTCAGAAGAGAGGAACTTATAACACTGGGATGATGACCCGAGATGCGAATAAGTAACTATTTTTCTTTATGTTTGCAAGCTGTAGTGTTTTTTCTAAAATTTATTTTTATTTGTAACAGAATTGTTGCATTCAGCATTCGATAGATTATCACTGTCAGGAACAAAGTAGAATCAGTCATTTTGCTTCTCTACATGATGCCGTCTTTCATACCCGGTACTTCGATACTCTGTTCTGACTAACATCCCCCATGCAAAGTCACGTTCATCGGCTGCCAATCTAAATATCATTGTTCAGTTTATTATTAGAATACCTTTCAACATTTTTTGCCAACAGAAAGTACTTCTTCCAGTTACTTGACTTGTCGAGAACAATCTTTTCACCCCCTAGAAATATTTTACAAGGATGCCACACAATGTTCTGTGGCGTATTTTTTTCTTTGCCTTTTCTACTCACTGAATTCTCTTATGCAACAATATCCAGTCGCATCGATGGTACTGAATAAAATTTAAGAAAAATACAATTACAATAAATGCAAAAGAAAAAGAAAATCCTAGAGAAAATTAATTACAGACAACTTTTTTAGAAAACTCGGTTGCCATGAATTGTCCTGTGCCGAATTTCTCAAAAACCTTTTTGCTCTTACGGTCTTATTGGAATAGATTAGTCTTGGACAACGATTTTTTGTGGTTTAGCTACAAAATTTTGCAGGTCAATTGTAGATTGTCTATTGCCTAATCTATAAATCTATGGCGGTTAGGCTGCTGTCAAATAAATTCTGACATATGATGGGTATTGACGATAACTTTGAGCTTAAAAGTTAAGAATACAAGTGAAGCTTCCATCAGTAACAAAAATATGTTAACAACTAGTCTTCAACTAACAAACTCGTCTAAGTGAATCGATACACAAAAAGAAAAACATTTTCGATATCAACGCTAACTGTGTACTCGAAAAAGGTACACGGAGCAACTGGTGATATAAAAATGTAGCCGTTAAGTAAATCTCTAAAAGACAGATCTTGACCCGAAAGAAACGAAATCTAAAAATAATATCGTTGTACTGTATGCAATATTAACTTACTCTGACAAACACTCCCATCATGAAGAAGCACATATTTCAAACTGTTCATGTACTCATTCCATTTCATCTGCGCCTGAGTGTCAGTTCAATACCCCGAGACAACGAAGCAATAAGGTGTTACTTCTCATATCATTAGCGCAATTACCAGCAAACCCAATAAGATGCCCACTAGCACTTATTAGTTAACCTGAAAGGTTTATGGGGAAAACCATGCTACCATGTAGGAGGTGCGTCCGATAAAACTAGCGCATGTAGATCATGTAATAGGGAAAAGCATACATCCGTTTTTCGCACCTCTAGTGCATTCTTCGAACCACACCCATCAATAATGCTTTGTGATTAGTAATAATAGTGCAGGAATAAACTATTCGTTGGTTGGCTGAGCCTCTGAGTATTTTTGGAAGGGTAAAAACCATAATATGGCGCAAGGCTAATAACCTTGCCCGTAAAAATAAATTATTATGGAAAATTTCACAAGCCTCGAGATTTGCTAAATAAGACCAAGACCGGATCCCGGTTGTGGTGCCGTTGATGATGAAAAACCATAATAGCAAACACCGACAACGTTTCCTGGCGTCATTTTTCATTTTTTCATTTTTATATCATTTTTTATTTCTGCCTCTTATTCTAATTTACTTACTCGCTAGACAATAATGATTAAACTTTAGCTTATGGTATTGTAGCGAGCTAAGGGTTCGCTGGATTAATTATTTTTAATAAATAACACTTTATTAGTCCGTTAATTACAACCGTTACTTCTACCGTACACTTAACGTTTTCTTGACTTATCGCTTCCGTACTTATCGCGTCTTCGACTGCTTACTTCTTACTCCATGATCTGTGTGCGACGTATTTATACCGTTTCCTCATTCTGACTCGGCGTTTCGTTTCCGTCCGTTCCATAGCCTTGAATGTTCTACTGTTCACAGTCTCCAATTTTCCAGTACTTTCTAGAATATTCTAGTACTTTGTTTCGGACTTTCTCGAATATTCTAGTACTGATTGTCATATGCGTCACAGTATCTTATTTCCTAACTTACGGGTCCCTTGCGGACTCTCTAAGTTACATACATACGCTTAAAGCGTGAAAATTTGTCTCTCGGCATTATGATTGTTTTGTTTACATGAATTTTTAAGAACTTAGTTGGTTACAAAAAAAATGAAGAACAGAAAAAACGTTGTTTTTGTTATTGTGTTTACCTTATATCTAGCTTAAATATTAAACTAACTAATTTTTTTTTAAACATTCACTCTATCCTAAACGGAACATCTAAACTGAATCTTCAAAATGCTAAATCTTTGTAAGCTTTCCGTTGTTCGTTGAGCTTTTTTTTATTATTATTATTATTACTCCCCTTTTTTTGCCAATTTTATATGAAAACAATGTTTTAATTGCCACCAAAATCTCTGGTGTTGCTTATTCGTGTTTTTTCGGTCTTTCTGTGCTACTTCCCTACTGAACTGCAGACGCTCTTCATCTGTGTGCGCGACCTCACGATTATAACATATTCGTTTATCAATACCCGACCGACGCACGTGATAAATCAACAGTATAGCGGATTCATTTTTTACGGACCTCGCGCCCATGTCCTTGCCTAACACCCACTAGTTCCCTTTCGCAAATTTCCCCTCTCTACCTGTAAAGGGAGACAAATCGTCAAGTAGCTAATTTGCATAAACTACTTTGTGCAAATTCTACTTGGCAGAAAAATAATAAAAAAAGCGGGGTTGGCGTCGAATAAAAAATAAACGTCAAGGGCGAAAACAATTCGACATTCGACGTAAAACTCCGAAATAAGGAACATTTCTCTCAGAAAGAAATAATAAAATTATGAAAAGGAACAATTAAATGTAGAACTCACAACCGGGAACTATATGAATTTCGCAACTTCACAGCAATATTTTTTGCGAATAAACAATCAATTTGCAACAGAGAGTAAAATAAATCTCATTTCACACAAGTCGGACAATTAAGAAAAAGTTCCATACAACGGACAACAAGTTGAACAGAGGAGCTCAAAGTTCAACGCCCCCTGCAACCTGCCAGCAGCAAGACAGCAACAACAACTATAACGACCGCTCCACGGTCTGTACAAGTAAGTCAATTCACACCCTATAATATATTGCTATATTAAATAAAGATTAACAATACATATTATCATAAATTGTATGCATACAACCATAACAATTTTGTATAAGGCCGTTCATGTCAAGCTTGAGGAATGCTTCTGGTGGAATAAAGCCATTGCGACGCTCCCCCTCATAATACATATTGTTTCCATAATATGCACTGTAGGGTTTTTAAAGCATTCACAAAGAACCACCCATTCCCTTTAAATCAACCCACCTTTCCACACCCAACAAAGCCATTTTGCTTACCTGTTATCGAGCAGCGTAAGCTACCCGTCAGTATCTTGCACCTGAAACATAAATCCACGGCAAGATTACCATCTTGCCATGTCATCAATTAAAACCATTTCGGTTCGTCTGCATGAACCGATCGGTTACTATGGGCGACCACATGACCATCAAACACAGACTGATACTTCCGAGTATTCTTGTTCACTAATACAAAGCATAGCGCAACTCGCGCCTAGCTGCCAAGAGCCGAATTCTTTGCCAGTGAAACATTCTCACTGCAATTAGATCCTTGACTCACTACCAATGCAATGCACAATTGACGTGGATAAATACACAAACCGTCATTGTATAATCATTCCGATCACCAGATCAGGTCCCACGGTATAGTTCTCGTAAGCAATCCATGCACCATCAGCTAAGGCAAGCAAACGCATATCTTAGCGTACGAACCCCAAAATAGCGTTTCTGTTGACATAATACTCAGAAACCTATTTCTGCACCAACGAATCGCTAGTTCAAACATAGCAACCTTTTACGGACACTATATGAGCGACCATCTATTTGCACAGCTGACCTAGTCGAATTCAAATATCAGTCAGTCAGTTTTTGCTGTCGCTTTTCCCTTATTCGACTTTAGTCTGTATGTGATATACTGTCCTTCCCATGTACAGGCTCTTTCCTGGTATGTGTGCAATCTCGAATAGAGATATCCGACGAAACAACATCGAGAATCGTCGCGGAGTCAGATCACAACCCTCGTCGCGTACACATACGTCAGATAGTAACCACCGAAAAACGCACGCGTACCGGCGACGTTGCGTCTCCCAGGAGTCAATGTTTTTATCGCCGCGGTGTACACACGTTTACGGAGTTCGCGTCGTGAACTTGTTCAGTTTACCCGACCTACAGTACAGTACCAGTTAAGCCAACGTCATCAAAAAATCGTTCTGCATTTTAGTGTCAGCGGTAATTAACGTAGCGCGAGTAAACCGAACACCATTGTTTAGTTTTGTTTCGTCGAATCCCAGAACCAGGAGTATTAACGTCGTGCCGAAGCAACTTCAAGACAATCGAAGTGTTGGTTTGAAATACTCCACCAGTGCCGAGACAATAAGTGACGCCGATTTAGTTAATACGTGTGAGACATTAGTTGGATATTAATCGTCCTTAGGAGAACCCTTAGTTAAACCCTTTGCCTTGTAATAAAACGAATACATCAATTAAAGAAAAAGCTAACCCCGTGTGTTTTTATTGATCCTCCTCTTCTGTGTGACAATTTGTGCCGAGGTAAGTGTTGGGGGAATTGAGTGAATCGTGTGCCCGCGTGTGACATATTACTCGTACCCCTACAGCACCAACAATTAAATCGTTCGACGAACTCATTGATCTCGCAAGATGCCCTCGGATCAACTCGATCATAAAGTTATCCACTCTGTTTATATTGGCCCCTACTGTACAACGCTTCATTGGGATAGTATTTGTAACACTTGTTTATATACACTTTATTACAATATATATATATTGTTACTAAATATGTTTTTGCTGAGGGTACTCACGTGGAAATCCTTGGTACTTTCCACCTGCTGCGTATGGAGTTCGTGGAGACTATGTAGAGCGGCTGCCCGTTGTGCCCCTTGTGCGGCCTGCGTCTATGGAAAGTATCCTGGAGAACTTGCTGCTTACCAGACACTAATTCGGTTTGAATTAAAACACAAGTGGTAATTTGTTGGTTTGTACTTTCACTTTTAAATCGTTTTTTTATTTTAAAGTTCAATTCTTTAAATGAAACACAAAGGTTTGGTTAGTTTAACACAGTTTCTTTTTTCTTTTACTTTTAAATCCTTTTATATTTTATAAGTCAATTCTTTAGACACAAGGGTTTATTTAATTTTTTAGTTACTTTTTGGAGCACAACCACAGACTCCTTATTCATTCTTGATCGACAACTACTGACTGACTACCGCTTTATCAAAAAAAATTTCAACTCAAATTCACCCTTTAACCCAACGAACAGGTACTTTTCTTCCTTGATCACTCATTCTCGATCGCACCCTCGCTCTCATCTTCTCATTGCCACGCCCACTGAGGTCAGTAAACTCTTGCGAATTTACCCGACGGTCAATGAACTAGGATAGTGAGAAAACCGTTTCATATTTTCTTTGCTCTCAGCGTGCAGATCCAAAATGCACATGGAGAGGGGAAGCGGCATCGGTTGAAAAGTATTCTGTTCATACTTTTCACCAGACGCTGAGGTTTTTGATCCCCAGCGAGTCGCCGTGTCAAGCGAGGTCAACGGCCGCGGCTGATGCTTGGGATATTATCGGCGTGTGGGTAAAGATAAGCCAAAGGAATGCGACAACTCAAACTGTTGCTTTATGTAACAACAGCGTGGCTTTCCCAATCGGGCATGACATTCTTGACTTCCCATAGGAAATCTCGTGGGATATATCCAAGAATGTTGTCCCTTTATACCAGCACATAATGTGAATCATTTTAATGATTCGCGGGAGTGGTTTTAATTTTGAAACAAATGGGAATCAATTTAATGATTCGCGGGGGTGTTTTAAATTTAGATATTAATGCGAATCAATTTAATGATTCGAATGGGTGTTTTTCAATTTGGATTTTAATGCGAATCAATTTAATGATTCGCGAGGGTGGTTTTATTCTGTAACTAATTTTTTGTGATCGGATTCAGGAGTTCGATGTAAGTTAAGGCACGTCCTGAGGCATTGTCTCTCAAAAATCCCAACCTTTCCATTAAGCTAGGTCCCACATTAAACGACACTGGGCATCTTTATATGAACATCGGTCTGATGAGAGCCATGCAGCATATAACTTTAACTCTGCTGTCAAGTTGATTACTATCAAATTGTCTTTTTGTCATAGCATAGGTTTTCTTTGCCCTGGCCAGCGCAGCCTCCACATATTTGTTCAAATATAGATACTGATCCAGCCAGATACCTAAATATTTGAATACATTTTTGGTTTCCAGTGTTTATTCGTGTGGTTCCATAATAGCTAGCTTTCGCCAGTTTTTTTCCTGGTGTCTTTGGTAGCTTCAGCCAGTGGTGTTCTAAAGAGGATGGTTTCACACTTCTGGGTATTGATTTTGACTTTCCAGTTGTCGTAATATCGCTGAACATCATTGAAATCCCCTTGTATCCGTTAATGATTCCAATTTGTTGTGCTGTTCTATATATTATCGGATCATCTACATACGAAATAGCCTGATAAAGAGACCTTATCAAGTCGCTAGTGTAAATATTAAAAAGGATCGGAGATAATACCGCTCTCTGTTGCAGACCGTCTTTTATTTTGTAAGTAATGTTGGAGGTCATATTGCCACTTTTAACGACGAATTTCCTTTCATTCAACATGTCATATAGTATATACAGTAGTGGTTTATGAATGCCAAGTCTCATTAGCTTGTAGTATAACCCTTCTAGCCAAACGGTGTCGAAGGCCCTCTCCAAGTCAATTGAACAGGCACCTGTGCACTGTTTCTGGCTTTTATTCCACTGGGAGTCTGAAACCAGTTTAGCTGCGGCATGTGTGGTTTCATGATCAGCTTTAAATTAATTGTCAATTGCGATTGGATGAAGATGTGTGAGTACGATATTGGGTACTCCATTGGGTACTGAGCGCAACAAAGAAACCAACAACCATGGAGACACAAGCTATGGACAACCAAAAAATGTATCTAGAAGCCGTGGATGATATTAATCCACTTCGACTCCAGATGAAACAACTCCACGAGGAAATTCGCTTCCTAAAAACAACCAATAAAATCAGAGATGATGTCTGCATGGAAGAAACGCCTGCTCAACACCCCGGACTAGCCCCACCATCTCCAAAGCAACAATTATCGTCCCCCGAAACACCATCTCCCCAACAAAAGAAGACAGCCGGGATTCAAATGCCTAACACGCACGCCAAAAATACAAGACCACCACCCATCTATATTAAAAATATAACAAACATCAAAGAACTAATTAGAATGCTCGAAAGTACCTTAGGCCACCGCAATTTCACCACAAACACAAGAGGAGCTTCGACTTCCATCACAACAACAGCTTTAACGGATCACAACAATGCTTGGATTTTTCACTTTTCAACATGGATAGTTGAAACCAGCGACTTTCATCTTAAGACATACGAGGGTTGCCTTTTATATTTCGGGATTAGAGAACAAAAACAAATATTGATCATCGAAAATCACTTTATTGTTTCTCAAAATATTCCCCATGAAGATCTATACACTTTTGCATGCGTTTGAACCAATTGTCGAAGCACTTTTGCCACTCTGATTGAGGTATCTCCAACACATGCATTCTGAATGCAGCAACCGCTTCTTCAGGTGTCGAAAAACGTTGACCTCTCAGTTTGTTTTTTACGTACGGGAATAAAAAGAAGTCATTCGGTGCCAAGTCAGGACTATACGGCGGATGACCCATCAAATCGATGTTTTGGGTGCTCAAAAATGCAGTTGTCGCAGCCGATGTGTGAGAGCTCGCATTGTCGTGGTGAAGAGTGATCCGTCTTCGGCGGTTGGTTTTCCTGATTTCTTGGAAGACAACTGGCAAACAAATGGTTGTGTACCACTCAGAATTGACTGTTCTGCGTTGTTCTAGTGGTACGGTTGCGACATGTTCAGTTTTTCCGAAAAAACAGGCGACCATTTGCTTGGAAGTGCTTCGTGCGCGAACAACTTTTGTTGGATTTGGCTCATCTTGAAACACCCAGACAGTCGACTGCTGTTTACTTTCGGGCTCATACGCGTAAATCCACGATTCATCACCTGTCACGATGTCATAGACGTGTTTCGAAGCACCGCGACCGTATTTTTTGAGCATTTCTTTCGACCAATTGACACGAGCCTTTTTTTGGGCGATTGACAAATTGTGTGGGATCCTACGCGAACAAATTTTTTTGACAGTCAAAAGTTTATTCAATATTGAATGTATGCTGGTCCCACTAACCCCTAAGATTGTCTCAATCTCACGATAGGTCACATGGCGATCTTCCAATATCAGTTCGCGCACAGCATCAATGGTTTTCGGAACAACAACTGATTTTGGAAATTCATCTTAGAGTGAACTACGACCACGATTGAATTCACCATACCATCGATAAACACTGGTCCTTGATGGAGCTCCATCGCCAAAAATTCAATTAAGTTCATCCATGCACTGTTGCTGAGTTAATCCACACGGAAAGTTGTAAAAAATAATCGCACGAAAATGTTGACGATTTAATTCCATTTTTGGGCCGAGATGAATCTTTTAAGTTACTGTAAACAACACAAATAGCGCTCGTATGTCAAAACGTTCTGAGTGCGTATAACCTCAAAAATGTCCAACTTTACGACAGAGCTGTCAATTGCCGGATTGCAACACTAGGGTTGCCACATCCCGAAACATAAGGGGCAACCCTCCTATTGATCCAGCATGGACTAATGAGGTACTTGCAGCAGAAATATTCAGGATCTGTCCGGAACTGAAAATAAACAAGTTGGACTACTTCCAAACACCATACAAGCGGACTAACAAGACTCTGCATTTACGTATCATACAAATTCCTCCAACTGATGTCACCCGACTCATACAAATAAAATATCTATTCACGCATAAAATTGCGATTGAGGAACCACATAAACAAAACGTCCTTCATTGCAAAAGATGCCAAGGTTCAGGGCACTTGGCGGCCGGATGACATCTAAGCGTACGATGCGTAAAGTGTGCAGAGCAACATCAACCTGGAGAAAGTAAGGTCAGCCCGCCTGGGATGGAACCAGGAACAATCCAAACAACAATCCCCGATGGATCCATTACAACGAAGAAAATCACAGTGATATGCTGTAACTGCGGAGGACCCCACCCTGCCAACTTCTCGCAATGTCCTCATAAGCTGAGGATTCTACAAAGGCGAACAATACCCATGGCAACGAGCAAACCTTCACCAACCAAAACAACATCACCTCAATCAATAAATCCTACAAGTCCAGGAATGTCATACGGTAAGGGTGTCAAGGATTCCCATAACATGACAAGAAAGTACCAATCCAACAGTAACGATCTTAATCTGGACATCACAGGATACATAAGTGGCTTACAGAAGATGCTGCCCACGTTGAAGCACAGCTCAGAAACAGAAAAAAAAAGGTCAGATTTTATCTCTTATAACTTCACATATCCTCTCCCTTAATAGCTAATTTAACCATAATTTCCCTCAACGCAGAGTCCATATATTCCAATATTCGCAGACAATACCACCGATTGTTCGTTGACAAGTTTTCTCCGTATATCCTCCTCCTCTCAGAAACGTGGCTTAAACCAAACTCCCGAGTATCTATCCCGAATTATACGAACCACTGGACCTCGCTCGTGGAGGTACTGGAATTCTAATACACAAGAAATTCCAATTTTCCGAAATCAGCTTCATCAATATAAATAATATTGAGTACACGGCAAATAAAACCTTTTGCAAAAGCAACAAAGTGCTTGTACTGTCGTCCGTATACATTCACCCTTCTTGGGAACCAAACTTCCCTAGTTCTGACATCACTGAGATAATCCAACAGTCTCTACCTGCACCTTTCATAATAGGAGGAGACTGGAATGCTCGGCATACTTCATTTATCGACACTAAGTGCAATAAATACGGTTGCCAACTTCTAGCACTCCTTCAACTCCATCCATATATATATGCGGACTGTCCATTACAGCCAACACGTATCTCCAATACTACTAAATCAACAATAGATTTTTTTCCTAAAATCCGTAGACGTCTACTCACCTAACCTCCCTACAGTATCCTTCGAATTCGCTTCCGATCATGGGTCCGTTCACACCACTGTCCAAATCCCTGCCCTCGAACCATGTTACTCATTCAATCCGATCCCGAATTTCTCCAGGACAAACTGGAAAGGAGTCAATAGGGACATTGCTGCCAGTTTTACAGACTATACTTTGCCAGAGACTTCAAATCTACTCCCTGCTGAAATTGATCAAGCAGCCTTAAGAATAGAGCAAATACTAAAAAATGCCTTCTTCAGCCACACACATACATCCATCCCTCATAATCACCTAGGAAAACCTTTACCCAACATCCTTACAAAACTGTTACGCGTAAAAAAACAGCTTAGACGAAAACTACATAGCAGTTACTCCCCTTTTATTAAAAATTAAATCCAACTCTTGACTACCCTTATAAATGGACAACTAAAACAATTTGCCGACCAGGCTTACACGTCTATACTTAAAAATATTAAACCCAATCGTGATTTATATATATATAAATATCAACAGACTAACGGGTCGAAAATACAAACCCTGAATCGATTATATTATCAACCCTACTAACAGTCACCCAGTCCAATCAGATATTGACATAGCAAACTGTCTAGCTAATCACTTTTATAAAATCCATCAACAAAACGACTCCCTCTCAGTCTCCAATTTTCAAGATACTGTAAACGACTACATCTCACTCACAATGATACCATCCTTCACCCCTTTCATCGCGGAATTCAACGAAACAAACAAAGCGTCTCATCCTCAGGATAATGCGACCTTCCTAACAGCAGGCGAATTATCTGAATTTATAACATCACGCAACAACAAGAAGTCGACAGGCTTAGATGGAATTCCAAACCTTCTTTACAAAAGACTTCTCCCGTCAAATCTAGTCCCTATTCTCGTTCTTCTCAACCACATAATTAACGGATCACATTTCCCAGATAACTAACAGTAAGTCCAGTCCTTCCAACAACCCCAGCAACTATCGTCCGATATCGTTATTAAACACATTAAGCAAGATATTGGAATGCAGGATATATCGAAATCTTCTTTCATTTGCTAATGACAACGCTATTATCCCAAATTCCCAGTTTGGCTTTCGCTCACAACACTCCATCTGTCATGCTCTGTTAAAACTAACGCACGATGTCACAACTAATCTTTAAAACCAAATCTCTCTCGGCATATCTAAAGCATTCGACTGTGTTTGGATCTCAGGAATGCTTTACAAGCTGCACTACATATTTGGATTAAACACCCATACTACCAAACTTCTTACTTCCTACCTCTCTGGTAGAAAATTCATGGTCAAAATAAATTCTTCTATCTTCAGGGGTTCCGCAGGGTCCAATTCTTGGACCACTATTATTAATAATTTCCTCCCAAATCTATCAACATACTTCAATAAATGGAAAATTCGCCTAAATCCTGATAAAACCCAACTTATAGTGTTTAAGGGTAAAAATGAGCATTGCACAAACAACAGAAAATTAGACTCAAACTAAATAACACCCAGATAAAACCTTCTAAAACTTTAAAATATCTGGGAATAACCTTTTCCAATGACCTTTCATTCTCCACCCACATTAAAAATACTTTACGTAAAGCCACAATACAACTGAATCTCTGAAGAAGAGTGATGTGGAAACCTAACGGTCTCTTACAAAGTCAAACTACTCATCTATAAACAAATATTCAGACCCACACTCACATATACGTGTCCACTGTGGTATCATATAACACCAGCCCAAATGGAGACGCTACGCACTTTCGAAAGGAAATGCTTCAGCCTGGTCACTGGCCTCAACCGACAACCCAACTCTTACAAGTATTACAATAACAGCTTGCTATACAATGCAGCTAATATTGACCGTCTCGATAGACGCTTCCTAGAGTTGTCTATCAAATTTATTGAAAACCTTCCAAATAATCCCAACCCCATAATGACTTCACTACTACCAACTCCTCTAGATAACAGGGCTCTCCTCTGGAAGATTGGTTAATGACTCCAACGAGGTAGTGTACCATAATACCGAACTGGCACCCAATCAGTTCAAATACTGCAACATACAACCACCCTCCAACATTCTGCGTTTTAACGAACAACCGGAAAGTGTTACCCCACCCGAGACCACTAACTGACCATATCCCACGCCAATCTACTTCCTTAACCATCAATCCCTATATTCCTCAATTCACATTACGAGGGTTACCTCTTATGTTTCGGGATTTGGCAACCCTAGTGTTGCAATCCGGCAATTGACAGCTCTGTCGTAAAGTTGGACATTTATTTTTGAGGTTATACGCACTCAGAACGTTTTGACATACGAGCGCTATTTGTGTTGTTTACAGTAACTTAAAAGATTCATCTTGGCCCAAAAATGGAATTAAATTGTCAACATTTTCGTGCGATTATTTTTTACAACTTTCGGCGTGGATTAACTCAGCAACAGTACATGGATGAACTTCATTCAATTTTTGGCGATGAAGCGCCATCAAGGACCAGTGTTTATCGATGGTATGGTGAATTCAATCGTGGTCGTAGTTCACTCCAAGATGAATTTCGTGAAGGTCGTCCAAAATCAGTTGTTGTTCCGAAAATCATTGATGCTGTGCGCGAACTGATATTGGAAGATCGTCATGTGACCTATCGTGAGATTGAGACAACCTTAGGCGTTAGTGGGACCAGCATACATTCAATATTGCATAAACATTTGACTGTCAAAAAAATTTGTTCGCGTAGGATCCCACACAATTTGTCAATCGCCCAAAAAAAGGCTCGTGTCAATTGGTCGAAAGAAATGCTCAAAAAATACGGTCGCGGTGCTTCGAAACACGTCTATGACATCGTGACAGGTGATGAATCGTGGATTTACGCGTATGAGCCCGAAAGTAAACAGCAGTCGACTGTCTGGGTGTTTCAAGATGAGCCAAATCCAACAAAAGTTGTTCGCGCACGAAGCACTTCCAAGCAAATGGTCGCCTGTTTTTTCGGAAAAACTGGACATGTCGCAACCGTACCACTAGAACAGCGCAGAACAGTCAATTCTGAGTGGTACACAACCATTTGTTTGCCAGTTGTCTTCCAAGAAATCAGGAAAACCAACCGCCGAAGACGGATCACTCTTCACCACGACAATGCGAGCTCTCACACATCGGCTGCGACAACAGCATTTTTGAGCACCCAAAACATCGATTTGATGGGTCATCCGCCGTATAGTCCTGACTTGGCACCGAATGACTTCTTTTTATTCCCGTACGTAAAAAACAAACTGAGAGGTCAACGTTTTTCGACACATGAAGAACCGGTTGCTGCATTCAGAATGCATGTGTTGGAGATACCTCAATCAGAGTGGCAAAAGTGCTTCGACAATTGGTTCAAACGCATGCAAAAGTGTATAGATCTTCATGGGGAATATTTTGAAAAACAATAAAGTGATTTTCGATGATCAATATTTGTTTTTGTTCTCTAATCCCGAAATATAAAAGGCAACCCTCGTACATATTTAACTTATTATAATAAAAATTAGGTTAAGCTAGAATAAGTTAGAGTTAAATTAAGTATTAGATTAGATTAAATTAAAAAATATAAATCCTGGTTTTCTGACCTTTTCCAGGAAAACTTTTAATATTAAAAGCTATAATACTCGAATAGTTATTCACGCACCATGCGTGACATTCTATCGTCATCATCATCGGCGCTACAACCGGGAGCCGGTCTTGGCCTTATTCAGCAAGTCCTGAGGCTTGTTAAATTTTCCATAATGATTTGTTTTTTCCGGGCAAGGTCATTAGTCTTGCGCCAATACATTCTATCACTAGATTTATAAGTTAGCTGTAGTACTTAATGTAAACATTGATTATTGGTCAAATAAACACAGTATCTTAAAAAAAAAAACAAAAGTCAGGCTTTTATATCCAAGTCGCTTTTGTCGAAAGCACACACAAAACCAGAGATCTGTCGTATGCAAAGGGCTAAATTTTGTCGAATTCTTGGAAAAGTCAACATTTCCCATTAATATTTAGTGAACAGTTTTGTTTTAGGACTGGAAATCTGTACGTATGCTTATTGTTCAGCGACCGATTCGACTACCTGTTGGTTACTAATTAAATAAAAAAATTGCGATTATAACTTAACAAGGAACAATAAACACGGGCCGTGATAAAGATCAACCCTTGACTACAAATTGTTATTTGCATTTCTCGGAAATTCGTAGGCTTATAAGCCCGCACTTAAATTTGAATAATTCGTTTCACTGGTGTCGTGATGTAATAATTATTGTAGTTCTATTGCACGCTATCAAGTTGGCTCTGAAGTAGAGCCTACTTAATGTGCGTATTTCATGGTGTTCGATTTATTAAGGAATTTCGGTAGGTTATAAATTTTAAGTACAACGGAAGGTAAACGCCTTTTTGAATTCGTGCTGAAGTCAATCGTAAGATGACCATAAAATAATTTTTCAGAGCTTGTAATAAGAAATTCCATAAATATTCAAATGAAGTTCTGTTTATATCCGAAATCCATTTGATGAGTGTTACTTTACGTTTATGTCCAATGGATTCCTATTTAGTTCATTAAAAATGTTCGTCTTTAATATATATATATATATATATAATTACTACACAGTTTCCTAAGTTCTTAATCCACGGAAGGAAAATAAGTGCAGTTAAGGATTGCATATTGTTGAGGCTGTGCCGTTATTATTAGGCTGGGGAGAATCGATATTAAAGATATTTTGCAGAGGTGCACGTTGAATAGTTTCTATACGTTATTATGTACGAGGGTGGGCTGAAAAGTTTCCGACGACATTTTTTCTTAAAATCTATTTTTATTTTTCCTTATAACTCTACACACTTCCCCCAGCGATGCTCCCATCTCTCCAAACCGTCCATATAGTACTCGGCGTTTTTCTCTGCAAAATAATTGTTCACGAATGTGATTGCCTCCTCATTTGACGAAAATCTCGGTCCTTCGAACGCAATTTTTAGATTAGGGAACAAAAAGAAGTCGCTTAGGGCTAGATCTGTTGAGTAAGGCAGATGGTCAAGCAGTTTAAACCGTAATTCTTGGATTTTTGCCATGGCGACCGCTGAGGTGTGAGACGGCGCGTTGTCTTGGTGAAACAGGATTTTCTTTTTCTGCAAATGTGGCCGTTTTTCCGCAATTTCTGCCATCAGTTGGTCAAGTAATGATGCGTAGTATGCTCCTGTAATGGTTTTTCTTTTTTTGAAGATAATTGATTCAGATAACTCGATGACTATCCCAAAAAAACAGTCGCCATCACTTTCCCAACTGGAAAAAGAGTTTTGCGTTTTTTTGCAGCCGATTCGCCCTTTGCAGTCCATTGTTTTGACTGTATTTTGGGCGTATAATAGTGTAATAATCGACAGTAATCGGCGCCAAAACGGATTTTTTGCGCCTAAACTGCGCCAACAGAGCGCATTGGAAATGTTCATTCGAACACCCTTTTGGTCTAACGTGAGCAAACGCGGCACCCAACGGGCGGACAGCTTTCTCATACCTAAATCTTGATTTAATATGTGACAGACACGATCTTTGGACATTTGGAGAGCCTCTGCTAACTCTCTCGCTTTAATTCGGCGGTCGTCAGGCACCATTTGGTGTACTTTAGCGATTTTATCGTCAGTTGTTCCAGTTTTTGGGCGTCCCGAACGTCCATCGGCTACCAAGCTCTCACGGCCACGTTTAAATTCAGCTGCCCAAAATTTCACGGTGGTAAATGATGGTGCAGAGACCCCATACACAGAGTCCAACTCATCTTTGATTTGCGTAGACGCATTGCCTTTAAAAAACAAACATTTAATGACAGCTCGACTTTCAATTGTGTCCATTTTCACAAAAACACACATCGACTCACGCAAACGACTGTCAAATAAAAACTACGGGTCCAAAATGGCTGAAATTTTGGTGAGTAACTGTCCAAAGATGCACAACTACATTCACTAGCTTTTATTGGCGAATGGTGCTATCTCCACGTTGAGGTCGGAAACCAGAGCACCCTCGTACTTTATATGGTTTATTAATATTCATTAACTTTTTTTTCTTGTAATAAGTACGCCTTAAAGGGATTATTAATACTTACTTACTTAACCTTTTCAATAACAGCGGTTTTTTATATTTATTTTACCTCAGGATAGGCGAATCTATAGCGCTGAGACGCCACCCTGAGATGGTATGTGTTCTCGATCGGGTCTATCAGAAAGTTGCGAACAATTGTCAAGGATTTCTTCCAAAAACTTCACGGAGCTTATAACTTAATAGGGTACTATAGCGTATTGCGACGATAGTGAAGAATGTGTGATTCGAACTGACGCTATGACAGTTAGAATCACTAAAAATGTATCCAATGCTCAACATATCAGGCCACTGCCGCTTGTACGAATTGGATTTCTAAACTCAAGTACACTCAACTGATGTGGAATTGTTATGTTATCGCTATGGTATACGGCTCTGATACATTTTCTTATTCGATTTTCGTCCGGTGTTCTTCACTATTTGCTTGTGTATTGTGTGTGTATCTGTTAGAAACACCACACTACTATTTCATTGGGCGGCTAGGCATCGTAATCCAATCTGACAATCAGTAATTATGTCGAACTGCAGAATAGCAAGGGACGTCATTTGAATCTACGTTTGTACACTTCCTTTCTAATACAGCCACTGAGGCAGACCTTAGCCGCCTTCTCTTCCAATGATTCCGATATCGAGTCAATGCATTTAACTCGACAACACCGCTTTTTGCGTAGGTCATCGTGTTCCTACCTAGGAAATATTATTTAATCTGTAGTGGTCTTCTATATATCCCGCCGCCTACGACTTTCTGGTAAGTCCCTCTGCCCATGTAATGGTTCAACTAAAAATGAATGGCTTTTGTAACAGATTAAGGGGGTATGCTGGTCTAGAATTTTGAAAAAATCGATTTTTTTTCTTTTTATATTTTCTTATAGTTAATAGTTTTAAGAATATGCTGTCCAATGGAAATTTTAAAATTCCAATAATTGGCAAAGTTACAGCTGCTTTAGCAATATTATGTCACTTGAGGCTACTACACCCTGAAATTTTTAAACGCGTTTTTCTCGAAACTGTCTTTTTTAAAACAATACCCACGATTTTTCAAGTTCTACTGAACCGAATCACCTCAAATTTAGTATATGTCTTCTTTATGGGCTTTTCTATTGCGTGAACTATCCTCGTCCCCAAATTTCAATGTTAACTATTTTTTAAAAATTCGAAAAACTAAAAAAAAAAGTGGTACAAAAATTATTTTTTTTTCAAGCAGTCGCCATTTTGTTAAAAAAAAAATTTTTCAACTTTTTTTAGTTCCAACGATAGAGGCATTTCTGTAAATTAATAATCTTTTTGTTTTTTCAGATTGCTAGGAGGGTTGAATCGTGGGTATGGTCGCGTGCCAACCCTTTGAGATCCCCCACTTCATCAGCCACTGACTTTTTGTATGTTGAATTTTTTACTTTCAATTTTTTTTTACTGTATTCTTGAAATATTAATAAACATCCTATAAAAAAATGAATAGTAAAAATATTGATTGCTTTTTTTTACAGCACTTCAAAAATTGCGTTAAATTCGTGCGTCTAGACCAGAATACCCCCTTAAATTCCCACCCCCAGCCATGCATACCCACCCTGCCCTCCCTAAATTGAGCCACAGCCCCACCCATTTTTCCAAACAAACTAAAACTCGAGCCATTAAATCCTATCCCATGTCAAATTATAATCTAACCTCTCTCCCAAATTCGAACCACTTTAGCACCGTTCATTCTAAACGCCCATCAACACCTGCCCCCAAAAAGTCGCTCTCAATCATAGCATAACTGCTCGTCCCACATCACATTCCGTCTCTATCCCTAGCCCCTTCCCTCTTTTTGGCCTCAAAACCAGTGCGAAATATGCCAACTTCCACAGATCACACATTCTTAAGCCCATACACAACCCACTTCAAGAAACACCCCACTCGTCCATTAAACCCAACTCAAGACCGAATTTCGCATCGCCGCATCCCGCACCGCACCACATTAAATGGAATTAATGAATAAAAATACTTCAGTTAACTACCGAATGCCTACAATTTCGCCTTGGAACTCAACATCGGTTTTTCATTTTAGTCTCAAGCGTCAACGTCACTTTTCTTGTCTCTTTGTTGTGTTTCCTAATTTCCTTTGTTTGATAAAACGTTATCGTCGCTCCTCTCCTCTCCAAGGCTTTGCTGTTGTTTTCGATCAAGAGCAGTACTGTTGTACTGTTCTCTTGAATTCGCCCTATTATTTCTTGTGTCACAGCTCAACGTAATCGAAACTGAGCTAATCGGTTGCGACATAAGCTAACGCCTCGAGTGAAGAGGGTGGAGAGTTATTTTATTAACATGTTGTCATGAAGCACCCTTATCATCACAAGTTACATCGTGCAACACTGGATCAAATTGGTTAGAGACCGAAACCACCGGAGGACAACACCTGTAGAGTTATATGTCGGATTGTATCAACGAAAAAGAACTTGTCCGAAAGAACGTTTGCAGTTGGTTGAATTAAAGTCCAAAAATGGATCGCATAAACGAAGAGAAACCTGTTCAGAAAGGTCTTAGCGAGAGGTTACGTCCTGGTTAGCTTAGGTTAAGCTTAGTTGAGTTCGTTTTCCGTTCTTTAGTTTATAAGTTATTTATACTTTAGTTGTATGTAGTTATGTTGCTTGAATTAAGGGAGGAGTACCAGTTGTGTTGGTCAGAAAAATAGATTTTTTTTTACTGTATATTATTTGAATGTAGCTCCTCGATAGTATAGTGGTTAGTATACCCGCCTGTCACATGGGGAGACCGGGGTTCCCGTTGGGGAGCCTCTGGCGCAAGACTAATGACCTTGCCCGGAAAAAACAAATCATTATGGAAAATTTAACAAGCCTCAGGAGTTGCTAAATAAGGCCAAGACCGGTTCCCGGTTGTAGTGCCGATGATGATGATGATTATTATTATTTGAATGCATTATCTCAAGAATACTCTCACCAAATTTTATAGGAATATAAGCATTAGATCCAAAGTTGTAGGTATTTAAAGCGCGAATATGTCAAGTATTCGTATGAAATAAACAGACGTTTCATTTTTACAATGTCGTTGTCTCAGAATCGGGTTTTTTGAAAAGCACCATCGCACTGGACACGATTACTGAAAAACTATTTATCCGATCAATCACAAATTTATAGTACTTATTTATTATGATAATTGGTGGTCTTTTTTTTTTAGAGCAAGATAACCGAATATTTAGCACCTTTAAAAAAATGTTTCGTTAAAACGGTCGTCATTTTTTTTTTAATTAAAACTTTTATAAATCCTTCGTTCCACACCCTAAATAATGCATTATGTTGACGTAATTTTTTGGAATTCTGTTTCAAATAAGCCATTCTCGAATTATCGAAAGACAGCTGCAGTTCGGTTATTTTTAAATATTTTTTAATAAAAAAAATTCGAGAGTAGGTTCAGTAGGCTCTCACCTGAAAATGTATATACAAGCTACTGAGACATAATACTATAGAACCGAACATATTAATTAGACCTGCTGGTGCCATTACCGTTACTGTATCTTTCCCCCATCATAACCCCTCATAATCTTCCTCTCACCTTCTATTACCAGAATGTAAGAAATCTCCGTTCTAAGTGTCGACATCTCTTGCAGATGGCACACCTTCTCCCTTTTGAAATTTGCGCCCTAACTCAAACCAACCTAACGCCCAGTATCAACAATCTAGAGTTATTTCCCTCCTTCTTAGCTGTATATAAATGCCATTCAAAGTAACATTGACTCAACCCTCGTCGCTATCTCCTCCTCGTCCGAGCTAGATTATATCTCGGTCAAAATAAAATTATATCGCAAATCAATATATGTCATCTGCTTCTACATTCTGCCATCACAGCTCTCTGTAGCGTACGAACTAGCAATTAGAGCTATCGACCACATAATCAACATAAGCGAATCTTGGAATGACGTCGTTTTTTTTGGCGACTTTAATCTCCCACACCTACAATGGACTCTGTCAGAGGATAATTCCTTCTACATCACCACGCCATCCAGCGCCAAGGAATGCCTTCATTGACCACCTAACTGATTCAGGCCTATATCAAGTTAGTAATGTCGTAAACCACCTAGGCAGACAACTAGACCTTATTTTCACGACGGACCCTACTAATTCCTCAGTAGCCCCCTCTCCCCCTGTTCTCTCCGCAATCGACAATCACCACCCCTCTTTTACCCTATCTTCTTTCCATAATTCTTCAGCGCGGCCCACCCCATCCTGTGACATTTACTCACATGACTTCCACAAAGCGAACTATCGCCTTATTATCGACTACCTCAACAAAATTTCATTCAATTTCGATCATTTGACGGTAGAAGATGCTACCACCCAGCTTTATACCGAAATCTTTAAATCTATTTCCATTTATGTTCCCTATTCCAAGCACAAAAATCCTACCTCCTCACCTCCTAGGTTTAATCGCAAGTATGTTACGTAATAAACGGAACAAGCTATGAGCTACCTTCCCCCGTAATCGCTCCGCCTGCGATTACTGCAATTACCCTGGCACTTATTTACAATTCAATGCACTCTACGATGATTTTTATCACAAATGCCTAACAAAAATGCAGGCTAACTTAATAAATGACCTAAATCGTTGTTCCAATTTATCAATTACAAACGTAAATCCAATGATTACCCCACTTCCCTCTCTTATAACTTGGAAACCTCAACGGATGCACATGAGATCGCGAACCACTTCGCCTCATTTTTCAGACAATCCTTCACTGACGACTCTTTCGTTCCCGACCTCAGCTATTTCAATTACTTATCAAATTTCTCCTATGGTCCATTTCTTTCGCAATTTATAGATAGCTCAAAAACGAATTCACCCCCGGGCCTGATGGTCTTGTAGGGGGTCTTTAGTAGAGGTGCCAGCACGGGCACGGGTTCACTATCACCCACTACGTTACGCCGGAGATTGTTCACATCAAGAGAAGCTGGTACGACCGTCGAGCAGAATGTGGAGCGGGCACTGAACAGAAAAGAGAAGCACTCTGATATTGTTTGTTTTTAATTTGCTTTTATTTTATTGTTCCTTTTTATTGGTTTAACACTAATTGGTTGTTATGTCACATCGATTTTCTATTGAATGTAATTTTCTAAACTAACTATTTATTGCTTCGATCAGTACACTGGTTTTTATGTCAGGTCGATTTTCTATTGAATGTAATTTTTTAGAATAACTATTTAATGGTTCGAGCAGTATACTGGCAAAACTGCGCTATACAGGGGGTGGAAGACGACTCGCCCTGGTTGGTGGTTGATACGTGACAGACTGTGTAGACTCTCCCGGCTAAGTTTTCTTTTCTCTGAGAGAAACGCGAAGTCTCTCTTTGTGGTGGTGAATTTGAGGGGATTTCTCCGTGCTGATCTTAGCGAGTGTGCTAATATATCCATTGTTTGCTCATGCAACGAAGGTCATGGGAAACGAAATTGAGAAAAGAGAAGGAACAAAGGGCATTATTAAAGGCATGGTGCAGCTGCGTAAATAGACCGCATCGCAATTAGGCAAATGATGCTAAGAGCAATTTAGGTACACAATGGGTGTTTGTGTACAGTATCTTGCTGAACGTAAAGGATCGAATTTTTACATGGATGTTTATATGCGGAAGAATTCGATTTATGGTCACTAGACGCTAGATGCATGTATTTGCTTTTGTCGCTTGGACAAAAGGCTGCCGAGGCCATGGAATTGCCAGGAAAATGTGGTGTGCACGTGTGCAGCAGAATTGCTTGGCAAACAGCGGTGCCGAATAGTTTTCCTAATAATGGTTAAGTATGTAAAGGAATTCTTTTCAGGAAATTTTGAAAATGCATTGGATGCATGAATGGTAAGAATTCCTTGCAGGGAAATTTAGGTAATGCACTAGGTGCAGTAAATGTCCTTGATGAAGGAAGTGTTTTGCAGGTAACTGCAGAATTGCCAAGGGAGTTGGGGTTGGAATTGTGGGTGGTTCTTTGCGTAAGACTAGAGAACCCCCACAGTCTCCCCGCTATATTCCTAAAAAAAATGCTCCTCCGTTCTCTCTTCCCCTCTTTCGACTATTTTCAATCTGTCGCTCTCTCAAGGTGAGTTTCCTAATATTTAGAAAACATCGGTTATCACGCCCGTGCATAAAAAGGGGCCCAAAGGCGATATCTCAAACTATCGTCCCATCGCCAAACTCTCCCACATCCCCAAAGTGTTTGAAAGCATTCTCTGCTAAAGGTTACGCTTCCACTGCAAATCCCTCATTTCACCCAGGCAACACGGCTTTCTTGGAGGGAGATCTACCACCACTAACTGAGTCGAATTTATTTCCCAAACACTCCTAGCCCTAGAGAACGGCAACGAGGTCGACGTTGTTACTATGGATTTTACTAAAGCCTTCGCTAAAATTTCGCCCAGAATGACACTTTTCAAATTATCCACATTGAGCTTCGAACCCGTATTAAAAAGGTGGATTTCGTCATACTTTAGTAACCGGCTCTACAGAGTGCGTTTCAGAGCCGTTGCAAATCTTTTCCGTGCTTATTCTGGAGTCCACCAGGACAGCCCTTTTATTCATATTAGCAATAAATGACATCGATATGATTATCAAGCATTTATTTTATGCCGACGATACCAAGTTCTTCTTTTCCGCTTGATTCTTTCCTTCTCCAGACAGACCTTGACAACTTTTCGTTATGGTGCCAGAACCGGAAAGAATTGTCTGGAGCTTAATGTCCCGTCTCGATTCGAGATCTCGGCAACTGATGTAATAGTCAGCTAAACTTCCTTACACATATTGACGACATGATTCTCAAGGCCAATTCTGTCCCCGGCTTTGTGAAACGATGGCCTAAACATTGTCTAACCCTTACGTCGCCCGATTGCTCTACATTACTTTCGTTCGCCCTCTTATTGAATACGGTTGCCAGGTTTGGTCCCCATATCAAGTATCCCATATCCGCAGAATTGAAAACAATTAACGACGGTTATTGGGTTTTGCCCTCCGAGGACTGAGTTGGGAGAAATGAATGAGGACTTTGACCTCACTTAAACCGTAAACCCATCCTCATTTCCGTTTCAAAGCTTCCGGCTTATTTTTGTACCCTGCCTTGCCACTTACATTACCCTCTCTCTTCCCTCTTTAAATTAATTATTGTTAATCCCCAATTTTTAAGTTATGTCATAAGTTTATTTTTATATTCTTGTACCGCTTGTAGTATAGTTTAGTGAGGGCAGAACCCCCGTATATTCAGCTTAGTACAAGCGATAAAACTTAACAACTATCTTAAAACTATGATTAAAAAGAAAAAAAAGAGAGGGGGGGGGGTATGTTTGGTATGTTTGACGAGTTGGTTACTGGGTTTATCCGTCAATTATCACTCATTCATTCACCTCGCTTAGTACAGGATGTAAGAGTGTAGACGGGGAGTGGGTGAGGCCAGGAGGGGAAAGAGAGGAGATGAAGTTTGAGAGCAGTAGAGGTAAAGTTGAAATCGAAGGAGGTAGGGTAGGAGTTTGCCCGACGCAGCATTCGCGAAATGGGTTCATTAGAGCCGTAAGAAGTGTGGTGGGTGGGCTGATAGACGAGATGAGGGTTTCGCGGGTTACGGGGGTTAGTGTGAAGTGGAATAATGGAGAGCAAACTTGGGCAGTTGATTGTGCCTGAAAGGAGACGGTGGACGAAAAGGATATCGGCATGATTTCTGCGCTCCTCCAGTGTGTTGAAGTTGATCGGGTGGAGCCGGCTAGTGTACGAGGGGAGAATCCGAGGATTCACCCAGTTCAGTCCGCGGAGGGCAAAACGCAGAAAACGACGTTGCACGCTTTCGATTCTGCGTACATGGGACGAGTAGTATGGGGACCAGACCTGACTGGCGTATTCAAGAAGGGGGCGGATGAAGGCTATGTAGAGAGAACGGGAAACGTAAGGATTAGAGAAATCTTTAGACCAGCGTTTCACAAACCCAAGGACAGAGTTGGCCTTAAGAATAATATCATCAATATGCGGGATGAAGCTAAGCTCCCTGTCAAATAAGATCCCGAGATCACGTATCGAGGGTACAGATGATTTCTGCTGGTTTAGCAGAAAGTAGGAGCGTGGGGGGGGGGGGGGGGGGGGCAGGGGGGCGTTTGTGGGAGAAGGTGATGGAGTGACATTTGGCAACGTTGAGTTCAAGGCAGTTATTACGGCACCAAGTTGGGAAGCTGTCGAGGTCCGCTTGGAGAAGTGAGGAGTCGAGAGGAGAGATGATCGTTTTGTAGAGTTTGGCGTCGTCCGCATAGAGGGAGATGGATGAGTATTTAATAATGGAGTCAACATCATTGATGGTAAGGATAAATAGGAGGGGACCTGACGTGGGAAGAAAAGGATTGGACAGGGAGGTTCTGAATTTGACACGGTAGGGTCCATCTTTCAGATAAGAAGATAACCACTTGATCAGTAGGGGTTCAAAACCTAATGAGGACAGCTGAAAAAGGATGAGATTATGGGAGATTTTGTCAAAGGCCTTGCTTAAAACGGTGGTGATGGTGATTACATCGACTTCGTTGCCATTCTCTAAGGCATGGAGAGTATGGGGTGAGAACTCGATCAGATTCGTTGTGGTCGACCGGCCCGAAAGGAAACCATGCTGGTTGGATGAGATGATGGATTTACAACGGAAAGATAACGCGTTGTAAAGAATCCCTTCGAACAGTTTAGGGATTTGAGACAGTTTGGCGAAGGGACGGTAGTTGCTTATATCGTGTTTAGGTCCCTTTTTATGTATAGGGGTGACATAGGAGGATTTCCAAATACTAGGGAAGATCCCTTGTGAAAGGGATAGATTGAATATCTTTGATATCGGGAGGGAAAGAGAAGTGGAACATCTCTTTAAAAATACAGCCGGGAGTCCATCAGGCCCAGGGCTGAACTCGTCTTTGAGTATGTTTAATTTCTCCTCAACTATGTGACGCTCAATAATTTGAGAGGTGAAGGGGCCGAGGGAGAATTCGGGCAAGTCTTTGAAGTTAGACGGATTGGGTTCGAAGGAGATGTCCGTGAAGGATTTATTGAAGAACGAAGCGAATAGATTGGCAGTAGTTAGAGGGTCGGTTGAAGTAGTCGCGCCATAAAAAAGGGAGTTAGGATAGGCGTCGGATTTACGTTTGTAGTTTATGAAGTGGAAAAACGATGTGGGGCATTGATAAAATTAGATTGTGTTTTTGTAAGGTAGTTGGCGTAGAGGGAGTTGTAGACCTCCGAAAATTTATAAAAGGAACCGAGATAGTTGGAGTAGTTTTGGAGGGAACGCGTTTTGAGCAAAATGTTCCACAAGTTATTTCTCTTGTTCCTAAGAGCGCGGAGTGTGCGGTTGTACCATGGCGGCGATACAACCGATGACCTGTGACGAGAATAGGGGACATATAAGGCGACGGCATAGTAGATCTCCTTATAGAGAGTGGCAGAAGCTTCTTCTACCCCCAAATGATAAAAGCGAAACGCTGTTTTGCTAAGATGCTCATTTAAAAGGCGGAAGTTAGCTTTGTGGAAGTTGTAGGAAAAGCTGTCGTGAGGTAGAGAAGGCTGGGTTTCATGATGACGATATATGGATAAAAGCAGCGAGGGGTGGTAATTATCAATGGTGAAGAGGGCGTGTGGACTAGGGGCAACTGAGGACTTGTGTGGGTCCGTTGTGTACACGAAGTCCAGTTGTCTCCCCCTATGATTTGGGACATTGCTTACTTGATGGAGGCATGAATGGGTGAGACCGTTTATAAAAATACGTTCCTTTGAGCTAGTGGGGTTTGAGACGTAGAAGGCTTGTTCGTCAGCCAACGTCCATTGGAGATGAGGGAGGTTAAAATCGCCAAGAACGACGATATCGTCTATTGAGGTACTTAACTCGGTTAGGTTATCTACCGCTTCTATTGCGAGTTCGTATGACACGCTGGGTCGCGAAGGAGATATATAGAAGCAGATAATGAAAAGAGACTTAGGCCGCTTGTCGATTTTTATTGCGGCGTAGTCAAGATCCGGAGAAGAAGAGATGACAATTAGAGACGAAGCGAGTTTGTTATGAGTGGCAAGCGGCACTCCACGGCATGAGGAGTTGGGATCTTCTCGATGAGCGTTATCATCACGAAAAACATTGAAGGGGGATCTGCCTTCACCTAATTCAAATCTGTAGATCAGCCCGGAAATTTTGCACCCCACCCACGTATAGCAATTTTAAACTTTAAACGCGTTTTTCTCGAAACCATGTTTTTGACATTGGTCTCCACGATATCTCAAAACTACTACTCATCTACTCGATGGATCGGCTTTTTTATTTTAAAGTAAATTAAATTTATTGGAGTCTGAACATAAATGTAGATGATCTTTGCATAAACTTTGTTTTCTATTCAACATTAAAGAGTTAAAAAATGATAAAATAGGTACCTAAAGTTCGCATGTACGCCATTTTGTTTATTTTCGATTTTTTTTTTCAAAATAGAATTCAGTCTCCGGCAAATATTATACAATTTCAAAAAACTTTTTATTGTGTGATTACAGACGATAGCAAACAGCGCTACGATGGAGACCAATTGGGTACCTTCTTTCGAATCGCCACACTGGGCCATCTATTAAATTGGCAATTTTTTATGTTTTTCACTAAAAAAAATGTATGTATACCTAAATACTTAATAAATATGTCTACAAAATTTGACATTGATATTTGCTTCCGTAGTTGAGAAAAAAATTCAAGAACAACACGTTATTTTTGGGTCTCGGGATGAGAACTTCCCCTTCGCAAAGCACAGAAAGAAGAGCGATTGGTTACGGAAAGGAAGTATCCCTATTAGCAGTTAATTGTATTCGGTGTACAACTTTGCTTCCGCCGTTTTGCAATAGATGGCTGTAGCGATGAGTGGTAGTTGAAATAAATAGATCATAGATGTCATACAATTTGGCGCAAGGCTAATGACCTTGCCCGGAAAAAACAAATCATTACGGAAAATTGAACAAGCCTCAGGACTTGCTAAATAAGGCCAAGACCGGTTCCCGGTTGTAGTGCCGATAATGATGATGAGATGTCATACAATAAGCTTAGGTATTTGTAAACATAACGCCATCGAAATATTAGTCGATTTGTGTCTGCGTCAGAAAGTTATCCTCGATTAAACATGTCAGCTTACGAGCCAAATTCTCGCCATTTGCGGGAGGTTTTAATTTTCTGCTTTAATATGAAGAAATGGATTCGTATGGTGCCCGAAAGATGGGAGAATGTAGTGGCCAGCAATGGACAATACTTTGAATCATAAATATATAACCAGTTTTTTACAATAAAGCCTCGAATTTCGGGAAAAAAAACGGCGGAAGCAAAGTTGTACGGCTAATATGAAGAAAATGATTCGTATGCTGCCCGAAAGTAGTGGCCAGCGATGGACAATACTTTGAATCATAAATGTATAACCAGTTTTTTACAATAAAGCCTCGAATTTCGGAAAAAAACGGCGGAAGCAAAGTTGTACACCGAATAATTTTTTTTTTCGAAAACTTGATTAAAATATGCGATTAAAACGAATAAATAGAAACACCAAACTTACAAGAGACTATAAAATTAAAAAGGATGTGAAAGTTAACTTCCCCAAAACGAGAAGAAATAGTATTTGCGTCAACCGTTTTCGAAGTGTAAAAATAGTTTGTTGGAACTTTATACCGTGTACTTAGTTTATACAGCACTTTTCAGATCCCAATCCATTTAATAAAGCAAACGTAATGTTAAATGTTGTGAGGACTGGAATATCAACCGGCACAATACCCAAGAATCTTGTTTATTCGAATTTCGTACTTTAATTTCGGCCAGGGCCAACTATAAGACCACACATTTATTTTAAATGTCCGTATACTTGGAAACAGAGTCGTAATAAAAATCATAATAATAATAATAAAACTTGGCAAGCGGTTGTTTGGAAATCAAGATGTTCTTAGGAATGTTACTATCGAATTTTTATTTTCTTCTTTATGGTGACCAAACTTTGATACACATTTCAAACTCGGTCGAAACATTATCCAATACAAGAATACCGATACACGAGCGTCAATTTATGCAAACCCCACTTCCTTACATTTAATTAAGTGTTCCTACAAAGGATTACTGTCAGCAGTTACTTGAAAGGTCATCCACGCACATCAACCCACAAACACAACACATTTTGTAGTACAACCCGAAAACTCTGGGTAGAATGAGCTCATTATCATGCTTCTATTCACTGAATGAAAGGTAGAATTTCTACCAACCGGAGCTTCGAAACATGAACGAAGGGATCACTTCTTCTACCCCCGCAGTCGAACTCAGATTTTCTCCACATTCACTGTTTGTGTTGTGCTACATGCAATTATGTCCTTGTGGCAATACAATAACAAATGTTGTGATGTCTGTCTTTCTGACTCCGTTCACATCTTTTGAGAATTATCATAATCAAGGATATTGCACAACATCAAGTGAAAATCCCAAATGCCAACAAATGCGTTAATCCTTTATTATCAGACTCGTTTTTCTTATTATCCCACAAAGCTGCAGAGAAAAAGAGTGGCGATGACGCCATTGTTTTTATGGCTTTCTAATCTCTGCCAATACAGAAGACTTCCTTGTTTCTTAGTGGAAATCCCAGCAGAGGAAAACATCTCAGCAACGCAACCACAACACAGCAACGAGCAGACGGCTTTTCGAAGTTTTTCTTTTTTCATCTTGCTTATTGCGTGTTTCCACGTTTAAGTATTTAGGTCTTATGTCTAGAGAATAATGTACACGTGAATCCGTTTGTGCTGAGCGGAAAGGATAACCAACTGAAAGAGAAAATTAATGATTTATTAAAGTACTTTTGAATATGCTTCAAGGACGAATCTTATTTTGAGGACTCTTGTATGTAGAGCACAAATTCAATCAACCCCCGTCTAATATAATTAATTTCAACAGACCATAAATCCAATCTCACGCTATTGTAGCGAAATTGTTGCCTATCCCAGCGCACTATCCTAAACACACATAGTACTTCATATGTATAGGGGAATTTTTGAATCCATCCAATTTGTTCGTCCGTTTAAAGAAAAGTTTCTCTAACTAAGTTAAGTTCCATTTGATTAGCTTCTCCACAAACCAATATTGAAAAGACTTGTAGTCGTCAATCTTATGACTACTTCTGTCTTACTGATTATCGACAGAGGAGAAATAGTAGTACAATTGAACCCCCGTCTAATATAATTAATTTCAACAGACCATAAATCCAATCTCACTCTGTTGGAGCGAAATTGTTCCCTATCCCAACTCACTATCCTAAACACCCACAGTACTTCATATGTACAGGGAAATTTTTTAATCCATCCAATTTGTTCGTCCGTTTAAAGGAAAGTTCCTCTAACTAAGTTTAGTTTCATTTGATTAGCTTATCCGCTAACCTAATATTGAAAAGACTTGTAGACGTCAATCTTACGACTACTTCTGTCTTATTGATTACGCCCAGTACAAGAAGTGGAGATCGACAGAGGAGAAATAGAAGTACAATGGGAGATTATATTGATGAGTTTATCATATTCAATGCTTTGAACCCCCGTCTAATATAATAATAATTAATTTCAACAGACCATAAATCCAATCTCACGCTATTGTAGCAAAATTGTTGCCTATCCCAGCGCACTATCCTAAACACACATAGTACTTCATATGTATAGGGGAATTTTTGAATCCATCCAATTTTTTCGTCCCTTTAAAGGAAAGTTTCTCTAACTAAGTTAAGTTCCATTTGATTAGCTTCTCCACAAACCAATATTGAAAAGACTTGTACACTTCAATCTCGCGACTACTTCTAAGTAGTAAAACCGAAATTGTTGCCTATCCCAGCTCACTATCCTGACCACACACAGTACTTCATATGTACAGGAAAATTTTTTAATCCATCCAATTTGTTCGTCCGTTTAAAGGAAAGTTCCTCTAACTAAGTTTAGTTTCATTTGATTAGCTTCTCCACAAACCAATATTGAAAAGACTTGAACACTTCAATCTCGCGACTACTTCTAAGTAGTAAAACCGAAATTGTTGCCTATCCCAGCTCACTATCCTGAACACACACAGTACTTCATATGTACAGGGAAATTTTGAATCCCTCCAATCTGTTCGTCCGTTTAAAGGAAAGTTTCTCTAACTAAGTTTAGTTCCATTTGGTTAGCTTCTCCACAAACCAATATTGAAAAGACTTGTAGTCGTCAATCTTATGACTATTTCTGTCTTATTGATTACGCCAAGTAAAAGAAGCAGACACCGACAGAGGAGAAATAGAAGTAGAATGGGAGATTATATTGATGAATTTATCATGTTCAATGCCATGAGCCTCCGTCTAATATAATTAATTTCAATAAACCACAAACCCAATCTCACTCTCTTAGAGCGTTTGGGGAAGAATTATTGTGCCGGACATGGGCACTTGGTTCCCTTCTTCCTCCAGCATTCGCTCCACTGTTCAACAAGGTTCCGCCAAAGTCTTGGTGATTCACTGCAGCAGAAAAGGAAACACCAGCATCGAACAATTGTCACAGAACACGCACCGGATAAGGAAAACGACGCAAAACATAACTCCCCGACATACCGTCCACAAGGAGGAAAATTTAAAAAAAAAAACGAGAGACAATATATAAAACATCCGATGTAGACGTGCAATTCAGCTCTCTAAATAAATCTTTATCAACAGCAGTGAATTTATTATTAAATTCGTGAAATATTAATCGCAATCAACTCATTAGACTATTTATTTATTTATCGTGCATTTCTTTCGGTTTTGTGCACATTTAATACACTTTTTCATTGACGAACATACAATTACATTACTAACTAAAGTGCTGTTTATCACATAACCAATGTGTTTTAATATTACGAAAACATCGGCTTTCACTCTGTGAATACTCAGTTTCAAAACGTGCGTTTAAAAAACAACAAAAACCTATTGTTATAATTAATCTAATTGATAAACGAGAACGAAGCCACGAAATAGAAAAACAGTCACGTGACGTGTGTGACAATTTAAACAAAGTGCAACAACATCAAAAAAAAAAAAAAAACAGATGTTAAAAGTGGCAAAAAACGTGGTCACAGAATCACTTCAGTGAGGTACAAAAACAAAGCAAGACAATTAAAATATATCATCTCAGTCGTAAAAGTGAAAACTAAAACACACAATATATTGCTAGTTAAGCACAGAGTTTTCAAAGCATCATTTGGCGCGAGTGCAAGTATACTGACTCTTAGCCGACGATCGTGGTTCGTATTGCAAGTCGCCTTTGTTTTTTTTAAATGAAAACAAACTGGAAAGAACCAGCATGAACACGGAGGAAGATAAAAACGCGACAACACACAAACGAAAAGGTACACCGAAAATCTCCATTGTGACGCGAAGTAAAACCGCGAAATTAACAATGGAGAAAAGAGATCAACAATTGGAGGACAGTGAGCTCCCCTCCCCCTCCAACTTTAACATATATGGGGCAAATAATTCATTCGCTTCTCTTGCATCCTCAGAGTCTGGGGATGAAGAAGAGGAAATAAGCGAATTGGAGGCGAAACTTGCGATGGCAAGAGCCCGACTAGAAGAGAGACGCCGCAAGAAAAAAATAGCGGCACTCGAAAAAGAAAAAAACACAATACAACAACAAAAGACGAAGCCAAAATTCGGCCAACAGCAACACCAACACCCCCAGCAACATCAACATCAACAGCAACTATCAACACAAAATCGACCACAGCAAGCAACACAGCAGCGGCAAAGCAACAATAACAACAACAAAATAAAGATGCAACCAATCAACACCGTATATATTGAGTGTAAGGAATTGGTAAGTCTCTGTAAGCTAGCTATAGGAAACAATTTTGTAGTCAAAAGACTGGCAGGTAACAGACATGCCATTCAAACCTATGCGGTGGCAGTCCACGAAAAAATAAAATAGGTCTTAAAAAGGGCCACCGCGGAATTCTACTCGTTCACGCCGAAGCAAAAAAAGAGGGTAACGGTTCTATTAAAGGGAGTCGACCCTGAGGTGGAACCGGAGGCTCTGCTCGAGATGCTTCAAAAGTTGAGGCACGACGATCTCGAGTTTATCTCCGTAAAACCGTTCACCACAACCAAGGCAAGAAGGGAAAACCACAAGCTACCCTTCTTCTTAGTTCAACTAACGCCCAGCAGCAGAATTGGTGGTCTAAGAAAAATTACAGTCTTGGATCATCAAAGTGTCACATGGGACAAATTAAAAAAAGGCAGAGACATCCTGCAATATGTCCGCTGCCAAAGGTTTGGTTACGCGGCGGCGAACTGTGAAATGCAGCACCGTTGCGTAAAATGCGGAAAAGACCATAAGGCAGAAGAATGCCCTCTGGGAAAAGAAAGGGTAGAAGACAAAGCCCCTCTAAAGTGCTCAGTGTGCCGGAATGAGGGACTCCCCGCTAATTATCGAGGATGTCCTAAATTCCGAGTAATAATGGCAAGAAGTGTGACTCGGCAAAAAAACACAGAGCCAGCTCGTACTACAACAATGCCCGTAACATCGCAGCGGTCGTACGCACAAGTTGCGTCGGGTGGGAGACCATCAAGCCAGGCTACAACATTGGTAGCCACAAATACCCCCACACAGACTGAAACAACATCGCAAGCAGACGTGGTCACAGTTCTGCTCAAGCTGCAGAGACAGATGACACAGCTGCAAAATCAAATAAACGAGATCTACTCTCACTAATCTAAACAAAAAGTCAATATAAACCCTCTAACCACAACATCAATAAAAGTTCTTGTCGTGAATGTAAATTCACTAATAAGAACTGAGAGAAGAGCCAATCTTTTCAACCTGTTGCAAGATGAACAGCCTGATGTACTACTGGCGGGGGAAACAAAGTTAAACCAGAGACACAAGATATGGCATAAAAACTACGATATTATACGAAGAAACCGACCTAACTCCACTCAAGGGGGGGTGTCGCAATCTTTATTAGAAAAGGAATCCATCATAAAGTTATACATGGTGGGGAAGTGCGCAGGCTCCGGGTGCTGGAAGCCTGTATCGTACGCATACCCCTTCAGCAAGGAAGGGGTTTGTATGCGATTGCGGTCTATGCACCTGAGGAGCACCAACATAACCTATTTATAGCGGAGCTCGAGACACTCTTTCGATGCTTACATTTGCACCTGGACAAAAACTACTTTATCCTAGGGTGAGATATGAACGCCAAGCATGGAAATTGGGGAAATTATATATCGAATGCCAGAGGAAATCAGTTGGCTGGCTGGTTAGATCAGTATCATATTGAATATAGAACTGACCTGCTGGCTACCGAATATCCATCATTCCCTAGAGGCAGATCGTTCTTAGATATCTTACTAATTGACTCCCGACTGAGACTACTTAACACCAACAGACGAAACAGAAACTGTTTACGGACGATTGAATACGACAGTGACCACTGTGCATTCACGGCAGTAAAAGAGCTTCCGAGCGATCTCGCAGATCTGGAGGAATTCGTGATCCCGCAACCCTACAACTACAGGGCAATGCGATGGCCGCGGTTCACCAGATCATTAACAAGAGAACTTCGTTCGAATGACTTTAATCTGCCAGTAAACAGAAACTTGACAAATGACGAAATCGAGAAATACACCCAACAAATGGACGAAACCGTAAAACGAACAATGGACAAAACAATTCCCAAAACAACAGTAACAGATAACATAAACATGTACAGAAACACAACAATAAACGCACTCCACAAGAAAAAGAGCAGACTGCTATCGAAACTAAAACAATTACACAGACAGTTTACAGACAGACAAGACCAGGAGATAATATCACTGAAATCCCGATTAAAAAACCTCCAACAATTACTTAAAGCTAATTATAGATTAGCAACAAATTTGTATTGGAACAACAGAATTCGAGCTATAAAAACTAATAACCCGAATCATCATCATCGGCACTACAACCGGGAGCCGGTCTTGGCCTTATTTAGCAAGTCCTGAGGCTTGTTAAATTTTCCATAATGATTTATTTTTTCTGGGCAAGGTCATTAGTCTTGCGCCAGAGGCTCCCCGACGGGGAATCGAACCCCGGTCTCCCGGGTGACAGGCGGGTATACTAACCACTATATTATCGAGGAGCTAATATGTTCCCACAAATAAATAAAATATTCAGGAGAAATAATCAAAACGAGATTCAGTGTGTCCAAATCCCACGTACTGATGTAAACAAGCAGCTGCTAACCAATGTTCATATATGGTTGTCCAGTATGGTTTAACATAGGTCCAAATTTGATGGAAAAGATTCAGGTGTTCGAAAGGAAGTGTCTCAGAAGTTGTCTCAGATTATGTCGGACACCGGAATCGGACTATAAAAAGTATTACTCGAATGAGACTTTATATAATGAAGCGTACATAAATAGGGTGGATAATTTTATGATTAAATTAATCAGAGGACATATTGCGAGAGCAATAATCTCGTCCAATGACCTAATTTTCGGGGCTTATACAGGATAGATCCGGAATTCCGCTGATCTATCATGTAAGTAGATCATCCGTAGACGGGCGATTGTGCTACGACCGGGAAGTAACGCGCACCGTAGAAGAGCTCCTGCGCTTCAGTAGGGCTATCTCGCACAGAGACCGGGACGATAGTATTAGACAGCGTCAACAGTTCTGGTGGTTGAACGGCATATAAAGACCTGGATACCAAAGTCGGTATAGAATCATACTATCATCAGCTAGCTTACATAGACTTAGCTTTTCTAGAATTAGGGTAGTATAAGATTTATGTTAAGTTAGGTTAAGTGCTTTTACATAAAAAAAAAAAAAAAAAAAAAAGTAGGTAAGTTAAGTAAGTTAAATTTTAAGAAAAAAAAACAAAAAAAATTGACACATAGTTTTTCAAATTTTTCTTTGTCTTTCAAATAATTATAAGTATTGCCACAAAGTTCTGTCGTCGAAAGGCAAATCATACAAATGTTAAGTAATGTTTAGCTTAGAGCGTCTGCGAAGGATCAGTAAGTTATTATATAAGATAATTAAGCTAGAATTTAAGCATTTTTTGTCTAGCCTTTAATTTAGAAATCAAGAATATAAAAAGAAAAATAAAAAATGTTTTAAAAATGAAAATGAAATGAGGAAAATTTAAACACACTATTTTGTTTGTTTAGTTTTATTCTCTCAACAAAAACCACTACTTTTGTTAACACTATTGGATCTTATGCAAATTAATATTAACACTAATTTAAATAATGTCTTTCTTTTGGTCCAATCAATGAAATGTAATTTTTATTCGCACAGGCGACTCGCACGATTCAAGAATACACTCGAGGGGGTGTAACTTTCGTGACTCCGGGTTGTACGCGTCTCCGTAGCGATACGGAGAGTACGAGTGGACAACGACCTACTCGGTCGGTGGGTGGTAAAAGACTCAGCAATAATCAGCGCGTGCGGCTAATTCGCTAACTAGGGAAATTTTTGGGTGCATTTTCCTTGAGAGAGAAAGTCTTCCCCTCCACTAGGGAAATGCTGTACCTACCACAAGAGAAAAGTAAAGTCTCTCTTGTTAGAACAGACAACCAGATCTCGTAATGGGGATCATGGTGGTGTGTGTGAGATCGTTCAGATCTGATGTTGTTTACACGTGCTCGAAGGCAATGGAACAACGAGGCAGGCAGGCGGCAAAGACAAAGAAGGAAACGACTAAATGCCTCGTTCAGTAATGCGGGTCACTGTTTACGCGATGCGTCGTCGCTATTATCGACGTTGGGAAAAATGTGCTAATGGTATTGGTGGCAGAAACGTAATTAGTTTGTGGCGACGTACGAAATGGATGATTGTCTATTGAACAACAAATCGGTGATTGGCTTGTTGGAGCTGTAAAAACAAGCCACCCGATATTGCATTTCAAATGATAAGAATGGGTGCCGAATGGTTTGTATTTATGGTGCATATGCACATTAAGGTACTATTTTAAGAATTTCAGATAATGCGTTGTATGCATTAAATGTCCTTGAAAAAGGAAAATGTCTTCAGGTGCCAATGCAAATGCCTTGGCGGGAAACAATGGGAGTTGCGTTGTAATAATGGGGGTTCTGCCTGATAAGTTAAGAAAGAAATCTTACGGAGAATTGTATGCGAAGAGATGCATGAAAGGTAAGTTTTCTTTTCCAGGGACTTTTAAAATTACAGATTTGATCTCATTAATGCGTGAAGCATTTAAGATGCTAATGCGATTGCGTTAGTGAAATTAGGAGATTGGAAGAAAGTTATGGGGGTTTTTCTGGTAAGTGACCCGTGGGGTTTGGCGGAACCGCCACAAGCGTTTATTTGACTGTCATCAAATCAGTGACATCAAGAGCTAGATGGACGCTCAATTGAAGTTGAGGTTCTCAAGAAATTCAGATCGTTTATAAGAGTTACACATAGCATTTGATGACCACCTGCTTCGTCTTTTAATAGCGTTCCTCTAAGGTTTTGAAAGCGATTGCTCTATAACAAACTTGTCTTACGTACTCAACTTTCGTATAGGTGCTTACGCTACACTTTACGAACTTTTGGGATATTCAAACATTAAAAACAATATCTTAATTAAACAATATCTTGATTAATAAATTTTTCAATCACCCTGTTACACGCCGAATTCCAGTACACTCATATAACATCCAATATAACTCCCAGACCCTAATATTCGCGTACACATGACATGTATACGCATGTATGCTGTACGCAAAATTCCAATAATCAAAATTCAAATTGTCTTAAATAATAATAATACCTACATACATATAACATGTATCATATACGCATATGTTCAAAACATATAGCATTCCTTGCAAATTGCACAATGCAACTTGAAACATGTCTGAAATTGCAACGCATCTAATGTGGCACGCCATTTGCCATAGGCAAATCCAATTCCCATGACCTTGAAATGCAATCCATTTCCTACTCACATACTCAGAATTGCAATTTTGCATTTCCCACGTTCCATCTATGCCCTACAAGCAAACAAAAAATTCTCATCACCTTGATGATCACCCAACACCCCCTCACCATCAAGATGATTCCACCCAGGCGCATGCATGCTATTTTGCTATGGGCAAATCAGATTCGCGCCACCGTGAATCGAAATTTACCCATGGCCTTGGGGTGGAACTACAGCCAGAGCAGGCGTAAGGTTACCACCTTGGGATGATTCGCGGCAAAAGGTGCGACGCTGTAGTTCCCATCGTCGTTTGCATGGCCTTCGACTGGGACTAGCGTCGGGTGACTGTCTGAAGGGCAGCTATACCCGTGGGAAGGTATGAAAATGTTGATGTAGATTTTAGATATAAAAAGGGAGCTCCGTTTCAAATGAATTTAATTAGAATCCGACAGCCAAGTGTGGCACATCAACTAAAGTTTGCTGAAACCTTGTTCAAACTTAAAACTTAAAAACTCAAACGTAAAGAACTTAAACTTAAAACTTCAACTAAAAATTGAAGAGAAAAACAAATGATCGCACCGCATTTAAAAAAACTACAACCAGTGTTTTACTCGGTGGATACGCCGGTTGATCCTTTGTGTAAAGCAACAGTCGGATGCAAGGACAGCAAGCAAAGACGAGGAAGTCACCCCAGGTAATAACCCATTACTATCATATTCCTAAGACGAACACCCTAGAAATCCGGAAGCCACCTAATAACAAAGAAGAATAGGAAGCCACTATCACAACTTACGGGCTAACAAGCCGGAAGCCACAATCGCAACATACGGACTCTACTAGTCGGAAGTCTCCCTACTCACGGGCTTAACCAAGCTGGAAGCCACAGCAGTAGGTAAGTGTTGTGTAAAAATAAATATACAACAACCCTATTGAACGTGACAATGACACCTGTCATTAACATTCCCATCTAATGTCAGCCATGTTGTTACGCCATGTTGAGCACACCTGGCTTTGTGCGTCTTTTCGATTTTTTACTATTTTAAAAAGTATTGAATTTCCAATAAGTTCGTATTAAATTTTTTAATATTGGGAAAGTGTTCCACCAACGATACTCTAAAGAAAACAGTCGCATACCAGTGGAAAAGACGCTTCAGAAGTGATCGTGAGTCCGCCGAGGTAGTCAACATCGAAAACCGATGAAAACATCGATAACGTGAAAGAAATGTTTGTCAATTACCAAAAATATTCATCAGAAAACTTTAAGGCAACTTAAATTTTGCTTGCGGATTCGATCAAGTTATTTTAGTTATTGTTCTGCCGTGTGACAGCAAAATTGGTGCGGACAAATCTAAATTTCTCCTGATCCCCAAAATTGATATCGCAAAAGACGATTTCCAGAGCAGAATCCTACTCAACAACATTCATCAAATGCATCATTGCATAGGTTTATGAGGACGGAATGTGGATATCAGGCGAGTGAACGGTGTGCACTCCATGAGCCCAAACCGAAGAAGGCTCGCTGTTTTCAATAAAAAAGGAAAGAAAACAATGCTATAACATATCTCCAAATCAACATTGAATCCAACAAATTGAACTAAACGTTCAATTGTCGCATATTGAATTCAATATATAAAATCCAACACGTGATAAACGAACCAAATGTTCATTTGGTTCCCATACACGCAAAATTCCCTGCATCCAAATGTGCAGCCCAGATGTTCCACTAGAACCCAATTGACCACCATCCGGTGAAGACGTGTCGATAACCAACAAACGATAGTTAACAAATCTCTCAACGGAACGGTCTTAAAAGTGAAGTCAGGTAGACCAAATACCTGAACAAGACAATAGATTCGATTTCACGCCGTGTTTTGCTTTGTGAAAAGTGACAATAGCAGGGAATATAAAAAGTGAACATAAAAAACCAAATTGTGTTGTGCGAACATTCAATGGAGTATCGAAGAAAAAAAAAATAAGCCTAGTAAAACGCTCTTCGTGCACCATACCGAAATTAAAAGCGACAAAAAAACCAAAGAGAACGAAATAAGCAATATAATCACGGCTCGCAAAACTGCAGAACTCTTGTTAGTACAACAACAAATGGAGGCGGAGAATGCATTCCCCTCTACCACTAACTAGGGTGGGAATTTTTCCAACAGTACATTCGCTTGTCTGGCTTCTTCTGAATCTGAGGACGAAGAAGAAGAAATAAATTAGTTAGAAGCGAAGCTAGCTATAGCAAAAGCGCGACAAGAGGAGAGAAGAAAAAAGAAAAAAAAAATCAACAACAAAATAAACAAGAAAAGCCGAAGCCAAAAGGAGGTCAACATCAGCAACAAAACCAAACAGAACCAGGACCAGATGAACAAAAGGCATACCATCACTTAATCCTATATGAAGAAATATGTAATGGCGCAAGACTAATAATCTGACCTTAAAAATAAATTATTATGGAAAATTTAACAAGCCTCGAGACTTGCTAAATAAGGCCAAGACCGGATCCCGGTTGTAGTGCCGATGATGATGATGATAATGAAGAAATGCGAACTTCAAACCAAAAAAAACAAAAACGATCTCCCTAACAACTGCGTTTAGATGTAATATCTTTAATTTCTTATGACCAAACATAACAAGAAGGTGTTGCTGGTATCAGTTTGTAGATTTTCTGCATAATAGCGACACCGTTTTTTTAACCCAAAACCGGTAAACATATTTTTGTCAACTTAATCTGGTAAACTGGGATTACCCCACTTGCACTTTCAATCTATACTACTCAAGCATGCGCATGGAGCTAAAAGTGTGTCTCCCTACTCTTTAATGATGAAATTTAATTATGATCAGGGTCCCGTGTTGTAAAAGCAAACCGTTCTCTCGGCGGGAGATTTAAAAACGTCTGGGGTGTAAATACCCCCAGTTTACCGGTTTAAGGTTAATATAATAGTTATTGCTTTGAAGAACAAGAAATCCATCATTTTTCGCATATGTTTAAAAAATAATCGCCTTCGTGTGGTCGGTTTCCCTTGTGTCTTCAACCATCTATACCACTCTGTACGTTCCTTATTAAATTGTGTTGGGAACCAACAATACACAAATTTGCTTAAACAAAGAGCCCAAAAGCGGTCAATTACAGGCAACGATCCAATGGCTACCCCACTTCGCTTACCTGCAAATCGGAAACCTCAATTGCTCACATACTAATATATTTGCCACTCACTTGAACGTCAACCCCAAAGCCTAGTTTCAATGCGTCACTTACAAGCAAAGATCCGATAGCTACCCCAATTCTCTTACCTACAAATTGGAAACCGCAACTGACCCGCTTATTATCACTAAACTCTTAACCATTCATTTCAATCTTTCATCAATTACTCCTTTGTTCTCGACTCTTCGCATTTTGGATATTTACCTCAGCACACTTTTACTCATTCCATTGATTCGCACTCTATTGAAAACAAATTACTCCAACTCAACAAAGAATTCACACCAGGCCCCGATGATGTACCTGCTATATTCTTAAAAAAATATTCATCCTTTTTTTCAGTTCCCCTTTCCAACAGTTTCCGCTTATCTATTTATCAAGGAGAATTCCCCAACGTATGGAAAACATCCTATATCAACCCCACACCCAAAAAGGGACTCAAATGCGCTGCCGCGAACAGCCGCCATATTGCTAAGCTTTCTCTTATGTCCAAGCTTCTTGAAAGCTTTCTGTATAAGACGTTAAGGTTTTCACTGCAAATCCCTCATATCTCCTAAACAATACGGATTTTTTGCAGGCAGGTCAACAACCAACCTCGTCGAATTTACATCTTTCACACTGTCAGCAAGCAACCGATTTCAGCAAGGCTTTCGGCAAGAGTTCCCATAAGCTTATACTCTCTAAATTGCCCACCTCGACGATGAACCCATTCTGTTAAAATGGATTTCTTCCTATATGAAAAATAGACCTTACAGCGTTCATTCCAGATCCGCGATATCTAATCGCTTCCCGCCTCTTCGGGCTCCCCACAAATGACATCGATAGGGTCATCAAGCACTCCTGTGTGTCTGTCTATACTGAACGCACACAAAATTCTATAAGATAGCGTTTGTATAGTGTCTGCGACGATAGTGAAGAACGTGTGATTCGAACCGACATTATGATGGTTAGAATCACTAGAAGATTGAACCAACGCTCAACACATCAGGCCACTGCCGCGTGACGATAAGGTCAACATGGAAGCCAGAAGGAAAAAAGTCTAAAGGCGGATTTGCGACTCAGTCACGATTGGGACATAAGCTAGGATTGCTCACTACGTTAGAAAAATAAAAATAAAACAATAATTTTTTATATTAATTCGAGCGAGTAAGCGAGAGAAAGCCGGAGCAAGCGAGTGGGCCGGTGCTCTGTGCACAAGTCATGATTGTGGTAGTAAAGTCCTATTTTTTTACGATTGAAGAGTGTGTGCTATGTGTACAGATCACACCTTGAGATTGTTGTGTTAAGCAAGGATAATGAAGTGCGTGTATCCGTTAGAAACAACACACTATAAAGCAATCAGCTGACATTTATGAATTCTGTTGGTTGTCAATTGACAACCATTTTTATGTTTTGTTTACTTCTTCTTCTTGGTTAACTTTTTGGCGAACACACATCGTTCTTATCTGTAAAACGCAAAGTAATCATTTAAATAAAACGTAATATTTCACTTCATAAAGTAAAATCAACAGTGTTTGCATTGTCTGGAAGAAGAGTTTTAGGATTACCACCGAATAATCGAGGATTCATTGGACTGCGACATTCAGTCGAAAAAGATAATCTTTTGTTCATAGACAACAAACTTAGCATTTGCTTCCAGCCACGGAAGCAACGTCGCTGCCCACCAAAGGAGCACCGTGTCCTCAACTCAACCCCGCCAGGAGACACCATCGTGTTCCAAACGCGTGTGTTCAGCGCTTGTCTGACACACAAATCTCTTTGGCCAGGAGACACCATAGTGTTCTTGACCGCGTGTATTCAACGCTTGTTGGATACAGGTGATTAGTGCTTAATGTCGCGGAATGCGAGTCTATAACTTTTATACGAAAGTGCTATTTTTTCTTTAAATAGTAGCAACTTACGGAACCTAACACTGGACTAGATTTGACTCTATAAGGGATGTTAAGACATACAATTTTGAAGTAATTGAATTTGAGCTTGTTCTAAGCTAATAAATGGAGTGTAGCCCCACTAAACTAAACTTTTGGTGTAGCTGTGCATTAAAATTAAAATTTTTTTATATAGTAGCAACTTACGGAACCTGAAACCGGGCGAGATTTGACCCTATAAGGGATGTTATGACACATTGTGAGGTAATTGAATTTTAGCTTGGTCTGAGCTAATAAATGGGGTGTAGCCCCGTTAAACTAAACTTTTGCGGCAGCTGTGCATCAAAGTTAGTACTTTTCTTACGATTGGAGAGTGTGTGCTATGTGTACAGATCACACATTGGGATAGTTGCGTTAAGCAAGGATAATGAAGTGCGTATATCTGTAAGAAATGCCACACTATAATGTCACCACTTGATTCTGCACAGCTTCTCGGTTTGGTGTCACAAAAACTGATTAGTGCTTAATGTCGCCGAATGCGAGTCTATAACTTTTACACGAAAGTGCCCCCCCCCCCCCCCACCCACCCGACCACCCACCTCCGGCAACACTCCCTTCATAACCAACCCCCATCAGCGTCCTAACGACCCGCGGACCATGGTCATTCAAAATAGATAACTTAATTTTCTTTCATATTATTGACGCGATAATCCTCAAGGGTTGTAAAACGAAAAGAATTCTCCAAGCCCTATGTCTCCCGATCTCTATTCATTTCCTTTGTATACCACCGCACGAATATGCTAGTTCGATATGGTCCCCCTAACAACAGACACACACTCGCAAAATCGAGAGCATTCAACGTCGTTTCTTACGTTTTACTCTGATCCTGCCCCTTACTTCAACCACCTCAAATTACTTAACCTGAAAACCCTGGAAGAACGCATAATCCTTTCCGTTACGCTATTCATTCACCGACTTTTCTTTGGTTCCATCGACTATGTCAATCTTCCCAATTAAACTCCTTTCAACCACACAACAAAAACTTATCCCTCCAGTTTTACATTCCCCCTCACAATATCGATTACGGCTCCACCGAACTCCCGCTGCGAATTTTCAATTCCAAGTCATCCATTTTTGACTTCAATATCAGCACCCTTACTCTAACCTAACATCGCCTCCTAAATGTCTCCCTCTAATTTCTTTTCATACTCCACCCTACCCCTCACCATTGCAGTTAAGTTATTAATTAAGATAAGTAGGTCTAAGCATATTTTTGCAAGCTTGTTCTAAGCTAATAAATGGGGTGCAGTCCCATTAAACTAAACTTTTGCGGCAGCTGTGCATCAAAATTACTACTTTTTTAAATAGTAACAACTTACGGAACCTGAAACCAGGGGAGATTTGACCCTATAGGGGATGTTATGACATACATGTATGAAGTAATCAAATTTAAGCTTGTTCTAAGCTAATAAATGGAGTGAAGCCCCATTAAACTAAACTTTTGGAGCAGCTGCGCATTAAAGTTACTACTTTTTTAAATAGTAGCAACTTCCGGAATCTGAAACCGGGGGAGATTTGACCCTATAAGTGATGTTATAACATACATTTTTGAAGTAATCGAATTTTAGCTTGTTTTAAGCTAATAAATGGAATGTAGCCCCATTAAACTGAACTATTGTGGCAGCTGTTCATCAAAGTTACTACTTTTTTAAATGGTAGCAACTTACAGAACCTGAAACCGGGGGAGATTGTACACTATAAGTGATGTTATGACATACAATTTTGA